>CAJNDT010003334.1:1836757-2436757 GCA_905221615.1 Symbiodinium sp. CCMP2592 | reverse complement strand
CCTAGACTATGGGAATTCTGGTATATTCCTTATTATCCCTAGACTATGGGAATTTTGGTATCTTCCTTATTATCGGTAATGCAGGATTTAGATCATCAGCCGTTCCATGAATCCTCGCAGGGAGCTTGAACCTGCCTGCTCGCAGGTCAGACTCCTGTTCCGGCCCAGCCCGCAACTCCCTGAAGCCGGAAAGCCCTGTACTCAACCCCAGAAAGTTTGGAACATGGATTTAGGATGATCAGTGCTGGGATCCCCTAGACCTTACCTTCAAAGGCATGAGGATAATGATGTTCCAACTTTCTGGCTTTACTTTAAATTAAAGTGCTAGCCCGTTCTGGGTGGAGGACAAGGTGTAAGACCTGACTGGGGTTAAAGGCACCTAAAATTTCGAGGCACAAGCCGCACTTGCATCACCCCCAAGTCCTGCTTGTTAAGTCCAGTGCTCCCTGAACCCGAAACCTAAGTTCCCGACATCCTTAATATCAATCCCCCGAAATCCCCCAACCCCGCATATGACAGCAGCATTAGTGGAAACCCTAGGCAAAGAAAGGCGTCCGCACGACTACAAAAGACTAAACCCGGCAGAGTCTTCCAAATTTGGGCGCAAGAAGCTGAAAGGGATGCAGACCCCTACACGCCGTGTAGCAGTTCATGAATCAAAACCCGAAAAAATTTGCAGAATCCGAACCCTGCACAGGTACAGCACACCTGCACTGAACACTTCCCGCAGCTTTTGGGCCCTAAACCCTACACCCGAAACCCTAAAACCAAAACCCCAAACCACAAAGATCCAAAACCGCCAAAACCCTAAACCCAGCTCCCTCTGCCCAGAACACCAACCTGAAGCTCTTGGTGCCTGGGCCAACGGCCGGCGCCGTGATCGGCAAGCAAGGCTCCACTTTGAAGGCGGGGGCTAAAACGCCTTGCAACCTTTAAGGATACCGTTTGGGGTTTAGGATTTTTTGAAATTTTAGGGGGTTAGGGTCTGAGGCGCTCAAACCCCCAAACCCCCAGCTAAACCCTCAAAGGTAGATTCGAAACTCCAAGCCGCAAATTACGTGCAACTTAAAGGATCATGGGACTTAGTAACTAGGGTTATGATTAGGGTAACTATATTTATAGCTACTTATAACCCCAAGTAAGGTACTGATAACCCTACTTACTGAGTCCCATGATCCTCCAAGTGTACAAGGGACTGTCAGGTAGCAGGTCAACCTTGGAGGTCCTCTTGCTTGCCCGGTCGTCCATGGAGACCCCCGAGGTTTGGATCAAGCCACAAGCAAGCTAAACCCAAAGCCTTACATACTAAACCCTACACCCTAAACCCAAATTTCAAACTCTAAACCCAAACTTCTAAACTCTAAACCCTAAGCCCTGATGCCTCGATCGGACAAGCAGATTCTTGAACCCCGAGCCCCCTTTCTGTGGTCAAATCATCGGCCGTCGAGTTTCGAGGCCTAAGCTGGGTTTAGGGGCATCAGCAATTAGAGTAAGGTTCCTTTAAACGGGATCTATAAGGACTACGAAAAGGGATCTGTGAGGGTACTATAAAGTAGAGGGGCCTGAATAATTAGAATAGGGTTTTGGGGTACATGAGACGATGACCATGGTAAGGAACCCCCACAATATTGTTATTGGTAATTGTTTAGGTGCCGTGCCTATAGTAAGGTTTAGGGTGTAGGATTTCAGGGTTTAGGGTTCAAACAAGCAAGAAGCCCGTTGCAGAGCGTAATCTAGGGGCCCGTTGTTATTGGGTTCTCTGGTTTCTAAAGGGTTTCTGCAGCGTTCATGTTCCCATTTTTGGTGTCAATGGCGTTCTGCTGGGTGTCATAGAGGTTTTAAGGGTTTACAAGGCTTTGACTTTAGGAGTTAACCAGCAAAAGCACACCATGTACCCTATAATTCCTATGCATGGATACGATAATATACCCCAAGCGTCCCTTCGATTCCTTTGTCGGCTTTATTGGGTGAGCACTTTTCCTTGAACTGGGTCCAGGAGGATGTTATCAAGGAGCATCCGAGGCATTGAGAGTTTCAAGCTGCTGAACCCCCGCTTCTGAAACCCGAAACCCAAAGCCGCAGCCCTAAACCCTAATCCCTAATCGCTAAACCCTAAACCCTAAACCCTAATCCTTAAACCTTAAACCCTAAAGCCTAGAACCTAAACCCTAATCCCTAATCCCGAAACCCTAAAGCCGAAACCCAAAGCCGCAAGAACGGGTCACCACCGAGAAGCCGGAGCAGAGGATTTGAGTTGCATCTGAAGAGCTTGAGTCGAGACTCCCATCTCCTACTTGGAGGTTCATGGGCAGTTTCACGTATGATTATAAGTAGGGTAACTATACTTATCACCCATATTACGGGACTTATAACTCCACTTATAACTACCCATGAACCTGCAAGTAGGGTCTCCCCGTGACTTGAACATGCCTTTCACTTCCTGACTGTCGGTGTGGCTGTTTGCAGTGAAGCCGGTGTGCCTTTTGCTTCTAACTGGAGGATCAGGCAACTGGGTCTTGGGAGGCATGCGTGCGGCAACTGTAGCTGTACCAGCGCATCCTGAACCAGTCCAGGGCTTTTGAGCATCTTGCGTTAAGAGCTTGAAGGAACCTGGCCCCGAACCGACTTCAAGCCTTACCTGAAAGACTCTACCGTGACGTCCTAAAGTTCAAAAACACCATCTTGACTTGCTTCCGAAATCTGCACCTTTGGCTTTTTCTAGGAAGGCTCCTGCCCAAAACCCCGCCCTGCCCCTTCTCTCCGTAGAGGCCATACGGGACCAGACAGGCCTCTCGGTTCAGGCCGGAAGCGGCTGCAAGGTTTCTTGTTACCTTTGGTTAGTAGGGAATGGAAGAATGGTAGTAATAGTAATTATACTTGTACCCCATTCCTCCATTCCCTACTAACCAAAGGTAAGTCTTGCGTGCGCGAGGTGTTGGGGTTCAGGATTTCAGGAGGCCCAGCTTCTGGCACCGAAATAGGCTGGCATTCAGCGGTTTAGGGGCTTGGTGTTTAGGGTAGCTGCATAGTCATCGTCATCATCCTCACCGTTATCATACTGCCCTCGTCGCCGGTGCGGTTCTCGTCTTGTTTGTCTCCTTCTCGTCCCGGACTGCTGCGAGGGATCCTAGGGCTCAGTGTCGCAGGATTCGAGGGCACAGAATGCTCAGCTGGCAGCTTCAGAAAAACACCGAAAAAACCCTGGAAGAGCCCTGGCATGTAATGCGACCGGTTGATGATATAAAACCTGCATTACCCATGATAAGGAAAAGGCCTTAATGCCCATAGTTTAGGGTTCTTGAGGTAATGCAGGGTTTATATCATCAACAGGAATCATAATTCTGGAGACATTAGAGTCTTCCGCTGAAGTCTGACGGATGCAGAAGTCGCGGCGAGCCCCATACCCACATTCTTATTCTGAAGCCCGCAACCCGAAGCCCAAAGTTAAACCGCCCTCAACCCGAAACCCCAAAACCCAAGCCCTAAACCCAATCCTCAACCCGGAACCCTAAGCCCTAAACCCTCAAAGATCCCTAAAACGCTGAAGATCCCTTTAAAGGAATCTTTTACAACCCACGAGATCCCTTTCAAAGGAATCCTAAAAACCCGAAATTTTCAGCCAAGAAAACTCCCTGGTGCTTAGTAGGGAATGATAGTCCCTTAAGGGTCCCTTATAGTAGTCCCTACAACCCATTCCTCCGTTCCGTACTAAGAGCCGGGAAGTATTCTGAGTATAGTTAGCAACTCTGGTTTAGCTTGCCTGCGCCGATTCAGTCATCCTCATGCCATTTGGTGTTTTGTGCTACGTCTCAGTGACAAAGTTGCCCCCAAGTCCTCTCGCAAGAAAGCTACTACCTCAATCATTCCTGATTGGTCTTTCCTTCCGTCGCATTGAATTCCCACATGCTTCGACGCTCCAGATGCCCGTGCGGCTACGTGAGCATAGTGGTGAGCATAGTGGGTAAAGAAGTACCTTTAGAGATCCCTTATAGACCCCTTTAGGGACCTTTAAAGGAACCCCAGCCTAAAAGAAGAAGGTGGAGAGGGAGGAGATCCACGGAGATCGCCTTGTCGTCACCCAATTCTTTGCTGTTTGAGAGGGCTGGGGTTGGGTGGGGTTTGGAGCTTGGGGCGGAGGGCTTAGGGCTTAGGCTTTAGGGCATACTTGTAGAGGGTTTAGAGGGTTTCAAGGCTTAGGGTTTAGGGCGTAGGGTTAGGGGGTTTGAGGTGGGGTGGGGTGGGGTGCCGTTGAAGGGTTGAGAGTTTCAGGTATGGGGTCGAGAATTTTTGGTTTGGGGCCGAACGTGTTGGATTTTGCAAGGAGATTTGACACAGGTCTTAGGAGGTCTGTACAGCGACTCCGGCTTGAGGCTTGGCGTTTGGGGCGTTGAGGTAGATTCCCAAGCAATGTACCCTCCGATGAAATCCCTCAAGGGCCCTCGGTCGGCTCCATATATACCTTCAAAATCCTAGATCCCTTTGAGCTTGCAACATCCTTCCTGCCAAGCTTTTGTAAATCTTAAAAGGCCGTATCTAAATCCATAAGAGCCCGAAACCCAGCAAAACCCGGCAAGCCCTAAAACCCGAAGCCGTAAAGCCTACACCCTAAGCACCCTAAAAACATGGTGGGTAATCAATGGTATCCTTAATTAACATATCGCAGGGGTACTTGGCAGATGACGGAAACTGCTGGTTTTAACCAGACTGGTCGACGGGATATAGACGCCTGCTTGACGACGCTCATTCATAGTGCCTCCAGGTCCCAGATTTGAGTTGTCTGGACCCGAATAGCAGGGGAGTGCAATGAAATCGTGATGGCTTCTATGTGGTTTACCAAGGCACTGCACCCCTGCCTCTAAGATGACCCCTGGTATGCACTTGTAGTCTTCACCGTGACTCGGCTGCGTACACTGGCTTCATCTGTAAGGTAGTGGTCGAGATCCTCGACTCCTCGACTACTTGGATCTTGCACTCCTGCTGGTGTAATAGTGGTGTAATATAAGGGCCTTAACAATTAGAAGGGGGTTTTGGGGCCCATTATACCGTTACTGTTACTATGAGAAGGAGCCCGCCAAAATAGTATAGGTAGTTATTAAGGCCCCTGCAGTAGTGGATGTTGTTCTCTGAACGCATCTGCGTCTTCAGCCTTCTGTAGTCTCACCAGGCCAACTATTGACATATCCCTCGCCTGGCCTGTCCGAGTTGTGAACGCCGAGACCCGAAACTTAAACCCTAAACCTTAAACCCTAAGCCTAAAACCTCAAACCCTAAACCCTGAACCCTTGTGCGAGTCGAAACCTCAAACCATAAACCCTACCTTAAAACCACTAAACCTACTTGTTTGTAGGTTCTTATCATGAACCCGAATATGGAATTTAAATGGGGCCCTACAAAAAGAAGTCGGTTTTGGTAGGTAACACTAAACCCTAAACCCTAAATCTGCTGGTCGAAAAAGGGGCGCTTAAAAAAACAAATCCCTAAATCCCTAAACCCTAAATCCCTGAACCCTACATCCCTAAAAACCTACATCCTTAAACCCTAAATCCCTAAACCCTAAATCCCTAAAGCCCGAAACCCTAAAACCCTAAACCAAACCTTAATTGCTTGGGAGTCGAGGTCTCCGCCCAGGGGGCCTTGGCTTCGGTTCTCGGAGCATCTCGGGCTGCGGACCGGGCTCCCTTTCCTTTTAGGGTTCCTTATAGGGGTTTAGGGTGGCCACATAAGGGTTGATGGTAGAATTCCTGCATTACCTGAAGGAAGCTAAAGCTATGGGAATTACGGTATATTCCTTGTTATGGGAAATGCAGGATTTATATCATCAGCCGTAGGGGTTCCCTTTAGGGTTCCTTGTAGGGTTCTTTTAGGGTTCTATACGGGTTTAGGGTTTAAGGGCTTAGGGTTTTTACTTTAGGGTTTAGGGTTTCGAGTTTAGGGCTTGGGGTAGAAGAGTTTAGGGTTTACTAGGGTTCCTTAAAAGGTTCTATAAGGGGTTGGTAAAGGGTTCTAGAGGGATCTTTGTAAGGGAAATAGCAGGAACATTTCATTCCAAGGATAGGCCTTCCAGGTTGGGTTTGAGGGCATGTGAAGTAGGGTTTATAGCGGCATTCTGGTGAGTGTATGTAGGGTTGATTAGACATGTTGATGAGTGCAGATTTTGGTTTGTATTCTGCTTTGGCAAATGTAAAGAGCCGCTGTGTCGAGTGTTGAGTTTGCGGTTTAGGTTCGGTTGGCTGTTCAGGGTTTTAGGTTCTCGCATGCTTTACGTGTCGAACCGTGTCGATGTTGGCTGAAGGTGTTGTGGATCACTGCTGCATCCTTCGCTCTAACAAAGCGCGTGACGAGCCTAGGTGTTGATTGCGCGGAACCGTGAGCTTTCAATTCTCAACAGCAGATTAGACAAGGACTTCGGCTACATGGTACCATAACGATCTAGGGACTCATTTGAGCGAGCGCCCGTTTTCGGGAACCTACACACCAAACCCCGAAGCCTTAAACCCTCAACCCACAAGCCTCAACCTGGGGCTGTGAACACAACCGAAACCCGAGTTCCCACCCCCAAGGTACTCAACCCCAAGCCCTAAGCTCCTCGATCCTAAACCTTAAACCCTAAACTCTCAGCCTCTAAGCCCTTTTACACCTGGACTAAGCCTTAAACCCTAAACCCTGAACCAAGAAGGCCTTAAGGCCCTTAACAGCGCACGTGGCTTTTGCCAGAGGCTGCCTCCATGATCCTCCAGGCTGTTGAGGTGCTCCGGGATTCAGGTTTTCGCTTGGAGGCTCTTGGCCTGAGGTTTAGGGCTTCAGGGGTTTAGGGTTTAGGGGTTTGGGGTTTAGGGGGTTTAGGGTTTAGGGTTTAGGGTTCTGCGTTCAGTGGCTCGTGCTTCAGTTGCTTCGGAAGTTTCGGGTTACTGCCGCGAGTGCAGCAGCTCTGAGATCCAGGCGGGCATATACGGGAGTTTCCGAAAATCGGGGACGCCAAGATAGCGCCCTAAATAATACGATCCTTGCTATGAGGACCCGCAAACAAGGTACCCGTATTTTTCGGAAACTCCCATACATACAAGTCCGTGCAAAAAGGGGCTAGGGCGGTGGAGTTTGGAGGTTGGGCCTTGGGGTTTGGGGATTACGTTTTGCGGCTCGGGGTGCTGGGAACCGCAGAGGAAGTTGGCCGAACCCGGAAAAACACACCCTACACCTTAGACCCTAAACCCTTAAACCCCAAACCCTAACCTAGACCCTAAGCTAAACCCTCAACGATCGAGCTTCGGCTCGATCTTAGCGATTTTTTCTGGGTCTGCAAAGTGCCGGGGGTGCGGAAAACTGCGAGAAATTCTCGAGCCTTACCTGTAGTTCTCGTGTGTAGTGTGTACTTGTACAGCTGTATAGTTAAGTGCACTACTGAAGCCCTGTTGGTACAAGCGAAAGCAGGAAAAGATAGCACTCCGCCCGTTTCGCATGGTAGCGGAGCTGGTTCCCTTCTAAGGGAAGCTCCGGACGGGTGATTGACACCGTCAGTCGCGCTTGCAGCGGCGGCGGGTGACACCGCAAGCAGCCCTTACGGTTGCTCTGCCGGGTGTGAGGGAACCCCACCGTAACCCTCAATAAACAAGTGGGGCAAGTGGTGAGTCGCGCTTGGAGCGACCACAGCGACCCGTAAAGACGGGAAAAGGCTACAAAGGCAAGAAAGGAAAAGGCAAGACCAGAAAAGGTCAGGCCAAGGGCGCAGAGTCGTCCGGAAGCCGAGGGCCGGCTTCAGAGGGACCCCCGGGTCGAAGAGTGAGGAGCGAGCAGGCCAAGGAAAAGCGAATCCTCAGGGGGTTTGCTCGGCGAGCTGAGCGAGCTCTCCAGAGAGGCGACGAGGAGTCCGAAAGGACTGCGCAGTGGGCGCCAGAGGTCGAGGACGTGACCGTGGAGGACGCCTTGCGCTTGCAGAGTCGCCCTCAGGAGGGACAAGGCCTCGGGCACAGCGAGTGGTTGGAAGAAGACGCGTGGGTTCCAGACGAACTACCGTCGGTAGCAGAGGACGCTACCTGGAGCCGACTCAGGAGGGAGTACCCAGGCTTATCGGCCATCTCAGCCGAAAACCCAGGAAAGTCGGCGAGACAAAGCTACCTCAGGAAGGTAGCTGGCAAGAGGATTTCGGAAGGGCTTGGGCGCTTGGCGCGGACGAGCAGAAGGGCCGCTTCCGGGAGTTCTTCTGGTGCAGAAGCTGGAGGAAGTGAGGGTGAAACCTTCGAGGCGAGACAAGCTTCGCGGGTGATACCGCCAACAGAGTGGAGCTGGACGGAGCCAGCCGAGTCTGTGGCAGGTCGCACCGCGACGCACCCGCCGACGACCGTCTTTACCTCCAGCGACGAGGAAGAACAGGAGGAGAAGAAGGCCAAAGAGGAGCCGGAGGAGGTCAAGGAAGAAGGAGACACCTCCGACTGGCACAGTGAGGAGTCAGAGGCTGGAAGCACAGACTCGGAGGACCCAAACGGTGTGGCCGCACTTCTCCGAAAGGACGAGCGCGCCAGAGAGCGCAGAGCCGAGGCGGCAAGGGCAAAGAGGCACCAGAGGGCGCCACCAGAGCCAGCAGAGCCACCAAGGGCCAAGGCTCGAGCTGGAAGCTTGGAGTCCAGCTCCTTGGGCTACGAAAGCCGAGCTTCTTCGGTGGGCTTTGCAAGGCGAGGAGGCGGCGAAGCTGCGAGCAGCAGCACTGGTGGTCAAAGCCACCCGCCGGGCCAGTGGCAGGACTGGTCGCAGGCAGCCGCGTGGCCACAGACCTCGTGGCAGACAACGTGGCAAGGTGAGGAGTCCGACAGAAGGTGGGCCGAGTGGTACCGTAACTGGCAAAACCGCATCGGCTCAGCGGGTTGGCACCGCTAGTGCGGGTGACACCGCCGAGTTTTTGTGGCAACTTCGATTGCCACCGACCTCGGCGTACACGCCCGTAGCGGTGTAGATCTGTACAGCTAGAAAGTGTTTTTCAAAACTGGCCCGCAATGGCGGCGACGCTGGAGGCGCTTGCTGCCCGGGTTCAGGAACTGACCGAAGGCCTGCAAAGGGCCAACGTTGCCTACGAGCAGCAACAAAAGAGGGCAGCGGAGGCCGAAGCAAGACTTTTAGCAGCTGAGAATGCCTTGCAATCAACAGCAGCAACGGCAGCAGCAGCAGCAGCCACGGCTGGAACAATGGGGACAACAACAACAGGGAGCGTTGAGAGAAAAGAGAAAGACCTCATACACCCCTCTCACGTTCCGAAGCCTCACACTTTCAATGGCAAGAAAGAAGAGTGGGAGAAATTCAAGCATGTGTTTGTAGCATGGTCTAGCACTGTTCATGAACGCTATCCGGAACTTTTGGAACAGTATGGAAAGATGAAGGAGCCGGTGGATGATTCGAAGTTCACCTCAGAGGAGAGTCGGTTGGCCAAGGCTATGTACACTTTCCTCATACAGTACTGCCCGGAACCTACCATGAACGTTATAGGCCAGGGGTTGCATGATGCAAATGGGTTCGAGGTTTGGAGAAGACTGGTTCTCCTGAGCGAGCCAGCTCACCGAACCAAGGCATGGGTCTGGCGAAGGCACTTGTCGAACCCCAGTTTTCCCAGTGACATCTCCCAGTGGAGCACGGCGCTCCATCAGTGGGAAGCTGAGCTCCGGGAGTTCGAGCGTACCTACAAGGCCACTTTCTCCGAAGATGAGAAGGTGTCGATCTTGGCACATGTTGCGCCGAAGGAGCTGCATCAAAGCATTTTCATGCACAGTGATGCGCTGGACAGTTATGGCAAGATTCGTGAGTACATCGAGCAGTATCTGATCAACAGGAACCTTTGGAAAAGGCCCCAAGGTTCACAGTTTGGTTTGACCAAGGCAGCAAACAAGAACATAGATCAACCTGATGATGGAGGTTTGAGGCCAATGGACATTGGAGGTGTGAAAGGAAAGGACGGAAAAGGAAAAGGTGACAGGAAGGAAGGAAAAGGAAAGGACAGCTGGAACAACAACAACAAAGGCAAAGAAAACTGGAGCAACAAAGACAAGTGGAACGGAAAAGGTAACTGGGACAACAAGTCAGGAGACAAAGGAAAGGAAGGAAAGAAAGGAAAGGACGGAAAAGGGAAAGGAGCAAACAACAAAGGAGGAAAAGGAAAACCCAACAACGGAAAAGGAAAGAACAACAATCCGCATGCAGGCAAGCAGTGCCACATATGCCACAGGCACGGACACATTGCCGCTGATTGCTGGTGGAAGGTCGGAGCAGTCGACACCGAGGCTGCTACTGACACTGGTGGAACCGGTGGTTCGAGTGGAGCCAAGGACGGAGCGAACGGCAGCAGCACGGCAGTGGGGTCTGTGTTTGAGGGTGCACAACGCATTGCTAAGTGGAGTGATGAAGATGTGATTTTCACTGTCGGTGACAGCACAGTTTCGGCGATTGGGCCGGAGCAGCTGGGGTGCAGGCATCTTCTTGTAGACTCCGGAGCGTGTGAAAGTGTTGCCAAGTTTGGTGATTTCAATGCGGACATCGACAGCTCCAAAGCTAAGCCGTTGTTCAGTGTGCAGGGAACTCCTTTGAAGGTGTATGGCAAGCAGTATCCGCAGGTCATGTTTGGTCGGACCAGTGGTTCGGTTGAGATGACTGTGACAGATGCCGCTGAAAGTCTCGTTTCAGTTCACAGCTTGGTAGCTAAGGGACACAAGGTAGTTTTCAGTCCAGGAGGGTGTTACCTAGAGACGAAGACGGGTGACACCGTACCACTTGAGCTTCATGGCAAGAGGTGGTATCTCAAGGTGATGGACAAGACCGAAGGTCCAGGACCAGTTCGTGGGCGCATAGCCCCAATTGGCGATGAAGTGGACCTTGGGCCTAAGGAGCCCGACAGGTGGAAGAAAGAGGTGAAAGATGGGGTTGAGTACCTCATTAGAGAGCACAACAATCCGAGGAAGCGACTTTTCGCTCCAAAGGTCAAGGACCTTCCAGTGCCGTTGGAGAGGATTGAGAGCGGAAGGCTCACGAAGATGATCTTCGAGGAAGACGGCTCGCAGAAAGAGGACCGCAGCATGTGGGAAGACAAGCGGTATGCTATGAGAGAGATGAAGCACTCATGGCTTGGAGAGACCTGGTTCAGGCTAAAGCCTGAGAGGTCTGATGAGCCAGCTGCTGAAGAAGAGCAGCTGAGTCACGAGGATGAGTGGATGCGAGGTCTCGACGAGGCCTACGAGGAAGAGGTGCTTCTTGAAGGAGAGGAAGCCCACGAGCAGATCGTCGAGGACGATGAGGATGCTGATGGGCGCCTGGTGGTGGACGAAGGAGACGATGACAAGAAAGCTAAGGCGATTAAGGCACCGAAGGAACCGACAGCTGCAGAGGTGGAGGAGCACAATCTCCACCACGCCAACTTTGAGAGTTGGTGCCCTGTTTGTGTGATGGGGCAAGGAAAGAGCAAGCAGCATCGGAGAATCAAGGAAGATCCAAAAGAGCACATCATCTACTCAGACTACATGTTCTTCTCCAAGGAGGGAACAGAAGTGAGCAAAGAAGAAAGCGAGAAGAAGAAGGCTGGGTTGGTGACCGTGTTGACAGCCATTTGCAAGGACAGCCAGTATCCTTTTGCATTGGTGTTGCCATCCAAAGCCAGCGTGGACTACGCGAGCAAGGCGCTCACGAGCTGGATTAAGGACCTCAAGTGGGACAAGGTGGTCATTCAGTTCGACCAGGAAAACGCTTTGAACAAGATCTACGAGAAGGTGAAAGCAAGCATGGGTGACACCATAACCTTGCGGAGATCACCGCGATACAGCTCTCAGTCCTTGGCGGATGGAGAGATGATCAATGGTCTCATCGCGCGAAAGGTGCGCACGTGGCTTGCAGAAGTGTCTGAGAAGTACAAGATGAAGATCGGTTGTGACAGTGTGTTGTTTCCGTGGATTGTGAGACACAGCGCATGGACGCTTGCCCGATTCCATATCAACCACTCTAAGACAACAGCCTTCAGGATTGTGAATGGGTATGATTACCTCGGAGAGATGATGACTTTTGGTCAGGTGGCCATGGCTAAGTACCCCAAGCAGAAGGACAAAGCAGCCCCGAGATGGATTCGGGGAGTGTATGTGGGGAAGAACGCACTTGGTGATGAACACCTGTTGCTCACGGAAGCAGGCGTGCAAACCTGCAGGACTGCGCGGAGGTTGCCTGAGAGTTCCCAGTACAGTGTGGAGGTTCTAGAGAAGGCAAGAGGAGTGCCGTGGAACCGGTACTTGGGGATAGCAACCACCAGAGTTGCGCAAGAGAAGTCCGAGCAGAAAGCAGTCTCAGTCCCAGAGCTGGAGGCTGCAGAGACCTACGACTTTGGGTCTGGTGATCCAAAGGAAGTGCTGGTTGTTCCAATGCCAGCACCGCCGCAAGGTGAGAAGCACGAAAAGGAAGCGAGCGAAGAACCAGAGAGCAAGAGAGCAAGGGTGGAACCTGGTGAGGCCAAGCAGCCCTCGGGTGACACCGCTCAAGCTTCAGGTGGACCGGTGCGGTTCAGCATCGCAACGCCTGATGCTAGCATGGGGACAGGCAGTCATGACCTTAGTCTCTACTCACCATCCCTTCCGGGAGACATGGCTCAGGATATGATATCCTGCATCAGCAACCATGGTGAGTGGAGTGAGGCAGGCACGTGTCTTGGAAAGGAGGACTACGAGCACTACAAGAAGTGGGTGAAGCAGAATGAAGGATGCTTCAACTCAAGCATGGTCAGCAATATCATGGACTATCTGGACACGATGCAAATGGATGAAAGAGAGCTCAAGAGAGCGCGGAAGGAAGAGCTGAGAAAGCTCAACGAGGTCTATGGGGCCTTCACGCCTAGAGATGGGCGTCAGCTTCCGAGAGACCTAACGGTGTTTGGCCACAAGTGGGTCGACAAGGTGACAGAGGGGATAGCGAAGTCCAGGCTTACATGCCAGGATTTCAAGAAGAAGCAAGATGCCAACGAGAGGCACAGCTCAGAGTTTCCCTCAAACTTTTGCCCTACACCGCACGCGACCTCCAGAAAGCTTTTGGAAGTTTACTCTTTGGTTACGAAGATGCCGAGAGTGAAAGCTGATTTGAGCTCAGCTTTTCTGATCGCTAAAGATGGAGGAGACGCGAAGGGGCAACCGGTGATGATGAGGCCACCAAAGGAATGGCTGGAGGATTACGATGAGTGGTATGCCAAAGCAGATCCAGAAGTACAGCGACAGCTGAAGGACACGCCCAAGGAGAATGTGTTGTGGCAGGTAGACGGAAACCTGTACGGCAGACAGTCGGCGGCAGCACAGTACAGAGATCGTTTGGAGGTCATTTTGACCAAGGAACTCCCAAAGGGAGTCTATGATTTTCACCGCGGAAAGCTTGATGCATGTGTGTTTCGATGCAGGCGCACAGGTATAGTTCTGATTCATCATATAGATGATTTCGATGTGTGCGGACCGGCTGCGTTGTTGAACGACTTACTCAAGGTGCAGTTGCCACAGTGCGGGTGCAAGCTGAAAGTGGGTGAGCTTGAGTGGCCTGGGGAAGCAAGCAGTAGCACAAGTGAGTTTCTTGGTAGGAAGAAGATTCTAGTTGAAGGTGCTGTGGTGACGCTTCCGAATGAGAAGCACATCAACGACATTCTTAGGATGCTAGAACTCGAAGAAGCAAAGCCAAGCCCAGTGCCAGGGAAGAAGCTTAACCTGCAGGACAACAAACCGCTTGAAGGCAAGGCGAAGGAAACCTACGCAAGCTGTGTAGGTAGCGCAACTTATCTGTCACAAGACAGACCGGATATAAAGTTTGCCTGCAAGGAGCTGGCAAAGCGGATCAGGGAACCGCGTGAGTGTGACATGCAAAACCTCAAGGTGCTAGGAAGGTATCTGCGTGGGACAATGCACGTAGGACACGTGACCAAGTTGGATGAACATGTGGACCCAGCGGCAGGGATTCCTCTTCAGGGATTCTGTGACAGCGACTGGGCTGGAGATAAAGAGGATAGGAAAAGCACCAGTGGACAGGTGATAGTCCTAGGAGGGACTGTCGTGGAGACCTCAGCGAGGACTCAGCAAGGCACCCCAGCTACAAGCTCAGGGGAAGCAGAGGTCAGAGCCTTAACTCAGTGCGCTCAGGATCTGGTGTTCGTGAGGAACTTAGGAGTTGAGGACTTCGGGATGTCAATCGATGTTCCGAGGCTGTTCTGCGATAGCAGTGCAGCAATCCAGGTTGCTAGGCGACTTGGTGTTGGGAAGATGAGACATGTCGATCTAGGACACTTGTACATTCAAGAACTTGTGAAAGAGAAGAGAGTGATTGTCCAGAAGATCAAAGGGACAGAGAATCCTTCAAACGCCTTAACAAAGCATTTGGCCACGGGAGCCGAAACTGAGGAAGGAAGGGGCATGTTGGGTCTAGTAACCTTGGACAAGCAAGGGCTGGACAAGCACGTTTCAAAGAACACGATGCAATCGGTTGGAGCACTGACAAGCTGGAAGAAGTGGCAGCCGCAGCAGTGCACAAGGCTCAGCACAAAGCAGTTCGTTAGTGCTGTTGGTAGACATCGGCCTCTAAGGGAGACACCTCATGGATCTTATCCCTTATGGAGCGGGTGATACCGTTGCTTCGTGGATGCCCTATCTCATCATGATCAGTTTCACGTTGAATGCCATCACAATGGCGTTGGCAGTGATCTTTTGCCTCTGTAAGTGTATCCATTTTGGAAACCGAGAGGTGATTGTGTACATGGGTACAACGTGCCCACATGGAAAGCTCTTTATGAGCCGAAAGGGACGCAAAGTCCACTCAGACCCTGGGTGTCAAGGTTTGTACAGAGCGGACGACATCAAGGGATTTGACTTTTGCAAGTATTGCTTTAAAAGCAAGACCAAGTAACGCATTTTGAGCCCAATGCGCGACCGGGTACTACAAGATACCCACTACAAGGAGGGTGCGAGAAATTCTCGAGCCTTACCTGTAGTTCTCGTGTGTAGTGTGTACTTGTACAGCTGTATAGTTAAGTGCACTACTGAAGCCCTGTTGGTACAAGCGAAAGCAGGAAAAGATAGCACTCCGCCCGTTTCGCAAAAACCGCCAGTCGGCGCTATGGGTGGTAGTCAAAATTAGGATCCGTTTTTGAGTCCCTATCATAATACGGCACCTATGATTTAGGATACCCCAAAAAGGGACCTTAATTTTGACAACTACCCATATGGTAGGGGATCCCTTTGAACGGTTACTATAGGGTTCCCGGAAGGGTATCCTTTTAAGGGTTATTGTAGGGTTCTTTGTTATTGCGAGGGCCGGGGGCTTGACGATTTCAGGGTTTGGGGTATGGCCTGCTTTAACTTGGCCTTGAATGGAGTCTTCGTATTTACTGGGTTCGTTTCGGGTTTCAGGCGTTCACGGGGATCCTGCATCTTGACGAGGCGAGTCTTTCGTCATTTTCAAGTTGAATCATTCTCGCATTTATTTCTACCCTCACATCCACCCTTGCCTATTGTACCAGCTAGTCGCTTGCATTTGCCATCGCTATCATTGTCATCATTGTGGTTTCTCATGAGAGATGCTTTTCGATTTTTTGAATCTTTATTGTCACCCTCATGCCAGAAGCTTCGTTTTCACTGTCGTCCGGATGTCCTTCGGCAGCGTCAGCCTTAACTAGTTCATCTCAACCTTCAACATGACAATCACCACCATCATCATCAGCAGTGCCGTTCCCCCCCCAAGCCTGTAAGCTTATAGACCCTGGGGCCTTCATGCCCCAAAGCTTTAACCAGCAACACCCTGGCCACGCCTAAACCCTAGACCCTACTTGGAGGTTCATGGGTAGTTTGAAGTAGGGTTATAAGTAGGGTAGCTAATACTTATAACCCATATTAGGGGCCGCCTCATATCCCCACTTATAACTACCCCCGAACCTCCAAGTAGACTCTAAACCCTATACCCTTATATAATCCCTATAGATCCCTTTAAAGGGGCCCTTAAAGGAACCCTTATGACTACCCATGAACCCCCCCTCTCCCTTGAAGAATCCTCTCCTCCAGAACTCCAGCGCTGGAAAACAAGCCGCCGCGGCGCCCATGGGGATGATGGGAGCCCTGGCCCTGGCGTCTTCGCGGTTTTAGGGTTTAGGTTTTAGGGTTTAGGGTTTTGGTTTTAGGGTTTAGGTTTTTGGGTTTAGGGTTTTGGGTTTTGGTTTTAGGGTTTGGGGTTTAGGGCTTAGGGTTTTGGGTTTAGGGTTTAGGGCTTAGGGTTTTGGGTTTTGGGTTTAGGGTTTAGAGTGTCTTCGAGGTTTTAGAACGATGCCACAAGGGCTTCTAATAGGGTTTTAGGGTGTAGGATCTATAGGGTTTAACCCAGAAACTCCAATATCCCTTAATTAAGGAATATACTGTAAATTATGATAGGACCTTTAATATGACTTAAGGTATATTCCTAAATCAAGGGAATATTGGAGTCTCCGGGAAGTATTTTCCGTGATGCAACGATCTGGCTAGTCCCCAAGCCCAGTTGCAAGAAAAGGGCTTAGGTACCGGGGTTCAGGGAGTCGACGTTTTGTAGCGCTGTCGACGGCTTTCATCTATTGGCACTGCAGTAGCCCAGATGAAAAAAACAGCGTCTGTGGGGTTTGAGAAGGATGGGTTGTGGGGGTTTGAAAGGAATCAATTTGAAGAGTTGGAAACTTTCCTAAACGGTCCAAGCTCGTCTTTGGTCAGGGAATTCAGGAACTCGCGGGTTCTGGCATTGCAAAGGCGGGTAGCACAATGCACTCGCCCCATGCTTGGTGACTTCACCTTTTTCACCACAGGACGCAACCCAAAACATCGAGGAAGGACGTGCTTTTGCCTTGTAGCTTTTTAAGAAGGCTCTTTAGGAAACCCTGTACGCCCGGCTCTGACTGAGGGGCACACTGAGTTTGGCTCTTACTCGTAAGCCTTGCACCCCGAAGAAGAGATGCCCAACAACCTTCCGAAACTCCACACTGAGCCACCAAACCGTAAACCATAACTAACCCTTAAACTGCTAACCCTCAACCTCAAACTTCCCTGGCCTTGTCAGCCCTAAGCAAGCGATCGGCAGCTCACAATCCCTAAACCCTCAGACCTAACCTACCTGTACTGGAGGCCTGGTAGACCTTGGTACAGAAACTTGCGGCAGACTAATCCTGGTTAGACAGACCCTAAACCCGAAACCCCCCTTGAACAATCCATTAAGAGAAATTCTTTGGGATACTGGCAGTAGACCTGTAGTCCTAGCTAAGAGCCACATACTCCAATACCCCTTAATGAATGAACATCCCTTAAACCATCTTAGGGATCCCATTATAACTTACGGAGTACTCCTTAAATCATACGAGGGATCCCACTATAATTTAAGGAATATTCCATAATTCATATTCGGGATCCCATTATGGTATAAGGAAAACTCCTTCACTCATATTCGGGACTCCATTAAGATTTAAGGAAAATTCCTTACTTCATATTAGGGATGCCATTGTAATTTGAGGAACATTAATTAAATCATACTAATGATACCATTATAGTGATAATTTGAGGAGTATTCCTTAAATC
Organism: Symbiodinium sp. CCMP2592; assembly: GCA_905221615.1. Lineage (NCBI taxonomy): Eukaryota > Dinophyceae > Suessiales > Symbiodiniaceae > Symbiodinium > Symbiodinium sp. CCMP2592. The sequence goes on along the minus strand of CAJNDT010003334.1, from coordinate 2,419,199 downwards.
ACATTGGGGATCTTATTATAATTTACGGACTATTCCTTAATTACGGGATATTGGAGTCTCTGGGGAGCTCTTTCGGAGGCTCCTCCTCCGCCTGGGCCGCCCCTGCAGGGCGATGTTTGGATGCCGCAGGCACCTGACAGTATCGATTAAGTACATCAGAGAAATGATAGAGTCTTACATCAGATACTGGTATATTTTAGAAATCACAGAGACTTACATTATATACTACATAATAAGCCATTATATCACGTGTATGTGTATATATTGTATGTGTTTATATATACATATGTTTATATCTATACCTATTTAAACACCATTATCAAAATGAATATGTATATTAATATCTATAGCTGAAGCTACAGCTATAGCTATAACTGTATTTCTGTCCATATCCATACCCATATCTAAATCCACATCTAGACCTACCTATACATACAAATATAGTATGCATGTATGTATATCCATAACAACATCTGTGTCTGTTTCTATTTCTGTTTCTGCAAGGGAGTTTATTTCTGTATCTCTACCCATATTTGCATTTATACCTATATCTTCATCTATATCTTTGTCCCTGGCTTTATCTTTGTACTTTTCTTCTTTATTGCTTATCCTTACCTGTATCTATATCTATATCCATATCGTATCTACATCCATATCCATATCTGTATGTTGTACGGCTCCTTATACTATTCCACGGCGTGAACCCTGTTCATCAGTTCTGGAGCAAGAATACTGTTTGAGGGCTTCAGGTAACTACTCTTGGACTTGGGAACCGCCCGCCCCCAGCACTAAATGAAACGTGTCACGTCGCCATGAGAAAATACTTCCTGTTCATACCTTCTGAAGGCCTAAATAACACTAAACCCTTGAACCGTACCTCAAACGAAGACCCTTTCAACGAAAATCCCCAAACGCTACAAAACCGAATTCCTAGAGCCTGATCCCCTGAAACCCTAATCCCACAAAGCCCCACATCCCAAGTCCCGGTCCCAAGCCCCCAGAAAGCCCAAGAGCAGCGAAGGCCTGAAGTGAACCGGGCTTCGATGGGCCGAAGAGCTTCGGTCGATGATACACCCCTATAAGGAACCCTAAAAGGAACCCTAAAAGGAACCCTAAAGGGAAGCCCAAAGGAAACCCTAAAAGGAACCCTAAAGGAACCCTTATGGTTGATGATATAAATCCTGCATTACCCACAATAAGGAATATACAATAATTCCCATAGTTTAGGGTCCTTAAGGTAATGCAGGATTTATATCATCAACAGTACTGCTCTAGGAACCTGGTTAAGAAACCCTGGCCTTAATGATTAGAAGAGGATTTTGGGAGTTCCTTATTATGATTATGGTACGTGATTAAGAAACCCTGGCCTTAATAATTAGAATAGAGTTTTGGGAGTTCCTTGTAATGATGATGGTGTAATATACCCCCAACACCTATAGAAGCCCTGACCTTGTAACGCGAAAATATACAGTAGGGATCCTGAAAAGAGCCCTAGTAAAGACCCAGGGTTTGCTTCATCAGGTTCCTCTATTCGCTACTGATCTGGAGGCAATGAGCCCCAAACCCTAAACCCTAAACCGTGCTGGAGCTGGACTCTGCTCATCTCGAGCATCGGGCCCCGCTCATAAGCCCTAATGTTGGAACCTGATTGGGCCTTTCACACCAAAATGTAGGGTTCATATAAAGAACCCTGATAAAGGTCCAAGGTTTCTTAATCAGGTTCCTACATGAAGCCCTAAAGCTTCGAACCCTGAACAACCTACTTTAGGGTTCCCCATTATGGTTTCCTTATATGAGTCCGTAAGAATGTAGGTTCTTCCGGAAGCCCTAAACCTTCGAATCTTTTAGAAACTCTCGAGGCCATGGGGTTGAGGCTTTAGGGTTGCTTTTAAACTTAGGCTTTCGGTGCTTCCGGATGGTGGTTTCTAGTTTCCGGTTGGGTTTAGGGCTAAAGGGGTTTAGGCTTGGGATGTAGTTTTTTCTATGTTTGGATGTGGGCCTTAAGGCGGAGTGGAGTGCTTAAGTTCCTGGGTTCTTTTGGTGGGCCGGAGACATTTCATGAGGGTTTCGGCTCTTTGGGGTTGCAGCATTTCGGATAGTGGGGCTGAGAGTCCGATAGTGCAGGGGCTTAGGAGGCAGATGCTTCTCGAAGGTTGTTGAATTTCAACCGTTGCTTTCTGCTGCAGTGCTTACATCCCAACTGCTCCGGCCAAAACCTGTCGTTCAGCTGTAAAAAAATCCAAAAGCTGACTGGCTTTCTTCTTGCTTCGTTCTTCCATGGCTAGCGGCGCTGTTGGATCGATAGCAATATTGCATCACCCTTCCTTTTCCGTCGTCTTCGCATCATCGCATTCTTAGGGTTTCCTCTGCCCAGAATTCCCTTTAAGGGTTTAGGGTTGAGGGGCTTAGGGGTTTAGGGGTTTAGGGTTTACCAGGCCTGACGCTGCGAGTGCCTGTGTGTGTGTGTGAGAGAGAGAGAGAGAGAGAGAGAGAGAGAGAGAGAGAGAGAGAGAGAGAGAGGGGGTTTAGGGTTCTTTAACCCGTAATGCCCAGCTCTTGACCCGACGAAGTGCATTGGCTCAGCGCGTGGCATGAAAAGAGTGCCAGCCGTCTTTAAAGGAGGGAAGACAAATCGGGGCCTTCAGGGCGACCACCCAAAGAAACCCAAACCCGAAGCTCAACGACCAAACCATCATAGTGTTTTTTTTTTGTTTGACGGGGGGGGGGGTATCTATAGAGTGGGGGAGGCTGAAATGTGAAGCTTGAGTTCCTGGCACGCATGGAGTTGGGGGTTTCAGGGTCCGAGCAGTCTGGGCCATGGCCGGGCATGACATGATACGAAGTCATTTCATGGAGGCACCTGTCATCAATCAAAATTTCACATGCGTGAGGTGCAATTTACAGTGAAGTTATTTGGGTACGGTCCCCCTGTGAGTAGTAGTTAAATAATATTCACAAGATAGATATATAGGACCCTAATAGTAGCCCTATTCTAGAGTCTTACTGTAAGGGGGCAGTACCTAAGAAGTTATCATGACATAAGGCAGTATCAGTAGCTCAAGCAGGCGCTATACCCATAGATACCCGACCCGACAGGAAGCCGGAGACCCCCTGGAACCCTGAACCTAGAAGCAGACCCAAAGAGCCCGATGTCAAAGCCTTCAATGAAGGAATATCCTTGAACCTGTAGAGGGAAATCCTGAGCATATCTTTTGGTTCGGTGTGGTCCCGCAAAGATTGCTTCACCTTGACTTTGACGAAGGAGCCTAGAACCGCAACAGTTTGGGACACTTTTTAATGTCTCTTTGTGCTTTCTATAAAGGTACCTACTCATAAATACATTTAAGGGCCCCGAAACTACAACCCTAAAGCCTAAACCCCAAACCGTACAACCCAGTGGGGATCTGGAGTCGGCACCTGGCGCTTCCCTCGGATCGAGTTTTGATGTGTCGCGTCGTCTGCGGGCTGTGGCTTCCATGCACTCCCGTCCTAGGCGTTTCGTGTTTGGCATATCATAGCATATTGCGGCATAGTACGGTTGATGATATAAATCCTGCATTATCCATAATAAGGAATATACCATAATTCCCATAGTCTTGGGTCCTTAAGGTCATGCAGGATTTATATCATCAACTGTATAACAGCTCTCTAGATTTTCGTACTTGTATTCTGGTGCCTTAGGTTTTGAGTCTCGTTTTTTTGGAGGTTCGGATGCAAAGGTTGGGGTCTCAGATTCAGGTTTTGCTGTTTAGGATTTCGGTAGGTTCCTATAGCTCCCTTTAAAGAGCCCTTTAAGAACCCCTATAGCTCCCTTTAAAGGGCCCTTCAAGAACCCCTATAGCTCCCTTTAAAGGGCCCTTTAAGAAACCCTATAGACAGTCAAGGGTTTGGGATTTGTTTGACGACTACGGCATAAACATGACTTAGAATGAGTTCCGGGTTGACCCTTCGTAGGGCCCCAAAAAGCACATAAGCAAAACCTAGGATAGGGATTTCCCATATAACCCCCCCCAAATAATGAAGCCCAATAAGATAGGGATATCCCTGCAAAATGCTTATGCTTGTGTGCTTTTTGGGTCCCAACTTAGGAATCCTTTTAGTATTATGGGTCATATGGCCTTTTAATGCGTCTCGCCTTGGACGGAGGCCTGGGCCCAATGGAGGTAGGGAAGAAAGCGGGACGGTTAGGGTTCAGGGTTTGGGGCTTACGAGGGTACGGTATAGGGTTCAGGGTTCAGAAGACCATGACAAGATCAAACTTGCAACTATGGTCAGCCTGTGTAGAGAGTAAGGCTTGAGGTTATGAAGCTTAGAATGGGTCAGAAGTAACTCTCAGTCCGGCCGTGTTGGAGAAGGAGCGCTAGCGCCGCAGATGCGTTGTTCATGCTCTCACGCAGCAGCTGTGCAGTTGCTAAGCGCACAGAGGCAGCGTTAGGGGAGGAGGGGGCATTGAGCCTAGAGGTTCAATTCCAATAGCCGTACATTTTGCAACTTAAATCCTACTGCCAAACTAGGACGAATCCACGCAACTTCGTAGCAGCTCCCTCTTCCCTTCTTATGTCATGAAACCTGTCCACTCGAAGGACTTAGTGGGTTGAACCCGGGAGCTTCAAACCTCCTAAGCTTGGAACCCTCAACAACTTCAACCCTAAACCCCTAAACCCCTAAACCCAAACCCCTAACCCATAAATTCTAATCCCTCAACCACTAGAAAAAACGCCCTAAACCCTGAACCCGAGCCTTAGGAGTCCTAAACTACACTGTAGCCCATAGGCAAGCATCCGTTGTTCAGGATCCCTGTGTTTGGGGTCGATAACAGGCTCCCCGATTTTTCCCGAGCTTTTAGGGTTTAGGGTTTAGGGTTTAAAAGTTTAGAGTTTAGGGTTTAGGGTTTAGGAGTTTAGCCCAGTGGCAAAAAGGGTTTAGAGTTTAGGGCTTGAGGTTGGCATCATCGGTTTCAGCGTTTCGTAGGCCCGACCAGCCTTCTCAAAAAGCCTAAGGGCCTCGAAGCATACACCCCTAAACCCTAAGGGTTTAGGGTTTCCTCAACCCTAAACCCTAAACCGTCTGGACGTGTCCGAGTTGCGAGAGCGTAAACCCCCCAAACCCTAAACCCCTAAACCCTCTCTCCTAAAACCTAAACCCCTAAACCCCTAAACCCTAAACCCTAAACCCCCCAAACCCTAAACCCCCAAACCCTAAACCCCTAAACGCTAAACCCTGATCTCCAATTTATGAGGGTGTGTTCGGAGAGCCCGACCGGATGCCGCCGCGAAAAGAGCCAAGCAACGCCCTGCAAACCCAGACATCTGCTTCGAGTAATTCAGGGGCCTTAAAGGGAACTCCAGAAAGTTGGAATATGGTTTCAGGGTAGGATCCCCCTTAATTTACCTTAAAGGGGTTAGGATAATCATATTCCAACTTTCTGGCTTTTACCTTAATACTGAACTACACAATTTTGGGGAGGTTCCTTTAAAGGGGCTTCTCAGGATTACTATAAGGGTTATTATGGGTTTTTTTAGTATAGGGGCCTTAATCATTACCTATACTATTTTGGTTGGTTTCTTATTGTAATTATAGTATAATGGGTCCCAAACCCCAATTCTAAAAATTAATGGGCCCCTTCTTTGTCCTTCACTGCGGCAGCTCAAGCCGCTACGAGCTAGGACCCAGGCTCCCAGTCCCAAACCAAGCCTTACACCCAACAGATTGAAGGTGGATCGTGTACTTATTGCTATCAGTTTCAGTGCTTCGTATGCCTGTAGAAGCGAGTACACCTGTGATTTTAAAGTTGTTTTCTTGTGTATAGGTAGCTATGGTTGACTGGATGCTGCAAAGAGTATCTACTTCAGATGAGAATGATAAAGGGATGTTTTGCTGAGTTCGTCGTCGTTGTCGCAGTGATGGCATGCGTAGCGCGCGTAGTGCTAGTAGTCTGCGTGCATGTGCCATGAGAAGTCTAAGTTGCAGAAGAGTTGGTTTTCCCTTAAGCCCTAAACCGAGAAATCCTAAACCCGAAACCCTCATTCCTAAAACATTAAACCCTAAATCCTAAACCTTAAACCCGTTTTCCTAAACCCTGAAGAGCCCACGGTATAAAACAGAGCCCTCACTCGCAGCCTGATGCTCTGAGAAGCTTTCTCTCTGCCACCACATCGGCCCTCTTTACTCTGTAGAGCAGGCGCTTGGCCCTGAGTCAAAACAATTCAAACTCTTAACCCCGAATCCCAAACGCCTGCTATAGGACCGGAATGGTTGTCAGTACTGTTTGGTTGCATTCCTCGATATAGTTCAACTATAACATACCATACCCCAAACCAACCCTACTCTATTTTTTCGGTTTCTCACACCCTAAACCCCAAAAATCGTAACCCCCCGGCCGGCTCTGCAACAGACCTCCTGGCCGGGAGAGGCGTCCCCACCCTCGAAAACTTCTACCGCGGCCTTTTCAGGATCTCGAACCCTCTAAGTTCGTGGGCTTAGGGTTTAGGGGTGAGGGTTTAGCCGAGTCTCAGTTCCCTGGTCGTCGCCCTGTGCCATTTGTTTCGCCAGGGCTACATGATTGTAATCCTACCGGGACATGCCGACGCGTGCCAAAATAAGGGGATGTGGGGATGTTTCTGTCCGACTATGAGATGGCAGCACAGCATGTCACGAAGCCATACATGTCACTTTGGCTTTATTCCTCCAAGCCTTCGTAGAGACTCGATTTCGTTTCGTCAAGGCGCTCCCACGGGGTTCGCGAGTTGCAACGATGCGATGGTCAGGGTTTCGAGGTTTCGAGGTTTTGGGGGGTTGAGGGTTCATTGAGGGAGTGTTGCAGATTCGGTCGTCGGTTGTTGCAAAGACGACAGTACGACAAGAATAGAGAGAAGCTGTTGGTGCCAGTGTTTCTCTTGCTACCCACTTGCTCTCGAAGGTTGCTTTACAATAGCTACAATTAGGCGGAGTTGTACCGGTAGTCGTGACGATGATGATGACAGTGGTGGGACGACGGCGGCTACTCCCCTAAACCCTGAACCCCTAAACCCCTAAACCCTGAACCCTAGACCCTGCTGCTGTTGCCAGCTCTACTAGGCTTCTGTTCTTATCGCTGCCTTGTGTTGCCAATGGCCACCGACCACTGCTGGTGTCATTGGCTTCGTCCTTGCAAATTGATAATATAGGGGCCTCAATAATTGCCAATACTATTGTGGGGGTTCCTTAATTTGGTTACGGCATAATGTACCCCAAAACCCTATTCTAGTTATTAAGGCCCCTGTTTTTCTACTGCTCATTTCTGTTCGATGCTCGTATTCCCTTGGCTCATGACTTGTTACTGCTACACGCCGCAAGCTTATTCTGTTATTTTGACAGAGAGAGTATCGGCTTCTTCAAGCGTCTTCTGAGGGCTTTTGGCTAAGTCGAAGATCTCGCAGGTCAGGGTTTAGACGTCTAGAACTAGAGCTCCAGGGTTCGGAATCACGTTTCCGGTTCCCCCCATGCTTCTGATGCTGCTGCTGCTGCTGCCGGGACTGCGACTGCTTCTAGTAGCGACTGCTACTGCAGCTGCTGCTGCCGCTCCTGCTGCTGCTGTGCCTACCACGGCTTCTCTGCGACTACCACAACAGCTACTACCGCTACTGCAACTGCGACTGTTTCTATTGCTGTTGCTACTGCTACTGCTGCTACTACTACTACTACTACTACTACGACTACCACGACGACGGCTACTACTACGACCACTACGACCACTACGACCACTACTGCAGCCACTGCCCCGACCCCTACCGCTACCACTACCGCTACCGATATGTCCCGCCGCTACCGCTGCCGCTGCCACTACCGCTACCAATACCTGCGCCTCTAGCGCCGAAATCCTCAACCACTCGAATCCCAAGCCTGTGCTATGTTAAACCCAAAACCCTAAACCCTAAACCTTAAAACCCTAAACCCGAAACCCTGGACCCAAAACCCTAAACCCAAAACCCAAAACCCAAAACCCTAAACCCTAAACCCAAAACCCAAAACCCTAAACCCTAAACCGTCACGGTTTGGGAATGGGACGTTAAAAGCTTCCACGCTCCTCTCTCAAAGCTCGGCCCTCGACATGACATTCGAACTTCTTTTTTCGACATCCTTCCTCAGAGCTAGCTACACATACATAGAGGAATATATATATGTGTATATATATATATATACACATTCATATGTATGTACAGAGACCCCAGCTAAGCACGCCGAGCTCCCAACGCCGCTTTAGGGCCATGTCCTTCTGGTGCTCGGACTGCGGCGCGAGCTTTGCACCCAGAGATTTGTGCTAACAAGAAAGGAGGGTTTTTAGGGTTCAAGTGTCGTCAGGAGAGGTTGACATGTTTGTAGATCTGGCTCATCGGGAGGCACTTCAGAGAGACCTCGTTCAAAAAAGGTTTAGGACACTAAGAGCCCAGCTGCACAGGGTTTAGTGATTATCAAGAAAGGAAGGAAGTAGAGAGGGCCCTCGAAAGGTTCCTCGAAGGTTCCAGAGGGGTTCCCGCAAGGGTTTCAAAAGGGTGGAGCCTTAGAGTGTTTGGGTTTCAATTCAAGGTTTTTGCGCGCAGGGTTCAGCGTTTGGGGTTTGCTGACTTCAGGGCTTAGGGCTTCGGTGTAGGGTAAGGTGTCAAGACTCCGAACTTTCGTCTTCAGGATGTTCTCTAGATCAGCTTGCTCGGAGAGACCAATACTCCTTAATTGAGGGATATACCTTCAATCATAGTATTACGTAAGGCCTCTTTCATTTAAGGTATATTCCTTGATTAAGGGGTATTGAGTTCTCTGGGTGCCTTGCGCAGGCATAACCGTAATATTACGAAAACTTTGTCATAGTTGGGTAACATTTTGGATTTTATGGGTACTTAAACCCAATCAGGAATAAGAATGTAAATTTTTAGTCCTATCCCAACAATGAACCAAAGTTACCCAATACCAAAAAGAGAGGCCTTTTTATTCTTAGGTTACTGGGTATCCTAGGTAATATTACGAAGTTGTCAGTCTGGGGCCCACTGGGCCTCAACCTCTGAAGCCCTAATGCCGAATATGAAAGCCCGAATAACACCAACATTGGTCGTTAGGGTTCTTGAACACAGAATATATATATATATACATATGTATATATATATATACACACATCTACACATACACATACACATACTAGCAAGAGTAACAATAGTAACAATAGCAATAAACATCATGATATAGCAAAAAATGGCTATGGCTCAAGCTACTCTACGGCTCAAGACAGAAAGGCTCAAGCCGTACTCCAGGTTCTAAAGTCCTCTAGTCTGGGCTCTTGCTATGGCTGGATTGGAAAATGGTGACTTGCTTCCTTCTTCTCCTGTCGTTAGTCCTGATAGCAAACGGGCCAGAACACAGACGGAAAACGAAGAGGGAGATCGTGATCTTGAACTTGTGCCTGAACTTCCAGATCTCACCACCAAGTCTGATGACAAGGCTGCTTTAGTCCAATCTGGTGCGCCAGAGTGGGCTCTTGCTTTCATGAACTCCTTAGACAATAAGATGGATCGATGTTACGGTTTGATGATGGGGTTTCATGAACGCTTGAATCGCATGGAGCAAAGACCAATTCCGGACGAGGTGGAGGAACGTTTCCGCAAGTTAGAAGGGATGATTCAACAGGTGCAACAACAAGCTGGCGCTTCCAATGCTCAGCCCGCCATCACATCCTACAAATCGGTGCCACCGCCTACGCAAGCTCCCGTAAATCATGGTCCGACTGGCTATGGGATTGGATCTACTATGCCTTCTTCCATGCTTACGAACTATAATCACCTCATCGCGGGGGGATGGGATGATGGCACTAAGAGGGACATCATTCTCCAGAATGCCCAAATGATCTTTGAAAAGCTCCAGCCTTCTGTGCGGCCTACTGAATGGGTTGTGTTTGGTAGTCGTAACTCCACCTGCCACATCCATCTTCCAGAGCTGCCACAAAACGAAGGCCTTCAGCGATTCCAGCTCATCAAACAGCAGATCCACGAGAAGTACCCCGCCGCTTCATCTACTTCACGGTGCATGTGGATTACCGCCAGTAAGCCCAAAGAGGTCAGACTACGCAATAGACGAACTATGAGAGCACAGGAAAAACTTCATCACCTTCTTCAATCTTTGGGTTCCAAGCTGGAGCTGGAGGTTCAATGGGGTCGTGCATTGATTTGGCTTGATTGTAGACGAGCTGCCTCAGCAGAACCGTCCCAACTTCTGGCTGATGCATCTTCACGGATCCTTGCCTTGTCTACTGACGATAGCCAACCTGGGATGCTCTATCACTTCAACCTCTCTGCAATCTCTGCGCTCACAGGCGAACCTGAGGACAGGGTGGAGCGAGCACTCTTTGGTGGTCAGTGAACTGCCCCGTCAAGCATGCCAAATTCGCAATTTTGCCAACCTCGTGTGCAACCTCTTCAACTTTGTACTTGGAATCTCGCTGGTAAGCCTGTTTCCTCTGGGGTGGACCTTGTCTTTGAGGATCATTATCCTGAAGTTCTCATGTTCCAAGAGGTTGGTGGTGCGCTTCTATCTGGGTCTGAACTTGACTCACAGAAGCCTCATGATGGTATTGATTTGCCCCCGGGTACACGGGAGGTGTTTTTTGATGACACACACGAGCTTTCCCACTTTCGAGTCTTCGCTGGGGATTGTGAGTCTTATCTGTCACAAGTGATTGCTATTGATGGCGCTATTGTGGATCACATTCAGGCCGTCCATCTGGGTAAGAGATTTTTGGCAGTTAGGTTCACGCATCTCTGTGCTAAACTTGATGTGCTTTTGATTTCACTTCATTTTCCTCATTCTGGTGCTTCTGAAGACAATTACATGCATGCCGTGAACGATCTTACAAACTTTATTCAGCTTTATCCTCGTTACGTCACTTTAGTGGGTGGTGACTGGAATGCAGAGCCTTCTCAGCTTCGCTTTGATCTTTGTTCAACGCCCTTGTCCCTACTTGGAGCCGAATTCCATCTTCCGCAAAGTCCTACCAGGATTGGGGTTCATTCTCAACGAACCTATGACTACTTCTCCAGCTTCAGACTCGGCACATATGGAGCTCCTGAGGGTGATGCCTTTAATCTCGGTTCCTCGGAGCCTGACGACCCTGATAACCGTCCGCGGGCCATCAACAATTCTGGAAAAGAGCTGGGGTCTGATCATGAGTTGGTATTGTGGGATGTCCTGGTGCCTCTTCCCCATTCTGCCTCTTCTTCTTCACGGCGTTCTTGGTCTAAGGGCCGATTGCAATGCAAGAAGTGGATGGTTAACCCAACCCTGATTCAACGTGATGACTTCCTCAAGGGCTCTATTGAGCAGTACGATCTTTCCCAGCAATGGCAGTGCATATTGCGGATCGCACGGCAAGCCTCCTATCCCATGCCCTCCAAAAAATACAAAGATTCGACTTTCCTGAAGAACCTATGCTCACAGAGGAGATCCTGTGCTGACCCTGAACAGCGTGCGAGTCTTTCCAAGATGATTTTGGCATGTCGTAGACTGGAGCGGGACATGTGGTGTCAACAACTTCTCCGAACTGCTGCTGGCAACGATTATACTGCCGTTCGTAAGTCTTTATCACTTGAGAAGCCTAAGGCTGTCTTTGATGGGGCTTATTCTGCGTATGGTGGTAAACAGTGCTTTGATGATGCAGTCGTTTCTCATATCAAGGCCAAATTTGGTACTACGTCCCTGCCCTCTAATGCTGGTCCGTCTTCACAGTCGGTAGGTACAGATGTGCAAAGTAGCCGGGCGGACGCCAAGCCTTTCACGCAGGAAGAGGTTGTGAGTCGCATACATGCCTTGAAATCTCAACGCACTGCTGGAATCTCTGGGCTATCAGCTGATTTCATCAAGGTCTACACCCTGACGCCACAAGGACTCCAGGATGTGGTATGCATTCTCAACTCCATGCTTTCTAAAGGGGCTTTGTCAGAACAGAGGCTGGCTGTCATGATGTTGGCTCCCAAAGTGTCCCAGGTGATTGGACCCAAATCTTTACGCCCGTTGTCAATGATGGAGTCCATGCATAAACTGTTTATGTCCTTGCTTGTCACTCGATTACAAGCATCCTGGCAGCCGCCAAAACACCAATTTGGTGGCTATACAGGGACACAATTCCTGGATTCCCTCTTTGTGGCTACCAACAAGCTTAATCGAGAAGCCCTTGCTGAAGATGAACACATTTGGGTATCTGCTGATGTTGAGGGTGCTTTTGATTCTGTATCGTGGGATGCGATGCGTCGTGCCCTTTATTCCTTCACCCCACTTGAGCGACATTCTGAACTGGAAGTCTTGCTGTGCGAGGTCCAAAGTTATCGAGTCTCGTTGACTTGGCAAGGCTCTGTCACTGACATACCGCTCAAACGGGGTGTGCTTCAGGGTGGTACCCATTCCTCACAAACGTTTGCCGCTGTTCTTGAGCACCTATTTCGGGGTCTTCATCAACAATGGGCGCGAGAATTCCCCAACCTCATCGATGCGTGGGTGTACATTGACGACTGCCTTCTGAGGTTCAAGAATTGGCGCACCTTGAAGGACTCACTACCTTGGATCCTGCACCACTTCGCTGCCTACGGTCTCCAATGGAATCTGGCCAAAACCACACTGGTATCAACGTCTGCCAAATTGAGGGAAGGTAAGCTCGTGTGCAGTGAAGATGATCTTGTTTCCAAGTTAACATGGAGTACTTCGTTCAAGTACCTGGGGTGTTCACTTCAACATCCGGCCCTTTACGGTGCGGATGGTGACACAATTACCGACTTCCTCGTTCCCCAATGTCTCGCAATGGTGAGAGGTGGGATACACGCCATGCGTAGCATCCTCAAGCATTGTCATTGGTCCAGAATCCACACGGGACTTGCACTGTTTGACAGGTACATCTCCTCAAAATGGCTTTGGATGTGTGCCTTACTGGAGCCGCTACGAAAACACTTGGACTGTCTTCAAACCCTACAACACACGGTGATGTGCAATGTGCTCAAGCTCTACATACCTACTTCATTATCCCAGTCCTGTGCTTATGCACTGAATCGTGTCAGACGTCGTGCAGTACGGGAGCTCTTACGTACACATCCCACACACAGAGCGTGGACGGTGACCTGGGTACAGCGGAGGTGGTCTTACTATGGACATTTGCTCCGACGGGATGCCGCGCACCAGGCACGACGAGAACTGCTCCAACCAATTCAACAACATAGACCTGGAAGGGCCTCACTTCCGCAACGATGGATAATCCAGTGCCTTCGTCATGCTCTTAGATGGCCGGATCTGGACTGCATTCACCTGCCCAACCTCTATTTCACCAAAAACGAATGGGATGCTTTCCTACCTTCTGTTCTTGAGCAACATGGATTGAATGACTGTCGAGCCTCCCCCACTTTAACCAGTGATACCTGGAATTCTTGGCGTCATCCTGCACAAATCGAAGTGGGTTGGTTTTGGTCGGTGTGGGTTTGGGAGTCCGACGGCCGTCTGCAGTTCAAATGGTTGGACAAAGAACATGGATGGATGCAATTGGGCATGGAGTTACCGGCACTGAGGGCCTTGACTCGATTTCTGCAGTACCTGCCTCTGGCTGCTTCTAATCGTGGTATGCCTTTCGCACTGATGCTCCATACGGCCTCTGATGCATGCTTTATGCCCCATTTGTTGACGTCGTTGCAAGGCAGCGTGTTTACACAGCTTCCCATTCTTTTGTTTGAGCAAGTCCCGCCTAATTGGGTCAATCGTGTGCAGAGTCTTTAGGCCTGTGGTGGTTTTGTTGTGTCGAACAACGACATAACGGCTTGCTTCTTCGCGGCATGATCGACTCGAGTCCGTGTGAGAGAGAGAGAGAGCATTATAACGTGGCACAGAACTCGCTCTGATAATTACAGGCCCCTAGAAAATTCGTGAAGCACCCGACGGTTCGGCTTAGTGGACAGTTTAGAGGCTAATGCAGAGTTCCGAAGAACGTTAGGGGTACTATGAAATCTTTTAATCTTTGGTTCCTGTATTCCTTAAGAAACAGCTAAAATCACAATTTTTGCTAGGGGTCTAAGTTCAGTATAGGAACCATGAGTAGAGTAAACAATAAATCAACACATGTAAGTAAGTACATAATAAGTGCATACAAACGTGTACACATGTATACATTGCTTTATAGTCCTTATACAGTTATGCCATAGTATGCCCCCAGACTTTGTTGTTGTCAGCCCTGCGAGCTTTGTGGAGGTTGTAGAAAATTAAACCCGAATCGGCTTTCAACCCTTAGCAATAGTCCTCGAACCCAAGCTCTGACATTCAGAAAAGCCCGTAACCTCTGCAATGCGGACCCGCAAACCGGACAACTCCTGATCTAAACCGACCCCCTCAACAGGCCCTTCGGACGATGAGGAGGACGAGGAGGAGGGGGAGGAAGCAGGGACGCCCGGGCACCGGGGGTAGAGTGTAGAGCCGTGTACAGTGAGTTGTTTATGGGCCCTGGCATTTAGGTGGGATCGCTTGCAACAAGCGTGGTTATAGCTTGGTAAAGGACTTCCAGAAGGGCTCAGAAGGGTTGTATAGACTCTACAGGCCCCATTCGGGTTTGCCAGGGTCGTGCAAGGGGATACGCGGGTTTCGTGGGTTTAGGGTTTGGCACTAGGATCCGGGGCTTTAGGGTGTAGGGGTTTCGGGGTGTGGGGTTTGCGGACATGGGAGTTTTCGAGAATTAGGGACCCCGATATGGTACCCTAAATAGTAGGACCCTTATTATAAGGACCCCAAAATAAGGTACACCTCATCTTCGGAAACTCCCATGTGTGCCAGTGCTGTTCAGGGCTCAGTTGCTAGGGCTCTGGTGTGGAACTTGTGTTGGCAAGCATTAGCAGCAGGTAGAAGTAGAAGTAGCAGTAGCAGTAGCGTCAGCAGCAGCAACAGTAGCAGGAGAACCGAAGCAGCGGTGGTCGCTGGTAGAAGTAGCTGTGGAAGTAGTAGTAGTAGTAGTAGTAGTAGTAGTAGTAGTAGTAGTAGTAGTAGTAGTAGTAGTAGTAGTGGTAGTGGTAGTAGTAGTAGTAGTAGTAGTCGTAGTCGTAGTCGTAGTCGTAGTCGTAGTAGTAGTAGTAGTAGTAGTAGTAGTAGTAGTAGTAGTAGTAGTCGTAGTAGTAGTAGTAGTAGTAGTAGTAGTCGTGGTGGTGGTGGTGGTGGTGGTTATAGTAGTAGCAGCAGCAGCAACAGCAGCAGCAGCAGCAAGAACAGTGGGAGTCTTCGTAATTACCCTTGTCGTTGCAGTGTCGGTCGGGGCCACAGGCACATCAGGGCAGGTTCATGGTAACCACGTTGACAACAGAAGAAGCTATGATGTACAGTGTGCTAGGGTCGTCGTCCCCATGGTAGCCGCGGTAGGCGTGCTAATCAATGCAGCAGTGGCAGAGCTAGGGGAAGGAACAGCAACAGGAAGACCGACCAAACGACCCTGAACCCAAAACCCTTAGGCCTTAGGCCCTAGAGTACCTGAAGTGTGGGAGGCAGGCTGCAGGGGAAAAGGCCGATGCACCTTAACCAAAAAAAACTTCAGCCCTAAAGGCAATTTCAGGAACAGCTTTCTGTTCCCTGCCCGAACCGACGGGCTTTGACACGAGCCAAGCCTCCATTTTTTGAGATGATATTGCTATCATGCCATACTGTTTTTGCTAACATGACTGTTATTATGATTACGGTTACGACTATAAGCAATGTTCTTTTCTTTGTCATTTTTTTACCACCTACCACTCCTTATTACTGCTACTGTTTTTATTGCTAGTGTCGCTACTCGTAGTGAGGTGGTGCTTAGCGTCTACGATGTGTCGCACAGTGAGAAGATCCACCTGGTGCCATCCCAAGCTTGGAACCCCTTGGCGGGATAACCTACTATAGGGTTGGGGGTTCCTGATCATAAAAAAAAGTATAATGGGCCCCGAAACCCTATTCTAAGTCTTAGACCCACGCTTAATTACGGTAAACCCCAGAAAGTTGGAAACCGGACGAAGGCCAAATAGTGCTGGGATTCCCTATACACTACTCTTAGGGATTGAGGCTATTGGGTTTCCAACTTTTTGGCTTCTACTGTAGGTCCCCACTACCTAACCTTTAAGCTTTTCGGGCTCTTATAGTTTAGCAGGAATCGGAAAGTTTTAGCCTTTGTTTGAGTGGCTTATTCGGGTAGTAAGTGGGCTTTTGGTGTACTTGGAGGTTCAGGGGTAGGTATTAGTGGGGTTACTGTAGGGTTTTAGGGTTGACTATAGGGCCTTATAATTAGAACAGGCTTTTGGAGCCCATTATACTCTATCTATAATAAGGAACCCCACAAAATGGTATCGATAATTCTTTAGGCACAAAATAGTATCGATAATTCTTTAGGCCCCTACAGTAGGGTTTCGGGTTCAGGGCTTTTGGGTTCAGGGTTCAGGGCTTTGGGTTTAGTGTCTGGGTTTGGTTTTGAGACAGGCTTTTGGTGAGTTGGGGAATCTAGGCTTCAAGACTTCGGCTAGCCTTTGTGCCCAATGCTAACCCCCAAAAATGAGCTGCAAATCGTAAATCTTAATCCTTGCAAAGCTGTAAACTACGAAGCGCCACCACAGAGCCTTCTGAACCCTGTACAGGCCTGACAGCCCATAGAACCAGTAACAAAGGAGTCGTGGCACCCGGTAAGCCACAAGCAGCGTTCGTCAGTGTCAGTCTCTGTTATCTGGTTGCTGGATGTAAGAAGTGAACGGGTTCGGGCTTTCGGGTTTGGTTGGCACTTGTAGTTGGTGTCGTTGACCGTTGGCATAGACCGTTGGGCAGTCTCATCGCTGGGAGCAACAGATTTACGGGAACCATGGGTCCCTTTGCCGGAGTGTTTCATAGTGTTTAGGGTCTAGGGTTTAGGGTTCATAGTGTTTATCACGTCGAAGCATACACCACGGAACGCCAAAAGGATTTGGAAGTAATTATATGCAAAACTACATCACGTGTGATTTTTTTATTGGTGCGAACATAATACTACCGATATATTGTGCCCTCATGTGAAGGCGGCCCTCAAATGCTGACGTGCTAGTTTTAGGTGTTACAGCATCAAGACCCTCAGCTGAGGGCCTTGTGAACCCAACAACATTTTGCAAGTCCTCACGGGTTTCTTGGCGTGGGACCTTTTGGTGGGCAAATTTCAGCGTAGGTTCGGGCCAAAAAACTTGTGGTGTCTGTGTAGCTTTGGGCTTGAATCCTAAGACCCTGAACCCTAAAACAAAGCACCCTAAACCCTAAACCCTGAACCCTGAACCCCTAACACCCTGACACCCTCATACCCTAAAACCCTAGACCCCCAAAACCCGCCCCTTGACCGGAAGCTGAATCTCGGCGAACCAGTAAAAAACCTAAACATCTGGAATACGCCGAGGATAACTATGAGAATCACCCGAACCCTGTTGGAAACGGTAAACTCAAGCCAAAAAAATTCCAAACCCTAAACGCCAGGACGAGAGTACATAGCAGTTCTATGTTTTGACGACGGGCTCGTGCAGCCTAGTCATCCCACTCAGCATAGCCTAGCCCAGCTCAGCTGCAATCTCAGTGCCGGCCCCTGCTTCGCCCCCGCCGACTTTTACGGGAAAACTTCGGTCAAAACTATCGGTCAAGACTTGCGGTCAAAACGTTGCGGCGGCCACGACCCTATGCAAGCTTCTACGAACCCCAAAGCCACTAAACCTAAAGCAGGCCTGGCGCCTCCTGCAGACTCAGAAAGGGGGCCCTGAGGAAGCTAAGCCCAGGCGAACGACGTGCTGCACAAGCTCGGAACTGGCATCTTCCATGCGGCAGTACAGGTTTGGGGTCGAGGGTTTAGGGTTTAGGGTTTAGGGTTTAGGGTTTAGGGTTTAGGGTTTAGGGTTTAGGGTTTAGGGTTTAGGGTTTAGGGTTCAGCTCGCCAAGGGTCTTTTTCGGGGGGTTGTGAGGCTTACAGTAACAGGTTTTGGGGGTCGAGGGCTGCAGGGCTGAGGGTTTTTGAAAGGTTACCATACTAATATAATACTAATAGCAATATTCATACTAATATAGTACTAATAGTAGTACTAATACTATTATTAAATGGGCTTCAACGTGATTTTCATCATTCCTTCTTGAATGGGTTTCTAGCGCCGTTGTTTCGGCTGCAGCACTGGCAAGGCTTTGTCAACATCATAATCGCAAGAAGGGGTCGTTTATTGCTGAGGGATTGATGTGCAAGGAACTTCCCATCTCAAAGGTTTTTTGTTCTCGTAGCAGCCCTGACCATCGTATACAACCATAAGGCCTTAAACCCCGAATGCTTAGAGACCCCAGAGCCAATTTTTGACGGTCCCCGAGCTGGTCATGATGCCCTAAGCTCTAAACCCTAACTAAACCCGAAACCCTCGAACTCTCACCGGTTGTTTTCTAACATTCAGCAGACCTCGAACCATATGCCTCGCCTGGATTGTCCGAGTGCGGGGCGCCGAAACCCCAAGGGAATCTTTACTTAGAGGGTCATGGGACTTAGTAAGTAGGGTTAGAAGTAAGGTAACTATAGTTCTATCTACTTATAACCCCAATTAAGGTACTCATAACCCTACTTACTAAGTCCCATGATCCTCCAAGTAGGCTTTGGGCTTTCAGCCGGGGGATTCTAGTCTTGGTGCATTGCAGTCCCTGGGTCCCAAGAAGGCGCTTTTTCGGTTTAGGAGTTTGGGAGTGGGGTTAGGGTTTCCCGGCTGACAAGATCGGCTTTGGGGATGAGGGTGGCTTGAAGTTGGCGGCTTTCGTTTCTTGGGCTTGTCAGGTCTGCGGGCTCGCGATGCGGGCTCTTGGCATCTGGTATAAAGCTTGGCTTCGGTGTCGTCTATACCTACACAGATTCAACATTGAGGCTTCAGGCACCTCTTGAGTTTCATACATCAGACCCTAAACCCTAAACCCTAGACACCGCAAGAGTCCCTAATCCACCCATGCTGGGAAGCAGCGAAGCCCTGAAGACTAGATTTGACCAGGCCCCTTTCTTAATTCCAAGGGTAAAAGGAGGGACCTTCATGAGGACCCCTAGGTATATACGCGTAATATAGCGATTATAGCCCATTATAGGGTAGGGGTCCCCATTAAGGGTCCCTCCTTTGCCCCTTTGATGAATATCCTCCCTGGTCTGAACTTGGGGCCGCTTGAAGGTCTATGGCAAAGAGTGGAGCTACGGAAAAACGCATGGCCGCGAGCCACAGTTGAGAATGGGGTTGAAGGTCAGACTGGGGTTGAAGGTTTGGGGTTTAGGGTTTAGGGTGGGGTTGGGGGAAAGATTTAGGGTGTAGTGGCGCAGGGTCTAGTGTTCCGGTGGTTGCGGCGTAAAGTTTCGGGTCGTGTGTTGCATGAAACGAGGCTCTTGTAAGTTCGCTCGTTCAGCTGCTGAATCTGCGGGCCGATCGTACTAATTAGGGCGCGAAGCTCCAGTCATGTATTTATTTAGGTAGAAACTGTTCGTGGGGCGAGGTTTCAAGTCACGAGTGCTCTGGAGACCTGCGATCCCGATACGCAAGCATCTAAGGCTTGGGTGTACGCACCGAAAACTGCCTTGAAACCTTAAAGTCTCACACAAAACCTTGAAGTCTCATGCCCTTGAATCCCAAAGACTGTTCTATACCTCACCCCGAGGTACCTCGCATGCTAAGGCGACTGTCCGCGTTTTGTATCCGGCCCCAACCCGAAACTGCTAAATCGGCCCATGCCCCCTTGAAGCACGAAGCGCCTCTGACGCGAGCCGCTCCGGAAAATTTCTTCCCTCACGCCCAGAGGAAACCTTCTGAAATACTTTGATTTTGATTTCCAACAGGGCTCAGTTTGAGTTCGCTGATGCTCCATGTTGGTTTAGGGGAGTCGTCTGTCCAGACTTGTGATCGCCAAGGGCCGAGCACGGGCATCTTCAGCTGCCACCCGAGAGGGTGCAAGGCGCCTTGGAGCGAACATAGGGGCCCTAAACAGTTTCAGGTGTTCCGTATCTATCGTCATATTCTACTGTAATATACGCCGGAAGATACGCCATAATATCCCCAAATCGAGAACCCCAAACCCCTCCAGTTCATGACATGACTTTGGGGTTGAACAGATGTGCCAGGTGGTTAGCAACCGGTGTCAGAGTTTTGCAGTCGGGTCCATGTGGGAGTTTCCGAAAATAGGGGACCCTAATATAGTTTTACATAGTAGGCTGCTCTTGGCCAAGAGCTTTGTCGTACGTACCAGAATCGCCGGCAGGCTTGTTCCATGTGCGTGTGCTGAAATCCCCAAGCGCTAATCTGAAAAACTGTCGGTATCGAAAATGTATTGCTATCGGTCACCAATTGGGCTTGGTAGTACCGTATCAGTGTGAGGCTCGTTACCATGTCATTGCTGTCGGTGCTGTTTTCGCGGTTACTGTCATGAACTGTCTCACTGTTATCTCATGATTGTTACTGTCGAATGCCCTTTGTCGTTGCTGTTTGTTTTGTTCCACGGTTAATACTGAACGAGTTTGAAGATCTTATCGAGCGAAAGCAAAATTTCCAACCAACATGCACAAGAGCGCACACACACAAACACAGAGACACGCCCCAACCAACCACATAACAAAGAGCACAGTGCCACAACTGTGCCACAACTCCCCCAAAACCTAATCCTTAACGGCCCTAAACCCTAAACCCTAAACCCTAAACCCCAAAACCTAATCCTTAACGGCCCTCAACCTAAACGGCCTGTGAGCGAGTGCGTGCGTCGAAACTTAAACGGCCCGAAAGCATATTTTCCACCCTGTCGGTGCCCTACACCCCTACTTGGAGGGTTATAAGGACCTTAATTGGGGTTATAAGTAGATACAACTATAGTTACCTTACTTATATAACCCTACTTACGAAGTCCCATGATCCTCTAAGTAGACCCCTAAACCCCTAAACCCCTGAACCCTAAACCTATCAGACTTCGAAGCACATGCCTCGCCTGGATTGTCCGAGTGGGAGCACCGAAACCCCAAACCCCAAACCCCTAACCCCTAACCCCTAAACCCTAAACCCTAAACCCTAAACCCTAAACCATAGCTCGGCAAGGCCCACAACTTCAGGGAGTCGGTCCAGATGGGCAAGACGCGCCCCGGGCCCACCGGGAAAAGGGGGGGCTGAGCCGAGGGGGCTCTTGCACGGGTCCCGTTTAAAGGGATGTTTGAGGGTTTAGTGTTTTGGGATGCCTGGGGGAAAAAAGAGGGGTTAGTAGTTTGGGGTTCGGGGTTTGGGATCGGAACTATCTGGGTTTCTATAGGGTTTCGATGAGGGTACTGGCTGGGTAGTTCTCTAAATTAGGGTACCTTTAACTGTTTGTAAGGGTGCTGTACTATCTTCGGGACCGAAAAAGGACCCTAATTTCGAGAACTCCATATCATCCTTTGTAATCTTCCTCATAGTCCCTATATTACTTAAACTGTTCAGCTAACTGGATTAGCTCGCGGTCGAAGTGCAAGCTTCCTGAACGGTTGCGAAGGCTTAGAGAGCTCCCGCAAGTCTCAACAGCACTAGCATCATTATACGCACCCAGATAGGTACTAGTCGCAACATCGCAACATCTGCAACAGCAACACTTGCAACAAGCGAAGATCTCAATAATCACATCGAGACCATAGAGACACTGTAGCGACGATATTTCCTACACATACAACACCCTACCGCGCAGCAGTGGGAACTGTACTATAAGGACGCCCACCCATCTTCGACAATGGTCAGATCTTCCATCATTGCTGATCTGATCATGTCGGCGAGAAAACGTTCGTATCTGTTTTGCAAGAACTAAACCCTAAACCCTACACCCTGGATCCTGCGAGACGGAAAAGGGTCGTGCAAAAAAAACCCTACACCCTAAACCCCTAAACTACAAACCCCTACGCCTTAAACCCTAAACCCCTAGAAACCTCAAACCCTAAACCTCTAATCCCTAAACCCCCAAAAACCCCAAACCCCCAAACCCTAAACCCTTAGCCCTAGATCCGAAACCCTAAACCTCTAATCCCTAAACCCATAATCCCAAAACCCCCAAAACACCCCAAACCCCTAAAGCCTGAACCTGTAGTCGCCAAAATGGAAACTTTTGTTCCAGGTCAAGTTAACTTAGGAATAAATAAGACCAATTAAGTATTATTACTTTTGTAATTACTACTACTACTACTACTACTACTACTACTACTACTACTACTACTACTACTACTACTACTACTACTACTATTACTACTACTACTACTACTACTACTACTACTGTTACTATTATTGTTGTTATTGTAATTTGTATTTGAACCCTAAACCCTGAACCCGATCTCCAGGCCCTGGAAGTCTTTTTTGCCCAGGCCTCACGGAGGAGGAAGTGAATGCGACGATTGAGTCGATGAAGCCGGAATGGCCCGGGCTGTGCCCTCATTGAGGGAGGGTTTAGGGCTTTTGGGAGAGAACGCCTGGCGTTGCGAGTGCTTGAGAGAGAGAGAGAGAGAGAGAGAGAGAGAGACAGAGAGAGAGAGAGAGAGAGACAGAGAGAGAGAGAGAGAGAGAGAGAGAAAAAACTGCGGGAGAAGAAGAAGACAGAGCGAGAGAGAGAGAGCGAGATAGGGAGGGATGGTCTTTTACAGGTACTGGTTTTGAAGCTCAGCAGGTGTCATGAACGGGGTTTCAAGGCCGGCGGTAAGACCATGATCTAGATCACCAGGGTACCTTCAACTTACCCCTAAGGGCTAGTGGTTCAGGGTTGAAGGATCTCGTTCTCCCACGGTGAGTTATGTAGGGGACTTATGTTTGAGGCTTTGGGGTTCGATTTTTTTTCCAGATTGTAGGGTTTGAGAGATGTAGGCCTTGGGGTTTGGGGCTCTTCTTTGCAGACGCTTTCGTATTCGAAGTCTTTTGCGTGGACACTTTTCCGATGCTTTTCTTCTAAATCTAAAGTTTGAAGTCAACCCCAAACCCTTGTCCCAAAGCTGGGTAGCATAGCCTTCCAAACTGTTCGAAATGAACCCCCTGAGCCTTGTTCCAGTCCTTAAGGCCCCTTCCTCTTGGGAGTGTCCTAAACCCTCAAACCCTAAACCCATGCAGTTGTTTCGATCAATCCTATGACTGGCCCTTTTAGCATGTTTCACATTGTCAGACTCCGAACCATATGCCTCGCCCGCTTTGTCCGAGTGTGAGCGCCGAAACCCTAAACCGAGTAGGCGGCAAAAACACTGAACCCTAAACCCCGAGCCTGATTGCAGTCATTGAGGGCCTTAACTCTAACTTCGCTTTCTTAAAGTAAGTTCTCGATAGAGATCTTCTACGAGCTGGTATTTTTGAGAAAGATGGGTTTGGGGTTTGCGTTTTTGGGATTAGGGGTAGTGATCTCATAGACTTGAGCTCAGCTGTAAAAAGGCCTTAGCGTTTCGGGATCCTGACTGCCCAGGCGGGAGTATGAATTGCTCCACCTCAACTGTACGCACTTCTCCGACGAATTCTGCAGACGGTGGGGTGGGGATTTGCGGCACCTCAGCTCAGAAACCCGAAACCTATTTCCTTGAGCCTCAAAGCCTAAGCCCAGTTGCATCATTACCCTTAGGGGGGTAGGGGGAAGGGCTAGGGGGCCTTAATGCTCATAATAAGGGTTTAAAAAGGCCTATTTACGGAAGTATAGTCCCCTACCCCCTCCCCTACATCAGTTCCACTTTGCATTTCCTGCTCGTCGTTTCTCAACTTGCGCGCTTGCAAACTCGAGCCTTGAATCTGTTCATAATATAGGGGCCGAAATTATTACCCATACTATTTTGGGGTTCCTTTTTATACTTATAGTCTAAAGGGCCCCAAGACCCTATTCTAATTGTTAAGGCACCTACATAAATTCAAGCTTTCGTTCGTGCTCCAAGCTTTCGGGAAGTTTGAAACATCACAGCATTGGAACTCTCAAGCTCCGTGTCTTGCCGTCGTTCGTTTCAGACTCTGAAAATTTCCAACCGTGGAAATTTTCAACCTTTCCAACTTTCCAGCTTTAAATTTCGGGCTCCTCGAGCTTCCACAGTCCAGCCTCGTAGGTCGGCCAAAAAGTTTACGAGAGGGGCTTAAATAGTTTCCAATACTATTTTTGGGGCTCCTTATTATAATGAAGTATAGTGGGCCCTAAAACCCTATTCTAATGACTCAGGCCCCTAATATGAGCCCTACTCTTATAGATCCCTGATAGACCCCTTTAAGGAAGCCCTTAAAGGGAACCCTATTCTAATCATTACGGCTCCTTACTCTGAAAGATCCCTTATAGGCCGCGTTAAGGAACACTTTGAATGGGAGCACTATTCTGATTATTAAGGCCCCTATATGGGAGTTTCCGAAAATTCAGGGACCCTAAAAAAGTACCCTAAATAGTAGGATCCTTATTATAAGGACCCAGCATAGGGTACCCCTAATTTGCGGAAGCTCCCATGTTAAACCCTTCAGCACTCCGAACGCAGCAGGTTGGGTCTGGAGAGGATTCCGGCGTGGGTCAGGCGGGGGTCTTCTGATCTTTCCACAAGGGTCCAAAGGATCCAAGAATCAGGTGCTCAGTTTTAGGATAGTAGTTATGTAGGTACCCCAAACCCTAAACCCTTAAACCCTAAACCCTAAACCCTAAGGATTTTGGAGAGTACATGATGATTGGATACTTGGACTTAGGGTCATGGGGCTTCAGAGGCTTGATTTTTTTTTGGCTTTCGGGTTTAGGGTTTTGGGGTTTAGGTTTTTTTGCGTTTAGGGCTTCATGGTGTGGGGCTTCGGGTACAGGGTTTAGGGCCTTACCTGTAGAGTGCAGCAGTTTGGGTCTGGGTTTCAAGATTTTCTTGAGAGGTTTCGGGGGATTCGGAGCATTTCAGGCCGTTGGTCTCCGGTTTTACGGGTTGAGGTGTAGAGCTTGGGCTTTCAAGTTTCTCAGAAGCCTAAATACTTACTTAGACCCCCAATACCTAACCTTTAACCGTTTTTGGTTCTTATAGTTTAGTAGGACGGAAAGTTTAACCTTTTAGTAAGTTTAGTCCGGGTATCCTACTCAAAACCACATTTTTTTCGGCCTCACTATTCGGCTTGGGGATGGTGGGTCCACTCTTCATCAGATGGCGAATGTTGGAAACCATTGGGGGATCTACAGGGTTCGGACTGTTCGGAGTTTGCTGTCCGTGAAGCCTACCTCAAGATTTAGGACTGTTGAGTTTGGCGATCTTCAGGTCTAGAAGGTGTGCTGCAGGGACTACCCCTAGACCCTAAATCCTAAACCGTAAACCCCTAAACTCTAAACCTTAAACCCCTAAACTCTAAAGCTTAAACCCCTAAACCCTACACCTGAAACCCCTAAACTCTAAGCTTAAACCCCTAAGCCCTAGACCTTAAACCAAGAGGAACCTGGCCCCAGCGGGTGCCTTCTGCACCGGAGGTGCCACCTCGGGCCTTGGGCTGGACTTCTTTGGAGAAGTGAGGGGTTCCTTAAAGGGTTCCTTAAAGGGATTCTTAAAGGGATTCTCAAAGGGATCTATAAGGAGTTAGGGGGTTTAGGGGTTAGGGTTTAGAGTTAAGGGTTTAGGGTTCAGGGTTTAGAGTTTAGGGTTTAGGGCTTTAGGCTTTAGGGGTTTGGAGTTCAGGGCACGAGTGCGATGTGCTTGGGGGTTCTGGCCGGGCGAGCACTAATCAGCCTGTGGAAAGGGGGTTTAGGGTTTGGGGTTTGGGGTTGGGGTTCAGCAGCTCCCGACCCGGCAGTTTTACAGTTATTTTTACACCTTTGATAAACTTTGATATAATCATAGGATGCCAAAAGGGGTTTTAGCCTATGGGGGTTTAGTAGGGATTAGGGTTCCCATAATAGGGTTCATATTGAGGAATCCCTACCCCAAGAATCTTAGACCCCCCTTTTGGCCTCCTATCATAGAACACCCACCCCTGAATCCCATAACATTGAGAACATGCAACTTTCTTAACCTTAAAGCCCAATTCCTGCATTACATCCAAACCCCAAGGCCAAAACCTAAGCCTTGGAACTTAAAACCTTTCCCTAAATCCTGAAGCCCAAACCCCAGGCCCTAAAGCCCAAACCCTAGGACCCCAAACCCAAGGCCCTAAATCCTAAAGCCCAAACCCTAGGCCCTAAACCCTAAAGCCCAAACCGTAGGCCTTAAATCCTAAAGCCCAAGCCTTAGGCCCTAAACCTTAAAGCCCAAACCGCAGGCCAACGAAGGGTTACTGGTTTGCCAGCAGAAAATCTGTATTTCTTCGCTGACAACGGCGATTTCGCCGTTGCCAGCGAAGAAATACAGGAAATCGCAATTGTCAGCGAACTGTTTCAGGTTTTCCGCCTGCAAACCAGTAACCCTTCGCTGGCTGTAACGACTTGTCGGAAACCGCCATTACACCGATTTAAAGGGTTACTGGTTTGTCGGTGGAAAACCTGCATGTCGTCGCTGACAATGGCGAGTTCGCTCTGGCAATGGCGAACAACGACCCATAGAAAGCCGTTGTCAGCGAATGCATAAAGGTTGAAATACGTAAGATAGAGAGGTTTAGGGTTTAGGGGCTTAGGGTTTAGGGTTGGGTGCAGATGCCGAAAAGCGTTTGTACGAGGTCGATTGCGCCTTGAGTTGATGGCTGGAGGGGTTTGAAATTCAGTGTTTAGGGTTTGAGGGCTTGGGTTCTTAGGTTTTAGGAGTTGCAGCCTATGCGTTTATCCATGGCACTCCGTGTTCCCTGCGCTTCTTTCGGACCTAAACTTAAACCCTAAACCCTAAACCCCCCAATTCTAAACCCTCACCCTTGGGGCCCCTTGTCCGAATCCTTAATCTCCACACCTGAAATCCGAAAATCGGACACTAAAACACCAAAAGGGGCCTAGACCAACCCGAGAACCCTGAAGCCCTACAAGCCTACAACTACATGGAGCCCTTCTGCCCTGATCCCCTGCCCCAGACGAATTCCCCTCAGTGCACTAAACTCATGCAGAGTCTCAGGCTTCTGACTTCTTTAAGTCTCTAGGATGCCCAGTAGTACCCTTATTCCCTTTTTGTAGTCCTAGGTTCCTTATAAAGTTACCCAATACCAGAAAGAGAGGCCTTTTTATTCTTAGGTTACTGGGTATCCTAGTTTAAGTCTTTAAAACATTGCGGCGCCGGGTTGAAGTTGGTCGCTGGCCTAAGCTGTCGACTCAGTGGGTTTAGGGTTTTTGGGTTCAAGGTTTCGGGTTTAAGGTTTATCAAAGGGGAAAAGGAGGGACCTTTTATGGGGACCCCTACCCTATAATGGGCTATATAATGGGTATATAAAGGGTATATACCTAGGGGTCCTTATTAAGGGTCCCTCCTTTTACCCTTGGACTTTAGGTTCGTGGATGTTGGAAGTTCGACGCCGGGTTCGTGGTCTATGTGTTTGGTGCTTGTGCGGCTCTGTGGCTTAGGGCTCGGGTATTCGGAATTGCTGCATATGGTCTGCGTCTTAGGAACCCAGAACCCCAAACCCCTAAACAGACTTACTTGCAAGGCCGAGAAAGGAGCGTTAAAACAAAGAGCCCTAAACTCCTATATCCTAAACTCTTAAACTGTGAACCCTAAACCCTAAACCCGTATCCCTAAAACTCTAATCCCTGAATTGAAGAGCCGCCTCTTTGGTGAACATTTCTTATTGAGCAATTTGTGCGGTCCTCGAGGGGCTGAGGTGTTTGCTGCGGAGCCACAAGCTGCCCAAGTGAAAGAAAAGAGGGCACGTTGCATGTGCTATAACGTATACCGAGTATGATATGATACATTCATTCATTCATTCGTTCATTCATTCGATCATTCGCCCAATCATTCGTTCATTCATTCAATCCCTCCAATCTCGTTCTGTTTGCCTGGTTCGACCACAAAACCTTCTTTCAGGTCGTTGGCTTCCGGTTTAGGATGTGGCACAGAGGTTGCGGCATGCCACGGCAACCTATCTTTTTTGGGATAGTACCTTTGACAGCTGGATGTTCCGGCGCTGTATGCTGTCTCTTGTGCACTAAACGTGCAGCAAAGACTCGACGGAGCATTTCGAGCGTTCGAGTAGCCTTGGAGGGTTTCGGGGTGTTAGGACTTCGAGTTGATGTCGCAGGGTTTAAGTTTGAGGGTTTGAAAAAGGTCTTGGGCTTATCATTAGGGGTTAGGCTTTAGGGTTTCGGGTTTAGGGTCCAAGGGTTTGAAGGGTTCAGACATGGGGTTTCAGCTCAGAGTCTGGGGAGTTGTGATTTAAGGTCTTGGCCTGTGACCTTTACGTTAAGCCGCCGAAGGGTGGTGCACCAGCGCGATTCTGTCATTTCCCAGGCAGGTCGCTACACGTGCGCACTGCCCCTAAACCCTAAACCCTGAACCCTAAACCCCTAAACCCCTAAACCCTAAACCCTAAACCCTAAACCCTAAACCCTAAACCCTAAATCCTTAAGCCCTAAACCCTAAACCCTAAACCCAGAGGGCGCTCATCAGCAGCAGCAGTCGAGTTCAGACGTGTCGCTCGGATAAGTGGCTGCTTTGTGGGTGTGGCTCCTACTTGGAGGGTCTTTAGGGGCCGTAGTAAGTAGGGAGTAAGTAGACTTATAAGTACCCTAAAAGGGACCCTCATTGGGATTATGGTACTTATAAGTCCCTAAAATAACCAGTTACTAAGTCCCCCGACCCTCCAAGTAAACCCCAAGCAGGCATTGTCTACATCAAGAACGTTGGCACGGCTCCCTCCGTCCTGGCCGCGGCGAAGGCATTGTGATGGCTTTTAGTGTCAGTTCCTTGGGAGGGTCGGCTGTAGTTTTTCGGCTAATCTTTGGGTTTAAGGTTTTTAAAAAGGGCTTGGGGGTTGTTCAGTAGCAGAAAGGGCCTGGGGGTTTAGCATAGGCTTGGTTGCACTACTATCTACATACACGACCTGCCAGGGTGGCTCCAGATCAACCGCCTCGTTATCTCAGAACCTTTTGACTAACGTTCCTTACAAAATGTATATAGTAGGAACTCTGATCAAGCGATCCTTTGTAGCCTGCATCAACACAGTGGCAGCTCGCACCACTGCTACTGCTGCTACTGCTGCTCCTCCTCCTCCACCTCCTCCACCTCCTCCACCTCCTCCACCTCCTCCACCTCCTCCGCCTCCACCTCCTCCACCTCCTCCACCTCCTCCACCTCCTCCACCTCCTCCTCCTGTTACCACTACTACCACCACCACCACGACGACGACTAGTACTACTACTGCAGGGACTCTGGCGTGCAGTCATGGCTGAAACAGGATTCACAGTCTCGCAACCCTAAACCTTAGGCGCCTAGCACCCTGCAGCCTAAATCCTCGTTGATGATCAGTGCATTGATGATCAATGCTTTCGTCTGCTTCTATTTTCTTGCCTACAAACCCGGTCTCAGAACGCAAAGCCTTCCAGCAGCGAAATCCCCCAAACCCAAGCCCGTAAACCTCAAACCAAGGAGCCCTAAAGCCCCAGGCCCTTAACCTCAAGCCTCAAAGCCCCTCAACCCTCAACGGCCTTCACACCCGAAACCCTAAACCCTACATGAGCTTCCCATCCAGGCCGGGGAAGTGGAGGTGGAAATTCTGAACATCCTTCAACGTGGGAAGGAGCTTCGACAGGCAGATGACAAGTGGGTGCTACATATACTTGTATATACATACGCATACATGTGAATTCCCCAGTAAAAGCATGAAAAAGTAGATATACGAGTACAGGTTCACTCAACAACAAGCTGTTCACGTAGTTGTGCTTAGATCAAAATCATACACACACACAGGTGAGTGCGTGTTTGGTCTGTCTGTCTGTCTGTCTGTCTGTCTGTCCGTCTGGCTGTCTGTCTGTCTGTCTGTCTGTCTTTCTGTCTGTCTTTCTGTCTTTCTGTCTGTCTGTCTGTCTGTCTGTCTAACTGCCTGTCTGTCTGCGGGTGTGTTCAATATGCATGCATGTCTGCACGCATGAATGTCTTTGTGTATAGATGTTTGCCTGAGTGTAGGTAGGTATGTGGTTAGGTATGTATTTATGATCGCTTGTATGCGTAACTAAATATAATGATGTGCAGGTACGCATGTATCTAACGTAGTGTAACGTAATGTAGTGTAACGTAACATAATGTAACCTAATGTAACATGATGTAATGTAATGCATTGTATGCATTGTATGCAATGTATGCAATGTATGCGATGTATGCATGTTTGCATGTGTTTATGTCTGCACATATGCATGCATGTATGTATGCGTGTGTGTATGCATGCATGTATGTATGCATGTATCACAGCTGTCTGTCGGAATCCCGGCCGGGTGCCTGATTCGGTTGGCTTTACCGTTCAGAGCTTGGGGTACTTCTTGGAGCTGTGTTGTGCCCCTCAATTGGGCTTAAGCCCAACCCTTTTAGTACACCTTACTGTACTTGGAGGATCGTGCGACTTAGTAAGAAGGGTTCTAAGTGCCTGATTGGTTGTTATAAGTAGATATAACTATAGTTACCTTACTTATAACCCTACTTACTAAGTCCCATGATCCTCGAAGTATGGTAAGCCGGAAACGATCTTGCCTCGAAGCCCACTGAGCCCAAAGCCTCGAAGCCTGCAACCCGCATAGCCCCCGACATTCATCTGGGAGTCGCAACTACTCGCAGCCTCACTCCAGCAAAGCAGACACATGAATGTTTACATGTATGTGCATAAGCAAAAGTATAAACATAGACAAATGCATGTATGTATGTTTTTGTTGTGTATGTATTCATGTGTATATATATATATACACATACATATACATGTATATTTGTGTACACATACGTACATCTCTCTCTCTCTCTCTCTCTCTCTCTCTTTCTGTATATTTTTCTCTGCAACATCTACCCTGCAACTCTCTGCGGGCCAAGCATTATCTCGAAGGCGAAGCCCTCGGCGCACTACCACTTCGGGGACTTCACGCGCGGGCTGGTGCAGATCGGCCGGGACCGTGGGAGGGAGCAGCACCTCTAAAGCGGTTTCTATCATGACGGTGGTTGTCAAAATTTAGGCCCTTTTTTGGGTACCCTAAATATTAGCTGCCGTACTATATTAGGGACCCAAAAAGGGACCATAATTTTGACTACCACCCATGAAGTCCTTTGACTTCTATCTGTACTTGTAGTACGCTTGCCGCACTTGAGACAGAGGGCTGTAGTAAGATTCCTGCTCCTCTCTTCGTTGGGTTTACGGTTTGACTTATTGTGGTTCGCTTGGGCAGAGTCCCCGGTTCTGTGCTCAGTGGGTTGCTGGCATTCATCAAGTCCAGGTTCGAAAGTTCAGCAGCAGAAGAGGCCTAACCTCCAAACACGTTGTTGGCGAGGACGTGCGCCACACCGATCCCAACGACAGGCCGGCGACCACGAAGGTTTAGGCCCAAAATAGCATTGGTAACTACTCAGGCATCTATATCATCATGTCGGGATATGTCGGGTGTAGTGCCTGCAGTTCTTGGTGGATAGTATCCTGCATTCCCTTGAGCTGTCTGAGCTATGAAAAGGATCTGTGACAGTGCAGTATTTTGTGGCCAACGCTTGATTTCGTCCATGAGCAGCCAGATTCAGCCGTAGGCTCCATAAGTTGAAGAGGTTTTTCAGGGCTCAGGACATGGGGTTGTGGGTTTAGGGGTGACAAGGATGAGGTACCCCGGGTTACTCAGGCTCCCAATCATGCTTTCTCGGAGGAGAGAGGTCAAGTCAGAAGTAGCCCATGTAAAGCTTCAGAGGGGTTTGACGTGGTTTTAGATATGCACATGAGCACGTAGACTAGGGTGAATAGCATTACAGCATAGTTATTGAGAAAAGGCCCCAAATCCCCAAGAAAGAGAAAGAGGAAACGACAAGAGGAAAGGACCACGTGAAAGCAGAAGCCCGCCCCCAACGTCAGGGAACAACAGAAGAGAAAGCCAACGCCAACCTTTAACCGGACACCCTAAACCCTAAGATCCTAAACCTCACGCCGTGAATCCTAAACCCGAGTCCGTAAACCCTAAACTCTGAATCTCAAGGCCTGAACCCTAAACCCGAACACCTAAGGTGAACCCAAACCGTAGCCCGAAACTCGCGTAGACCCTAAACTTTAAAGACTCGCTAAGCCCCCAAAACCCGAAGATCATGCAGCCAGGGGTTCATCTCCGGAGGCCCTAAACCCTAAACCCTAAGAAAACTTAGTAGCTGAGTGGATACACTTTACACTTTTTGGGATAATATTACCCACTATAAATTAAAACTCAAAGTGTACACTTTTTAGGGGCTTCTGAACTCAGCCGCTAAGAAAAAGACCCCAAAGATTTTGCAGCCAGGGTGCATCTCAGGGACCTGATGGCGGGAACCAAGGCCGTGATCCTGCGAAAGCAGACGCCCAAGGAGGAGCATTTCAGGGGCTTAGTGTTGGGGGTTAAGGGTTTTAAGGTTTGGTCTTGCAGTTTTTTCTGTTTCGTTGCTACGGTTTCATCACCTTGAGCTACCACGGCGTTTTTTTGGGTAGCTCCGATAGCTCCGATAGCTCCTGTCCTTTCTATGGGCTCGGAGTGCGACCCTAACAGAAGGGTCGGCCCTCTGAACGCAAGCCCTACACCCTCACCCCCAACCCTAGCACCGAAACCCTAAACCCTAACCCCCAACCCCCAAACCCTAAACCCCGCAACTCGAAACCCTAGACCCGAATATCCAAACCCGAAGACTCTAAACCCAAAGCCGCAGACAGGTCCTGCTGTCACGTGTAGGTTCGGCTTCAATCATCACACCCTACAGCTTTGAGCCCGATGTCTTCGAATGTTCAGGGCTTCTTATTGGGGATCCTTAATGGGAAGATAACCGAACATATCAACATAATATTAATAGTGTATGATAACAAGAAAGAACACTAAAACTAGTTATAGCAGCAACAGCAGCAATATTAATTATAGCAACCATAGCAATCACCGCGATAATGAAATAGTAGCAATAAAAGCAGTAGTACCAATATCAAAATCAGTAGCAGCAATAGTAACAGTAACATGTTAACATGAATAACAATACTGACAGAACAACACAAATATCAAGCATAACAACAGTAGCAACATTAACAATAATGAACATAATCAGAACCATAACTCTGAGAACAAAGTAGCCGTAGCAACAGTATATAGTACCAAAAACTCTTACAAAAAAACAGTAAGAAGAGCAACTTCAACAATAACAGAAATAACAGTAATAGCAGTAATGGCAGTAATGACAGCAAAACCATATTAACAATATCAATTCAGTACGTACGACTCAGAATAAAGCACTAACAAGACTAAGAGTACCAGAATAATAGCAATACCAAACTTAAAATGGTAGTCAGTAGGAATAAAATCAACACTGATGGTAGCTATTACACTCGCACATATAATAATAACAGTACTTCAGTACTGTGTTCATAATAGTAACAATAGTAGTCATCACTACAGCCATAATCAGGAGCCATAAGGAATACTACCGGCACTTATTCAGGCTTCCACGTGAGGTATTTAAAGCTTACACCCCAAATGCTAAATCCCAGGCCACCCTTAAAGGAAGCCATGGGAACGGAACCCTTGAAGCAGCCGTTAAAGCTTTGGGGCGTCGTCTTTCGGGTTGAGATGTTCAGATGATTCAGATTCAGAATGATTCTGTGGGTGTTGTCAAAATTATGGTCCCTTTTTGGGTCCCTATTATAATACGGCACCTATTATTTAGGGTGCCCAAAAAGGGGCCCCGATTTTGACAACTAATAGTAGGTGCAGTGAAGGCTCGTGGCTTAGTTTTGGGTCCCGAAGAAGACCACGACGACCACTGCAACAACTGCCAACCATTCCCCTGAGCCTACAGCCCTCAAGCCGAGAAGCCTACCAACACACTATTGTACGGGTTCCTTAACATGGTTATAGTATAATATACCCCCAAACCCTATTCCAATTATTAAGGCCCTCATATTGACCTGAAGCCTGAGCCTCAGACTGCATCAGCCTCTGGCACTGAAGTCGTACATTTTCGCAGGAATCGCTCCTCACGTTGCCGTGAAGCGGTGCTGCTGCTACGACAGCCTAGCTTCCTCAGCACGAACTTGTTCAACCCAAGGTCAGGGCTCAGGGTTTAGGCTAAGATGAACCCCAGAGCCTCAAGTGCCCTTAAATATCATGTTTTTTGGATCAAACTCATACTGCTCAGGAGTTTTGTGACTATTTGGTTCGCATCTTTTTTGGGGGCATAGCTTGCGGTGCAGGTTCGTACCTCCAGCTCGTTTTTGTCCTGGGGGCATGACCACGAAGAAACCTGAGATCCCCAAGCCTGAATCTACGGCTGATGATGTAAATCCTGCATTAACAGGACCCTTAACGATTGGAATTATGGTATGTTCCTTGGGTAATGCAGAATGTCTATCATCAAGCGCATTGCTTCCACACTTACACCTGAAACCCTGTAGCCTACTGAATGCAAAGCGTGCAATTGCGAGACCTTGCTTGGCTCTGTAGGTTGGAAAGCCTAGCGATCAAGCCCCGAAGCTTGCTTGAAGGATCTCAGGCACATGTACTGGGCAGGGTCAACTGTACATGAGCTGGGGTTACAGCTGTCTATCTATACTTACCATGCCTTTAAACTCACTTCGGCGTTGACAATTGCTACAGGGCCGAGGCAAAACCCCAGCAAACCCATAAAAGCCGAAAACTTTTCGGAAGTGAGACTCAGATGTGGAAGGCTGCAGGTCTAGAGTCGAGAAGGCTGTGGGCTTAGGGTTAGGTGTTGAGGGTTTGAGGTCTAAGGTTGAGTGTGTCCGAACGACACCGACATGTTCAGCCCCAGCTCCCAAACCTAAGCCCTTCACCTGCATCTCAAACCGCAGGGACCGAAGGTGTCGATTTCAAGCGCGAATGGGCCCTTGAGGTAGGACATGCCTTACGGGCTGCACGCAAGATGTCCCAAGTACAGTCTTTGTATGTACGTATGCATGCATGTATGTATCTTTACATACTTACATATACACATACTTACTGCATCTAGATGCACGATAGCCAGTGTGGGCCCGAGCATAGCCACGGATTCCAAGCGCCTTATTCGGGAAACCAGTTGGACAACTAACCAGTGGTTTTGGGGTTCCCTTGGCTCTTTAGCTCCCTATTTAGGAGGGACTATCATCATCCCTGGCTCCCTAGCTCCTCCAATATAAACGGTTAGACAAGTTTATGTTCTGGGGCTCTTTCCTAGTCACTGAGCCAGCAAGACCAGGTCAGCCTCAGGAACGGAACCCGGGGGTCTTGACCCTAGACCCTACTTTGTTAGGGTTACGGTTAGGGTCAACACAAAATATTCCAAGCCCAATACATCCTGAACCGTAACCCCACCATCAACAATTCCTGTACTTAAACCCTAAACCCTAGACTTTGAACCTCAAATGGGTGGAAACCTCCGGCTCCCAGGAATTTGCCCTAAGGCCCCAACTAGCCTGAATCGAGCCGCGATCTTCCCTCGAGCCACATAGTCAAAACTCAAGCACCTCTCTACTGGACCCGTGCAAGGGGTTCTTTGGCTGATTTTGGGTTTTTGGATGTTGGGGTCTCAGGTTTCTGGGCGGTTGATCTTGTACGTAGAGGCTTGGATCAGAGCTGTGCTGAGGACGACACGCAAGGTCATAGCAATCATCTTCGAGGCTTCTTCGGAGACAATAAACACCACACCCTACAATAAACCCTGAACCTCAAGCCCCAAAACCCCCAAACCCTGAGCCTAAGCCCAAGCTCCTACAAACGCAATGACCATAAGAGTCCCACAGAAGGGCTCACTGGGCTTTGGAGTACCATACTTTAATACTTTCTTGGGACCTGCACTTACAGGGAACCACCTACAAAATAAAGGTCTATGCTTCTTTCTCCGTGGGTACTTCAAAGCCCAGCCCACCATGTCGTCTCCGAAGAAGTGTCTCACGGTTAGTTTCCTGCAAACCAGGGCTTATAGAATCCTATCGTTGCAGCAATCCTGCAGAACTTTTCTTCGCAGTTCCCCGGTGACAACCTTTCCATGCAAACTTTGGCTCAAGGGCTGGAAATTGGGATTGCGCAGGGTGGTTAAAGCAACACCCGATGTAGCACGGTTTGGGGTTCCCTTCGTGGGTCCAGGTTCCTTTGAGCGTCAAGGCATTCCTTGCTGCGGCCTTAAGTTGGAGCCTAACTAACAAATTAGAATGTGCCTTTGGGGTATCTTATACTTTAAGTAAGGAACCTAATTAGGCACGTTTGTTACACACCGGGAACTGGCCCCGTGCTGCAAAATTGCCAGCACATTCCTTCTCCCCGAATGCTGTCGCTTGGCTTGGCGTGGCGGGCGGATTGCTGCGCAGCACAGGTGAGGTTTACCTTGCTTTCGGCGAAAAGTCTCACTGCTCCGTGATCTGTGCGGCAAGCCTGAAGCCCTGAGGCCAACCTTAACCCATAAACCAAAGCCATAAGGCATTCAGAGCCCTGAAACTCCTGGCCCTTAACCCTTAAATCAAATGCGGAAACCCTAACCCTGGAGTGACTGCCTGCTTGGACTCCAGCAGCGTACTTGGAGGATCATGGGACTTAGTAAGTAGGGCTATGAGTGTCTTAATTGGGGTTATAAGTAGATATAACTACAGTTACCTTACCTATAAGCCTACTTACTAAGTCCCATGATCCTCTATGTATGGACCAGTTGTCATGGAGCCTTGCCTTCTGCGAGTTGCGAGAGGAGCTTCTACTTAGAGGATCATGGGGCTTAGTAAGTAGGGTTATAAGTAAGGTAACTATAGCTGTATCTACTTCTAACCCCAATTAAGGTACTTGTAACCCTACTTACTAAGTCCCACGATCCTCCAAGCATTACCGGTCCTCTCCTGTTCTCCTTTGCTTGAAATACGGAGAGACAGGGGAGCTCACGTGAAGGATTGCTCGTGTGCGGTTCAGGCATGTTTGCATAGTGCACCAGGAATGCTCCAGAAATTGTAGAGGGATGCCAAAGTTGTTTTTGGGCATACTGCTTGATTCGGGGTATTATATGCGTTTCAATACCAAACAATGCCAAGATAAATGCTGTGCAGGCTTAGGTCGCGCTGGGTCCTGAACCCTAAACCCTTCAATCCTTAAACCCTAAACATTTAAACCCTTGCAACCCTGAACCCTTTTAACTTCAATCCCCAAGCTCTAAATCCTAAGCCCTAAAACCTTAAACCCTTAAGCCCTACATGCTCTAAGCCTCAAGGGTTTACGGCTTCTGTTTAAGCTTCCGGGCTTGGCATGGTTCGCTCACTTCACCCAGCATGGGTCCAGCCACTTGTTTGGAACATGCCCCCCAATTGAACATGTTAGGTCAAAACTCTTTTTGGTTTAGTTCCTAGCTAACTGTGCTGAGCTCTTACCCATGTTACATTATAGGCCGACACGTCACAGACCCTAAACCCTAAGCCCTAAACCTTAGACAAGCGAAGAACCTCAAAAAGCCGAAGCTCTAAAAGAAGTTTGATAGACTCTTTCTGCACCCTAAGCCCAAAGCCCTTAACCCTAGGCCACCCCAGATGCCCAAAGCTTCAGACCAAAAGCCTTCGAGGCTTCGGGTTTTTGGGTTTACTTGGAGGATCATGGGACTTAGCAAGTAGAGTTATAAGTACCTTAATTGGGATTCTAAGTAGATATATACTGTTAACTATAGTTGCCTTACTTATAACCCTACTTACTAAGTCCCATGATCCTCCAAGTAGGGCATATTCCTAGAACCGAAGCGCCCAAGCTCTAAACCCGTTTTTTTGTTTTATTCAACGTGCCTTTACGGACACGGTTTTCCCACTCGCTTCTCTTCTCACCGAGAACTCCGACCCTCAACTCCATATCTTGGATGATTTCGCAACAAAGCCCTAAACCTTACACCCTACTTTACAGCCCGAAAGCCCCAAGGGCCCGAACCTCTAAGCTCCTGTTTCGGCCCGAGCTTATCGCCACTGGGTTGGACGTAGACCCCAACAGCCCAAAGTGGGAAGAGCGTTTTATTTGCCGAACATGTCTGTCGGACGCCCAGGTCGCTCTAGAGCTTACAGTTTGAAAGGGTTTAGTGATCTGAAGCGTTTTGGGGTGTTTGGTGGGTTTTGAACTGGGCTTTGGAGCTCCATGCTTTAATACGTTTTTCGGGACCTGTTACTGAAAGGGAGCCAGCATGAAATAAAAGTCTATACTTTTTCTCCCGGGTTACTTCAAAACCTGGTGAAAGAGTTGCATGTGTTCAAGGGTTTTTCATGATTTTGGCTAACCAGTGGTTTTGGGGTTCCCTTGGCTCTTTAGCTCCTTATTTAGGAGGGACTATCATCATCCCCGGCTCCTTCGCTCCTCCAATATCAATGGTTAGTCATTGGGTTTTATAGGGTTTGAGGGCTTCGGGTCTGCGACTTCGTGCCCAGGGTTTAGGGTTGAGGGCTCAGGGTTAAATATAGGGGCCTAAATAATTACCTATACAAGGCCCCTCCAGTAGGGTGTTTCGATCGAGGGTCGAGAAGATCGGGTTCTTAGGCCTAAGCTTTCTCGCAAGGCTCAGCTTAAGGTTTGAGCGGCAAGACAGAAGCCCAGAATAAGTACCAAAAAAAAGGTCCGTCGGGTTCCTTCTTACAGTGATACTATGCTCTAAAACACCTTAATCTGCCCCAAAACCCCCTGTTCCAATTTATGAGGCCCTTATATTGCCGCTTGAAGTTTGCGGTTGCGGCTGGCAAAACAGGGGGCATCTTATCTTTTGTGGTGATAGTCATGATGCAGATGGTCCAGATGGTGATGCAGGTGCCGATGGAGGGTGTTGCTAGGTGTTGCGCCGCCATGATGTCGTGACTTCGACCGCTGTATTGTGTCGATTTTGCGCTCTGTGTCTCTTGTGCTTGTTCTTGCTGATCACCCGGGTCTGAGCTCTAAAGTCCAGCGTTAAAAAATTGAATCGCGTCCCTGGTGGGAATACCTAACAGTTGTATACCCTTATGTTCTCCATAATATAGATATCATAAACTACGGTATAGGATACCCTAAACCCTAAACCCTGTATCCCAGCACCTTGTTCCAATTGTAAAGGCAGTTGCATTAGGCCCTACTCCAGGCCGCTTTAAGCCAAAGCATCCGCTTCTTGGAGTCATGCTTTTCTCGTGTCCAGGGGGCAAACAGCAATGCTTAGCACTCTTTGTTATAGTTATGGCATGAAGCATATCAAATCTCGCTCTATGTTTCAATCTTTTCAAAGCTGCGGTTCCTTGCAGTAAAATTCATCAGCAGGCTAAAGAAGTCATTCCCATCTCGCGTCGTGGTAACGGTTTAGGGTGGTCATGGTTCGAATGCCTGGGAGAGAGAGAGAGAGAGAGAGAGAGAGAGGGAGAGAGGTTTTGGGGTTCATGGCTGGGAAGAGAAACGTTTGGCAGCCATCGCCCCAAGGCTCGTGCCTGCTTAGTGGAAAAACGTGAGCCTGAAAATGTATCCTGCGCTCCAAACCCTGAAGCCCGAACGCCTAGACCCAAAATTTTATTTTGACCCTAAAGATCCAAGCTTCATGCCGTGAAGTCCCGAAGCCCTAAACCCTAAACCCCTAAAGCCTAAATCCTAAACCCCTGAACCCTAAACCCCTAAACCCCTAAACCCCTGAACCCTAAACCCCTAAACCCCTGAACCCTAAAACCCCTAAACCCCTAAACCCCTGAACCCTAAAACCCCTAAACCCCTAACCCCTGAACCCTAAACCCTAAACCCCTAAACCCCTGAACCCTAAAACCCCTAAACCCCTAAACCCCTGAACCCTAAAACCCCTAAACCCCTAAACCCCTGAACCCTAAAACCCCTAAACCCCTAAACCCCGGAACCCTAAAACCCCTAAAAACCCCTAAACCCCTGAACCCTAAAACCCCTAAGCCCCTAAACCCCTGAACCCTAAAACCCCTAAACCCCTAAACCCCTGAACCCTAAAACCCCTAAACCCCTAAACCCCCGAACCCTAAAACCCCTAAAAACCCCTAAACCCCTGAACCCTAAAACCCCTAAGCCCCTAAACCCCTGAACCCTAAAACCCCTAAAAACCCCTAAACCCCTGAACCCTAAAACCCCTAAGCCCCTAAACCCCTGAACCCTAAAACCCCTAAAAACCCCTAAACCCCTGAACCCTAAAACCCCTAAGCCCCTAAACCCCTGAACCCTAAAACCCCTAAAAACCCCTAAACCCCTGAACCCTAAAACCCCTAAGCCCCTA
Organism: Symbiodinium sp. CCMP2592; assembly: GCA_905221615.1. Classification (NCBI taxonomy): domain Eukaryota; class Dinophyceae; order Suessiales; family Symbiodiniaceae; genus Symbiodinium; species Symbiodinium sp. CCMP2592. The sequence goes on along the minus strand of CAJNDT010003334.1, from coordinate 2,378,986 downwards.
AACCCCTGAACCCTAAAACCCCTAAAAACCCCTAAACCCCTGAACCCTAAAACCCCTAAGCCCCTAAACCCCTGAACCCTAAAACCCCTAAAAACCCCTAAACCCCTGAACCCTAAAACCCCTAAGCCCCTAAACCCCTGAACCCTAAAACCCCTAAAAACCCCTAAACCCCTGAACCCTAAAACCCCTAAGCCCCTAAACCCCTGAACCCTAAAACCCCTAAAAACCCCTAAACCCCTGAACCCTAAAACCCCTAAGCCCCTAAACCCCTGAACCCTAAAACCCCTAAAAACCCCTAAACCCCTGAACCCTAAAACCCCTATCCCCCAGCCGTGCCAGAAATCCCCTTCGTCCGAGGATTGTTGCGGCTGCTTTTCCGGTCTCTTCAAGGAGCCTTAGGGGTATCAGGGGTTTAGGGGTTTTAGGGTTCCGGGGTTTAGGGGTTTAGGGTTTAGGGTTTAGGGGTTTAGGGTTTAGGGTTTAGGGGTTTAGGGGTTTTAGGGTTTAGGGTTTAGGGGTTTGGGGTTTAGGGTTTAGGGTTTAGGGTTTAGGGTTTAGGGTTTTAGGGTTTAGGGTTTAGAAAGAATTTTTAGTTTTTGGTTTCTATAATCCCGAAGAAACAGCTAAAGTCATATTTCTTGCTAGGGTTCTAAGTTCAGTATAGGAGCCTGCCCGCTCGGATCATTGCGGGTTCAGGGTTTAGGGTGTTGGGGTTTAGGGTTTAGGGTTTTGGGCCGTTTTGGGTTTAGGGTTTAGTTCAAAAGGGGTCTCTTCAGGGTGAGGGCTTTCGGAAAATGGTCCCGAAGTGAGGTAGACCCTAAGCACTAGCAAGTTCTTTTAACCATCCCTGGACATGGTAGGCGATGATTCCAGGATCCCCCAGCAAGATACAGTAAAAACTAGGATCCTTATGCTACGGCACCTTAAATAAGGTGCCATGAAACTAGAGCCTCTGAGTAGTTGGACAAGGAGCCTTGAATCAGGGATCCTGGGTTTCGCTGCAAACCAGCTCATGCGGTCGGTGGCGAAACCGTTAGAGGCCCAGGGCTATGCTGTTCCGATTGCACTTCCCTCCGTACATGGTCCTTATACAAGAAGACCACTTCGAGGATCGCGGGACTTAGTAAGTAGGGTTATAAGTGCCTGAGTTGGGGTTATAAGCAGATATAACTACAGTTACCTTACTTATAACCCTACTTACTAAGTCCCATGATCCTCTAAGCAGGATCCGTGTATGTAGCTGGGCTGTCGGAGCTCTAGTTTGGCGAGGCTTCAAGACGTGTTTCGTAAGGCAGGCTTTTGGCATGTTGGTGTTTTGGGCCCGTGTTGGTTTTCTGGGTTCGGGTCACAGGTGCTTCAGGGTTCGGCCGTGTCGCTTTTGTGGCTTGTTGGGTGTAGGATTTAGGATGCATAGTGTTTGGGGTGTTGGACTTCAATGTGTGCAGGCCTGACATTGAAGAGCACCCAAGCCATGTCCTCGGGGTGGATCTCCTGTTTCGCTGAGACCTTGTTGTAGATCTAAGTAGTGTTTGATCTACGCCCATGTGCCCATCCACACCTGGCCGTAGCTATTGAGGCCCCTAGACGACGTATCTCCGGTTTGGGGTGAACTTCTTAGCGGTCCTACCAAGCCCCACGAGGGCCTAGCGGGGGCCTTCGTATTTCGAGTAGGGGTTAGGGTATAGTATACTGGTAAGTATATCGGACTTCTTTTCTATTCGGGGTTAGTCATAATCGCGACCAGTGCCACTATTTATTCCGACCCGTCTATGAGACCCTGTGCCCCCAGTAAGCGGCAGCAGGAGAAGTTGCTGGATGTGGATCGCCGGCCGACGATGCTCAGAGAAAGTGGACTTAAACTTATCGACCGTAACATACTAACCAATGGTAATAGTAAAGTTCATTAGAGTCGTAGTAATCGCACCAGCAACAGTGACCGCATCAGTAATCGTTATAGTCAGTTATAGGCACTGTCCAGGTAACAGCAGTAGTCCTAGCGATAATAAACGCAGTATATCATAGTCATGGTGATGGTGATGCTAATGAGAATGGGAATGCGAATGGTACTAAACAAAAAGAATAGTGGCAGTAGTGGTAGTGGTAGTGATAGTGGTAGTGGTAGTGGTAGTGGTAGTCGTAGTAGTAAGAGGAGTAAGAGTAGGAGTAGGTGCAGGAGTAGGAGTAGTAGCAGCGATAGTAGCTAGTAGCTAGTAGTCGTCGTCACGGTCGTCGTCGTCGAGGTAGTCCTGGTCGTCGTGGTCGTCGTCGTCGTCGTCGTCGTCGTCGCAGTGGTAGCAATAGTAATAGACAGCGGTAACAGCCAGACTAAGAGTAATCGTAGTAGATTTTGTACCAGAGCTATAGTTGCAGCTATAGTCGTAATGGAACTAGTAATCGAAAAAGGCGTAAGTACTAATAACTAATAGTGACAAGGCTAGCAGCGAGAGTAGTAGCAATAATCAAAACTTTGCCGACACTAGCCAAAGGTTTCGGGTGGAACAGTCTTTGCGGTAAAGGAACTGGAGCCCAAGGCCATCATCACCCTAAACCCTAAACCCTAAACCCTAAACCCTAGACCCTAAACCCTAAACCCTAAACCCTAAACCCTAAACCCTAAACCCTAAACCCTAGACCCTAAACCCTAAACCCTAAACCCTAAACCCTAAACCCTAGACCCTAAACCCTAAACCCTAAACAGGTAGGAAGGGACTCCCAAAACCTTAATTCAGGGGATCTCGGATTTGCAGCAGGGAGATATTATAGGGGCCTACATAAGTACCAATACTGTTTTGGGGGGCTCCTTGTTAGAATTATAGTGGCCCCGAAGCCTTCTTCTAATTATTAAGGCCCCCATACTTAGTATTTGGCTGTCTTTGCGCCATCCGAAACCTTCAATCCGGTACCTTAAATCCTTCAGGGAACCCTTAAGGAACTCTTAAGGGAACCCTTAACAAGGGAACCTAAGGGAGCCCTTAAGGGAACCCTTAAGGGAACCCTTAAAGGAATCCTAAAGAACCGTTAAAGGCTCGTTAAAACATGAAGAGATCCCAAAGGCGGTTGGGGTTTTACAGCTTTGGTCTGCCAGGAAGATGCTCGTCACCCGACTTGCCAATAAGAGTTCAACATGCGTGGAGCCAGGGGCTGTTCCTTTTGTTCTACACCCTAAACCCTAAATCCCTAAACCTAAACGCTAAAACTCTAAAACCCCTAAACCCTAAAACCCTAAAATCCCTAAAACCCTAAGCCCTAAACGAAGTCTGTTTCTGGCACTTTTCGAGGTCCTAAGGGCTTCCTGGTGCTCTAAACCTACTTAAAGGATCATGGGACTTAGTATTTAGGGCTATGATTAGGGATTTATAGGGTTCCTTAAAGGCATCTAGGATCTATAGGGTTTAGTTTGGGGTTTAGGGTCTACTTAGAGGATCATGGGACTTAGTAATTAGGGTTATGATTAGGGTAACTATACTTATAGCTACTTATAACCCCAATTAAGGTACTTATTACTAAGTCCCACGATCTTCCAAGTAAATCCCACATCCTTGACGGCCTGTTGTGACATCCCACAAAACACGTAGCAACCCCTAAACTAAACAAGACGAGGGCCCTTTCAATCAAGAGCTATGAGCGATTATGACCTTCTTGTTGAATTTTTCAGCAGACAGCCGGGCATAAACCCTAAAACGCACAACCCCAAACCCCAAACCCTAAACCCTCGCGTATTAAACGCCTAAACCTCGAACCCTAAACCCTAAACCCAAACCATTTCCTAGAACCTTACCCTAAGCCCTGAACCCCTAAACCCTAAACCCCTAAAGCCCCTAAACCCTAAACCCCTATGCCCTGCACCCTAAACCCCAAACCCAAACTAAAACCTATAGATCTCTGTAAGGAACCCGCTAGATCCCTTTAAGGAGCCCTTTAAGAGCCCTAAACCCCTAAAGTAAAAGCCAGAAAGTTGGAATATGATTATCCTAAACCCTTTATGGTAGATTCTAAGGTATCCTACCCTGAAACCATATTCCAACTTTCTGGAGTTCCCTTTAAAGGCCTTTCCTAAACCCTAAACCCTAAACCCAAGACCCTAAACCCTAAACCCCTAAACCCTAAACCTAAACCCTGAACCCTGAACCCTAAACCCTAAACCCTAAACCCAAGACCCTAAACCCTAAACCCCTAAACCCTAAACCCTAAGCCTTCTTGAGAAGCCGAGGATCGGCGGCTCTTTGGTCGTGGAGTGCTCGGAGATTTTTTTTGGGGCGGGTGGAAGCTTTGGGGGTTGAGGGTTTCTCGATAGGGTTCCTTAAAGGGATCTAGAGGGGTCCTTAAAGGGATCTACAGGGGTCCTTAAGGGGATCTATAGGGTTCCTTAAGGGGATCTATTGGGTTCCTTAAAGGGATCTATAGGGTTTAGTTGAGGGCTTTGGGGTTTAATGTAGGAACTCTTTAAAGGGATCTATAGGGGTACTAATGTAGGAACCTGGTTGAGAAACCCTGTTCTTACAACCCCAAAATAGTAGGATTCATATCAGGAACCCTAATAAAGACCCAAGGTTTCTTAATCAGGTTCCTACATCAGGGTTTCGGGGTTTGGGCTTCATCGGGTTTAGGGCTTCGGGTTTTAGGTTTTAGGGTTTCGGGCTGGGGTGAGGGTTCAGAACTTGGGATTTTGGTTTGAGGCTGTTGGGTTAATACTTAATAAAGGTGAAGAGCTTGGTGTTTCGTGATTGGGATTCAGTTCAAAGTTCAGAAAGTGGGGATTTGGAGACTGCGATTTGGGGTTTGGCCTGGCTTGGGTTTAGAGATTAGGGCCAGCGGCTGCAGACTTCCTGAAATCTGAGCCTTCTGGTGCATCAGGGCATCATCACTCTTTCGCGGTTGCAGGCTTTGTGGAGGGTATCCAGATGTGCAGCTAGGATTCAGGGCTTGGGGCCCGAAATATCAGATGGTTTCGGGTTCACACGGGTGTCGGAGTCACAGCTTGCGGAAGACGAGTTTTGTAGATGATTGCCTGGAGTAGGTTAGGCTTTCCAGCATCTCGGTTTATGAGTTTAGGTAGTCAAAGATCTAAGACTATGCAGGGCCAGGAGTTTGGAGTGTCCCTATGTATTCACGTACACCTACACCTTCGATTGGGCATACAGAGACCCCAGCTGCAGCCTCTATTGCCATGTAACCTTTGCGGTAAAACTCTAATCCCAACAACTTACACCTTGAAGATGCCGCAGAAACCGAAGAGGGTTTAGGTTCAGGGTTTAGGGTTTAGGGCATGAGTGTCCAGTGCACCCACTCTTTTCCCAAAATCTTTAGTTGCGAGCCCTACGAGTGGTGGGGCGGGGGGGGTCTTGACATTTGCCTCCATTTTCTCATCCGAACGATCTTCAGAATTCGATCAGGGACCCTCGTGCAGAGAAGGGGACAGACTGCAAGCCTCAAAGGGGAACAGGAGGGACCCTTAATGGGGACCCCTGGGTCCCTAGAATGGGCTATCTAATGGGTATATTAAGGGTATATACCTAGAGGTCCTTATTAAGGGTCCCTCCTTTTACCCTTATCTCCCTAAACCCAGGTTGAACAGCAAGGCAGTGTGCGGGATCATTACAAGGTCGACAGCAAAGCGTGCCTGAGCTGAATATTGCGGTTCGCGGAGCTTGCAAGAGCAGGCTAAGGGTTACTGGGAGTACTGTAGGGGCCTTTCTCATTACCTAAACTATTCTGGGGTTCCTTGTTATAATTATATTATAACGTGCCCCAAAACCCTTTTCTGATTATTAGTCCCGATATTAGGTGCTCTGACTTTACGGCACTCTGCCTTGAGCTTGTCGCAAGAATTCTTTAGGGACTTCCCAACACGTTCTGAGCAGACGGGCCAAGGCAGAAACGGGTCGGTACCGGATAACCGGTGATGCCTCACACAGGGGCACTGAGAGGTAATTGCTAATCTCTGGTTCTTATAGTCCCTACGAAACAGCTGAAATTGGTATATTTTTTTGCTAGGGGTCTAAGTTGAGTATGGAGGATGCTCTCCTTCGAGTCCTTGCTTGGAGGTTCACGGGTGTTCTGAGGCGGTGTGATTAGCCGGGTAACTGTAATTACAGCCCATACCGGGGGACTTACAACTATCATTTCTCAAAGTTGCTGTTTCTGCTGCTTCCAGCGAGCTACTAAGTTCCGATTAATGGGCTATATAATGGGTATATAATGGCTATATTAAGGGTATATACCTAGGGGTCCTTATTAAGGGCCCCTCCTTTGACCCTTGGATTCAAGAGGAGGAGACGATGGGTTTTCCTTTTCTAGGTTTCCCATTTGCGAGTTTCCGAAACTTAGGGGTACCTTATTTTGGGCTCCTTACAATAAGGATCCTACTATTTGGGGTACTATATTAGGGTCCCCTATTTTCGGAAACTCCCATTTCGATATTCCAGGCACTTCGGTCAGTAGCACTGGGCTTCGGCAAGAACTCGCGAAGCCGCGAAAGCCTAAAGCCTGAATTGGTCGCGAGGTTAGGGGCTGGTTCGTACGGGACCGTCTCAAAGGCGGTGCACAAGATGCTCGGCTTCCACATTTTGGTGTTTTGCACTGACTGGGATTTTTGAGCTCGTGCTTTTTTTGAGGAGGGTATTCTAAAGGGCCATTCGAGGGTTTGGGGGCTTAGCCTGGAACCCTAAACCATCAAACACTACACCCTAAACCCCTAAACCCTCAGGTTTGCGGGGGTGTTTTCAACTTTCAAGGGTTTCGAAGTTTCGGAGCCAGGCGACCCTGGTGAAGTCTTCAGAGCTACTGTGGGTCACAGAAAACTGACATATATACATACAAACAACCAAAAATGACAATAAACATGTACACATATATATGAAGCAATGAGTAAACACATACGTGTATATATATATATATGTATATATATATATGTATATATATATATATATATATATATATATATATATATATATATATATATATATATATATATATATATATATATATATATACACACACATACACATACACCGTCAAATAAAAATTACATGCAAGTCTACGTGCACATACATATACGTGCATACATGCATGCATTAAGTTTTCTTTTTGGCGGTGGCAGGCTTTAGGAGCTGAGCCCCTTGTCAGCTTAAATGCCTGAAACCCTGGACCTAAAACCACGGAAAGGTCACACGCTTCGTCAGGAGCCAGTTAGAGGTTCACGGGTAGTTATAAGTAGGGTTATAAGTAGGGTAACTATACTTCTAACCCATATTGGGGGACGTATAACCCCGGTTTGACCTGACACCCTTAAGGCAGACATGCTGTGAGCTGAAGCCTCCTTGAAGCCTAAGGGTTTAGGGTTTAGGGTTTAGGTAAACCCAACCCATCAAAGGGGAAAAGGAGGGAACCTCAATGGGGACCCTAGCCTATAATGGGCTGTATAATGGGTATATATATATATATATATATATATATAATAGCTACATTAAGGGTCTTTACCTAGGGGTCCTTATTCAGGGTCTCTCCTTTTACCCTTGAAACCCAGCACCATGGACAACCCTCTGATTCACTCGGACTTCTCCCATGGCTACGTGGACTTTCGATCCTGCATGACGCCCTACCGAGTCCAACCCGAATTGCAGCCAATAGAAGTCGTTACTGTTTCCCACTATCAGTACAATACTCTACTTAAAGGATCATGGGACTTAGTAACTAGGGTCATTATTGTGGTAACTATACTTATAATTACTTATAACCCCGATTAAGGGACTTATAACTATAGTTCCTAATTCCCATGATCCTCCAAGTAGATCCTAAACCCTAAACTAAACCCTGATCCCTTTGAGGAGCCCTTTAAGAATACTCTAGCATACCCTCAAACCTCAGTCAACCTATCCAGGCCCGTGTGCCACTAGCCGCGTCAGGGGAACCCAAAACCCTGGCCGTAAATGGGAAGTTCCGCGGTACCTTGTTTTAGGGTTTAGGGTGTAGGGTTATACTAGAGTATGGGAGTTTCCGAAAATAGGGGACCGTAACAGTAGGATCCCTATTGTAAGGACCCCCGAAATAAGCTACCCCTAAGTTTCGGAAACTCCCAAATCCTGCTCAGGAAGACCGGCTCCACGCGTTGCCTGGCGGCACGACAGCGAGCACAGCTGACAGCCTTAAGGTTTAGGATTAGTGTTTTTAGGTGTTTGGGAATTTTGGCTGTTGAAGGATAGGTTTGCAATTGGGAAATTGGGCGTCTAGGATATCGGTTTTGGGTTCGGGGCTTGGTTTACGGTTCAGGGCTAGCGCTGAAGGGTGTGGAGTGCACTCTGTGGGCTGAAGTGTTCAGGGATTGTAATTTAGGCCTTGTCAGATTCCTACATTGGGCGGAAGGTGTGGTCATTGAGAACTGTGGTCTTACAGCGGTACTTCTTCATGACAAGCCAGTGCCCTTCTTCTACTAACCGGAACAGAGCAATAATAACACTCCTTGTCTGCCTCGTTCTTAGTAGGGAATGGGGGCATGGATTATGGAGACTATTCTTGGGGATTATATAGGTACTAGTATAGGGATCCATTCCCCCATTCCCTACTATTCGGTCAGGTGCCATGAAGACCATTTGCAAGACGGCGGGAGGGGCCGCCAACAGCAAGGCTTTCCCAGAGAGGGGTTGGATATCGGGGCCTAAATGATTACCAATTCTATTCTGGGGGTCCCTTATTATGATTTTTTAAAATATACACACAAATTCTAACTATTAAGGCCCCTATATTAGGAACCCAGGGTGTAGGGATTTGGGCCGGGTTCAAGAAGCAATTCTGAAGGTCGCCGCTGGACGTTTTAGATTGAAGCCAGCTTTCTAGTATTCTCGTTGCTGATAAGCAGGGCAAGTCACGGCCACAGAAGCCTCAAGTGCACATGGGTGGTTGTCAAAATTATGGTCCCTTTTAAAAATACGGCACTTGTTATTTAGGGTACCCCAAAAAAGGGACCATAATTTTGGCAACTACCCACATTTATCATCTTGGAGTTTCTTGTAGTATTTTGATTACCTGTTACATGACCTAACATTAGATTGCTTTGTGTTCTGGCATATTCTACTTCATGTTGTATTTCATGGTTTTCTGTTGTATGGTGCTATGTCATAGTGTATATAGTACATTGTTGCATCAGATTAGATGATCTTATGGTACATCAGATTAGGTAGGTTTGGACTACGTAAGACTAGATTCATGTGTTATATATTCTCGATTGGCCTATGTTCGATTACATCATTTTCGGTTCGGCCATTTGGGTCAAGTTTTTCTCGGCCATATTATGTTCGATTATGTTCGAGTGGATTGTATTCGGAGATATGATGTTAGGTTATGTAAACCAGAATATACGATGCTGGGCTATATTGGGCGAGACAAGCTTATACTACAACCGACTACATTACAAAAGAACTGAGTTGACTGGAATACACTACATCATACCTATTCTAGTATATTCCCTTCTGTTCATTTCAGTAGTTTATACGGTGGTATGTTATACTTTGTTGCATTAGGTTAGACAAGTTTCGATGCTGTTAGATTCGGCTATGTAGAGTCATAGCCTCTGTTTCTATATTACTGTTAGTTGACTAGTTAGATTGTATGACCGACTGGTTTAAATAGGATTCAGATAAAACTGCGTTAGATGATGTTCCTCGATTTTCACATATTGGACCCGGTTAGGTCATACCGCTTTCTGCTCAGGTCTGAAACACCCCCCTCTTTCGTATACAGGCACGTACTTTGTACACGTGTGTGTAGGCATGTCTGTGGGTGCCCTCGACCTACTACAGACAAATTGTACATGACTACGTACATGCATGCATACATTGATATATGCATGCTGCCTACACGCCTACATGCAGACCTGCTGACTGCTAAACTCCCAGCGTTAAAGCCTCCAATGCAGAAAGTCTGGAAAACTTCAGGGGGGATATTTTCCCTAAACCCTAAACCCTGAACCCTAGACCCTAAACCCGAAACCCGAAACCCTAAACCCTAAACCCTAAACACCGAGCAGGTTCTGGAGCGCTTCTACACTGAGATCAGGATCATGAAAAAGTTAGATCATCCAAGTCGGAGCCTCACTTCCATCCTCTTACCTTTAGTTAGTAGGGAATGGTTCCTTAAAGGGATCTATAGGGTTCCTTAAAGGGATCTATAGGGGTTCCTTATAATGGGATCTATAGGGGTTTACGTACCTTTGGTTAGGAGGGAATCGAAGAATGGTAGTAATAGTAGTTGTAATCGTGCCCTATTCCTCCATTCCCTACTAACCAAAGGTAAGTCCTTGGGCTTTTGCTAGGTCTAGGGTTACGCGTTTAGGTTTAGGGTTTAGGGTTGATGGCCGTAGGTCTAGGGTTTAGTGTGGGGTTTGGTGTTCCAACGGTTTGCAAGCGTTGTGGGATGCATGAACTTCTGCATGTTTGTTATCTTTCTAAGCAATGCGGATGTCAGCTCCACCAACCATCAAAGCAAAGAGGCAGATTGGTTGACATGGTTTGCTGACTGCCGATGTTACGGCTGCTATCAATAGCATGAGTACCACCCCTGCTGTTGACGTTCCTTGCTTCAGTCATTGCTTGGACATTTCAAAAACACCAATGTCAAAATTAGGGTCCCAATTTTGGGTATCCTAAATATTAGGTGCCGTACTTTATTAGGGATCCCCCAAGAAGGGACCATAACTTTGACAGCCACCCGCACTTTTACAACCTGATAACCCTTGGCCTGAAACCGTGGCTACCACGAGCATCTGATGCATTTAGCTCTCAGGTAGGGTTTAGGGTTTAGGGTTTTAGGGTTTAGGGTTTAGGGTTTAGGGTTTAGGGTTTAGGGTTTAGGGTAGGGTTTAGGGTTCTCTACATCAGGGTCCCTTCGGGGGGCATATTGCTAAGGATGTCGTAGTACTTTGGGGACCTATATAGACAGGAACTTTAGTTTAAAGGGCTACCTCGTAAAAGCTTTAGACCCTAAACCCTAATTCAGAGAACTACACTCTTTAAAACAGAAAGAACCCGGCCTGGGGGCTGTCGCCGAGGGCTCAAAGGCTGTGGCGACCATTCTTTCAGGGGGCTCAGAAGGGCTCTATAAGGGTTCTTTTCGGGATTTCTACGGGTTCTGTCAGGGATGTCTAGGGGGGTCCCGAAACCCTACGACGTACCTACCTGTACCACTGCAGACCTTGCTAGACTTGTCTGAGTGTGAGTGTCAAAAAACTCTAGTACCCTTATAGAAGCCTCTAAAGTCCCCTTAAAAGGAGCCTGAAACCCCAATTCTACGAATTGATTAAAGCCCCTTTTTCGGAAGAGCAAGTGGGTGGTTGTCAAAATTAGGGTCCCTAATTGGGTACCCTAAATAATAGGTGCCGTACTATAATAGGGACCCAAAAAGGGACCCTAAACCCTAAACCCTAAGCCACCACCCAAGTGCAGGCATCATCAAGCTCTACGAGACCTTTGAGGACGTCGAGACCTTTCAAGGCTTAGGTAGGGGCCGTGAAAAGGATTAGGTAGGGGCCTTAGGAGCCCTGAGATGATTAGAATAGGGTTCCCTTAAAGGGGCTACTGTAAGGGCTACTATGCTGTAGGGGCCTCAAGGATTCGAAGAGGGTTCCCGTAAAGGGGCTACTAGAAGGGCTACTATAAGGGAGGGTTCCTTCACTAAGGGGTGTATAAGGGCTACTATAAGGGCGATTTTGCGGATTTACTGTAAGGAAAGGCTGCTGTAGGGGCTGTACAAACTTAGAATAGGGTTCCCTTTAACGGGTTCCTTAAAAGGGTCTATAATGGATCTATCATGATAGGCTTCTATATTTTGGGCCCTAATAATCATAATCGGGTTTGGGGTATAGTACACAACAATTTATAACAAGGAACCCCAAAAGCCTTATTCTCATTATTAAGGCCCTTACATTACACCCCAACCGCCTGGAAGCCCTAAAACTGAACTCTAAACACTGAGCCCTTGCTGCCCGGGGAGGATAAGCGCAACATCTACCTCATCATGGAGATGTGCACAGGCTCGGACGAACCTGAGAAGCATGACGTACCTGAGAAGCATTCTGTCCATGCTCAGCGGCCTTTTTTTGGTAAGTGCCGAGGATTCCATCAACATTATCGAAAGCGTGACCTCCCAGTCAGTTTTTTCGCTTGCGCAAATCGTCCCTAGTAGTCCCGAGGTAACGATGCCATATTATAACATTGCTGCCAGGACTTTGCCAGTAGGATCGGGGACGGTGCTTGAGCCGGCTGAAGCTTAAATCCTCTGTCCACAGTTGCACACGAACGCACGGCATCATCGCTCAATTCGGGAAATAGTCGTGTTTCGGGTTGAGGGTTTAGGGCGTTCTGTATCATGTCCCCATACTTGAAGGGTAATGGAAAGTCTGTGAAGTGTGTTAAATTTTGTGGACAGTAGAACCGCTACAAGTCCCATAGCCTCTAACATAGGGGCCTGATCTCTTAGAAGACGTTAGGTTAGAAGGTTTAGGGTTTGGGTTTAGGGTTTAGGGTTTAGGGTTTAGGGTTTAGGGTTTAGGGTTTAGGGTTTAGGGTTTAGGGTGTCATGAGGCACCCTGAGATGTTCAGGCTTTGTGTTTGCTGCTTGGCCAGGCGGCGAGCTCTTCGACCGCATCGTCGAGGCCACCCTGACTTACAGATTGAAGCAATCTGGGGCGTAGATTTCAAGGAAAGACCAGATGCCAAAGGTGTATCCCCTAAACCCTAAACCCTAAAGCCTAAATCTGGGGCGTCAGATGAAACTATACAGCTGTAGTAGTCCGAAGAACCACGGAGAAAGAGGCCACCCTCCATCCTCAAGTCTTTTGGGTTGAAAGCATCCGAAGCCAATCCCAAACTCTAAACCCCAAGCCCCGAACCCTACATCCTAAATCCTAACCTCCCTAAACTCTCCAAACCCTAAACCCTAAGCCAAAAGCCCCAAGCCCTAAAGCCTAAACTCCCCAGACCTTAAACTCTCTAAGCCCTCGGCCTTAAACTCTAAACCCTATAACTCTAAAACCCCAAACCCTAAACCCCCTAACTCCTTATAGATCCCTTTAAGAATCCCTTTAAGGATCCCTTTAAGGAACCCTTTAAAGATCCCTTTAAGGAACCCGTTAAGGATCCCTTTAAGGAACCCTTTAAGGATCCCTTTAAGGATCCCTTTAAGGAACCCTTTAAGGATCCCTTTAAGGATCCCTTTAAGGAGCTTTTAAGGAACGTTTTGAGAACCCAAAGAACTCTTCGAGGCGGGCCACTTCACCGAGGCCCAGGCTGCCCTGGCTCGGGCCCCGCAGTTAAACGGGAGGAGGGAGGGGAGGGGGAGAGAAAGTCCGTTAGGGTTTAGGTTTTAGGGCTTTTAGGAGCTTTAGGGGTTTTAGGAGTTTTAGGGGTTTTTAGGAGTTTTAGGGGTTTTAGGAGTTTTAGGGGTTTTAGGGCTAGGGTTTGAGGAGGGAGGGGTAGAAAGTCTGATAGGGTTTAGGTTTTTCAAGTCCAGGTGCAAAAGGGGTTTTAGGGTTTTGGGTTGTGGGTTTTAGGGGCTTTAGGGTTTTAGGGTTTTTAGGGCTCTAGGGTGCAAGGGTTTAAGGGTTTAGGGTTTAGGTTTTAGGGGGCTTTAGGGTACAGAGTCAGCCCCAAGGTGGATTGTAAGAAGCACATCGTTCCTTGTCTTGACATGAGTTAGTTTCAAGCTTGAGGGGTTTTGCTCATGAAGACCTTCTGAAAAGGGACGTTAGGTTTCTTTTTTCAGGTCAGGGGTTTAGGTTTTGGGGTTTTAGGGTTTTAGGGTTTTAGGGTTTTGGGGTTTTAGAGTTTAAGGGTTTAGGGCTTGGGGTCTGTATGTCCAAGCTTTCCCTGCAGGGACCTATAGGACCTCCTTCGCACCCCCGACCTTCATGGTGTTTCCGTGGGGCAGCGACGGCTGCATAGGGCCTTATAGGGCGTGCTGGCGTGTATCATTTAATGGGGACCCCTATTATGATGGGCTACATAATGGGTATATAATAGCTATATCAAGGGTATATACCTAGGGGTCCTTATCAAGGGTCCCTCCTTTTACCCTTGGAGTGTAGTCTGCATCTCAAACCAAACCCTGAAATCGCTCAGCAGAAGTCCAAAACCCTGCCTTACCTAAACTGAGGACTTCAGCTTTCTCTGAACCCTGAAGCCCTGAACCCCCCAACGCGAAGCCCTGCTGAAGAGGATCATGGGGCTTAGCAATTCCAGATATCTGCCTCTGATTCTGAGCCCAACCGAGGCAAATTACACCCGGCAATTCCCGCAATCCTTCGTAGGAGGCCCTACCCAGAATTTTGGAGGCTCTTGCACTTAACTTGAGACCTTCCGGCTAGCTTCTGACCTGAAGCCAAACAAAAACCCACACTGCCCCCAAGCCCTGAGAAGCGAAGGCATAGCTCTGGAACCACGTGCCAACAAACGACACCGCAGGCGAAACATCTGACATCCCTCCTCAGAAGCCTTCAATAATACAGGGGCCTTAATAATCACCAACACTAGTATGATGGGCACCAAAACCCTATTCTACTTGTTAGCCCCTATATTATATAGTACCCTTATAGATCCCGTTGTGGTAGCCATTTCCGACCTGTTAAGCCTTCAGTAAGGTCATGAACTCTAAACCCTAAGCCCTGAACCCTAAGCCCTTTCAAGAACCCCAAGGTCATGAAGCAGATGATTGGTGCTATCTACTACCTGCACACGAATCGCATTTGCCATCGGGCGAGGGCACCCGGTTTAGGGTTTTTGGTTCCGGGTTTAGGGTTTAAGATTTAGGCTTTCGTGCAATTTGAAGTGGGTTTGGAGGCATGTTGATGCTCACGCTGTGTGCCTCTGTAAAAATACCTCGGCCTTCGTTATCCGCCCTAGAAGCCCCCACAGAGCTGTCGAAGTGTCAGCGCACGCTTGATTAAAGTTATACCCCAAATCCCCAAGCCTAAACCCTAAACCCACCGTTTTCGGCGGTTTAGTGCCACAGGGCTGCGAGCCTCTTCCTCACGCGTGATGCAGGGTTGCGTAAGGGTTCAAAGTTTTGGTTTAAGGCTTCCTGGTTCGACGGGATCCTGCGAAGTTCATTTGTTTCAGATGCTTAGGGTTCCTGCCACGAGTGCAGCAGCTCTGAGATCCAGGCGGGCATGTACAAGTCTGTGCAGCAAGCTTCAAGGGTTCAGGTTGTAGACTGCATTTTTTGGGGCGTAGGCTAGGGGATTCCCGGCGACCTAAACCCTAAACCCTAAACCCCTAAACCTCCAGAGCCTTTATCTCACAAGCTACATGGACACCACAAAAGGTTGCCTCAAGTTTGAGAAGCACCCAGATGCCAATCCTACTTGGAGGATCATGGGACTTAGTAAGTATGGTTATAAGTACCTTAATTGGGCTTATAAGTAGATATAACTATAGTTACCCTACTCATAACCCTAGTTACTAAGTCCCATGGTCCTCAAAATAGACCCTAAACCCTAAACCCCTATAGATCCCTTTGAGGAACCCTATAGATCCCTTTAAGGGGCCCTTTGCTAAGTCCCATGATCCTCTAAGTAGGGTGAGACTCGGAGCCCTCATCGGGATCCCCAGAGACTCCAATATCCATTAATTAAGGAATATTCCTTAAATCATATTAGGGATCCTACTATAATTTAAGGAATATTCCTTAATTAAGGGATATTGGAGTCTCTGGGTCCGCCCTTGCTTCCGAGGACCTGAAACCTGAGAACTTCCTCTTTCAGACACAGGACGGTCGCGCCCGGAATGGGTTTGAATTTAGGGGTTTACTTAGAGGATCATGGGACTTAGTAAGTAGGGCTATAAGTAAGGTAACTATAGTTATATCTACTTATAAGCCCAATTAAGGTACTTATAACCCTACTTACTAAGTCCCATGATCCTTCAACTAGGGTTCAGGGTTCAGGGGTTAAGGTTCCCAGGGAGGGATTCAACAGGACCTGGCGTTTAGTGTGCTTGGGGCTTGGGGTTGGTCGGGTTTGCACAAGCTTTGGAGATTGAATCGGGGCCAAACCTAGAAATAGAGTAGGTAACCTTTAACCTTTTTTGGTCGTATAGTCCCTATAGAATCCCTATATAACCAAAAAGGTTGACCTTTAGTTCCCCATGATAGCTCCAAAGAAAATTCTCTAAACCCTTAAAGCCCCCAAGCCGGAGGACAAAATAGAGAACAACCTCCTGAAGCTTATTGACTTTGGCCTGGCGACCAGATTTGAGTGCCTCTGCCCGCAGCCTTTCGGGTGTTTCCGAAATTAGGGGGTGCCTGCTTTTGGTGTCCTTGAAATAAGGATCCTACTATTCCGGGTGCTGCATTAGGGTCCCCTATTTTCGGAAGCTCCCATTTCAGAAGCCTCAGTTCCCTCGGTCTTTTTTTTTCGATTTAGGGGGTTGGAGGTTTCAGAGCTTTCAGGTTCTTGTGGCGGTTTTATAGGCCTGATTGATTCGGAAAAGGTGTTTGGGTATATTCGAGTGGAGATTTCTCAGGCCCCTACGTGATGCCTGTCTGTTTACCTTCCCGTTGTGGCTGTACCGTAGTCTGAGAGAAAGTCCCCACTAAAGGCCCTAACCCCTAAACGCTAAACCCAGTTATGAATCATGAATCTAATATAGAGGCATTAATAATTAGAATAGGGTTTTGTGGTATATGATGCTATAACTAGAAGAAGGAACTTTGAACAAAGTGTAGGTACTTCTTAAGGCCCCTATACGGTTGATGATATAAATCCAGCATTACCTTAAGGACTCTAGACTATGGCAATTATGGTATATTCCTTACTATGGGTAAAGCAGGATTTTTATGATCAGCCGTAGAAGTCTGAGCCTGGCACCATGCAAAGCATTCCAATGCCTCAGCCTTCGGACATTGCGGAGAAAAAGAGGGTAGAGGGGTCGCTTAGCCAACTTTTTTTCGGGTCGCTTAGCACGCTCAAGTTTTGGTCGCTTGGCACGCTGATTTTCACAGGTGTTGGAAGCCCAACAAAGAACCCTAAAAGGAAACCCTAAACCCTAAACCTTAAACCCTCAAAGGAAACCCAAAACGCTAAACCCTAAACCCTGAACCCTAAACCCTGAAAAGAAACCCTAAACCCAAAACCCCCTGAACCCTACACCCAAAACCCTAAACCCTAAAAGGAAACCCTAAACCCAAAACCCCCTGAACCCTACACCCAAAACCCTAAACCCTAAAAGGAAACCCTAAACCCTGGACCCTAAACCCTAGACCCTAAAAGGAAACCTTAAACCCTGAACCCTAAACCTTAAACCCTGAAAGGAAACCCTAAACCCTCAACCCTAAACCCTACAAGGAAAGCATAAACCCGAAACCTTGAACCCGAAACCCTAAACCCTAAAACCCTAAACCCTACACCCTAAACCCTAAACCCTAAAAGGAAACCCTAAACCCTAAGCCCTCAACTCTAAACCCTGAAGCCTAAACCCTAAAAGGAAACCCCACACCCTTAACCCTAAACCGTAAACCCTAAACCCTAAAAGGAAACGGGTTTCCCTAAAAGGAAACCGTGAACCTTGAACCCTAAACCTTAAACCCTGAAAGGAAACCCTAAACCCTAAAAGAAACCCTGAACCCTAAACCTTAAACCCTGAAAGGAAACCCTAAACCCTAAACCCTAAAAGGGAACCCTAAACCCTAAGCCCTCAACCCTAAACAGTGAAGCCTAAACCCTAAAAGGAAACCCCACACCCTTAACCCTAAACCGTAAACCCTAGACCCTAAAAGGAAACCCTAAACCCTAAGCCCTCAAGCCTAAACCCTAAAAGGAAACCCTAAACCCTAAGCCTTCAACCCTAAACCGTGAAGCCTAAACCCTAAAAGGAAACCCCACACTCTTAACCCTAAACCGTAAACCCTAAACCCTAAAAGGAAACGGGTTCTAAACCCTAAACCCTAAAAGGAAACCCTAAACCCCAAGCCCTCAACCCTAAACCTTGAAGCCTAAACCCTGAAAGGAAACCCTAAACCCTTAACCCTAAACCCTAAAAGGAAACGGGTTTCCCTAAAAGGAAACCCAAAACCCTAAACCTTAAACCCTGAAAGGAAACCCTAAACCCGAAAAGGAAACCCTAAACCCTAAACCTTAAACCCTGAAAGGAAACCCTAAACCCTGAACCCTAAACCCTAAACCCTGAAAAGAAACCCTAAACCCAAAACCCCCTGAACCGTACACCCTAAACCCTAAACCCTAAAAGGAAACCCTAAACCCTAAACCCTGGACCCTAAAGCCTAGACCCTAAAAGGAAACCCTAAACCCTGAACCCTAAACCTTAAACCCTGAAAGGAAACCCTAAACCCCTAAACCCTCAACCCTAAACCCTAAAAGGAAAGCATGAACCCGAAACCCTGAACCCGAAACCCTAAACCCTAAAACCTAAAACCCTTAACCCTAAACCCTAGGGTTGGCTAAGTGACCGCACGGGGTTTGCTAAGTGACCTGAAACATGATGCGGTTTCCGATTGGCCAAGTGACCGTGTTCGGGGTTGGCTAAGTGACCCTGGCACCAAAAAGAGCCTAGACCAAAAAGCCCCCGTAAATCCTGAAGTCTTATGGTAATCCATGGTAGTCATTACAGACCCCTTATGGTACCCTTAAAAGTATATAACGCGTCAACCCTAAATCTCAAATACTGTCAAAAAAACCCCAAAGCCCTTAGGCCCCAGACCCTGGGAGCCTGAACCCCCTCAGCGAACCGTGCGCCCTAAGCCTCACGAGCGCCTAGCCCAGGCCAGGACAGCCGCTTAAAACCAAGTCGGGCACTCCGTACTATGCAGCGGCCTCGGTTTAGGGTTGAGGGGTTTCAGGCTTAGGGGTTTAGGGTATAGGGGTTTGGGGGTTTAGGGTTTAGGGGTTTGGGGTTTAGGGGTTTCAGGTTTGGGGTTGAGGATTCAGGGTAGTCCTGATGCAAAAGAGGGTTTAGGGGTTTAGGGATTCAGGCACAAGGTTTTAGGAGAAGCGGGGAAGGGCTCTAGATGCCACCTACAGGGCTTGACTGTTCGGGTTTAGGGAGGTTTAGGGTTGAAAGTTTTAAGTTTTGTAGGATTTAGGGTGCTGATGGTTTCATGTGCTTGCGCCCGATTTTCTTGTGTGCTGGCTTTCATGGGGCTGGGCATAGCGGTGGTTTTTCATAGATTCAGGAAGTGAGAGACTGCAATCTTTCTGTATCTGACGGCTTCGATTGTCGTGAACGTTGGACTGCGCCACCCTTGGCAGAAGGTCACCCTTGACCCTGGGCCGGAAGCTGTTTGAGGTTCAGGCTCTAGGCAGCGATTGTTTAGATGCTCAGCCCTAAACCCGAAACCGAGGTGTCACCACAGGTCCTCCAGGGGAGCTACAACGAGCTCTGTGATGTGTGGAGCCTTGTCCTCCATTCGCAGTCTAAGTTTTTGTCCTAAACCCTAAACCTAAACCCTAAGACCTACACCCTAAGCCATGGGTTTGGCGTACACAACGAAGCACCGGCTCGCTTGCCCTGCTTCTCCACTGCTCCCGGCCCTGTCTCGCTTTCTAGTGCTGGGGTAGTTAATGAAGGAAGGGATTCAGGGCTTGATGCATTGCAGTCCCTGCTGAAAAAATCGGACAGCAAAGACGGGGTGCTCATGTCAATGGGCATGGTCCCTTAATCCTGCACGCGTACCTATCAAAACTTAACCGGGCACCAAATAGGATCAGGACTCCTTTCACGTTTGCTTAGGTGGAAGCCTTGTTTGAGAAGCTCTCCGACAAGCGAATATGGATATGCTTTACATTCCGTTTTATTTAAGTCGCATGCATCTTGTATAATGAACCTGTTGAAGCTCCACCCCAAACTCTAAACCCTAAATTGGGACAGGCTTGCGACTTGACTTGGGATCGTCTGCATGCTCGATTGCCGTAAAGCCTTTCCTGCGTTGTGCGAGGAGTCATCGTCGACATTGCAATCCCCAAACCTTAAGCGTCTATACCCATCCAAACCCTAAACCTTGAACCCTAAACCCCCAACCATAAAGCTGAAACCCTGAAACCCTAAACCCTAAGCTCCCAAACCTGGAACCCTAAAGCCCTAAACCCTAAACCCCCAACCCTCTGGCTGTAGTCAACTATCCAAGACAGACACCCTGCAATGCGGGCTTCGTCCTTGCTAGGTAGGAGGGAAAAAGAAGCTTAAACCCTACAGCTCGAAACCCTAAGCCCCAAAACCTGATACCCAAGCAGACAAGGAGCTGCGGAGTGATCATGTATGTGCCTCGTCCTAGAAAGTTCAAAGGTTTGGGGTTTAGGGTTTACGGTCTAAGTGTTTCCCTTTAAAGGGTTCCATCAGGGTGCTACAGAGGGTCTGGAAGGGTTGTGGGGGAAGAGACGGGAAGGGGGGGGGGGGGCATGTTAGGCCTTCATTGTTCCGGATTGAGAGGCAGATTTTGGACTTGGCTTTTGTCAGGCCTTTAGCACTTGGGAGAAATCTGACTTTCCCGGCCGACTTCCCAAGCCCGGATGCTTTAAGATTTGTGGCCCAGGTTTTAGCTTGAGTTTCACTTGTAGGCATCGAATTGGCTCCTGGTTCGAAGAGCTTGGATGGTTTGGGGTTTGGGGCTGACGACGATCGCCGGCTGATCATTCTAGCAAAGATTTCATCAAGGAAAACGTGAAAGTAGGAACGCAATCGCGACAGAAAGGACAGTGTTTTCGACAATGTTAGAAACATCAGCGACAGTTTTGCAACGACGCGACATGTCACCGGCGACTATTGAGAAGAAACTCAACGAGCCACGATGACTAAGAGTGAACCTAGTAGAGGTGAGATTAGTTCATGTCCATGAATGCCCAAGCTTCCTACATCCTGTAGTTCAGGGCTCAGTGTCTAAAATAGGGCCTAAAGCATTACCTATACTGTTTGGGGGATTTTGGGGCTCCTCATTATAAGTATAAGTATCGTATAACATACACCAGAACCTATATGGTAGTTTCCGAAAATAGGGGACCCTAATATAGCACCCTAAATAGTAGGATCCTTACTATAAGGATCCCAAAATAAGGTACCCCTATTTTCGGAAACTCCCATATTAATGTTTGGTCACTTTCAGGTCGTCACCCGGTGCATTGCATGCAAGAGGATGCCACCCTCGCGAAGTCTCGGTGAGCCCTTTCAAGGAACCCTTATGGATACCGAAAAAGGTACTCTTATAGATCCCTTTATAGGAACCCTTATAGAGCCCTGTAAAGGAATACGGAGTACTTATAGAACCCATTAGCTAGCCGTACCGAAGGAACCCAGTCGGTGATTTCGTGCTTGTGGCATAAAGTACCTGGTCTCATCGCCGGTGAGTGTGAGCGCCGAAACCCAAATCCTAAACCCTAAGCATGCCTGCAGGTGCTTCTTTGCGGCTATCCTCCCTTCCTGGCTGACTCTGATCCGCAAGTCCTGGCACTGGTACGGAAGCGGGCCTGACACGATTGAGAATAGCCATATCCTGCAGCGATCAGGGTTTTGAGGTTTGGCAGCAGGGTTGAACATTTGGGTTTAAGGTTGGCCTGAAACCCCGAAATTCCTGGACCCTTAAACCCATCAAAACCCGATCATGCGAGTCTAAATCCTGCCGCACTACGCAAAAAAAGCCATACGGTGGATGACATATGTCCCGCATTGCCCATAATGAGGAATATACCGCAATTCCCATTGTCTAGACTCATTAAGGTAATGCAGGACTTATATCCTAAACCCTAAAACCCCCTATAGATCCCTTGAAGGAACCCCTTAAAGATACCCTTATAGATCCCTGTAAAGGGAACCCGAGGGTTTATATCATCGACCGAAGGAATCCCTGGCCCTTCTCTGGAGTCCTCCAAGGCTTTAAACCTCTGGAAGTCCGGATTCCGGAACCGTACACTCTGCAGAGGCCTAGCGAACCCTGTTCTGGGCTTTGGAGTACCATACTTTAATCCTTTTTTCTTCACAAAACCATTATGAAATAGACGGTTATACGTTTTCTCCCTGGTTACTTAAAAGCCCAGTGTTAGGGTTTGGGGTTTAGGATCTCTCACCACTCTGCGTCTCTTGTTTCGTAGGGGCCCAGTTGTAAAGAGGGTTGAGAGGCCTTGATGAATGACAAGTTGTTAGGGTTTAGGGTTTTTAGGGTTATGACAAATCCTGATTGCAAACCCCTATTCCAACCAGCACCGCCCGCCCACATACATGCCAAGAGTGCAACACTCTTGCTTGCGTCCTTCATGCCCTCATTCCGACAAATTTGTTGCCAGGGGGCACTTCTCGTTCCCGTCCGAGGACTGGTCACAGGCGGGCATCAAATTAGCTTTACATGATCCGCATTGGTTTGTCTCTTACGGTCCCCTCCTCGTCCTCATGCCGAGTCTCATGCCGAGAGCAGTGAAAGTAAACAGAGCTAACAGAAGATTTCCAAACCCTCAAACCCAAATTCCTTAACCTCGTAAACCCCGGGGAGTGCTAAGCTTAGGGTATATAGGGCGTTGGGTTTGGGGTTTCAAGGGCTGAGGGTATAGGGCATTGGGTTTAGGGTTCAGGGTTTTGGGGCTTAGGGTTAAGGGTTTCGGGTTTAACTCGGCTGCAGGGCTTCAGGGCTTAGGGCAGTGGGTTTGAAATCTAGTGTATGGTGTGGACAACGTAGCTACCTGATCAAGAAGGTCCCGATCGAAATCCTCAAAATGCCGGCTCCCACAAAGAAGCCCAACATGCCAGGCATAGAAATTAAAGGGTAAAAGGAGGGACCCTGAAAATAGGACCCCTGTCTTAGCCCATTATCGGGTAAGGGTCCCCATTAAGGGTCCCTCCTTTTCCCCTTTGATTAAACCAGGTTCATGTACTAACCACGTCCAAGAGCAGCCCCTATACCCCTAAACCCTAAACCCTAAACCCTAAACCCTAAACCCCAAACTGCATACCCCGAACGAGTGCTGAGGCCCTCCCTGAACCCCAAGCCCGTACCTTGGAACCCTTAAATAGGTAGTTCTCTCAATTAGGGTCCCTTTTGGGATCCTCTTTTATAAGGGTGCTGTACTATATTGGGGACTTAAAAAGGGCCGTAATTTAGAGAACTACCCAAATCCTTTTTAAGAGAAGCTGTACACCCTCGAGGCTTCGCCTTGTAAGCCGTTGGATCAAAGGCTTCGGGCCCATGGGCTTGAAGCTACCTTCAAAGGGGAAAAGGAGGACCCCTACCCTACAATGGGCTATGTTAAGGGTATATACCTAGGGGTGGATACCTGGTTTTCGGGGCCCTAAATCCCCAAAACACCTCCTTGCCAGGTGTCCGGGGATGCGAAGGACTTGATCAAGAAGCTACTGGAGATGAAGCCTTCCGAGAGATACACAGCGGAGCAGGTGCCGTTTAGGATTTAGAGTTTAGGGCTGAGGGGTTTAGGGTTTAAAGCCTTCGCGATCAACAAGAGCATCCTTTTTCGGGGGGTTTATCGGGCTCAAGTTTAGGGCCTGGCAAAGGAGCCCCCTCAGAAGATATGCAAAGGCCCCAGTTGACTAAGACACTTAACCGAGTCTCTAGAGGGGTTCTTAGTCGGGAGGCGGGAGTGATTCCTGGTCTTGACCACAGAGGTTGTTTAATTTTGAAATGCATCTGCAATGCAGCATTGCTGTTCATAGCTGCTTGGTTAGCGATGTTCGCAATAACATCACCTTCCTAAACCGCAGGGTGTTCTAAAAGGCCGGTAGTGTTGCAGAATGTCAGGTGCACCGCGGCCAAAAGAGCCTGAAGCCATTGTCTATATCACATTGTTTTAGTTCTGTTGTATTCTATTCTGTTCTGTTCATTGCTATTCGATCCAATCGCAGTGATATCGGCGGTGATGATGATGAACATCGAGTCTATGGACGGCTGCTACTTTTATGGGAGCTTGCGAAAATAGGGAACCCCAATATAGCACCCTGAAAGAAAGGATCCGTATTATAAGGACCCCAGAATAAGGTGCCCCTAATTTTCGGAAACTCCCTTATGGTGCGTTTAGCCTGGGACGTCAGGATGCGCCGCCAGAAGCTTTTGTAATCCCCCTTCACCTAATTGAAAATCCTTAGGAAGGTCTTCATTAATTGAACAGATTAACATCTCTTATTTAGCCCATCCACTTTGCGATCGGCTATATCATTGATGACACATCAAGGAGAACAGAATAACCGTTGCGACCGGAAAGACGTTCGCAAAGAGAAACACCTTGGCCCGAAAAGAAAATTCAACTAATCTTTCAAAGCCAGGGACAGCTCCACTGGAGGATCATTGGAATTAGTATGTAGGGTTATGAGTACCTTAATTGGGGTTATAAGTAGATATAACTATAGTTACCTTACTTACCCTACTTACTAAGTCCCATGATCCTCTAAGCACTGAAACGCCAGGAAGTCGAGGTACGTTCCCATTTCTATGATCAGGGGGTCCTTCTTTACGCTACCAACAGAGACTTGCTGCACCTATGGGAGGCGGAAAGGCTGTGAAAGAAAGCCCAACACCCTCTCAATCTAGTCTTGAACCTTATACGTTCAACTTTGTAGCCTGTAGCCTTAAGAGGCCCTAAACCCTAAACCTTAAGCCCTAATGTGCTCAAGCCTTTAAAATGTCACGAACCCAGATACTTCTACATCACTTCGGATCTCTTTCAGAAGTGTCGGTCGAACCCCTAGAAGAACCCTTCTTATACAATAGCGAACATAGCGTTCTGAAGCCTTTAAGCCCTCGTAGAACCCTGAAACAACCCTTATAAGTCCCCATACGAACCCTGATTGAACCCTTCTGAAATGCTTACAGGAACCCTTGCACAACCTTATAAACCCTCATGCAGCCTTCGACTAAGCTCTAAACCCTAAACCCTTCCTGTCGGCGTATATTCCCCTCAACCATGTT
Organism: Symbiodinium sp. CCMP2592; assembly: GCA_905221615.1. Lineage (NCBI taxonomy): Eukaryota > Dinophyceae > Suessiales > Symbiodiniaceae > Symbiodinium > Symbiodinium sp. CCMP2592. The sequence goes on along the minus strand of CAJNDT010003334.1, from coordinate 2,354,092 downwards.
GGTAGTCTTGCGGGCACCAGAAGACACCCTAAACCCTAAACCCCTAAACCCTAAACCCTAAACCCCTAAACTCTAAACCCCTAACCCCTAAACCCCTAAACCTCTAAACGCTAAACCCTTCGACTCCACAGCCAGGCTCTGGGCCACATCTGGATAAAGCAGAAGGCGCCCCATGCGAAGAACGAGCCTCTGAACACCACCTCCGTGGCTCAGTTGCGAAGTTTTGGGTATAGGGTTTGGGGTCTAGCATGCAAAGTTTAGTATGTCGGATCTAGGGTTTGGGGTTTGAGAGTTTGAGAGAGAGAGAGAGAGAGAGAGAGAGAGAGAGAGACAGAGAGAGAAAGAGAGATTGATTAGGGTTTAGAGGTGTCGCGCCCGAACGTCTAGGTGCGAAGTTTTGGAGTTTCGGGTTCGGAGATGTTGGCAGTTAAGGGAGTTGGGCCTCGGATTTCAGGTTGCTGACTCTTCGCTTTACAGGTGGGGTTGAGAAGTTTGCTCCTTGCGGGGGTTGGGCTTGAGGCTTAGTGTTTTAACCTTCATAAAAATTCGCCACCCGAATCAAGGTTCATGCGTCCGGGGTTTGAAAGGAGAATTCGAGCTTGAAGCACCAAGAAGCTTACTGTTTAGGGTTTAGGGTTGCTGCTTCTGGAAATGAGGGGTGTCGTTGTTGGGGTCCTTGTGTTCAGGATGCCACCATTTCGGGTCTGATATTAGCGACCCTCTTACATACCTAGCCATTGCCCACTGCCCGGCTCCTCTGGCGCACTTGGCAGGATCCGAAGGCCTCCGTGAGAGATGGGGAAAACCCACCATATGATGATTATTGCAGCGGAATTTAATACAAAGATAACATTAGCAGCAACAACACTTACATTAACAGTCAGTACTGTTCTTAATGTTGAGTTTTCAGTAATCTTCCCTACCTCCTCGTTGTCGCTCTAGAGTGCCGTCGGACTTTAGGGTGTAGAAACCCTAAACCCTAGACCCCAGACCCTAAACCCTCAACCCTACACCCTAAAGCCTAGTTCAGGGCCTTCAAGGTTCATGGGAGTTTCCCACAATTAGGGGTACCTTATTAGAGGTCCTTATAATAAGGATCCTATTATTTAGGATACTATATAAGGGTCCCCTATTTTCGGAAACTCCCTCATGGCTTCGGGGCGCAAGGGTCCCCAAAATCTGGAACCCCAGAGTCGAATCCTTGAACCCGAAGCCCGAAACCCCAAGCGCCAAACCCGACGCCCTAAACCCGGTTTTAGGGTTTAGGGTTTTTTCGGGTTTTTCGGGTTTAGGGTTTAGGGTTTTTTCGGGTTTAGGGTTTAGGGTTTTTTAGGGTTTAGGGTTTAGGGTTTAGGGTTCTGCGCAAGCCCGAACCCAAAACTCTGAACCACACCCCAAAGCCCGAAACTCTCAATCCTCAACCCGTCTCCAACGTGAACCTGGCTTGTGGGCATAGATCCTTGCCATGCGAGAGGGGAAACCCTAAACCCCAATATAGGGGCCTAGATAAATTACCTATATTCTGGAGGTTCCTTATTATAACTATAGTATAAGGGGCCCCCAAACCCTGTCCTAATTGTTAAGGCCCCTATCTTAAAACCCACGCCTCGCCTGGATTGTCCGAGTGTGAGCGCCGAAACTCTCGGGATCGAAGCCTTCCTCGGTTTAGGGTTTGGGGTTTAGGGAGTGTCGAAGGTCAGCAACCTCCAGAAGTTCAACTCCACCAACCATTTCAAGTGCCCCGGATTGGTTTGGGGTCAGGGTTTTCCATTTCAAGTGCCCCGGATTTGGTTTAGGGTAAGGGTTTTCCATTTCAAGTGCCCCGGTTTTGGTTTGGGGTCAGGGTTCTCCATTTCAAGTGCCCCGGATTTGGTTTGGGGTCAGGGTTTCCATTTCAAGTGCCCCGGATTGGTTTAGGGTCAGGGTTTTCCATTTCAAGTGCCCCGGATTGGTTTAGGGTCAGGGTTTTCCATTTCAAGTGCCCCGGATTTGGTTTGGGGTCAGGGTTTTCCATTTCAAGTGCCCCGGATTGGTTTGGGGTCAGGGTTTCCATTTAAAGTGCCCCGGATTTGGTTTAGGGTCAGGGTTTTGCAAGGTTTAAGCTTTCGGGTTTAGCGCTTAGGCGCCCCAAACCTCTAAAGAGCCTTGAACCTGTTGAAGAGACATAGACACCCTGAAGAGCAACGCACCCGAAGCCAGCTGAACACACATTTGTTGAGGCAAATATGTACACGCTCACATGTACAAAAAGGTACATCTATATATACACACACATACTAATTCCATGGTTTGTTTCTACGTTTTTCCGGGCGGTTTCCGAACAGTTTTGCCAAGGCCGTAAAAAGGTCTAGACAGTCCAGACATTTGTACAGAAGGTTTTCAGTGGTGCTGGTTTGAGAAGTGCTTTCTGGGATCTTGATATGCGAGCGGAGCGCACTGGCACATATTGTCACCTGTCACCGGTAACCCTTAACCCGAAACAGGCCTGCTAGAGAACCGTAAGGCCGTGTGAAGGTTCGACTCTAGTACATCTCTACCCTCGTATATGGCAATATTTCTAGCACACCGAAACGGTCCCAGTACATTCTAGTATCTTATAGTCCCTCAACCCTGAACCCCTAAACCCTAAGCCATAGTATCTTAGGGTATGTTTCTTGGAGGATCATGGGACTTAGTAGGTAAGGTTATAAGTACTCTAATTGGGGTGATAAGTAGATATATCGATAGTTACCTTACTTCTAGCCCTACTTGCTAAGTCCCATGGTCCTCGTAAGTATCTTATGGTATGTTATTTTCTGCAAGGAAGGCGGCCTTGCAGGTCATCGCGCCTGCGGCCCAGCTTGCCCTGCCCGCTGATTCCGGCGGGGTGGGGTTCGCAGTGTTTCGCGTCGAGGCTGCGGGTTTTGGGGGGTGGAGTTTTGGATTTATTGGGTTTTAAGGTTTAGTTTAGGGTAAGTTGTTTGGGTACGGGGATCGGTGTTCGTCTACCCGCACTGAAGGTTTGTCGGCATGCATGTGTACATACACGTACACATGATCTAGGAGCCTGACAAAGAAACCCTGGGCCTGTAACACCAAAATACGAGGATTCATGTATAAGGAACCTTAGTAAAGGCCCAAGGTTTCTTAATCAGGTTCCCACATATGTATGGACCTAGACCTAGACAGTCCGCATGCAAAGATACATGCGCATGTACATACATGTCCCAGTTCTAGCCTTCTCCAAGAACGACAGAATCCCCAGGATCGCTTTTTGTGCGTGTGGAGTCCTAAACCCCGGAACCCCTGCTTTAGTAGTTGCTGCTAGTGCCTTGTCGTTACTGATATTGAAGTCCCTAATGCAGGATTCACCCTAAACCCTAAACCCTAACCCCTAAACCCCTAAACCCTAAACCCTAACCCCTAAACCCCTAAACCCTAAACCCTAAACCCTAACCCCTTAACCCCTAAACCCTAAACCCTAAACCCTAAACCCTAAACCCTAACCCTTAAACCCCTAAACCCTAAACCCTAAACCCCTAAACCCTGTTCGCCATGTACCAGGATCCTCGCCAGGTCCGAGTGGGAGAGCTGAAATCCTAAATCCCCGAGCCTCACTGCAAAGTCTGCAGTAGAAGGGGCCCCTCTACGGCTCCTTTTCGGGGTTCCTTTTTGGGGTTCATAGAAAGAATCTTATAAGGTACCCTAAGGCTCCTAAGAGGGTCTTGGGCTTTCTGGGGGAGGCTTTCGGCTTTGGGGGCCAGGGTCCGGGATCCAGGAGCCTTAAGGCCCCCACCCTGTAATAGTGGTATAGTAGGAATAGAATAGGGCCCCAATATAACCCTTATAGTCACTATCACAGGGTGGGGGCAGCTTCTAAAGTCTGCAAGTCAAAGCCCAAGACCCTTCAGCGCTGAGCCCAACTTGGAGGTTCAGGGGTAGTTAAGTGGGGTTACATGCCAAGAATATCCAAAATCCTTCAGACCCTAAACCCAAAACCCTAAACCCTAAACCCAAAACCCTAAACCCAAAGCCCCTAAACCCTAAACCCTAAAAACCCTTCAAAGGACTCAGCTCAGCGAAGATAAGATCCAGAACCTCCGGAATCAGCCCGGGGCTTGCTCGGCGATCGGGGGTTCAACTGGGTTCGTGTTGAGGTGGGGGTCTTTCCCAGACTAGGGTTTAGGGTTTAGGGTTTAGGGTTCTTAAAGGGATCTAAGGGTAAGTTTAGGGGTTTAGGGCTTAGGGTTTAGGATCTAGAAAGTAGATCCCCTAATTTGCAGGTACTTTATAGGAACCCCCATTCAGGGATCTACCTTTTGGATCCTCCCGGGGGTCTGGGTAATAATTACCGAAAGGGTTCCTAGGGTTCCTTTAAAGGGGTCTATAATGGTTACTATAAGGGATCAAAGCCTGGGTTCTTGTTTTTGGGTTTAGTTTAAGTTACCATAGGAAGGAAGCCATAGTACCTGTTATAGATCTCTCTATTATGGTAACTTAAGCTGAGTTCCTCAGCAGGAGCCGAGTTATGTGTTGAGGGGTTTGGGTTTCAGGTCTAGATTCTGGTCTGCACGATGTTGACAAGAAAACTGTAGTTCTTTGAAGGCTCTTGTGGAATGGCCAGTTCCGTTCTTGCTCCTGCTTCTGTCCCTGAATTCGCTCCCTTTGCTGCATACTTTTTTGCGAGATCGAGAGGATGGTAATTCTAGCCGGGATGTCATGAGTCGCACGTACGCGTTTCTCACCTACCAAATTGCTTGCTCGGATCGCTTTAGCAAGATGGCTGTTGGGTTGGTCCTCCTGTCTACTGCCTCAGGTGTTTATCATTTGCTGTTTCGTTGTGTGTTTCTAGAATGTATTTCATTTCTTATTGTTGTAGGACTTCATGTCGTCGGAACAGCTAGGAAAGTGCCGGACTCGCAACACTCTGCTCCTCTTGCGACTGCTCCCGCTTGCTGTTCTTGCACCTGCTACGACGATGACAGCAGCAAATACTAATGCTACTGCTACTGCTGTTGCAACTGTTGCTGCTGCTCCTCCTTCTCCACCTACTTGTCCTCTAAAGCCACTGCTCCTGCTGCTGCTGCTGCTGCTACTGATGCTGCTGCGCCTGCTCCTGCTCCTGCGTGCGACTGCTACTGCTACTGCTACTGCTAATGCTGCTGCTGCTGTTGCGACTGCTGCTACTACTGCGGCTGCTGCCACTGTATACCCCTACCCCTGCAGCTGCCGCTACTGCCACACCGCTGCCGCTAATACACCGCCACCGCTGCCACTGCCGCCGCCGCTGCCGGTGCCTCTGCCGCCACCGCCACCGCTACCGCTACCGCTGCTACTACTGTTGCTGCCACTCCCACTGCCACTGCCAACGCGCTTGCTTGCGCTCCTGCTGCTGCTACTGCTGGGGGACAGCAGTGCTCCCGCCGTTATAGAACATGGTCGCATCTGAAGGCAGTCTGTTAGCCGGCTTTGGTTTTGTCAGCAAACCTCCCTAAACCCTAAACTCTATAAACCCTAGCCCTAAACCCTAAACTCTATAAACCCTAACCCTAAACCCTAAAATGTATAAACCCTAAACCCTAAACCCTAAACTCTATAAACCTTAAACCGTAAACCCTAAACTCTATAAACCCTAAACCCTAAACCCTAAACTCTATAAACCCTAAACCCTAAACCGTATAAACCCTAACCCTAAACCCTAAACCCTAAACCCGAGAGCCGCAACCCCTACGCCCGAACCGAGCCATCCGTCGAGGTTCCTGGCGCTCGACGCTAATGGTGATGGGATGCTGAGCATCAAGGAGATCAGCCGCTCAGAGAAAGGAAGATTTGGGCAACATATTTTTGGTTTTAACTGCAGGTTTTTTTCAGCGATTCTGGATTTAAAGGGTTGTAAACGGGCATGGCGTGGTTTAAGCGGCTATGTCCTTGTAGTTGTTGCATCAGGCTTTAATGCTTTTGTTTGAGAATTTCGGGTGTCTTATACTATACCATTTATAGGAGGTTACGGTTACGAAGCCAAAAAGTCATTGCCTCAATGGCCATGCTGTTTTGGGCTGCCACCTTGAAACCTGGCTTTTTGATCTTGCGAAGCTAGAAGCCCGAAAGGCTTAAACCCCAAAACTCTAAACCCTGATGCTTACTTAGAGGTTCTTGGGTAGTTATAAGTAGGGTTATAAGTGGGTAACTATACTTAAAACCCATATTAGGGGACTTATAATCCCACTTTTAACTAGCCCTGAACCTCCAAGTAGGGCACTAGCCTGAGTCAGCTCAAAAGGCCTTCCTTGTTTCACCGCCTGTTTGTGGGAGCGGAAGCCATAGCAGCATGCTGATGAAGCTTGAGCAAAGGCCTGGAGTCATACTCCACCGCGGTCGTTGAAACTCTGAAACCCTAAGCCCCAAAGGCCAAGCTCGTGCTTCGAACTAACCCTGCATGCGGGCATGTCCTCGTAGGATGCAGGGATAAAGCACCACTAAGCCCTGTACCCCGAAACCCCTCAACCACGCAGCACCTTGGGCACGTCAGGTGACGGCTTGAATGCCGCTGGAATGAACGCAAACGACATGTGCTGACCTCAGATGCTTTATACTGCATAGGATGTTTAGGGGTTTGGGTATATAAGGGTTTTTGACTCGAAGGAACTTTGTTGAGAAATTGGGAGTGATAAGGATTCAGAGTTTAGAACTTCTGAGGATTTGATTGATTTAAGGCTGTTCAGGCTTAAATAATGTCGTCCGGATTCCCGTTTCAAGCATTTTCTTTCATTCGCTAAGGGATACTATAAGGGTTACGAATGGGTCCCTGAAGGAAATGCCATGGGGCTTACTCTCAGGATTCAGGCCATGTGGTTTAGGACATCGAAGTCTTAGGAAGAGAGACAGGTAAATAGGGGCCTGAATAATTTAGATCTGATTTTGGGGGTTCGTCATTATGTTTATAGTATAATGTACCCCCAAAGCTGGTTATTCTAATCAATTATTACAGCCCCTACATTAGGATTTTAGGGTTCCGGGTGTTGTGGCAGGTGAACCCTAAAGCCTAACTTAGCGGCAAATGGAGTTTGAGTCACACATCAGAGCGATATTTGAGGAGCGAAGTTCGCGGCTCCTACGTCCACGTAGTTCCGTGTTTGTCAGTGCAGCTGCAGTAGTACTTGCCTTGGATTTCGCTCTTGTCGAAGCAAACAGTTCAGTTCTCTTGCGGTATGGCAGCTACCCAATATTCGTCCTCTTCATCTGTTTTCAACTTTTTCAGATTTTTGAGGGTCCATTCAAGCCCACCAATTATCTGCTGCATGTTTCTCTGGTGCTGTGTTGCATCATTAGATGCCTCGCCTACTCTTTTTTAGATGTACTACTTTGTTGATGCTTTCAGACCCTGACGACACTTTCGCACACTTGTCACTAAGGAAAGACATCTTGGACAGCGTCGACTCCGACGGGAGCGAAACCCTAAACCCTAAGCTGTCAGAGTGCTGGCATGAATGACCGTCTCTGAGCGATCCCGAACCCAAACTCCAAGCTTCCTGCAGCTTGGAACCCGTTGTTCGTCTAAGCATCATGTGGGGGATATATACGTATGGGAGTTGTGAAATGTAAACCTTGCTGGCTGTCCAGCCCATTCAATGGTATTTTCGCGTTCAACAGGAGGGGTTAAGAACATCGGTGTAGGTTTCGGGTTTGGGATTCTGGCTGCAAGGGTTTGGGATATTGGCTGCAAGAGGGTTCAGGGTAACGGGTGAAGCGTTCACTATTTGGTCTGGGGTCTTTAGTTGCATACCTGTGCCAATTCCGCAAAGCCCTATTCTAGTTGTTTAGCCCGCGCCTTTTACCAACGGGGTGTAGGGATAGTTTACGGCTTGCGGTTTAAGTTTAGGAACTTCGTGCTGAACACTAAACCGCGGAGCCAGCTTGAACTACTACCAGGGTGGGTCAGGCTCGGGGTTCAGGGATAAAGGATTGGCAATGCGTGTTTACAGGCCTTGCATTCGCAGATCGACCATTTGCAGGTTTGTTGAAGGTCCGGGCTGCGGGTGTTGGGTTTGAGAAAGATTTGTGGTATAGTTAAGTTCTAAATCTCTGGGAATCCAAAATTCTGGACCCTAAACTCTAAGCCTCTAAGCCATGCGAGAGGGAAAACGACTCTAAACTACAGCCCGCCCGTTTGCGATTTGCATCGCACCTAACTGGCCTAGAGACCCAGGAGAGGATGTCCCAGCCCTAAATCCTAAACCCTAGCCCCAGCCTTAACCCCTAAATGCAACACGCCCTACGCACTGAAAAGAGGAGCGGCTGCATCGAGTACAAGGACCCTGACTTGCCTGCAAGATGGATGACTGGAGGTTTAAAAGTTGAATGTAGGGTTTGGGGTTTAGTTGTTTAAGAGTTGCTGATACGGTTTAGGGTTAAAGGGTCTAAGAACTCAAGATAGGGGTTTGATGAGTTGGAATAGGGTTCCAATATACTTCGTAGCACACATAGAAGAGCCATAAAACCAGATCACAATAGCAACAACAATAGTAACAATAACAAGAAGGAGACTAGCAACAAATATACACAGCAGTAGACATATCATGAAATATGTTACCAATAGTAACTCTGAAAATACTAACGACAGAATGGCAGCACCATTCGTCATACTATTTTTGCCCGAGTTCAAAACGAATGATCGTACGAATAGTAGTAATTGTACTAATTGCAACTATAGTACTGCAAGTATAATGAAATTGATATGTTAAAAAGTCTTATCAATAGCAATAACAAAACCCCTGTTGATTTGTAACAGAAAATAGCAAGACAACTAGCAGTAATTACAATACTAGTAGTAAGTATAGCAGTAATACCGATAGCGATCGAAATGACACAAGAAATAAATGAGTCAATCATAAACAGGTAGTTATAAGTAGGAAGAGAAGTTAGACATACACTTATATGTAGATAGGTTTATGTAGCATATGTTTATGTGTATATATACACACATATATATATATATGCATGCCATGCATGCGTATGTAAGCACAGCCCAACACAAGCATAAACAACAAATGCACACACACACAGATACACACACATGTATATATATATATATATATATATATATGCTACCCCCCCCTCCAAAACCCACCCCAGAAGCCTGACCGATGAGAGTGTGCGTGTGTGTGTGTGTGTGTGTGTGCAGGTACAAATGGTACTCCCCCCAAAAAACCCACGCTTTGCTGTCAGGTAGTCTCGACTTGCCCAACTTCATCGGGGCATGGATGCAGCTGCAATAACGTTCAGGGTCTTTCAGGGCTTCTCAATTTGAGGGATTCGCGACGCGACGTGTAAGTATCTGATGCTCAAAGGGCCTCGCTGTGACGGATACTTCAGCGGATTTGCGGATTCGCAGATTCGCAGATTCGCGGATTCGCGGATTCGCAGATTCCCAGATTCGCAGATTCGCAGATTCGCGGATTCGCAGATTCGCAGATTCGCAGAATCCCAGATTCGCAGATTGCCAAATCGCAAAGGCTATACAATCTGCGAATCTGCGAATCTAAGACTCTGCAAATCTGCGAATCTGCAAATCTGCGAATCTGCGAATTCGCGAATCTGAAAACCTGCGACTTTGTGCCAACCTGTGAAACATCATGACATCCAGATTTCGTTTCTGTCTCAAGCACAGAGGCTGATACATGTGCGCATAAAGGAATCTGGTAGTGCCAAGGCAAGAAAAATTTGTTGTTCCGGTGTGTGTGTAAAGACCCTGTTTGTTTCTTTTCAACATAAATCCAAATAACGGCATCATTCAAAAAGTTAACCTATGTGAAGGCTTTTTGTGGCTTCTTCATGCCGGTGGTTAATCAGGTTACATACTTGAAATACTAAGTAAACATCCCATTCTATAGTGTTGTGCTTAGATCTTCATTTTCATTTGTCATGTGCCAGACTAGTTGTCTTTTGGCCATTCATCAGTCCAACTCATGTGAACCCACGATCATTGCCAAAATGAAGCCTCTAATCTGCATGCGGGCGTATCTAAATGCATGTCGGTTAAATTTTCTGCTTATATCAAGATAAGGAGCTAGCCATTTCAAACGGTTTAAGCACACATTTAGTCTACTTGCTGCCAAGCCGAGTAATTGTTTTTCACCTTTTGCATTCTGACAGCCCTATGCCAGAGGCAAGCAATTGAAAACATATGGGTTGGTGAATGGATGCACTTGTCCCGTGATTGAAACATGACCAGACCATGGTAATGTAGAGAATTAGCTAATTCCAGGTGCTTACACAGTGTATGTCACAGTATTCTGTATACACAAAAACGTTGATTTAACCAGTCACCTAATCAACTTACTGGCAATATTTGTTAGTGGTATATCCGTGCTTTCTTAATTTAGTTTATGATGGAAGTTATGACAGTAAACTGAACGAGTTGTTTGGCCCCTGCTTGAACTAACCCATGTAGCACACCAGCGACTTTGCGAGTATTATCACGGATACATTGAATACTACGAGCCAGGACGAGGGACTGGTGATATCAGTGGCCAGCAGAGAAATCTACTACGGATTACTAGTACTCATACCACCACTCAAGCGAAACGAAATGCTCTGAGCGTTGGCAACGATGGTAATATCTGACGCCAATACTCGTAATAATGTGGGAGCAGGTAATGCTAGGAGCTAGAGGATTACGGGCAGCCTTGGTTTCGAGAATGTAGCGCTGCGGTGACTTGCAGGCCGCAGGCCACAGACATGTAGAATTTCAGGGTTCGTGGGCTGCAAAACAGGCCGAACCCAAATCCCGCTTAATGTTCTGCACGCCGGGCCCAATACTAATTTCAATTCTCAGGGGTGACTTCCTACAACGGGAAAGGATAAAGCCGATGTAGGCAAATTAGCTTGTCAATGGTTCTAGAAGACAGCAGGCTTCTCATCCAAATCATGTCAGATTGTGCAATGAGTCAGTTAATCAACAGCTAGGTTCGTTCAAGGGGACCTGGAACCTACACCCAGGGCTTCGGGACTAGGGCTTAGGGCTTAGGGTCCAGGGTTTAGGGTCTAGGGTCTTTAGGGCTTAGGGCTTACGATGGAAATTGAAATTTGTCTGTCTGTGTGCCAATTAGAAACACTCCTTTTCCTCTTCGATGTTTTCTCCGGAGTTTGTTTGGTTATCTGTTCCTGTTTGGCTGGCTCATACAAACAATAATTGCGGAAATACGTTTTGCGGAACTTCCAACGAAGCAATCAGTTCTTATAATATGGCAGTGAGGAAGGGGAAAATTGAATATAGTGGCTCTTAATCTGAAATATTGGCCAGCACGGAAAACAATGTTTAATTTTAGGGTGGCTCAAAATATGATATAGGTGAAGAAATTGGAGAAGTTAAATACATGTATGATGCCGTGTTAATACTTCGCTAGATTATCTTAGATATATTGTGTTCTGCGTAATTCCTAATAGCAATTGTACTAGTGCTGTATCAAATTGTCTAAAATTTTATAAGAATATTTACATTTCTTGCTCCCGGGCAGACAACCAAACAATACTTCACTAGATGATCTTGCTTATATTGTGTTTTGCGTAATTTCCGAACATTATTTGCAGTAATGCTGTATCAAATTGTTCAAATATTTATAAGAATATTTATAAATCTAGTTATGAAGCAGATAACAGCAATACTTCACTAGACTATCTTGTCTACACCGTATTTTGCACACGCGTGGATAGCACATGTAGGAATGCTGGAGTGAATTATCAGGATCTTTTACTAGTTCTTGCGGGTCTTAGTGGGGGGGGGGGGGTAGCAAATATTTCAACTAGAGAAGATTGACGTCATTTTCGGGCCCGTGTTAATTAACACGGGCCGTGTTAATTAACACGGGCCCCAGGAACCAAGAACCAAGAACCAAGATTCCTAGAAAACTTTCTGGGCCAATCTTGGTTCCCAAGCTTGGGCCCGAGCCCGTGTTAATTAACACGGGCCGTGCTAATTAACACGGCCCCCAGGAACCAAGAACCAAGAACCAAGATTCCTGGAAAACTTTCATGTACCATATATATATATATATATGTATGTATGTATGTTTGTATGTATGTATGTATTTATGCATGTATTTTTATGTGTACCACGGACTAGAACGAAGCAATTGTATAATTAGGTATTCGGAGTGTTGTGCTCGGACAATGAGCATACTTGCCCAGAGCCTTAAAACCCAAACCTTAAACCTTTTCTTTTACATTTGCCGGGAGTAGGATAGAGTAGGGTAGGGTAGGGTAGTAGCGTATTTTATTCACCCTGCCAGAAACTCCGTCGGATTTCGGGGAAGTTCTGTCTGTGTAAGCTTCCCTTCGCAGCTAAATTGGCTGCACCAGGCACCAGGTCGGTTGATCCTGTGAGTGTTTAGACTTAGGACATGCTTCCTGAGACAGGCGACCAGGGATCCTGCTTCGAGGTCGCTTGGCTCGCGACCCTGAACCCAAGCAGTCGTAGTTCAGTGACAAGATGAGTTTGTGGACTTCAGTGGCTGAAGGCAGCTGGAATCTGCTCAAAATCCAAGAGGCCTAAAACCCCACTGTCGGAACCAACACCCCCGCCCGCTCTTGTGAAGAAGCTGCACATCCTAAATCCTTCTGCTTAGTTTACTTCTGAGGGCCCTCGAAAAACTGCTTCTTGATGAGTGTTTTGTTTTCTCAGCGTTGGGTTTGCCTGTGGTCCGGGGTTGTTTCTGTCCCTAAACCCACATAAACTCCGTGAACCGCCTAAACCCCCTAACCCCTCTAGACTCTTGAAACTCCTTGAACCTTGTAAACCCTGAACGTTAAACCCTACCTTAACCTACCAAAACCTACTTTTTTGTAGGGTCCCTATAAATCCCATATTAGGGTTTACAATAAGAACCTACCAAAAAAGTAGGGTTTGGTAGGTTAAGGTAAATGCTAAACTCTAAGCTGTTTGGTCTTTCGAGGTTTTGGGTTTTGGGGGGCTCACAGGAGTTCCTCGCGGCGACCTTGGACAAGCGGCGGGGCCCCCAAAAGCGCTACGGGTTTCGGATTTATGGGCGTTTTAGGGTTTAGGGTTCGGAAAAAAGGGAGAGAGGAACGACTGAAGTCTCTTCGGATGTTTCTTTGTATTTCAGCTTTCTAGCCGACGCGGCGGCTTCTTCTGCGTGGCTATCGCCTCCGCTTGGCCTGGAACCCCAAACCGCCCTTAATCTTAAGCCCATTCTGACCGGAAAGACAGAGCAGCAACAGCAGAGGACGACTGGGGCTTGAAATTTACCGTTTAGGATGTCGGAGGGTGTAGGGATGTTCAGGGATAAACACGAGGCCGAAGGGCGGGAGGGAGAACAATCGAAACGGAACCTGAACCAATTCTTGGAGTTACGTACTGTTACTGCTCTAGAGGCCTATACAATCTAAAGTTAAGATCGCAATCAATATGGCGTTGCGACCTTCTTTTTTTCTGATATTACCGCCACCGCGATTTCTAAAACCTTAAACCCTAAACCCTAAACCCAGGAAAAAGCACCCTAAACCTGAAACCCAGGACCGAAACCCTGAACTTCCAGACCTTAGCCCGAAAGCCCTTCGAAAACGGAGGCCCCAAGATACCCTAACTCCTAAACCGTCCACCTTTAAAACCACCCCAAGACCTTAAACCACCCAAAGCTTAAAGGACCCTAAACCCGAAACCCTAAGCCCAAAAGCCCAATCCCTAAAGCAACCCTCGCCCAGGCAGTACCTGCAGGAAGATGCCCTCTGGTCCGCCTTCTGCGTCTTCGACAAGAACGGGGATGGTCCCCCCCTCTTCGGGTTTATGGTTTAGTATTTGAGGCTTTAGTTGAGGGTTTGAGTGTTTAGCGTCTAGGTTTTTCGGGATTGCACAAGTCCATGCAGAGGCAAGAAAGGGTTTAGGGTTCGAGAGGGTTGAGGGCCTTCGGGTTTACGGTTTAGGTTTGGGAGGGTTCTTTTGCGCTAGTTTCATTTTATTTTTGTTGGATGGTTGGGTCCAGACTACGCGCCCGCAAGTTTTCTAAAACGCGCGCATGGCCTTTGTCTTGGGTTGGGGCCGCTGGGCCAGCGTTTTGGTTGGATGACATTGACCCTGGCCTTTAGAGCAAGAGGGATCGCGACACCCGAAACCTTGCAGCCCAGGAGGTTCAGAGCCCTAAACCTCAAAGTCTTGAACCCTGCAAGAAGTGAACGGTTCCTGCGATTGCTGCAATCTGTAGAGTTCACATGCGGTGGCTGTAGGTTTTCGAGGTTTCTGGTAATGAAGTCAGAATTCCGTGCTGAGCTCCCGAAGCAAAGTCCGGAAAACCCCCGCAACACTTGGCCCTAAATCCTGAATCCGGTGCAGGGTTGGCCCTGAGCCTTAAACCCCGCCACCCTAAGCCTGTACTTAAATGGGAGTTTCCGAAAATTGGGGGTACCTTATTTTGGGGCCCTTATTATAAGGACCCTACTATTTGGGGTACTGGATTAGGGCCCCCCATTTTCGAAAACTCACAAATCCTCAAACTCTAAACCCTACGCATTATCTCCTCAAACTCTCAACCCAAAAGCCTTACGTACATCCTCAAAAGCTGAACCCCAAGCCCTAAACCATCAACATCCCCCAGGGAAGCCGAGCCCTGAACCCTCAAAATCCCCAGCCCTGAGCCCCTAAAGCCTAAACTCCTAAACCCTCAACCCTAACCCGGGGTTTAGGTGTTTAGGGGTTTAGGGCTTAGGGTTTAGGGTTTAGGGTTTAGGGTTAAAAAGGTCCCTTTTTTAAGGTGGAAAAGAGCCTTTAAAAGAAAAAACACCCTAACCCCCGAACCCTAAAGCAAAAACCCTATCCCCCAAGCCCCTGAATCTAAACAGCCCCCACACGAAGACGAAGCTACTTTAATGGACAAAATCCTGCATTACCCCAAGGACCCGAAACTAGGCGAATTGTGGTATATTCCTTCTTCTGGGTAATGCAGGATTTATATCATCAACCATAACGGGTTCCCTTTAGGGTTCCCTTTAGCCTTCCCTTTAGGATTCTACCGTAGCCCCCACAAAGAAGAAGCTATGGCCTTCGTAGTATTATTAGGGAGACCCCTTAAAGGGTACCCCTTCTGAACCCTATTTCTGGCTCTCTTAAAAGGGGCCTTATTGAGATTGTCCATCAGCCGTATGGCCTGGCAGGCAAGATCTGCCTGGATGAGCTGAGGCAAGTCCTCTCCGACGACAGCTGGGAGCTCCGGGGAGTGACGGGTTTTTGGACTCTGATGTTATCTATTTGTTAGTAGTTAGTTGTTATTCTTCTTCTTCTTATTGGTGTGTGTGTGTGTGTGTGCTTCTTTGTTTGGATTCTCTAGATGTGTTTCAATGTTTCGCAGTGTTGCCCATATTTTTGCAAACTGCAGGGCAAACCGTCCTCCAACAGCTGGATGCTAGCGGCGGCTTTGCTAATGGCTTCTAACCGCCTGTGCAGTCGAATAATCCTGCCAGGCATGTCCCGACACACCTGTGAACTCCCGGTCAGGTTGAGTTCGCAGACCCATGCCGGATACACGCCATGCGCACTCAACTCATGCAAGGCAGTGCAGTGAGACAACTCTACAGCCACAGCAGACAAGAGTTACGCCGCCCTTGCGACCCTTGCTAACCCTTATAGTTCTATACATTCAGTCCTAAACCTTACACACCAACCCAAGCCCAAAGCAAGTAATCTTGAACCCGGAGCCCCAATCGCTTATGGAACCACGAGCCCCAAGCCGCACTTTTGCCCCAACGCCCCGCAGTACCGCCAAGGTGTCGGTGCTCTTTGCGACGCCAAGCAGCTGGCGCGGAGGGCAGAAACCCACAGATGCTTCAGTTAAGCGATATAGTAATGTGCAAATGTACATACATGTATATATACCACCGGAGGAAAGCGGTACATTTTACAGTATTTCATGTTGAAGGTTTAAGGTTTGAGGCTTGGAACCTTGGAATCTGCAAGCCAGCTGAAATCCTTATATGCGAGTCATCTTCTAAGAAGATATCAAGAGTCCTCCTCCACTTTAAAGACTCTTCCACAGCCTCTGACACCTGAGCCCCGACTTCTGAAACCCGGTGCCACTAGATCGTCGTAAGTACTACATAGACTTAGATCCCCAATACCTAACCTTTAAACTTTTTGGGCTCTTATAGTTTAGTAGGAATCGGAAAGTTTAACCTTTTATTTCTGTGGCTTATTGGGGTAGTAAGTAGAACCCCAAGTGTAGGGCTTGCCGGATGAGGTCGTCTAGGTGAAGGACCATCAACGCACATCGAATGAGTACACCGTAGTATAGGGGCCAAAACTACTGCCAATACTATTGCGGGGGTTCCTTACCACAATCATAGCATAATATTCCCCACAACCCTGTTCTAGTTATTGCTTAGAGGATCATGTGACTTAGTAAGTAGGGTTATAAGTAAGGTAACTATAGTTATATCTACGTATAATCCCAATTAAGGTACTTATAACCCTACTTACTAAGTCCCATGATCCTCCAAGTGAGGCCCCTACATTACCCCCAGAATGCCGAAGCTCACTCCTCCCCTGCGCCCAGGCAGAAAGGGTCGTATGTCACAAGCCCGAAACTCGAAAAGCTTCTGAGGCTTGAGCTCTAAACCGAAGCTCGAAATCCCCCCAAACAATGGACATGCCATTGAAAAGCAAACGCTGTGGAAAAAGCCTTTTAGCGCATGTGCGTGTATGTACAGCTATAAGGGCAGGAGGAGGCACAGATTTTCAGGTATCCTAGATCCCAATTCCTGAAACCCGCCAAGAATACCCAACGCCCTAATTCCTTACCCCGCCCCCCCCACCACCAAACACCCCGCGCAAACTTGGCTTTAGGCGGAAAGCACACTACTCCTATCTAAATCGGTTCATCCCTCCACCCCAAACCAATAAGCCAGGCGGGAGGCAAACCATCTATCAACCACAACACCCGCAAATCCTCAACCCTAAGCGCTTAGACCCGAAAATCCACCCGACACCCTCCGAAAACCCTATACCCCAAACCCTAAACCCCAAAACCCCGAAACCGCTAAACCCTAAACCCCAAAACACTAAACCCCACAACCCCAAAACTTGGTTTCAGGCAGAAAGCATTTTCAAGGAAGTGGATGAGGACGGCTCCGGTGAGATCGAGTTCGAGGAGCCAGGGGCCTTTCGCAGGGCTTCATACTTGGAGGTTCAGGGGTAGTTATAAGTGGGGTAAAAAGTCCCCTAATCTGGGTTACAAGTACAGTTACTAGTTATAAGTAGGGTTATAAGTAGGGTAACTATACTCATAGCCCATATTAGGGGACTTATAACCCCACTTATAACTACTCATGAACCTCCAAGTAGGGTTTAATGGTGGCTGCTCAGGGCTGTTCTCAAAGGTTTTGTCTGGCTTTGCAGGGCTTCGAGAGCGGTTCCATCGGGGTTTGCCTTTGGTAGGGTTTCTGGGTTTCTTTACCAGCTTCCTTTAAACTCAGAGATCCGTACGGTGTTTGTTTGCTTTTTGGGGTATCGGGTGTTAGCAGGGTTCGACAGCGCTTCCTTAGGTGGTTGCAAGGGGGTTGTAGGGTTTCAGACGTTTTGCACTTGTTAGTCGTGTGTATTCGGGTTGGGGAGCAGGCTGTTGTGAGGTTCTAGGTTTGATGGCTCAGATGTTTGGCCCAGGGTTTGCAATATTTTCCGCCGCATTGCTTGGCTTCTTCGTTTTGTCTGCTTCTCTTGTGCATACTTGTGTTGCAACTCGATATGCCCTCTTCCTCTTCAGTTGTGGGGTGATGCTGTTATTCATGCTCTCTTCGTTCTTCTTGCTTCTCCTAGTCTGCTCCTTCTCTGGTGCTCCTGTTCTTAACTGTCTTAGCTTCATTGAGACTTCTGAACTTTGCCCTTATTTTGCGTACCATCTCGTTTGGTTCTGCTAGTGCCCTGCACCCGTGCATGGGAGTAGCCGACGGAGAAGGCAAGTTGCTCCCAACCACAAATCCTCACGGAGGGTTTAGGGTTTAGGGTTGTCAGCTCTGGAGTCCTTGGGTCCTACAGTTGTGCCTGAGCAGTGACGTAGAAGCTATCTTCAGTGGGGTTTGCTCACTGTTACAAACCTTGATGTGGCAACAACATCGTCAAGCTTTACTGTGCGAGTACGTGGATGCGCATCAGTATTCTATACTTGAACAGATGGTGCAGTGATTGCGCTTGTTCTTTTCTCTCGAGGGATCTTCAGCTTAAGCTTCAGTCAGTGGTCTTCTACAGCTTTTCCTTCGAACTCTTGCCTTAAAACGGGGCTACGAGTTTCGTGGGCGCTGGCCGGCACCTCAGTCCGTGCTGAAAAGGGTTGTCAGCTCCTCGAACACCGAACTTTGATCCTGATCCTCAAGCCATGCGGGTTAAAAAACATATAGAGGTCGGAATGCCTGGGCAGTCTTGGGTAGTCGGGTTAGTGGTCCAGAGGTGCTGGGCTTTGTTTTGGGTGAACCCTCGCCACGTCTCCACCAATCCGCTCGGCTGAGGTTTGTGCAGATGATGCGCAAGTCGTGAGTTTGCCTATGCCTACGGTCCCCTTGCCTTGGCTCCCTGAACGAGCCGTGCTTGGCTCGTCTGTGTCGCCTTGGCAATGGTGCCGTAGCTATTTTCCTCGTCTTCTGTTTCCTTTGTACCCTCCTAGACCGTCTGGAAACAGAAGATGTCTCACCCTGAAATCCAGGTGTCGCAGAGCACCATACCTAGAAAGACTTCTCACCATGAACCCCTACCCCTAGCCTACCGAATATTGGCCACTGTAGTCTATCATGGGATTCCTTAGCGGGCGCTCGAAAAACCAGCCATTTCATGCACGAGACCATCGTCAACGAATACCGGAGATCTCAGCACTTGGCTTTGCAGATTGACAGGGTGTTGGGGTCTACATAGTATAGCTGTTGGGTAATTAATTCGACCCCCCAAAAGGAAATCCCACAGGTCGAGACTCGCCAAAGCCCGAATGTACACTAAACCCTACCTAAAAGAAAACCCTGCCTGTTTTAGGGCTCCGGATATGATTTCCTTGTCATTATGAGTCCTTCAAAAGGTAGGTTATTAAGCCCTAAGCTCGCGCCCGTTTGGAATAGCAGAAAGAATATCCTAAACCCTAAACCGTAAGCTAGTGTCAAAAAGCCGTAAACTAAACCCTCGCCTGGATTGTCCGAGTGTGAGCGCCGAAACTAAATCCTAAACCCGACACCCCCTTAGCATGAAGTCTATATTCGGAGTAGGAGGCTCAGCAAACGGATAGTTAGGGTTAAGGGTTTAGGGGGAGCCCTCGGTTCTGTGCTCAGTGGGGTGCTGGCATTCATCAAGTCCAGGTTTGAAAGGGTTTACTTGGAGGGTCGGGGGACTTAGTAACTGGTTATTTTAGGGACTTATAAGTACCATAACCCCAACTAGGGTCCCTTATAGGGTACTTATAAGTCTACTTACTACCTACTTACTAAGTCCCCCGACCCTCCAAGTAGGGAGCCTTCTGCGTAAGTGTTGTCATCATGTCAGCTCTTTCCTCTCAGCGTGGGACTTCGCGGCAACATTTTATTTTGGTGTCCCAGCACCTTACAAGGAGGAGTCCTACTACGAAAAACCCTGAATCAGCTTCAAGACCCAATCAAACCTTAGTCTCAGTAAACCTTGGGCTCTCTGGTTTTCGGGTTTCAATCGCAACAAGTAGTGGTCTTGCAGCCGCAGAGTTTTATTACGAAAACTGGGGTCGACGACAGTTCCAACTCAAAATGTGCACTGCTCAAGTAGCGCCTTTCAGAGAGTATACTGCAAGCTCTTGTCACTTCCATGTGCACGCCGGGAAACGCCGCTCTTACACGTAGTTGTTCAAACTCTTCTAATCTGAATCCTCAGGGTTTAGGGTTTTGGGACCCTAAACCCTAAACCCTAGACGTTTACTTCAACTTCTCTTTCGCCTCAACGCCGTGGGCTGCGAATCCTGGCCGTCATCGAACCTGGGCTCAGCCCCAAATCACTCTCTTGCGCACGGCTCGGTCTTGCATTTGCGTAATGTGAAGATTTCAAGACCTTGAACTCAGCGGTGTATGGGCGGCCATCAGCCCAAACACCTGCCTGAATAGTCAGAATAGGGTTTTTGATATGTAATGGTATAACTATAAAATAAAGTGTTGCAGTATATTGTAGCATCTTTTTCTCGTAACCCCCAGCATGTTTCAGCCCATCGACTTCTAAGAATCGTCTGCCATGCGCACATCTCCACCCTGCCTGTTGAACCCAGCAGTTTACGGTATCCTCATGGGAGGGGGCTCCAAAGGGGATAGATAACCTACTAATCCGTAGGTCTCTCTAGTGCTCTTGAAGGTTCCCTTAAGGTTCCCTAAGGATCCGTTGTACCCTCCCCCCTGGAACCACCCTCCCTTAAGGACCCTACAAGCAGAAGAGGTCCTGGACCCTAGACCCCAAGAGAAAGAGCTCCCGAAGAAAGAGCTCCCGAAACCCCCAATCCCAGTGAACTTTAAATCGTATTCTAGGGCTGAAAATAGTTACAATACTATTTTGGTGGTTCTTTACTAGAGTTATAGATATTCTAACTATGAGGGCCCCTATGTGTATGTGAGCCTCCTGTTGGCATCGCTGTTCCAAGCCGCGTTACAAATGCAAGACTCGTCCGCCGGGAAAGGAAAGTTCAGTGTGTTTCGCTTTACACCCACAGTTTATTTTCCGCGAAGGAGAGCAGATCCACGGAACCCTAAACGCGAAAAAGCTTGAACCTAAACCCGAAACCTTAAACTGCAAGCCCTGAGCCTACATCCCTTACTCCTAACCCCTGTTCAGCAAGCCTCAATCACCCCCGCAAGCAAGGTTTGGGTCCAAGCACTTCGGGGCTAAGCCCACCCGAGTGTTCCATAAAGATGCGCCGGCTACGGTGTAGGCAGTTCCCCCAGCGCGAAATCCTAAACACTAAACCCTCGAACAATGTGCCTCGCCTGGATTGTCCAAGAGTGAGCGCCGAAACCCTAAACCCCTAAACCCCCTAAACCCGCTAGACCCCCTAAACCCTCCAAAACCTAAACCCACTAAACCCTTAAACCCTAAACCCCCTAAACCCCTAAACCCTAAACTCTAAACCCTAAACCCTCATGCCTTGGGGTTCAGGGGCCACTGAAGCCTATCCTCCGACACACCTGCGCTGCAGATTCGCCAAACTCTGCACCTTTGGTGAACTTGAAGAACCTTAGCCCTGCCTTTTTTGGGGATCCTTATAATGAGGATCCTACTATTTAGGGTACTATATTCACCTAGCCCTACTCTCGATGCAAAGTCGTGGACCCAGACTTGACGCCTTAAGACCGCAGCAATGAAACCCTCGAGCACGAGCCGCACCGAACTCTAAACCCCAAGCCCTGAACCCTTAGGGTTTAGGGTCTAGGGTTTTTGGTTTAGGGTCTAGAGTTTAGGGTGTTGGGTTTAGGGCTTAGGGTTTACGGTTTAGGGTCTAGGGTTTAGGGTCTAGGGTCTAGGGTTTAGGGTGTTGGGTTTAGGGTTTAGGGTTTAGGGTCTAGGGTTTAGGGTTTTGGGTTTTACGAACCCCTAGCAGAGACCTTGTCCCTTGGGTCTGCGCTCTTTGGCTTCGCACGCGCACGGAGCCGAGGAGGAGCTCTGGCCCTAGAGGCATCCTCGCCCATCCAGCTGGCAGGGATTGACACTTGGAGGTTCGTGGGTAGGTCCCTTTAAAGGGATCTATAGGGATTCTATAAGGGTATAGGGTTTTGGGTTTACTTGGAGGTTCAGGGGTCAGGGGTAGATATAAGTGGGGTTATAAGTCCCGCTAATATGGGTTATAAGTATAGTTACCCTACTTATAACCCTACTTATAACTTCCCATGAACCTCCAAGCAGAGGCTTTCTGTGGATTTCACACGTGTCTTGCAGGGTTTTGCGTAGGATTGGTATCTGACTTATTCAGGCGGGGCCTTGGATTTTGGATTGAAGGTCCACAGCCACAGCAGCAGTTCCATCAAAACTTGCGAGAAAGATGGCTTTTAGCAGCAACATACGGATAAAATGGTCCGGGGTGTTTTTTTTTTTTACTAGGCCTTCTATAAAATAAGAGCGCGAACCTGGGTTCCTGATGCTGTAAACTATAAACCCTGCAGATGAAGGCAACAGCCATGGCAATCTCAGAGAGGGCACAGGGGCAAGGAGCTGCCAAAATCTTTGGGCTCTAGGGTAGGCTTCGGGTTGAAGGAGTTGGCCAAAAGGCTCAGCTTCAGGCACGAAAGCCTGGCGAGATTTGAGGCTTAAGCATTTGCGGTTTTGAGTTCTGGGCTGAGGTCGTTGTACTGCAGTATATGCTGCTGATCAAATATTTAGTACCTGCTACTTTACTACAACATATTCAGTACTTATTATACTATAAAATGTACATATACATATATACGCACACAGACATGCACACATGCACGCGCACATACACCTGTTATACCAGAATGTAGAGTATTTTAGGTTTGCCGGTTCGGAGCTCAGCCAGGAAAGCCCCGGAGAAACACTCAGAGACGAATGCTTTGCGTTTAGGCCTTAAGCCCTCAACCGTAGTACCCTAAAACTTGAGCACCAAATACCTAAATTCATTGGCATAAGGCCCCAAAGTCAGAAATCCGCGAAAGCCTCGGCATACCTGCCAACGCTGCTCGATTCAAAGACAGCTGCGTTCTGCACCCGATTCGGGAGAAAAGCTCTGCTTCGGTTGGCGAGCCCGGCTCCAGAAGTCGTGTTCAAGGAGTCATATTATGCTGGTGTCTTGCTGTTGACATTTCTTACATTCTGCCTCTTCCCTTGAGAGACGAATTTCCAGAGATATGCTTATCCCGTGTACTCTTACATGGGTAGTTCTCTAAATTAGGGTCCTTTTAAGGCCCCAGAGTACGCCACCTTCATATAAAGGATCCAGAAACGGACCCTAATTCAGAGAACTACCCACATGTACTCGTTCAAGTTTTCCTTCAGGGTGACATTGCCACATACTCCTTTCAATCCACGGTGCGAGGCCCCAGTATGTTTCAAGGGCTGTTTCAAGGGCACTAGTATATACGATAGTATATACAGTACTTGTTAGTATACTCTAGAGTTACTCTAGCATACATACATGCATACATACATACATACATACATACATACACAAACACACCCACGTGTATACACATATATATATATATACATATATATATATATATACATATATATATATATACACATATAGATATAGATATAATATGTATGTATATATATATGTATATATATATATATATATAATGTACATTTACCCATGTATGTACGTATGTATGCATGTATGTATGTGTGTATGTGTGTATGCATGCATGTATGTATGTATGTATGCATGCATGCATTCATGTGTGTGTGTACGTATGCATATGTTTGCACGGATTTGCGCTTTTGCTTGGAGGATGCTTGTTGGTCACGCTGCAGCTGTCTGCCCATGTCACGTGCAATCAGAACTCGGGGTTCGGGATTGCAAGTTGAAACTGTGCTTCGGGCTTTGCTATTTGAGGTCGCTCAAGCTGCACAAGGGACGAGAGGTTGATTTGCTGGTGAATCGGTACATATTGTGCAACATGCCGTCAGTAAATGAGAGGTTGCATGTTCGAAGTTGGGATTTGGTTGCTGTGACGTGCAAACTGCTTGAACCCATGGCAACCACTTTCGCAAAGCTGGGCGCCGTGGTCGCACATGGGCCACAAAGGTAATTCTCGTCCACTTGCCCTGTCCCCGAGTCCCATAGAAGATTCGCCTCTGATACACTAAACCCTATAAGTCCTAAACCCCAACCTTTTTGAAGAATCAACAGAACCAAACTTTCTGTGCGCAATTAGCAGGATCAGCCCTGGAGCGGTCGCACCGTTTAGAGGTTTCTTGATTCCCTCTGACGCTTTCCAAAGAAGAAAAGGAGGGACCCTTGATAAGGACCCCTAGGTATATACCCTTAATATAGCTGTGATATACCCATTATATAGCCCATTATAGGGTAGGGGTCCCCACTAAGGGTCCCTCCTTTTCCCCTTTGAGCTTTCGGGGGGTTTCGGGCTCGACGTGGGGGTACGGCAAGAAGCACGCCAGCTTTACCAGCTTCGATTGGGATGTCTCCTAACCCCAAGTGATCGTCTAGCATGCGCACTTGGGTCACATTCGGAAGCGCGCCTTGCGACGACGCATCTCCAGACCAGACCAACACTTCAGCGATAAGTTCGAGCAGAGACAGTCTCTACATTTATCAATTAGAAGCTGCCCCCACCCTGTAATAGTGACTATAAGGAGTATATTGGGGCCCTATTATATTCCTATTATACCACTATTACAGGGTGGGGGCCCCTTCTAATGTATCAACGAAGTTTTGACAGTCGCTGGGAGATGGTTCGAGGCAAGCAGCTGTGAAAACCGTTAGGTTCTATCCTGACAGGTCTCCCCCCAGCCTCATTCGCCATTAGCAGCAGCACCATCCCCCTTTCCCATCATCAGGGTGTACCTAAACCCTAAACCCTAACCCTAAATCCTGAACATCATACCTGCCTCGCGGCCCTCTTCGGCATCTTCGTGGCCAACATCACCATCATCAGTGCCAGCATTCGACACTCTACTATAGGGGCTTTAGTAATGACCGACACTATTTTGGGGGGGTTCATTCTTATAACTGTCGTATAATGTACACCCAAACCCTCTTCTAATTGTTAAGGCCCTATAGTACCATCACCAGTTGCGTCACCCTCACAGCCACTGCAAAAGCAGCGCCCTCCCCTGCAAGCCGCGCAGAAACTCTCCAGAGGCACAAAACCGAAGCCGTGTGACCCTGTCAGGGGTTTAGGGAGGATTCAGGGTGTAGGATTTATGCAATCGGTCATGCGGACTGTCACGAAGCCCTAGGATTTGGGTTTCAGGGTTTGGGGTGTAGGGTATCTAGATGATTGGCAGATCCGTAAGGTACACACACACACACAGTGACATAGCGCCAACTGGCACCATAAGATCATTAAATCAAGCCTAGGTCAAATAGGCAGCCCTGAGCCCCTAAACCGCTCTGACCAAGGCGGTGTGGCAGTTCGTAGCTCAGACCCGATGTCTTTTGAGGCTGAGAGTGCAGGATCTTTCAGGCCGTGCGAGGTGAGAGAGAGAGAGAGAGAGAGAGCGGGAGAGAGAGAGAGAGAGAGAGTGGGATTTACGCTGTAGATGGTCGTCCTTTGCGTTTTGGGAAAAGCTTTTTGCGTTGCGTATCGACCTGGATGCTTCTCGAGGCACTTCAGGAAGCAGGTTGTCCGAAATGATTGGGGGGGTTAAGGGCGCGGGGTAAAGGGTGTAGGGTTGAGGGTGCACAGCCCCCAGCGACAGGACCGTAAACTCGTCGCGGACAGCAGCCTTAAACCCTACGCTGCGAAACCCTTAAACCCATACGCCCTCAAAACACCACCTTACACCCTACGACGAGGCTCCTCTCAAGTACGTCTTCTGATGATGTCCTTGTAGTCCTAGCTGTCCTAGCTTGTTTGTTGCGGTTTGTTCCGGTCCAGACTCACAGTCTTGGAAGCGTTTCACCTCACCCGACTACGCACCACTAACCTCGCATGGCTCGTCCGAGTGTGAGCGCCGAAACCTCGAAGCGGAGTCCGACCAAGGCTGCTAATTCATTGCATGTTGGAGCCTCTGGCAGCAAGAGCAACGAGCGAGAAACCTCTAAACCCCAAATACATTCAACCCCTAAACCCCCCTGAAAACTTGCCTAAACCCCTAAACCACTAACCCCCTTTCCCTAAACCCCTAAACCCCTAAACCCTAAACCCCTAGGACCCCTCATATGATTTAAGGTCTATTCCTTAAGTAAGGGATAGTGGAGCCTCTAGGAATCCCAAGCTCTGACGATCGGTTCTTCGGAAGCTCAACGCCCAGACATGACGTCCGGGAATAGCATGTCGATTTCACCTTCGCAGGCTTTTAGGGCTTCGGGTTCGATTTTTGTGTATCTACTCTTTGACATTGTTTCAATCACAACCCTAAGCCCTAAAGCGTTTTATGTACATGCAATCTCGGAGTTAAGGGGTCTTTAGAGTATCGGGAGCGTGGAACTGTCGACCTGTTTCTGTAAACCGCAGAGGCCATAAACCCCTAAAGGCCCTAAGCCCTAAACCCGTATGGCCCGAATGGCCCTAAACCCTGCATCCTAAAACAAGGCCCTAGACCCTAATTAAATCCTAAACCCTAAACTCCGAAGCCTTAAACCCTAAGCCCGAAACCCCATAGCCCCACAAAGCCCGATAAAGCCATATAAGAATAGTCCTACAAGACCCGAGAAAACCTTATAAAAATAAATAGCCCTACAAAACCCTATAAAACCATATAGAACCCAATAAAGCCCCGTAGAACTCTATAAAGCCCCTTGTAGAACCCGATAAAACCATATAAAACCCCATAAAATCCTTATAAAAGCCATATAGCAACCCTATAAAAACCGTATAGAACAAATCATAAACACCCTTCAGAAACCCTATAAAAGTTTGTTTCCGAGGCCGAGCCTGGCCTGCTGCCTCCAGTCCTCCGAGCTCCACAGCTGGGCCTGCGACGAACCTTGGATGCAACGCTTCGAACCCTCGGGGATTTAGGGTTTAGGGTTTAGGGTTCCTCTATGGGGTCCATAGGGGCTACTATAAGGGCTACTGTAAGGATTTAATTTAGGGTTTGGAGTTTGGGGGTTAGTAGGGTTTAAGGTAAAAGCCAGAAAGTTGGAATATGATTATCCTAACCCTTCTGTGGTAAATTTTAGGGTATCCTACCATGAAACCATATTCCAACTTTCCCTGTAGGGTTTGGGGTTTGGGGATTAGTAGGGTTTGGGGTTTAGGGTTGAGGGTTTGGGTTTAGGGTTTAGGGTTTTGGGTTGAGGGGTCAGTAGGGTTTAGGACAGTTTAGGGTTTGGGTTTAGGGTTTAGGTGAATCCTTATAGATCCCTAATGGTTCCTCTAAAGGGGTCCATAAGGGCTACTATAAGGGCTACTGTAAGGATTTAGTGTAGGGGCCTTACTAATTAGGATAGAGTTTTGGGCGCCTGTTTACGGGTTCTTTAAAAAGGGTTCTATAAGGGATCTAAAAGGGCACTATAGTCTAGGGGCTTGAATAATTCGAACAGGGTTTTGGGGTAAATTGCACTCTGATCATAATATATAATAAGGGTTCTCCCCAACATAGGATTCGTAATTATTTAGGCCCCTATACTGCGCCAAAATTGGAACTTTTCATGGTTGGAACTTTTCATGTTCCGCCAAGTAGCGGGATTTGTGGCAGACAAGGCTTCCGATCTATATATATATATATATATATATAGGGCTTCTGGGATCTTGCTTTTCCGGTTAAGGGCCTTTAGGGTTAGTATGGGCTGTCGGGCTTGGTGTAAAAGCAAGATGGACTATTCGTGGGGTGCGCCGAGGTGTCTCTCTCTCTCTCTCTATCTCTCTCTGTTTCTCTCCCTCTCTCCGTAAACCATGCATACATACGCATGTGATTTTGTCCGGTATTGTTTTGAAAAGCACACATTCCCTACTGTATTGGTATGCTTCAGCTTATTTGCACCTCTAGGAAAATCTCTAGCGCAGCTTCGCAGGGATCTATGATGCAGTTTCTCAGGCATGCCCATGTCTGCAGCTTTCTGAGTCAAGCGAAATCTGCAGTAGCTTGCGGTGAACCCACAACCCGTAGCGTTTAGGGCGTGTTCGCTGGCACACCCTCCAAGCCCATGCTGAAAAGGGCTCTGGGT
This sequence comes from Symbiodinium sp. CCMP2592, assembly GCA_905221615.1. Classification (NCBI taxonomy): domain Eukaryota; class Dinophyceae; order Suessiales; family Symbiodiniaceae; genus Symbiodinium; species Symbiodinium sp. CCMP2592. Next base: position 2,326,322 of record CAJNDT010003334.1, on the reverse strand, counting down.
GCAGGTGCAGGGTTTAGGGCAAGGGATGTTTGAATCCCCAGCCCCACTAGAATGAGCACAAGGCCCGGAACATCTTGAGTAAAGGTGCACGCCGTAACCGCAAGGAGCTCGAATGGCCGAGCACACCCGAAGTCAGAAGCCGTGTAGCAATTTTAGGCCAGTGCGCACCCCTGCAAGTGGCTGTTTTGCGGTCCTGGGTGCAAGCAGCACAGACATGCTGAACATCCCAAGGCATAAACCAGCAGCTTGGGGCATTCATGGACTAACCATGGGGCTTTGCACAAGCGCAGTCACCGGCATGCATATTACAAGTATCCTTGAAGCTCGCAACCCTGTAAGAGACACTGCTGCCACAGATTAACACTAAACCCTAAACCCCTAAACCCCAAAACCCTAAACCCAACAGCCTTTCTCTCATGGAGCGGCCGTGCAACTCCCTGGAAGAGATCTTCGTGGGTGCAAATGTCCGATTTCTGGCAGCGCTTGGCATTCCGGCGGTGGACGTCGGGAGCCATCGGTTTAGGGTTTAGGGTTTAGGGGTTTAGGGTTTAGGGCTTGCTTGAGTGAGTGTTCTCGGTAGATGAGGGAATTAGGGTGTACTATAGGGCCCGAAATATCTACCAATACTATTTTGGAGGTCCCTTATTATAGGTATTGTAAGTAGAGTATGGGCTCCAAAACCTTATCCTAATTATTAAGGCATCAAAAGTAGGGTTCGGGGTTCAGGATTTAGGGCGTGGTACTTGCAAAAAGGAATCTGTAAGCTGGTGTGCCGGGTTTCCCTCCACCCTAAACCCGTACCCCTACCACTTTGTCGCTGTTGGGTAACATTTTACATGTTTATGGGTACTTAAACCCAATAAGGAATAAAAATGTACATTTTTAATCCTATCCCAACAATGAACTAGTACCACCTTAAAAGCCCTTAACCCTGAAACGCCTAAACTGTTAACGAATGACCTACAATTGCTATAGACCTTGCCAGGCTTTGTCCGAGTGTGAGTGTCAAAAAATCCTGAACCCTTCCAGCCCCACACCCTTAAAACACTAAACCCTTAAAGCTTTAACCCCTCAAACCCGTGCACCCTCAACCCTCAAGCCTTCACCCTAAAACTCTAAACCAAAAGGCTTGGGGGCTCCATAAGATGAGCTCTGGCTTAAGGGTTTCAGGTTGGAATCGGGGTTTGGAGACTTCCGTAATGTCGGAACTTGATCAATACCACAAGGGTACTATAGAGTTCTAAGGGCTTAATGTAGGAGCCTGATCACGGAACCCCTCTAAAGGATTCTCAACGGGTCCCTATGTAGATACTTTAAGGCTTAAGTCTAATACACTACTCAATGCAGGAACCTGATTACGAAACTCTGGGTCTTTGTGAGGATTCTTTGCAATATGGATCCGATGGTTTTGGGCTATAATTAGGGCCAGGGTTTCTTACATCACAGTCAAGAAGTATATGATTCAATTCAAGGATCTCAGAAAGGAATGATCTCCTCCCCCAATATCTGAACCGTAGAACCTCTTACACACGAAACACAAAAACAAGCTCCTAATGTGGGGTCCTGAATAATTTGAAATTGGTAGTACTCTTTCGTGGAGTTCCTTATTGTGGGTATAGTATATCGTGCACACCGGGAAGTTGGAGCAGAATTTGAGAATGATTAGTGCTGGGATTCCCCGTGCTTATCCTTAAGAGCATAAAGGGAGCATGAGGATAAGGATGATCCAGCATTCTGGCTCGAACTTTAGTGTGCCCCGAAGCTTTGTTCTCATCATTCAGGTCCTGAAACTCTACGACCCTGAGCCCTAAACCCTCTACCCTAGACCCAACCCCTTGGTTTGTCAGAGGGCGAGCGCTGAAACCTAAAAACCTCAAACCGTAAACCCTAAACCCCGATACCCGGGGGCGTAGCCACTATCAAAGGGGAAAAGGAGCTTACTGGGGATCCCTACCCTATGATGGGCTATATAAGGGGTATATAATAGCCATATTAAGGGTATACACCTAGCGGTCCTTATTAAGGGTCCCTCCTTTTACCCTTAGACACTAGCAACTGAAGCCTGAGCCCCTACGATCTTACTTGGAGGATCATGGGACTTAGTAAGTAGGGTTATAAGTACCTCAACTGGGGGTATACGTAGATTACCTTACTTATAACCCTACTTCCCGAGTCCCATGATCCTCTGAATAGACCCCAAACCCTAAACCCCTATAGATCCCTTTAAGGAACCCTATAGATCCCATTACGGGGCCCTTTACTAAGTGCCATGATCCTCCAAGTACCCTCGGCAGGAGGGCCAAAGCCGCCTTGGAGGAGGCAATTGCGGACATCACGGGCGGAGTTTTGCACATCCGGCGCCCTGCCTGTGTGAGCTCTTTGTTCAAGAAATTAAACAACAGCACGTCGTTTGGACAAGGGTTGAGGGTTTAGGGTTTTGGGCATGGCTGCCGGCATACACTCAAAGTCCGTGCTTAAAAAAGGGTTTGGGTGTTGGGTTCGGAGGTATGTTTCACCTGACTGGCTTAGGGGCTTTAAGACTTTCGGGTGTAGGGCTCTGGTGGGTAAAGAGATTCAGGCTTAGCTTCGACCGTTTTGCGTAAGGGGGTTACGCACTTCTTGGCTTCAGGGCTTAAGGTTTGAGGCATGTGGTGTTCCCAACACACATGATATTTTGTGAGAAAGCTCTATAGGTCTCCATGAGACGGGCCTTAGCTTTCGTTGCAATCTTCCCCACGTGCTGTGTTCCAGAGATGCTTTTGCCGGAAGGAGACCAACCACAAACTTGCGCCCACCGTGTCTTAGAGCTTCTCCGTGACATACCATAGCCCAAGAAGGCATCCCCTGCGCCGTAAGCCGTAAGACCTTAAAACCCAGAACCGACAACAAGTCTCCAGACAAACCGTAGCCCAACACCCGATATCTTAGGGGTACTTAGAAATATTTTTTAAATTTTGGTTACTATAATCCCTATGAAACAGGTAAAATTATAATTTTTGCCAAGGTTCTAAGTTCAGTATAGATATACCCCCGGGCTTTGGGTCAAGGATGTTGGGCGCGCATGTCGTTTGGAACGACAGAAGCTGCACTGTTTTCCTGCGAGAAGCTAGTCTCGCAACATCAACATGAACTAATCCCGAATCCCCCAACACTTTGTTCCAAGGTGGCATTTCAGCAGTAAGAATAACACTGTCGCAGAACCCTGAACCCCAACCCCCAAATCTCAGAACTCCAAACCCCTTCCTGAAGCCAAAACCCCTTAGCCCCAAAGCCCCTAAACCCCTTCAACGAGGCTCCTGAAAAGGTGAAGCAACGAGGCACTGAGAGATCACAAGAAGCACTCAGCTTTAGGGTGTTGGGCGTAAGATAGCCAACTGCAATTCTCGCAGCAACCTCTACATGTTTCAAAGATTTAAGGCACATTAAAACCCGTTAGATAAGGAACGAATTTTCGATTTTAGCAGGAACATCAAATCCTAAACCATCACACCTAAACCCTTCAGCTCGAAAGAGCACTGAATACTCGACTACGGTGGCCTTGACGGTTGATGAATAATTCGATTTTCTAGGTTTTTTTGGGGCATATCTTAGTAGCAGTATTAGGAACTATGAGGGAAGAACAAGTATTCCGGACGATAAGGGAATAGCAAATACTAGGGCCCACAGGGGAATAACAAGTACTCGGGACCATAGGGGCATAGCATTGCCAATTGTTCCGGCCCCTAGATTGTTGACAGGAAGGTTGAGCCCGCGACCCTGGGCTTCGCGGAAGCAGCGGGCGGTGACAGCCCCTTGCTTCGATGGAGGGAGCCCAGCTACGGCTATGGGGCTGAACTCTACTACTTGGAGGTTCATGGGTAGTTATGAGTAGGGTAACTATACTTATAACCCATATTAGGGCACGCATAATAACCCCACTTATAACTACCCATGAACTTCCAAGTACGGGTTTAGGTTTAAGGGGTTTAGGGTTTCAGGCTGGGTTCGAGGGTTTCACAGGGGGGGTGCATGGCCCAGTGGCGGAGGGCTTGTTTGGAGATGTTTGAGTATAAGGTTCTCAATTCCCCAAGCATTGCGCTACCCTCAACTTTAGCCCTGATCCTGACAACCTGAGCTTCTTCTTCCCTCGCTTACGAGGCATTGGGGCTCTCTGGGTATGGGAGTTTCCGAAAATAGGGGAGCCTAGTATAGTATCCTAAACAGTAGCATCCTGAATATGAGGACCCCAAAATAAGGTACCCCCAGTTTTCGGAAACTCTCGTGTGGTCGGAGCAGGTTTCGGTTCAGAGTTGTCAGGTTCGTGTTTCACAGTTCTGGGTTGAAGATTTAAGTATGACTGCAGTGCTTTTCTAGACCCTAAACCCTAGACCTGAAACCCTAAAACCGTAAACCCAAAACCCCACCCCTTTTCAGCCATGGTCGGGGCTGGTACATACATTCTGAGCAGAACTGGGCTTCAGCGGTCGGGACCTCTAAATCGAAACGTTGAAGCTTCCATTTTTGACTTTCGATCCCCCAGCCCTGAAGAGGTTGCGGTTTTATAGATGCCTTATAGAGGCCTTTAATGAATCTGTATAGACCTTATAGCGGCCCTTGAATTACTCCTTGTAGAACCCTAGTTGAACTCTGGAAAAGAGCGACGCCTCAGCCAGAAGGTCTCTGCGCGACCTCGACGGTTGCGATGCCTGGCACACTGGCAGAGGCCCTGGCACAGGAGCTACGGTTTCAGGTTTGGGGTTTAGGGTAATTACGGACATACGCATAGTCCAGGTGTAAGGGTTAATTGCGCGCCATGTCTCGTTATGACTTTCCACATCGCAAGCCATCTCGTTGGTCTCAATAGCCACGGCCCTGCCATCCTGATGGGAAACTTCGGAAGTAGGCCATGCCTGAGATTTATGGACAGGAAGGATAACCCGAACAGGTGCTTTTGTAACCTCAAGTGCCAAAACACCATCTATCGAAATCAGCCCGTACTCGTGGCCTTCCAGAATATGGGTGGTTCTCTAAAGTAGGCCTCCCAAAATAGTGCGGCACGCTTGGAAAACCAGTTTAAAAGTCCTGGTTTAGAGATCTACGCATATCGACCGATTCCCCCTTTGCCTGCAGGAGAAGCAGATGACGCGCCCGGCGCAGGGGCCCTGCACTTTGGTCTTGCTGACAACCGGCGAGGTGGGGGTCATTTAGGGGTTTACGGTTCAGGGTTTTAGGGCTTAGCCTCGGTTCCTGGCATATGCGTAGTCCAGGTGTAAAAAGGGTTTAGGGTTTGGGGTTGGGCGTTTGGGGCTTTGAGCAAAGATGACGGTTTTGGAGTGCGCAGGGCAAAGACGGAATCCAACACCAAAGCCCGAAACAGTGGAGTTGGGATGTACAGTTCGGCAACATTCCTTGAGGGCCCATCGGGGCAGTGGCTCAGGAACGTGAAGTGACCCAGGAGACTTTCGGTTGAGGCAACCACGAAACCCTAAACCCTAAACCCCAAATGGGGGTTTCCGAAAATAGGGGACCTTAATACAGCACCCTAAATAGTAGGATCCTTATTAAAAGGACCCCTGAAATAAGGTACCCCCTATTTTCGGAAGCTCCCAATTCAGGGTGGCCTTGAGCCCCGCGGAGTGCTGTTGTTTGCGGGTTGTGGGTTTAGGGCCTGTAGGGTTTCATTTTAGGGCCTGTAGGGTTTCAGTTTAGTGAACCACTGGTCCCACCAGCTTGGTTTATTAAACCTGTCTCTGCTGCTTGAAGGGCTGCAACACATGAAGTGGGTAGGATCTCATGACCTTGCCAAGATCGCAAAACGCACAAGCCCTGAAGCAATGAAGGCCAAAACCACCTCAACCCAAACCCTCCGCACTCAAGCCTAGACCCTGAATCCTAGGGCCTTTTCGGAGCTCCATGCAACTCCCATTTCCACATGTATCGCAACTCCTGTAGAAACATTCAGGGGCATCTAGCTTTGCGTTTTCATCAAAGGCCTGGCTACGGGAGCTACTCCTTCAGTTTCAGTCCAAGGGTAAAAGGAGGGACCCTTAATAAGGACCCCTAGGTATATACCCTTAATATAGCTAGTATATACCCATTATATAGCCCATTGTAGGGTAGGGGTCCCCATACAGGGTCCCTCTTGTTCCCCTTTGATTCAGCTAATCAGCCTGCTTCCTTCTTAAATTTCGGTTCGGGGCCGGCGGGACGCAGTAGCCCTTCCGTGCTTACCTAGACTATCATACCCTACCCCTTCTTTAGGAGACCATAGTTAGTATTGTGGTTAGGATCTGTTATATGGTTAGGTACTTTAAAGCAGGGGCAGGGTATGAGCCTCTCTGTAGGCCCTGTAGAAAACGGACCCCGAGCCCCCAAAGCTTAAATCCTGAATGCAGGCATATCCTAGCTAGGCGAGAGGCAACGAAAACCCTGAACCCGCAAGTCCCTAGACTAGACAGCCAAGCGTTTAGGGCTTTAGTTTAGGGCTTAGGGCGGTTCCTGGCATATGCATACTATGCTTACTATGTGCAAAAACGGCTTTAGGGGTCTAGGGCTTTAGGGTTTTGGGTTTTAGGGTGTATAGGTTCAGAGTTTAGGGCCTAGGAAGCCCCAAAGCCCTGCCAAACCCTAAAACCTAGACCGTGACAGACTTGCCGCGGCGTCATCATCAATGCAAACCACGCGCTTTGCGACGGGCGCGCGATGTTCCAGTATTTGCGGGCTTTCCTGGGCAGGCTCTCTGATGATCTTCAGGTGGGAGTTTCCGAATATTAGGGGGTACCTGAGGGTACCTTGCAAGGGTCACTATAAGGGTACTACAGGGGGTCTAGAAGGCTTGGGGTTTATGGTTGAGGGTACCTTATTTGGGGGTCCTTACAATCAGGATCCTACCATTTAGGGTGCTATATTAGAGTCCCCTGTTTTCGGAGAGTTCCAGGTGGGGGTGTGGTTTGGGCTGTAGGGTTTCGTCCGATACACCGAAGCAAAGAATTGGGCCTTTAAAGCATGTTTTAGGGTTTAGGGCCAATTCCAATAAGGAACCACCTAAATAGGGTTTAGGGTCTAGGGGCGAAACCCTGCGCTCATCACTGAGAGTATATCAATATATCCGAGGTTGGTTTACCATAGTCCGTGAGTTTGCCCTCGTCGTCCACAGGCAGCTTCAGAATCATAGCTTTCACTGCTCCCAAACCCTAAACCCTAAACCCAAGGTCACACCGAGAACGCCAGATCTTCCTGCCAACTGGGGGCAGTGCATTTCGGACGACGCGGCGTCTCCGGATTTCTTGCCCCTGCCAGGGAGCCCTCTGCAAATCAAGGCCTCACAGCTTGTAGTGTTGTATTTCGGATCGTGTAGGAACCTGATTAAGGAAACCTGGGTCTGTAATCCCAAAATAGTAGGAGTCATATAAGGCACTCTGATAAAGGCCCAAGGTCTCCTTATCAGGTTCCTACATGAGGGTTCAGGGTTTAGGGTTTGAGGTTTAGGGTATGCTATTAGTTAATGCCCTAACTAGGTACACGCCGGCTTCTCCGATCTTCTTGAGCCAGCAGACACGTTCAGGGTGTATCCTGAGGCGTCGTTGAGCCTACGGCCTTTGCAGCACGCTTGCCCAAACCCCAAACACGGTTCCCCCAACCCTGAAACCAAGACCCAACCTCCTAAACCCTTGGCAGATAAGTGAGTTTCCGAAGTTTGGGGTATCTTATCTTGGGGTCCTTATAAGGATCCTATATTTCAGGCTACTATATCAGGGCCCCCTATCTTCGGAAACTCCCATAGAGCGGACGTTGCTCCTGGAACTCTTGCGGGAGCTGCAACCCCACGCGCCGCAAACCCGAACACAGAAGGTGGACAGCGGTTTAGGGTTTAGGGTTGGGAGGAGTCGGGGTTTGAGGCGCCTTGGAGCAGGTTTAGATGGGTTCTGCTGCTATACGCAGTCATGGACAAAGAAATCCGGCGCAACAAATTCAACCCTCATCTATGCTGGCAGCTGCTAGCACCCCCAAAACCTTAAACCTTCAGCCCGAAATCTAGTCCCCAGGCTCAGCTACTCCTGGAACACGAGCAACGCCCTAGCACCCGAAAGCGCCGAACCCGGAGCCTTCAAGCCTTCGGCTGAAGGCTCTCGCCCCCACCGCCGTCTGCCCTGTCCATTCAGGAGTCAACCCCACCTTAACCTACCAGAGCCTACTATTTTGTAGGGTCCCTATGAATCCCATATTAGGGTTTATAACAAGAACCTACAAAAAGGTAGAGTTTAGTAGGTGTAGGTATCATGTGGCGTTATATGTCCAAAGTATAGGAGGATGGTATAGGATAGTGCACCACATTACATTATAGTATATTTTGCCATGCTGCCATCTAGTACCATACAGAAAAGTCTTACGGTAAAGTATCCAAAAACTTCAACCCTCAACTTCTAGCGATCCCAGCCGCAACCCTGCAGCCCTGGAGGCCCACTTAAAGCCTACGCCCTCAACCCTCAACCCGACACCAGAAAACGCTAAGTTCCGAAGCCCGAAAGCATAAAGACACCAAGCCCTCAACGCAGAAAGCCTCAAGGCGTTTGAAACCATTGATCCCTTTGCGAAACCGCTACAACAGGACCTTCGTCGAGAGAGTGGCGAGCCGGTCTTCCGCCGCACCCTGGAGGCATCCACTTTCGCCAAGGCCCGCGACGCCAGTGGTTTAGGGTTCTTTAAGGCAGGACTCCGTTTCGAAAGGTTTTGTCGAAGTTGTCTTGGGGTGGCCTTTCTCGGTGGGTTTTAGAAACATGTGACAGAGTTCCAGCTGGGTTTAGAGGAGGGTTAGGGCTTGAGATTGTCTGCCCAAAGCCATCCCAAGCCCTAAGGCACTTCCGCCGTGGGCCAGTGTCGGCTTCACTGCTGCTTAGGGGTACTTATAAATGATGTTTAATCGTTGGTTCCTATAATCCATAAGAAACAGCCAGAATTTTAATTTTTGCTGTGGGTCTAACCTGCTCAGTATACGGTGTAGGGCTTTGTCAAACCCGCAACTGAAGCTTTCACGTGAATGGGCACAGCCCGCCTTGAGACTCATCGGGTCTGCTTGTTAGGGCCTAGTAGGGTTTGGGGGGGGGCGTTTTGGGGTTCAGGGCTTAAGGACAAAGGGTGGTATAGAGGTAGGAATAGTATCCCCTGAAAGGTTCCTAGATAGGCATACAATAGCGCCGAAACCTGAATCTAAGTATTGAGGCCCTTTCTATTCGCGCACGGACCTCCAATCTAAGTTTTGAGGCCCTTCCATTCGCATGGGGACCTCCAGTGTCGACCCTAAGCATAACATCCTTCTGCTAAGCATGCCCAGTACGGGCACCTGGTCTTGAAAAGGTTCAGATACCAGTCGTAGTGCAACTCCCAACGGCAGAAAACTGCCAGGTTCCCCCGCCGCAATATAGTATGGCGTATGGTGTAGTATAGTAGGTAGAGTATAGTAGAGTAGAGTAGAGCATAGTAGAGTAGAGTATGGTTTCGCATAGCACAGCATACAATTCCCAGCGTCCCACAGTTGCAGCTGATCTTCTGTCATTCGGGCTCCGCTGGCGTTCTGATATCAATCGGTTCCTGGTGTGCTTTTCCAAAGAGCCGTGTAGACATGCAAATCCTACAACTGTGCCACACACTCAAAAAGTAGCAGTTGAATAGTATTCTTATGATGGATATATCAGGCCCTTAGCAACAGCCCGATTGTAGACTGTAGCGGCATGGAGGCAGCACGCAACTCAAAGCCACGTTGCTCAGCTGAAGATGGAAGGTGCTTGCCGTGGGGAAGGAAAGCTCGGCTTCTGCCACGGGGCTGCTGGTGGCGATGCTGCAAGACGCCATCGGCTCCATGTACCTGGAGCGGGTTTAGGGTCCATGAACCGACTGAGGGTTGGGGTTTAGTTTAGGATTTAGGGCTCTGGGTTTTCATAAAATTCGATTTTTTTTGTCATTTTAAAGTTAGAGGCTTTAGGGTTTAGGGTTTGGGGTCCATGTGGGTCTTAATGCTCGGGGATCCTCCTGGGCTCTGTTTGGTGGACCGCGGTCTCTCGGTTGCCTTTGGGCGGATAGCCGCGCTGCGGGTTCGAAGGAGCCGCGCTCGGGTTTAGGGTTGCCTAAGCCCTGGTATCTCGAGGACCTTCATGCTTCCCAGGGGCTGAACCCTAAACCCTAAAACCTAAACCAGAAGTGCACCCAGTAAACCCTAAACCCTAAAACCCTAAACCCTAAACCTTCTAAAAAGGAGCAAGCTCCTGCGGACGACTCCTGCGTGGTGGCCGTCGAGGTCCTCGTGGATTTGCGCCCCATGCTCGCCAGGGAGGCCCGCGTTCTCAACATCCGGGGTTTATAGGGGGGTAGGGATTAAATACAGGGAAGTCCGGGCTATCAGGGTTCAAGCTTCTACCAGGATTTTGCAAGGGTTTTTTGTAAGGATTTAGGGTTTAGGGGCGTTGCTGATTCCGGACACGTATCTTCCTAAATGGTAAGATGCAACTGACCTTGCTTTTGGCTCAAGGAAAATAGGAGCGTTGCTATTATCTAATCATGGTAGCGGAGCGCTCGGTTGCGCTCCAGGAGTGAATGTTTCGAGGTCTCGTTCTGAGGCTTTGTGCAAGGCGATACCGGGCCTGTGTGGTGAACAGGTGGGCAAGGCTGATCAGGAAGTTGCAGCGCATTCGGCGCTTGCAACGCATTTGGGGCCATCTGGGCCTGTTTCTTCAGGGGCTGAACTTCAGCCGGGAATTCCGTACGCGCCTGCTTGACTCCCAGCTGCTTCGGCAGGGAGAGGCCCAAGAGCGACCTGTGAGGACCACAAGGCGTCGCGATGGCAGGCGGGGCAATTGATGTGACCCAGCTGGCTACCCAGCTGCAAGCCTTGCAGAACGAACTGCTTGAGAGCAGGAGGAGAGAAGAGGATCTGAATAATCGCCTGACGGCGGTTGCGCAGCAAGCAACGGCTGCATCTGCGGCTGGCGGTCCGGGCGTTTCGCCTGGGCTGCAGACCGTGATGCAGCAGATGGTGGAGACCCAGAAAGCCATTCTGGAAGCGACCAAGAGACCGGATAAGAAGCTGACGCTGATTGACAATCGGGGGCTCGCGAAGCCCAGCAACTACAGTGGAGAGACGGATTTTCTCCAGTGGAAGATACGCCTAGAGGCGTTTGTTGCGAGCGTCCACCCGGACCTTGAGGTTGCTATGGCCTGGGCAGAGGAAGAAGCTGATCCTATCAGCTCGGCTGCGCTTACCGCTGCCTTCGGGGAAACGAACCCGACCGAGAAGCACATTGCCGATCTCGAAGATATGCAGGCCCAGCTTTACGCTGTGCTGCAAGCGCTCTGTGAGAAGGAGGCCTTTACCTTGGTCCGGTCTAGCGGCAAGGGAAAGGGCCTGGAAGCTTGGAGGAAGCTCAGCAAGCGGTTCGATCCTTCTACGGGAGGTCGCCGCCGAGCTATGCTGCGGGGCGTGCTGAACCCGCAAAGGGTGAACCGCGTTGAGGAGCTATCGGCTGCGGTCGAGGCTTGGGAAGAACAAGTGCGCCTGTACGAAAACAGGCGGAAGCCTGACGGTACGCGGCCGACCCTTGACGAGGACATCAAGACGGCGATCCTCGAATCGATCTGCCCGACGGAGGTCGAAAAGCACTTGCAGCTGAACCAAGCACGGTTCGATGGCTACGAGGATGTGCGCAAAGAGCTGAGCGCCTACCTGGAGACGCGTGTGGGGCTCAAGCTCAAGCCTGGTGCGCCTGTTGACACGGGCGGTCCGGCGCCAATGGACGTCGGCGCGTTCGGTCAAGAGCCCAAGGGCAAAGGAAAAGGCAAGCCGGCGAAGAAGGAACAGCGTGTATGCCACAACTGTGGCAAGCCAGGACACCTTGTCGCCGACTGCTGGGCACCGGGCGGAGGAAAAGCGAAGAAAGGAGGAAGCGGCGGAAAGCCGAACAACGCCAGTCCGCCAAAGGGCGGAAAAGGACCCAAAGGAAAGCCTGGGAAAGGAAAAGGAGGAAAACCAGGCAAAGGAAAAGGAGGAAAAGGAAAGGGAGGAAAGACCAAGCAGGTTGGAAACGTGGAAGAAGAGAAGGAGCCGGAAGGAGAAGAGGCCACTACCTGGGACGGCGGTGGTTGGGAAGAGGGCTGGGACCAAAACGAGGGTTGGAACGAAGCTGCGGGCTCAAACGAAAGTAACTACTTAGCTCTAGGAGCCCTGCACCTTTCCGCGCCGATGGCGCGCGACATGCAAGAGGAAAGCCGCGAGGAGGAGCTCGTGGAAGAAGACCCTCCGGTCTCAGACGCCCCTACGGCAACCAGCGTGTTCCCGACGGTGCCTGCCGGTGCTTCACTGGCGGACCCGGCTCTTGTGAATGCTCTCTCCAGCCTGCCTCTGGTGGCTCAGCTCGGGGGCGTGTCTCTGCTTTCGGATTCCGGGGCAGGGTCCTCTCGGGACACCAGTGTGGATGTGATGCTTCGGCTTCTGCGTGAGAACCTCACTTTGGGGATGCTCGTGCGGCAGCAGGCGGCCCAGCTTGAGTCCTCCGGCTTCGGTTCGGCTGGAGGCTCCTCAGGTGCTGCGCCGGGACCTGCGCCTGCGACCCCAAGGGCGGCTCCACCAAAGCCGCCCAAAAGGGCAAAGAAGGAGGAGAAGAAAGAAGAAGTGAAGAAAGAAGAGGTGAAGACCGAAGACGAGGAGAAGCCGGAGGTGGCGGCTCCAAAGCCGAAGGCCAGTCCCCCGAAAGGGGTGCCGCCGAAGCCGGCGGCGAAGTACCTGAAGCCCAAGCCGAAGGTGCTACCGAAAGCCGAAGAAGAGGTCCCCGCACGCAGGGAGTTGACAAAGCCAAGCAGCGGCGACGACACTAGCGGGGACGGAGACGAAGAGGAGGAGCCGCGAAACAAGAAGAGAACCCGGAGTGCCGGGATGAAGCATGTGATCCCAGAGGAAGATTGGAAGAAGATGCGCTTTCGGGAGCGCCAGGATCACAAGAAGGAGCTGCGGAAGAAGATCCCGCCGGGGTCGCTTGGAGAGGCTGTCTTGAAGGCCCAGGGAACAGACTGCGACACCTGTTCGGAGAGGCGCGACCGCGGAAGGTCTGCGGTGCGCCGGTTTGCCGCGAAGGCGGTGGAGCGGGCTAAGCAGAAGAGTGCGGGCGAGACTCCGGGCTTTGTTTCGCCTGGAGCCGCCGTGGGCACGACGCACTCCAAGGTTTCGGCGCCTAAGCCGCCGCCGGACCTTAGGAAGCCTAACGAGCCTAAGGGCCCGCCGCCAAAGCAAAGAAGATCCAGCGAACCGAAGGCGCCCAAGACGCCACCCAGCGAGCCGAAGGCGCCCAAGACGCCACCGAAGAGAAGCTCCAGTGAGCCGGGGGCGCCGCCAAAGCGCCTCTCAGGGTTCACCGCTGGGAGCATCAACATGCTGCGTGGTGCCTTGATGGAGCAGCTGCGCAAGAACATCGACGAGGAAGAGGATGAAGACGCTAAGAAGCGCCTGGACGAACAGCGCAAGCAGCTCGCGAGAGACCGGCCGAGGCAAAGCGTGGTCATCACCAGGGAAAATCTGGACGACCAATCCTTCCACGACAGCCGGTACTACGCGGACCGGGCGGCCGGCGTCGCCCACCACGTGGCGTGGAAAGGCGAGAAGGGTAGAAGGCGTGCCATCCTCAGCCGCCGCGAAGGGCTGAAGGATCGGGTGGCAGACCGCCTGGAGAAGGACGAGGAGTGGCACCGACGCTACGAGGACCGGGGCGCCGGGAAGAAGGTCGATAAGACCGATCGGTTCCGCGGGGAGACCGAGGTGATCGACGAACGGTCGCGGGACAAAGGGAAAAGCGAGGCCACGAAGGAGGCCGCGCCACTCTCGAGGAAAGCTCGGGAGAACCTACGCCAGGAGCCGAACGACGAGGAGGAGCTCCTGGCCAAGGATCCGAACAAGAAGGAGAAAGGCCCTCGCAAGCGAGGGGCCGATTACTATCGTCGGAAGAATGCTGCGAGGCGGCGTCGCAAGCGTGGAGAAAAGGAAGAAAACGATGAGAAAGAGGAGCGCGACGAGCCGCCGCCACCGGACGAGCCCCGAGACGACCAAAGTGGGCCGAAGAGGCCAAAGGGGCCACCGGGAGGACCCAGCATCTTCGTTCACTCCTTTGGCACTTCGGCCGATTCGGCTGGAGTGGTCGAGGAGGTGGACGGATGGAAACGCATCCGGTTGAATCTGGATACCGGGGCCGCCGCGACCGCGATCCCAATCGAGCTTGCCGAGAGCTTGAAGGAAATGGGATACGCCTTGGGGCCCACCAGCGGAACAACCTACAAGACCGCAAACGCCGAGATGATGCGGGACGAGGGCGGCCTGCAGATTCGAGGCACCGACGCCCGTGGAAACTTGAAGGGAGTGACCGGAAGGGTCACGGGCGTTCATCGCCCGCTGGCGTCGGGAAGCAAGGTGGCTCAGGGCCACCACCTGGCGCTGACAAAGAAGGGCGGCTGCTTGATTCCCCTTGGGAGCAAGGCGGCCGCGGAGTACGATCAGTTCATGGCTGGCCTGGTGGCCCGCCACCACGCCATGCTTACGCCTGTTACCGTCGAGAACGGCATCTATATGCTTGACTTTTGGGTGCAGCCACGCACCACGGACCGGAAGCCCGAGCTGAACGCAACGGGCGACAACGAAGAGGAGAAGGAGAAGGAGGATGCCCCTTTTCCGGGGCAGCGGAAGGCGTAAGTCCTGACGATCCCCCGCCGGAGGCCCCTGCCGGCGATGGGGAAGCTGCACATGAGGGGCGGATGGCAATCGCCCGGCGGTCTCCCAAAGATCCGTCGCCCGCCGAGATCGACGAACACCGCGCAGCGGGGCATGTGACGCACCGTTCCTGGTGCATCCACTGCTGCAGGGCCCGTGCTGGGGCCCCACGACATGCGACCGGCGAGGCTGCGGACCACGACGCTGGTAGGTTGCCCTACGTTTCACTAGACTACTTTTACCTGAACTCTGGCCAAGAAAAGAGCGAGAGTGAGGGAGTGCTGCCTTGTTTGGTAGTGAAGTGTCACAAAACTGATAGGTATTGGTCTACAGTAGTGCCGCAAAAGGGTACTGACCTTTACGCTGTAGAGTGGCTAAAGCGCTGCTTGAACGAAACAGGTTTTAAGGAAGTTTGTTTGAAAAGCGACAACGAGAACCCCATCGTGGCGCTGAAGAAGAAGGTGAAAGAGGAGATGAGTTTGAAGGTGCACCTCGTTGAGGTGCCGGTGGAGGACCACCAAGCAAATGGATACATTGAGGTGGGCGTGCGTGAGATGAAGCGGCAGGTCCGGGCGATTCTCTCGGACTTGCAAGAGCGGCTTGGTTTCGATATCGAGCCGGCCCATCCATGCATGATGTGGCTTCCGCGCCACGCTGCCTACCTGCTTTCTCGGTTCCGCGTGGGATCGGACGGCCGGACGCCTTACGAGAGGACGTTCGGAAGGAAGTGGAAAACTCCACTTGTGAGCTTCGGCGAGCACGTGCTCTTTAGGCCGAGGCAGCCGCGAGACGGCAGGAAACACGACCTAGAGCCCAGGGTTAGCATGGGCATGTTCGTGGGGGTTGGCGCCAGCAACGACGTGTTCATCATGACAGAACGGGGTGTTGTGAAGGGCGCCTCGATCATGCGCCGGCCTCCTGCGGACCAGTACAAGTACGAGAACTGGAGCAAACTCCGAGGTGTTCCTTGGAGGCTCCAGGCCCGAGAGCCAGGAGAGCTTCGGGTCGACCTGCCTGCGGTGGTTGGACAGCCGAGGCGTGCGCCGCAGGAGGAAGTGGTTCCGAGGAACCTGTACGTTCTAAAGAGCGACCTGGAGAGGCACGGCTACACGCCGCTGTGCCCGGGCTGTGAAGCCCTGATCTGCGATATGCCGCGCAGATCGCACAATAACGAATGCCGCCTAAGGATCCAGGCGGAACTTCAGAAGACTGAAGATGGAAAGGCGCGCATTGATGCGGGCTTGACGCCGGGAGGAGGCCCAAGAACCAAGGAGGGGCTCCAGCAGCTGCGGCCGCGGCCAACGCACCTGTGTTGGTCGGCGCGCCGGAGCCAGATGCCGAAATGGCTGCGGGAGAAGCAGCAGGAGAGCCCGAGCCCAGAGGTGCCGCTCGGGAGCTGCAGGAACGCGAGGACGTTCGAGACGGAAGCCCCAGGAAGAAGAGGAAGGAAGGAAAGAAGAAAGGAGAGAAGAGAGACGCCGACGAGGACGTCGAAGTGCTGCACGAAAGGATGCAGCAAGCAGATGGAGGAGGAGAAGAAGCAACAGTGATGGGGCCACTCCCTTCTGCTGGGAGTAGAGATCCCCAACCAGAGCGGGTGCCAGAGCCATCGGCCGATTCGGCTGGAGGATCTGGCGCTATGGCTCTGAACCAGTTCACCGAGTGCCTCTGCGCTGTCTTGAGGGACGCGCGCGCCAAGGGCACCGTGAAGGAAGTTTTCTCCGTGCCGCGGGTTGCGGCACAGGCACAAGTGAAGGCCATGAGGCCTGGTTTCTCTGTGGACCTCGAGGCTACTCGTGGGGACGGCGAAGCCTGGGACCTCAGCAAGGACTCCCACGTGAACGAGCTGTTCGAGCTTTTAGAGCGTGAGGAGCCCAAGTTTCTTGGGGGCTCGCCACCACGTGGCCCGCTCTCAAGTTTACAGCAGGTGGTGGATGCATCTGCGAAGGTCGCGCCTTCCGCTAGGCGCGAGGCTGTGGAACGAGACCAGAAGCATCTGAGGACCACCGTCCGTGCTTACTGGACGCAAGTGAACGCAGGAAGGTACTTTCTGCACGAGCACCCTTCGGGAGCAAGAAGCTGGGAGGAGCCAGAGGTTAAGGAACTCAAGGCGGACCCCCGCGTCTTCGAAGTTCGAGGTCCCACCTGTCGATGGAGTCTGAGTGGAAGCTCGAAAGCGACTGTGAACAAGGAGACGCGGTGGCTCACGAACTCGAGTACCGTTGCCGACGTGCTGCGCAGAGCGAGCGCGGCATCGAAGGGCAAGCTTTGGCACCGGGAGGCCGAGATCGTCAAGGGACGGGTCAAGGCCACCCAGGAATATCCCGCAAAGCTTGTGCAGGGTATCTTGGAGGCGTTTCGCGCCCAACTGATCGAGGACGGCGAGTTCTCTCAAGCTCTCAACATGATGGAGGCAGGCCCTGTACCGGACGCTGCCCCTGTCATCGACGAGGAGGAAGAGGTCTTCAACCACCTTCCGGAGGCGAGCGACCCTATCGAGGGACCTGTCTACGACTCCAACACTGGAGCAGAGTTGGACCTTGAGAGGGTTGCAACTGCTCGCAAGGAAGAACTAGAGTGGGTTCGAAAGCAAGACCTCTACGAGAAAGTTCCGGAGGAGCAAGCAAAGGCTGCAGGAAAGATGCCCATAGCAATGAAATGGGTAGATCGCAATAAAGGAGATAACGAACGGCCCAACTACCGATCACGACTCGTCTGTCGTGAGGTAAAGCGTGCCAAGAACGCGGAATTCATTCCCGAGTTCGCTTCCTTTAGCGCGATGCCGCCCCTCGAGGCGGTAAAACTGCTCCTGTCACTCATGGTGACACTGAAGGTCGCCAAGAAGAGCCGATCACCTCTGAAACTTCGGCTCATCGACATATCCCGGGCTCACTTCTATGGGAAGGCCCAGAGGGATGTCTTTGTGACGTTACCTGAGGGTGACCGTACACCAGGGATGGTTGGCAAGCTTCGCAAGTCCATGTATGGGACGCGGGATGCAGCTGCCATATGGCAGGCTGATTACACCGCGGCCCTTCTGGCTGCTGGGTTCGAAAGATGCCCAGCATGGCCTGCCATCTTCTTCCACAAGGATCGAGAGATTCGTCTCCTGGTCCACGGTGACGATTTCCTCATTTTGAGTGACGACGCCGGACAAGCCTATGTGGAGCAGATCCTGAGATCCAAGTACGACCTTAGGGTTGATGGAAGCATCGGGCAAGGGGAAAAGAGGCAGGAGTTTTGTGTACTGAACCGTCTCGTACGTTTCGACGAGAGGTCAGGCACTATCTCCTACGAGCCTGATCCCAGGCACGCTGAAATCATTCTGAAAGACTTGGAAATGGAAACCTGCAAGCCGGTAAAGAGCCCAAACGAAAAGCTTAAGGCAGAAGACGTTGCAAAGCGTCTGGAGATGCCTACGGTTGCGCCGGACCGCATTAGCAAGTACCGCTCCTTGGTCATGCGTGCGGCCTTTTTGGCGCAAGACAGGCCGGATCTGTCTGAAACCGTCAAGTGCCTTGCACGGAAGATGCAAGGGCCTACGGAGGCTGACTTCGGAGACCTCAAAAGGGTGGCTCGGTATCTGAAAGGTACAATGCGGCTGGTGCAAAGGTTCACGCCACAGAGGTTCAGCGAGGTAGTCACAGTCCACGCGGACAGTGACTTCGCGGGATGCCTTCAGACGCGCAAAAGCACCACCGGACTCGTGTGCTACTACGGCAAGCACGAGGTGAGGCACTCGAGCAACCTTCAAAGCACGGTGTCACTATCCTCGGGAGAAGCCGAGTACTACGCTCTGGTGAAGGGAGTGGCCAGTGGGATGGCTACTCAAGAGCTACTGCGTGGATGGGGCTTGGACGTGAAGCTGCAGGTTCACACTGACAGCGCTGCTGCACTGGGTACCTGCAACAGACTCGGGTTGGGTAAATCCCGACACGTGCAAACACGTTACCTGTGGATCCAAGAGAAGCTCGCAAACAAGCAGTTCGAGTTGTTCAAGATCGACACCAAGCTGAACACGGCTGACCTGCTTACTAAGTCGCTAGCCGTGGAAAGTGCTGAGCAGCACCTGAAACGCATGGGCTTCGAAGTGGTCTCTGGTAGAAGCGGTTTAGCGAAAGCAGTTGTATAGTGTACAGTGTCCTAAAGTGGACGTCAGCGGAATCGCCTCCGCCCAGGAGGGGTGATTCCGGACACGTATCTTCCTAAATGGTAAGATGCAACTGACCTTGCTTTTGGCTCAAGGAAAATAGGAGCGTTGCTATTATCTAATCAGTTGCACATGGGCTGTCGAGCGGTTTATCGCTCGCGCGAAATGTTTCATCCCTACAAATCGTATAAGCCCCAAACCCTAAATCCTAATCATCTTCCCCCTCAACTCTGATGAAGACCGCTTTATGATAAAGTCTTCTATGTGTTCCGTGTCGTACACCGATGTAAGGTCGTGTATATACACGCCCGAGAGAAAGCCTACATGGACTTTACCACACCTTTAAAAGGGGTCTATAAGGGCTACTATATGGGATCGATACGGGTACTATGAGATAAGTGCCTTAATAAATTAGGATAGGGTTTTGGGGCCCATTATACTAAAGTTGATGAGAACCGTCACCGCGAAACCCCGAACCCTGAGCCCCGAGGCCCTAACCTTAAACCGAAGCCAGGCGACCCTTGTCCAGGCCATTGCCACGGTCACCACCGCCGCAGAGGTCACGGCTGAGGGGTTCAGGGGTGTAGGTTTTGGGCTTTAGGGCTGTAGGGGAACTCTATAGGTCAGGTTTTGGTGATTGAGACTTGGAGGCACAAAGCGAAAACGGGTGAGCTTGCTAGCATCAGACTTGCAAGTGCTCAACAACGGAAAAACCAAGAATAGACGAGATTTCGCCTCAGGATTTCGGATTATATGGGTTTCCCCTCAGTGGTTCGGGGTTTGGAGGTCTTGGGGCTTTTGGCGTTAAGAGGAGCAAGAGTGGTCCGGGGTGTCAGAGCCCTACTAGCTACTATCTTAAGCCCTGAGCCCAGCCCCTGTTTTTTCACATAGGGTCGCACATGACGTCTCAGAGGGATCAAAAGCTTTTTATGAGTCGGTGTCGAACTGAGAAAGCCAGAGTATGATGGCCTGCATCTCAGCGGTGATATGGCGGCCGTTTTCATGCCTCCGAAACCCTAGCCTCACACCCTAGGCCCCAAGCCCTAAGCCCCAAGTCACCCTAAAGCTCCAAAATCCGTCAAACTCCCGAACGCATAAAACGTCAACCCTAAACCCTAAACCCTAAACCCTAAACCTTAAACCCTAAACCCTAAACCCCTAAACCCTAAACCCCGAAGGCTTAAAAACACCCTCATGAAACCCGTGAGGTGCGGAGAGGCGCTAAGAGGCAAGACCTGCTGTCACTGGCCCAAGCCGCCACCGAGGAGGGCCATGAAAGTCTGAAATTTCAGACCCCGAATATCGGACGCCTTTGAAGAGTTTATATGATGGGCAATTAGCCATTATATTTCGGTTGCTATAATGAAGGGAAAAAGAGGAGCCTAAATTTGGTTTGGAGAGTTGCTATAAATAAGGGTATAGTTTAGAAGCTGCCCCCACCCTGCAATAGTGGTATAATAGGAATATATTCGGGCCCTATTATGCTCCTATTATACCACTATTACAGGGTGGGGACAGCTCCTAGGGTCTAGTACTTAGAGGACCATGGGACTTGGTAAGTAGGGTTATAAGTAAGGTAACTATAGTTATATCTACTTATAACCCTACTTAAGGTACTTATAACGCTACTTACTAAGTCCCAGGATCCTGGTGTGGAGGGTACTGAAAGCCTGAGTCGTTGAACCCCGAGTGGAGGGGCTCGGGGTCGGGTTGGGTTCCTTTCAAGGGCTCGTCTACAGGGATAGCCTGTAAGGGCTCCTTTAAGGGTCCCTTTAAAGGGATCTATAGGGACTCTATAAGGGTATAGGGTTTAGGGTTCACTTGGAGGTTCATGGGTAGTTATAAGTGAGGGTCATAAGTCCCCCTAATATGGGGTATAAGTATAGCTACCCTACTTATAACCCTACTTGTAAATATCCATGAACCTCTAAATGGGAGCCTTAATCGTGAGAATAGGGTGCTAGGGTACCTTAGACTATTTTCCATAAAGGGACTACAAGGGGATACTGCGCAGAAGTTATATTTACCCTGAAACTGTAACCTTCCGGAAATACGACGAAGCCAAAGCACGGCTTAGACCCTAAGCCAACCTGCTATAGGGGCCTAAAGAATTACCTATACTATTCTGGGGGTTCCTCATTATAGTTATAGTAAAACGGGCCCCAAAACCCTATTCTAATTCTTAAGGCCCCTATGGTAGGGTATATTAGAGGGTAGTTGGGGGGCTGAACATAACTCCGGCTCAGGGTCTAAGGTCAGGGGTTTAGGCGGCATGGCTCAGGGCTGCTTAGGTTGTTTGAGGGGTTTTAGGGGCTGGGATTTACAGGATTTATGGGGCTTTGAGAGCTTTGGAGTTTCGGGTAGACCCTAAACCCGGAACTCCAAACCCTGAACCCTAAACCCTAAACCAGGGGTCTTTGATGGTTTCAGATGGTTTCAGGGTTTATAGGGCTTTCCATGTTATGTGGGGCTATGAATTCTCAAGGTGCGCCTCGGGTTTGGGGGCAAAAAAAGAAAGTGTCTTCGGAAATTAGGGGTACCTTAGGGTTCCTTTAAAGGGTTACTATAAGGGCACTATAAGGGTTCCTTTAAAGGGCTCTATAAGGGGTTTAGCTAGATTTTCCATTACAAGCGAAGGCCCGAATCTGGGCTCTCAGCCGCAGCCCCAAATCCTGGACCCCGCTAGGCGCTTTGGGAAGCTTTTTGATCCCCCTTTATGGTTCCTATAGTGGGTTTTCCTGACTTGCCACGGAGGACATCCGGAGACGTGTAGCGCGGGGCGAAGCTCACCGGCAGGTGCGTTTGCCTTGGGGTTTAGGCTTGAACGCTTCAGTGCTCGGAAGGATTTGTTCGGGGTTACTATCGGGTCTTGGTTGGCGTTTGGAGTATAGTTTGTTGTTTGTGCTGTTGCGGAGTTTGAAGCACTTCCTGCAGATATCGGAAGTTTATGGTTTAGAGTTTGTTTTATTGTTGCCTGGCTCTAAGAAGCTTTGCATAAACATATATATTCTGAGTCGAGATGCTTCTTGTAGTCCTATAGTCTCACTTGTAGTTCTTTATTCTTGGTTTAACCAGTTCTCTAGGAGCCTGTAAGGTAATCCCAAGGATTTGCAAAGGAACTACAATGGAGACTTTAGGTACACCCGCAGCGCCATGATTGCTCGTGACCTCACCGGGATGCCCCGGAACCCGAAACCCTAAACCCTAAACCCTAAATCCTAAACCCTATACTATACCCTAAACCCTAAACCCTATACACTAAACCCTAAACCCTATACCCTAAACCCTAAACCGTGAAGGCGCGGCTGGCGACAGCCGGGAAGTTCGACCAGGGGCCTTCTCCTGGCACGGTGGAGCTCAGCAACCTCGGGACCGTCCCGGGGCGGTCCAAGGGGAATTTTTGAGCCTTTATGGCGACTCTCAAGATTTCTTGGAAGAGGGAATCCCTTAAAAATCCCTTTCAAGGGGCCCTAAGGATACCTTCAGTTTAGAGGGCCAGTAGCGCCTAAGACCTGCAGAAGGCCATCTAAGGCCTTCACAACCTTAGTTTCGGCACCCTGAATCCACTGGCTTTAAGAAGCGCCGCAAACGCCAAACCGTGAGCCCTGTAGCACTCAGAGAGGAAATTTCCGGTGACGGGCCACGAGTTGCTGCTTGATCAGCGCTTCGACGGCTACGAGGGGCTGCGCCTGGGCGAATATTTGTGGAGTTTCACAATTCAGGGGACCCTGATAAGAAATGCATTTATGAGGGTTTTACCTTCGAAAAGCTTTTAACGGGAATCTCAGAGTAAAGGTATCGGCATTTTTTTCTTTTGTGACATGCGGGTTTCGAGCAGTTGTTTCTCTCTTTTGGGCATGGTATGTGAGTTTCAGAAAACAAGGGACCCTTTTGCAAACCCTAATTATCCTGGGATGCGAACTCTAACGACCTCTAATTCTTGACCCTTCGACCCCCCCCCCCCCTGCCCCCAAAATGTGCTTTTTTGGCCATCTGCCCCCTCCTTGGGGTCAGGGGAGTTGCTGTGCAGGGTCGGAGTTTAAGTCTTCTTGAGGTCTTGTAGTGTTAGCATCTGCGGAAAGCTCTGGCTTCCTTAAACCCTAAAGAAAACCTTTAAATTGCCAACGCAGGAGTATTCTGGCCCACACGGAGGGTAGTGGGGGACCGTTGCGACTGCTTGCGTCGGTGCCTTCGGCATGACTTTTTTTTTGGTGCATGGGGCGTTTCGGGGCTTTGAGGTTTGGCTTTGTGTTGTGGGGGTAGGGTCTGGGGGCTGTGATTGCTAGGGCCTAGGTGCTTGTATTGAAAACCCCTAGGCCCTAGGCCCCACAAAGCTTGCTGGCAAAACAGAGTATCCTCAAAGACAAGGGCAATCTAAACCCTAAACCCTAGACCCTAAGCTCAAGATAGACTTTTTTTGGATTTTTTTGAAGGGACCCAGGTTTGACAACCGACAGGACCTCCTCACCCCGCCTTTCCTCAACAACAGTCTGCTGAAGGGCCGCCCTAAGGCCTGAGCCGTAAAGATGGATGTTGCGGACGGACAAAGGAGCTTTAATAAACAAAACTGTAAAGAATACTAGGTATCGATAAGGTATAATCTTTAACTTTAACTTACGTTGCTCTTCAACCTTGGACCGACATGTGGAGCCAAAGGGGTTCTGGATGCGGCTTCGGGCCATACATCACGGGACCCCCTCTAGGCAATCCCAAACCAAACCCTTTCAAGCATCTTTAGAAACCTTTTCACATAGAGCTTTAAATAATTGCCCATACTGCTTTAAGCTTCCTTATTCTAACTATCCTATAAATAGAATGCCCCAAAACCTTATTCTAATGCTCAGACTTCTGCCATCTATTTGCAGCAAGTTATACTTATAGATTCATTCATTCTTTACACTTGTTTATACACATCCTCTGAGGATGCACACGTCGTCCTTCGTTTCGCTCTTCGTCGACAGGCTTTCGCCCGCATCCGCCCCAAACCTTCTTCTAGTTATTACGACCCCTAAACCCTAAACCCTAGACCAACTCCGCGAGGTTGGCGATGGCGTAGATGGGTGGGCTGTCTCAGAGGCGCCGGGGGCTTTCGTTGTGACGAGGAAGCCGAGTCCCTAAATCCGAGGATCGCATGCGAAGCACAGAAAGAAGCCACTGCACCGGGTACAAGTAGATAAAACTGTAGTTACCGAACTTAGAGCCCTACTTACTAAGTCTCATGGTCCTCTAAGTAGACCCTAAACCCTAAACTAAACCCTATAGATCCCTTTAAGGAACCCTATAGATCCCTTTAAGGGACCCTTACTAAGTCCCATGATCCTCTAAGGAGACTCTAAACCCTAAACTAACCCCTATAGATCCCTTTAAGGAACCCTATAGATCCCTTTAAGGGACCCTTACTCAGTCCCATGGTCCTCTAAGTAGACCCTAAACCCTAAACTAAACCCTATAGATCCTAGATCCCTATAAGGAACCCTATAGATCTCTTTAAGGGACCCTTACTAAGTCCCATGATCCTCTAAGTGCACTCCGATGCCTGCAGCCAGCTTCAGGTGCTCGCTTGCGGTTTGAGGCAGCTGGCGGTTCTCGCAGGGACCGACGCCTGAAGGTAGCTAGGTAGGGCTTTGGGACATTTTATATTTTCCCTTATTGGGCTTAAGCTTATTTACTAATATTTTTCTAAGGCTTTAAAAGCCCCACCTAGGTAGGGTTTCTGGGTTCTGTACTTGGAGGTTCATGGGTAGTTATAAGTAGGATTATAAGTAGGGTCACTGTACTTATCACCCATATTAGGGGACTTATAACCCCACTTACAACTACCCATGAACCTCCAAGTAAGGGTTTTGGTGCACATTACACTATACTTGTTTTTCAAAGGAGCA
Organism: Symbiodinium sp. CCMP2592; assembly: GCA_905221615.1. Classification (NCBI taxonomy): domain Eukaryota; class Dinophyceae; order Suessiales; family Symbiodiniaceae; genus Symbiodinium; species Symbiodinium sp. CCMP2592. The sequence goes on along the minus strand of CAJNDT010003334.1, from coordinate 2,301,574 downwards.
CCCAAAATAGTATCGGTATGTACTATAATCTCCAGAGAAATTATTTTGTATTTGCGGTCATGTAAACACGAGAGAATATGAAACACACTATTTCTAGGATGGTTCTGAGGGCGGGATGGTGCAAGGGTTCAGGGCTTTGGCTTAGTGGGGGCTGTAGGCACTCGAATCGGGTTTTAGGGCTCAGGGTTTAGCCTTTGACTCTCATCTCTGACTTTCTTGGCCGACTTCCCAAGCCCGGATGCAAAAGGGCTCAGGGTTTAGGAGTAGGGGTTTAGGGCTGTGGCTTGATTCTCCGACGAGCCTGCGGCTGCGAAGAAAGTCGAAAGTCCCGCGAGTGTTGAGGGATCGGGGTTTGACTAGGTAGGGCTTTGGGACATTTTATATTCGCACTTATTGGGCTGAAGAGGATCTTACCTGCTAATATTTTTCAAAAGCTTTGAAAGCACCTCCCAGCTTGAGGTTGCCCGTCAGTGTCGGTTGATTCCCGTAACGACGATTGATCAGGATCCCTGCCATAAACCTGGAGCCTTAAACAGTGAAGTGGGCAATCGGCCGACTGAGTGGGGTGTGGACATGCACAGGCTTTGAGCTCAGAGTGATTGTGTTGTCAAAAAAAAACCTTACACGTCAGGCTCCAAAACCCCTTCATTAAGGCTTATTAAGGAATATACTTTAAGATCATATTAGGGATCCTATTATAATTTAAGGTATATTCCTTAATTATGGGGTTTTGGAGGCTCTGCCTACCACAATTCAAGGAGCATTCCTGACTTATTGGATTTGGCCCCAAGACCTGAAGCGAGGAGACAGTGCTTGAGACCAGAACACCCTAAACCCTGCAGAGCCTGAACCCTAAACCCAGAAGTGTACAACAAAAAAGCCCTAAACCCTAAAACCCTAAACCCTAAAACCCTAAAGCCCTAAACCCTAAACCCCAAAACCCAAAACCCTAAACCCTAAACCCTAAATCCCTAAACTCTACACCTGAGACCCTGCAATGCGGGCTTCGTCCTTGCCAAGTAGGAGGGAAAAAATGACCTGAGACCCTAAACCCTAAACCCTAAGCCCGAGACCCCACGAATCTCAGGCCCTGAAGGTCAGAGGGAACCGGGCAACCTTTTTGGGTTCTATAAGGGGTTCCTTTAAGGGCTCTACAAGGGGTTCCTTTAAGGGTTCTTTAGGGGTTCCTTTAAGGGCTCTACAAGGGGTTCCTTTAAGGGCTCTATAAGGGGTTCCTTTAAGGGCTCTATAAGGGGTTCCTTTAAGGGCTCTTTAGGGGTTCCTTTAAGGGCTCTACAAGGGGTTCCTTTAAGGGTTCTTTAGGGGTTCCTTTAAGGGCTCTACAAGGGGTTCCTTTAAGGGCTCTATAAGGGGTTCCTTTAAGGGCTCTATAAGGGGTTCCTTTAAGGGCTCTTTAGGGGTTCCTTTAAGGGCTCTACAAGGGGTTCCTTTAAGGGTTCTTTAGGGGTTCCTTTAAGGGCTCTACAAGGGGTTCCTTTAAGGGCTCTACAAGGGGTTCCTTTAAGGGTTCTTTAGGGGTTCCTTTGAGGGCTCTATAAGGGGTTCCTTTAAGGGCTCTACAAGGGGTTCCTTTAAGGGTTCTTTAGGGGTTCCTTTGAGGGCTCAAAAAGGGGTTCCTTTAAGGGCTCTACAAGGGGTTCCTTTAAGGGTTCTTTAGGGGTTCCTTTAAGGGCTCTACAAGGGGTTCCTTTAAGGGCTCTATAAGGGGTTCCTTTAAGGGCTCTATAAGGGGTTCCTTTAAGGGCTCTTTAGGGGTTCCTTTAAGGGCTCTACAAGGGGTTCCTTTAAGGGTTCTTTAGGGGTTCCTTTAAGGGCTCTACAAGGGGTTCCTTTAAGGGCTCTATAAGGGGTTCCTTTAAGGGCTCTATAAGGGGTTCCTTTAAGGGCTCTTTAGGGGTTCCTTTAAGGGCTCTACAAGGGGTTCCTTTAAGGGTTCTTTAGGGGTTCCTTTGAGGGCTCTATAAGGGGTTCCTTTAAGGGCTCTACAAGAAGTTCTTTTAAGGGTTCTTTAGGGGTTCCTTTGAGGGCTCTATAAGGGGTTCCTTTAAGGGCTCTACAAGGGATTCCTTTAAGGGTTCTTTAGGGGGTTCCTTTAAGGGCTCTTTAGGGGTTCCTTTAAGGGCTCTACAAGGGGTTCCTTTAAAGGTTCTTTAGGGGGTTCCTTTAAGGGCTCTTTAGGGGTTCCTTTAAGGGCTCTACAAGGGGTTCCTTTAAGGGTTCTTTAGGGGTTCCTTTAAGGGCTCTACAAGGGGTTCCTTTAAGGGCTCTATAAGGGGTTCCTTTAAGGGCTCTATAAGGGGTTCCTGAGGGCTCTATAAGGGGTTCCTTTAAGGGCTCTACAAGGGGTTCCTTTAAGGGTTCTTTAGGGGTTCCTTTAAGGGCTCTACAAGGGGTTCCTTTAAGGGTTCTTTAGGGGTTCCTTTGAGGGCTCTATAAGGGGTTCCTTTAAGGGCTCTACAAGGGGTTCCTTTAAGGGTTCTTTAGGGGTTCCTTTGAGGGCTCTATAAGGGGTTCCTTTAAGGGCTCTACAAGGGGTTCCTTTAAGGGTTCTTTAGGGGTTCCTTTAAGGGCTCTACAAGGGGTTCCTTTAAGGGTTCTTTAGGGGTTCCTTTAAGGGCTCTATAAGGGGTTCCTTTAAGGGCTCTACAAGGGGTTCCTTTAAGGGTTCTTTAGGGGTTCCTTTAAGGGCTCTACAAGGGGTTCCTTTAAGGGTTCTTTAGGGGTTCCTTTAAGGGCTCTATAAGGGGTTCCTTTAAGGGCTCTACAAGGGGTTCCTTTAAGGGTTCTTTAGGGGTTCCTTTAAGGGTTCTACAAGGGGTTCCTTTAAGGGTTCTTTAGGGGTTCCTTTAAGGGTTCTACAAGGGGTTCCTTTAAGGGTTCTTTAGGGGTTCCTTTAAGGGTTCTTGAAGCAGGGGTTCCTTTAAGGGTTCTTTAGGGGTTCCTCTGAGGGTGCTTTAGGGTTTCCTTTAAGGGTGCTTTAGGGTTTCCTTTAAGGGTTCTTTTGGGGTTCCTCTAAGGGTTCTATGAAGGTTCCTTTAAAGGGGTCCAGAACCCTGCAACCTGAAAATCGCCTTTAGCGGTGTTTCAAAGCAGTAAAGCCTGCATTTTCGATTCTGGGGTCGGCAGTGAGCGCCTCGAAGAGCCGCCTACCTACACCTGCTAAACCCTACTTTTTTGAAGGTTCTTCTTATGAACCCTAATATTGGATTCATAGGTGCCCTACAAAAAAGTAGATTCTGGTAGGTTAAGGCAGGGTTGTTGCGGGTGTTGGGGCCCCAGGGTTCGGGGAGTAGGGCTGCAGGGCTTAGGGTTTAGGGCTTAGGGTTTAGGGCTCAGGGTTTAGGGGTTTAGGGTTTAGGGGTTTTAGGGCTTCGGGGTTGCAGAGTGCTGGGTTCTAAGTTCTAGGTGCTGGGTTTGGGGATTCTTTCTAGCCCCAGCCCCGGGGCAGGGTACGATCTATGCCCGGGAGCTTGCAACCACTGGGACGGGGATTTGGCGTAAAGCCCGAGGATATGGCGCCACGCCTTCATCACCGAGCACCGCAAGGCTCTGGGAACGCTGGGGGCGGAAAATTATTATGTGGCAGTTTCCGAAAATTAGGGGTACCTTATTTCGGCGTCCTTACAATAAGGATCCTACTATTTGGGGAACTATATTAGGGTCCCCTATTTTCGGAAACTCCCATGTGAAGCTTACTTGTGAAGGCCCAGGGGTAGTTCTAAGTGGGGCGCTCGTTTAGCCCGCTGGCCGTTGACATGCATAGGACGATGCTGGCGTTACCCGACATAGCTCTTTCTGCTTCCAACCGAGGCCCTAAACCCTAACCCTCTACGAATCACACCTGCTGCTGTTTTTTGGGGGCTTCGCGAATACCGGGTTCCCTTTGTTTTCTCGGAGGTTCCAGGCCTTGATCGAATAAGGGCTTTCCTATTTCGAAAACTTAAGTTCCAGCAGGGATCCGCATAGTCCAAGACCTAGTAGTGGAGTAGGTAACCTTTAACCTTTTTTGGGTAGTATCGTCCCTATATAATCCTTATATAACCAGAAAGGTTAACCTTTAGTTCCCCACTGATACCCGACAAGTAGGATGGGGTTTAGGGGTTTATAGGGCTTGGGGTTTACGGCTTATAGGCTTTGGGGGTTTAGGGTTTAGGGCTTAGGGTTGGAAGACGGTTCAGAGGTTTTTTGATCGATTTTTCGCAGGTTGCGGCATCCTTTGACTGGGGGTTCGGAGTTTCCTGGGGCCTCATTAATATAGGGGCCTTTATAATTAGAATAGAGTTCCGGGGATCTATAAGGGCTACCATAAGGGATCTATAAGGGTACTATAGAGTATAGGGGCCTTAATAATTAGAATAGGGGTTTGGGGGTATATTACACTAGAACTACAATAAGGAGCCCCCCCAAAGTAGTATAGGTAATTGTTGGGGCCGCCTCATTTCCCAGACCCCCGGGAGGATCCAAAAAGTAGATCCCTTCATGGGAGTTCCTATAAGCTTGCAGTGTTGAGGGTTTGCCATGTTGCATGGTATCTAGTGGCCGGTGTGCATAGGCAAGTTTTCGATACCGCCCTTAGCAACCCTAAGCCGCCTCCTGTACAAGGGTGGGACGGAGCGACGGACGAGCAAGCTTGGCGGGGGTTCTGGCACTCTCCTCGGAAGATCCTGAAGGGCTTCGGGAGAAGTTGAGTCCGCCCAGCAGTGAGAGGGTGAAGGTCTGATCGTTCTTGTCACTGAATCTCAAACCCCGATCCCGAAAATCGACAGATATGGAATAGTTCGTGGTAGCTTGCTTTCTCTCAGAGATTGGATATAGCATGATGTAGCTTTACAGTTCTAAACCAGGAAACCTATTCATAGATTCTTTAATACATGCTAAACTAGGGTCAGCAAACCTGCTTGGACATCCCCAAACCCGGCAGAGCATGGGCGTTACTTTTCGGGGTGTAGGGTTTAGAATTCAGAGCTTAGGGTTTAGGATTTAAGGTTTACGATTGGGATTCTGTTTATTTTGAGGTTTAGGGAGCTTCAAGAAAATTTTGTTCTGATTTGCATTGTCTCTTTAGCTTAGGGTCTCCAAGTAGGGCGTCTTCTGACTGAGGGTTTCGGTAAGGTTTGGAGTTGTGGCGTTAATGCTTCAATGAGGGAACGTTTCTTTCTTGTCTTGAACCTGCTCTTCCTCCTGTGAGTTTTCTTTGTTGTCGCCAGGAACGATAGTGCAGCTCCGAAGCAATGTGTGTATATATATATATATACATATATATATATATACCACATTTATATCCCAATCTATATATATATATACAAATATACATTGGGTCTATATGCATTTGTAGTATACAAATTCAAGATTTGAATCTCCGTCAATCATGTTCCGAAGGAGGCTACTTAGCAAGCCATCCTTCGGTCAGTAGTCAAACAAAAAATATGTTTAGGCGCATTATGTCGAGGTTTGGTAGGTCGAGGTGTAGTCGTAGTCGTCGCAGTAGTAGTAGCAGGAGTAGGAGTAGGAGTAGGAGTAGGAGTGGGAGTAGGAGTAGGAGTAGGAGTAGGAGTAGGAGTAGTAGTAGTAGTAGTAGTAGTAGTAGTAGTAGTAGTAGTAGTAGTAGTAGTAGTAGTAGTAGTAGTAGTAGTAGTAGTAGTAGTAGTAGGAGCAGTAGTAGTAGCAGCAGCAGCAGTAGTAGTAGTAGCAGTAGTAGTAGTAGCAGTAGTTTCGTGCTTGTTGCTACAAGAGCGTACCTCTTAAGCGCGGGAGCGTTTGCACGCCTGCGTCCTCTTTGTGTTCAGGAAGACCGTGGCCTGTGATCTGCCAGCTTTTGGGGTGCAGGCGTTTGGGTAGAGTTGTTTTTGAGATCCGTAGTAGCTTAGTAGCTGAGTGGATACACGTTACACGTTTTGGGATAGTACTACCTACTATAAAACTGAAATCTTACACTTTTTGGGGCTTATGAACTCAGCAACGTCGGATGAGAAATCAGCATCACTGACTTCACCGTCTTCCGCTTCTGAGGTAGTGACCCTTCCTGCAACTATTCAAGAGTTTTCAAGCGAGGCCGTGCCGTTTCTCAGCGCACTGCAGCTGCGGCGGGGGAAGGCAGAGGCTTCTGCACATGACTGAGCTGGGCGCAATAGCAATAGCCTTCTGATGGTGGGTTGGTCGGACGGCTGAAGCTGTTTGGTACAAAGTACTGAAAGCCCACTCTGATTGTGGGTCTTGGGTTGAATGTCGGGTTCTCCAAACTCCAGCATGGCTTCCGCGTATCTCGGCAGGGAGCCTCGCCTGCCGTGAGTCCTCTTCGGATCCGTTGAAACCGGGGAAGGTCTCAATGAGACATACACCGACCAAACCCCACAAAGGGTGCCCCCTCCCTTTTCCTCGCCCTGCCGGCCCTCACACGAGTGGTCTAAAGTAGCATTTCGATTGTTGTAACTGTTGAAATCGACAAGGGGGCCATCTGAACGAAGAGCAAACCTCTTACAGGTTGGGGGAGAGGCCATCGCGCCATGGGATGGGGAGAACCGCCCGTTGCCACACACAGCCTCCACAAACCTAGACCCAAACCATCTTCAACGAGTCCTAAACCCTAAAACACTGGATTACGTACTTAGCTATGTGAGTGCGGGGAGTTCCTGAAACAATGCTCTGGCATTTGAAGAATGCCAGTGTTGCGATCAGCTGGGGTCATATTTAGTGGCGTATTGTAGGGGCCTCAATATTGCTTATACTATGTTGGGGGTTCCTTATCATAAAAGTAGTATAATTCGCCCCAAAACCTTATACGAATTATTAAGGCCCCTGCATTATCTGGGGTTGTTATTTCTGAAGTCGGGCCAGCACACGTATTGACGCTGGCCTCGCCCGGAAAGTCCGAGTGTGAACTCCGAAACCCTGCAGCCCTGGAGCCTGCAGGTGCTAGTGTGTTCCTTGCAGTGCGACTCTGCCCTAAACTCTAAACCTTGAATCCTAAACACCCTAAACCCTAAACCATAACTTGTAGCCCTGAAAAAAAGCTGTCAGCGCCCGTTTCGAAGAGGTGCAGGGCCGCCGACGCTCCGCCTGCCGCGCAGTAGAAACCACGTTGGCCGTGGGCCCATCCGGGTTTTATCGGGTTTTATAGGGTTTAGGGTTCAGGGTTTAGGGTATATAGGGTTTACAGGGTCTGTAGGGTTTGTAGTGCTTACAGGGTCTATAGGGTCTATAGGGTTAAACGGGGTCTGTAGGGTTAGAGCGAATATCGGCATTTATGGGAGTTATGGGGCTTATAGGCTTTGCAGGGTTTATAGGATTCGTAGTCTTTGTAGGGTTTAGTGCTTTTAGGGTTTATAGTTGTCAGGGTTTAGAATTCTTGAAGTTCACATTTGGCCGTCGGGTCCTCTGTTGTCTCAGGCTCGAGTTCTATGCGGGTTCTGGAAGTCTTTAGATGGTCGAGGGGTTTAGGATACAAAGAAGTGTGAGCTTTTGAAACCCTTGTATAGGTCTTGTAGGTCTTTATAGGGTTCTCCGCCTGGTATGTTCTTAAGGCTTAGGCGAAAGTTCGACGGGGTTCGGGCAGATTTCCAGGTTTCCGGGCCTGCGGGCATTTCCCGTTGCGGTCGTCCGTAACGGAACTCGACCTCGGATTCCGCGCAGAAGCCTTTTGATGTTACTCTCGGATTGGGGCTTGGTTGTAGGGATTCGGCCCTAAACTAGACTCCAACAGCCTCAACCTTTGAAGCCTCAACCCGGAAAGCCCGCATCCAGCAACCCCGCAAACTTTGAACCTAAACCCTAAAGCCTGAAAAAGTTCCCCAGACCCGCGAGGAAGCCTTGTGAGGGATCCTGCTTGAGACCGTAGGCGATCGAACAATATACGCAACCGCGGCAAACCTCAAGCCCTAACTCAAAGGTAATAAATGCTAAACCCTAAAGCCTAATGACTACACTAGCCTACCAAACCCTACTTTGCTTTGTAGGTTCTCATGTTCAACCCTAATATGGAATTTATAGGGACCCTACAAAAAAGGGTAGGTTCTTGTAGGGTCCCGTGCGATACGTCCCGGCATACTTGTCAAAAACTTAGCCCGAAGCCCTAAGCTCCTAAACCCCTAGGCGCCTAAACGCCTAGACTCCCTAAAAACCCCTAGACCCCTAAACCCCTAAACCCCGAACTCAGCTTCAAACCAAGAAGCCCAAACCTCTGTCACAGTTGGGTAACATTTTACATTTTTCTGGCTACTTGAACCCAATTAAGGAATGAACATGTATATTTTTATTCCTATCCCAACCATGAACAGCGAGGTTGGTCGACCTGGCCAGCGACTGGTCTTCTTCGGCGGTAAAGGAGGGGTCGGCCCGGGTGCCCGGTTTGGGGTTTAAGGGGCTGGGCTTCTTTGGAGAAGTTTAGGGGTTTAGGGTTTAGGGGTTTAGGCTTTAGGGGTTTAGGCTTTAGGGTTTTAGGGGTTTAGGGTTTAGGGGAGAGAGAGAGAGGGTTTAGGGGTTTAGGCTTTAGGGGTTTAGGCTTTAGGGTTTTAGGGGTTTAGGGTTTAGGGGAGAGAGAGAGAGGGTTTAGGGGTTTAGGCTTTAGGGGTTTAGGCTTTAGGGGTTTAGGCTTTAGGGTTTTAGCGGTTTAGAGGTTTAGTTGAGGATTTAGAGTTTAGGCTTTCAAGGGTTCAGGGTTTCAGGATTTGGCTGGTTGTTGTGGCCGGCTGCTGGTGGTGGGCAGCACGAGGGTTCTTGAATACCAGAAAGTCGGAATCTCAGTTGAGTCGAGGGAGCCAAGGAGTCTGGGTTCTGATTTAACATGAAGCTTTGGAAGCTAAGCGTGCAGGGGATTTAGACGGCAGCTTTTTGGGATTTGGGATTGACTTTAATCTTCGCAGGCCTGGAATTCGGGGATCCTTCTTATGACTTTTTCACGCAATCCGGAAGAAGGGAGGCAGGCGGTTGAAGGGTAGGGTTTCGGAACCTCCGGGTCGCGGGATCGGGGATGCAGCGTCAGAGCTCGGGCAAGAAGGCTTGGCCTGTAAAGGCGGTGTAATTAAGGGGTTTAATGAGGGCTTAGGGTTTGGGGCTTAGGGTTTAGGATTTAGGGCTTAGAGTTTAGGGCTTTGAGTTTAGGGTTTAGGGCCTAAGGTTTAGGGTTTAGGATTTCTGGGTGGAGAGTGGGCCTAATTTGAAACGCTGCGCGTCGTCCGCCTCGGCCCGGCTGTAGGCGCATGCGGCGAGTGGCTACTACCTGCAGCAAGCTCTTGTAGGAAAAAAGTAACAGTTGGAATCGCACTTATAGTAAAAGTAATGTTCATAGCAACACGAAGCAGGATGATTGTGAGTAGTATTAGTAGTGGTAGTATCAGTACGAATTTTGGTGTCGCCATTCCGAAACACTGGATACCAAGACTCTCGCAAGCGGCGGGATGCCTTAAGTATGGGCCGTTGAGGTTGTGGATTTCGTGGGCGTCTTGGATTAGGGAAGCATCAGAGCCTTTTCAACCACGTTACTCCGCCTATCCCAACGAAAGGGCGTCTAAAACAAGCCTGAGACGCACATAAAGATGCTACATTGCAGTCCCGTGTCGTCGAAAACTCCAGAAAGCTCGCACCTGTCAGCGAGCGGAGGAGGGGCGGGAGGGAAGGGGGAGGGGGGGGGGGGGGGGAGGGGGGGAGGGGGGGGGGGGGGGGGTGTGGAGTGCCTACACTTTGGGGGTGGGGTTATTGGGGAGGGGATTAAGAGGTGGGGAATAGAGGAAATCCGAATAGGAACCTCTGACCGCTTCGGCCGGGGCCGAGGCGAATTTTTGGGGCTGTGGCTACAGGCTTGTGGCATTGTCGGTTCCGGTGTAGCAGTTTTTGATGTGTGAGATGTAGGGCAGGGCACCTGCACATTTCGACTTCAGACTGGTTTGATTAGGGCTTCACATACAAACTCCTGTCTAAAAAGGGAGCACGAGCCGCAAAACCCGAGAGTCGTGATGACTTATAGTCTTGATTGTAGTTGTGTTGTTCGGTCTAACCAGGATGCTAACAGGTGACCCCAAAGAGGAATGACATTGGAGACTACACTAGGGGGGGGCCTTATTTTGGGGCTCCTGATCATATGTTATAGTATAATACACCCAACACCCAATTTGAATTATGAGAGCCCTATATGTAGTAGGTGGTTTAACGACGATGAGTTTTGTTTGAGACTGGGTCTACTTTCAGTCTACAAAGCGACCTCCCGTGCTGGAGTCGATGGAAGGTGCAGTTTCGTACCTCATGGTTTCATCCAGGGGTCCCTTATAGTTATCCGTATCATATCCCATCTTGTATCCTTCATAGTACCCTACTACAGCAGGCAAGACTTCGTCGTCGTCTTCGTATGCTGCGGCCACAGCCGCACAGGGACAGAAGGTCCGCACCTCAAGTGAGTCAGTGAGTCTGTCCGTTTGGCGGATAGGGTTTAAGATGACAGGGTCTGCGCGGGTGTTTCTGCCTCTGACTGCTTAAAATAAGTATATACAGTAGAGTTGTCAGCATTTTGTAATCATGTACCTTCCTACTGATGAACAAATGCCACTGTTTTTGCTCCTCGTTGCTTGACCCTCGCCGAGCCTTAGTATGTCCCCAGAATTGTTGACCAGGACCACGCACCTTGTTTCGAGTTCGGGACAAGTGGTTTGGGGGAAACTGTCGGCATGCATGTGTAGGGACCACAACGGGATGTTATTGCTATGTAATCAACCGTTCACACAAACCCAAACTTCGTAATATTCCCGCCCAAGGTGTTGATCATCTCCACTGACCCTGCCCATTCCCTGGGCGACGCACTCTCCGAGCCACTGACGGGGAAGCCACGGCAGGTAGCTGGAAACTCAGTCGGAGAGTTCGGCTTGCTGGTCTGAGAAGCCGGCGGTGTGAGAAGCCTGCTATGACAGATAAAGCGACGACTGCACCGCCTTTAGTAGTTATCGTTCGAGAAGTAGAGCAGTGAGCAGTAGTAGCAAAGGATGTCGTCGTCGTCGTGTTCGTAGTAGTAGTTTTCGTCGTCGTAGTCGTAGTCGTCGTGGAAGTGGTAGTGGTAGTCGAAGTCTTAGTCGTCGTCGCGGTGGTGGTAGTAGTAGTAGTAGTAGTAGTAGTAGTAGTAGTAGTAGTAGTAATAGTAGTAGTAGGGGTAGTGGTAGTGGTAGTGGTAGTGGTAGTAGTAGTAGTAGTAGTAGTAGTAGTAGTAGTAGTAGTAGTAGTAGTAGTAGTAGTAGTAGTAGTAGTAGTTGTAGTAGTAGTAGGAGTAGTAGCAGTAGCAGTAGCAGTAGCAGTAGCAGTAGCAGTAGCAGTAGCAGTAGTAGTAGCAGTAGTAGTAGCAATCGTAGTAGAGTAGTGGTGGCAGTAGCAGTAGCAGAAGCAGTAGCAGTAGCAGTAGCAGTAGCAGTAGCAGAGAAGTCGCAGTAGCAGTAGCATTAGCAGTAGCAGTAGCAGTAGCAGCAGTAGTCGTCGTAGTACTTGTAGCAGCAGCAGTAGCAGTAGTAGAAGTAGAACTTGAAGTAGAAGTTGAAGCAGCAGGCAGCAGGGGCAGGCAGCAGGAGCAGGAGGCAGGAGCAGGATAGTCGTAGTCGTAGTAGTACAAGAAGCAGCATCAGCACAGACAGCGGAAGCATCGAGGAGGAGGAGGGAGGAGGAGGATGGTGGTGCCGAGGGCATGCTAGCACTGATTCTACTGCGCGTTCTGTTATGATGATTGGACCAGTGCCCATGACGAGGGAGCAACATGGCATTCCAGTTGCAGAGCTCCGTTTTTGTGTTTTCCATTGCGGTTGCACTATGACTCTTTCTTGGGCTTGACGGTTTAGGGGTTAAGGGTTTAGAGGAGACTTTGAATGCTAGTTCGTTGCGGAGGCAGACAACCTCTTTGCAGTGGAGGTCGGGAAACTCGGCCACCTTAGGGTTCCTTCAAAGGGCCCCTATAAGGCTACTGCAAGGGGTTCCTTTCAAGGGCTCTTATAAGGATAGAAAGTTTCCGCTTAGATTTACACGCCAGACCTAAGACCTAACCTTTACCGTACACACTGGCCCTAGAACGCCAAATCCCGACGCCTGAATAGGCAGGCCGAAGAGAACGTCTCTCATGCAGAAATGCCTGAACCGTCAGTCGTAAACCCTGCACCATCCTAAAACCTAGGTCCCTAAACGCTTATCCCCCACTACACTCACCCTTAAGCCTAAACCCTTCCTACCCGCCTGAACAGCCTCTTGCAATCTCTCACCGGTCTTTTGCCGTCTGTGGTTCAGGCCAAGCTTAACTTTGAATGTACATGCTTGGCCCCGGACCAGACTGTAAACAGCACAATATGGAGGCCTTAGCAATTACCCACCCTGTTTTGGGGGTTCCTTATTATGATTCTAGTGTAATGGCCCCAAAACCCTATTCTAATTATCACGGCTCCTCTACTCTATAGTACCCTTATAGATCCCTTATGGTAGCCCTCTTAGATCCCCTTTAAACGAACCCCATTCTGATTATAAAGGCCCCTCTTCTACATAGAACCCTTATAGGTCCCTTTTTAAAGGAACCCTTATAGATCCCCTTTTAAAGGAACCCTCTTAGATCCCCTTTAAAGGAACCCTACTCTGATTATGAAGGCCCCTGTATCAGACCCCGAGCAGCCCGACGATCCCAAGAGCCCCAAGCTCTGGCCCTGCTCCCAGGCCCACAATCCCTACTGTTGATGATATGGGAGTTTCCGAAAATTAGGACCTTATTTGGGGGTCCTTATAATAAGGATCCTACTATTTGGAGTACTATATTAGGGTCCCCTGTTTTCGGAAACTCCCATATAAATCCTGGTTTAGGGTTTAGGGTTTATAAGGAATATACCATAAATCCCATAGTTTAGGGTCCTTAAGGTAATGCAGGATTTACATCATCAACAGTACCTCGCCAGGCTTGTCCCAGTTTGTGAGTGCTGAAACCGCAAAGCCTGGATAGGGGGTCTACTTGGAGGTTCATGGGCAGTTGTAAGTGGGGTTATAAGTCCCCTAATATGGGTTATAAGTATGGTTACCCTACTTGCAACCCTACTTATAACTACCCATGAACCTCCAAGTAGGGGTTTAGGGTTTAGGGCATTTGCAGGTGGATCCGGAAGAGGCTTTGCAAGAGCTGCGGGAGAGCCTGAAGGTAGGCTGCTGCAAGCTCTGAGATGCGGTTCTTGCGTTTCGCCCTAAGCCCTAAACCCTGTAGTGTAGGCCTTTCGAGGCAGGCTCAGGACCTGCGCGCTGCGGCACCCGAGAAAGAGTTAGTACACTTAATTGAAAACAACCCTAAACCAAGCCCTAAACCCGGGGGCTTATTGTGCTTTGGTCGGGCTAAGGCTCTCGGATTTCTGGTGTCATTCCCCCGAGGGGGGACCCATCCTGCAAAGCAACAAGACAGGGGTTTAGGGTCAAGAGGGTAGGGTTTAGGGTAGCGGGTAGGGTTTAGGGTTTAGGATTTAGGGTTTAGGGTAATAAGTAGGGTAACTACACTTAGAAACTTATAGCTACCCCCCCCGAGCCTCCAAGTATAGCACCTAGACCCTAGGCGCTGTAGTTCACAAGGGGAGTTGTCAAAATTAGGGTCCCTTTTTGGGTACCCTAAATAATAGGTGCCGTACTATAACAGGGACCCAACATGGGACAGTAATTTTGACAACCACCCACAAGACTCCAGAGCTCGAAGACCCGGACTTTGCACCCTGGGCCTCGAAATTAGGCTGAAGCACCCTTAATCGGGTTTAGGGTTTAGGGATACCTTAAGGCCCTAAGCATAAACTCTCCGAGAGCACCTCCCTAAACACTGAGCCTAAACCCCTAAAAAGCCCCTAAGACAAGCTCGAAAGCCCGCAGACCGAGACCCTACTGGCCTGCTTTCCTCACCAGAGCTGCCCCCAGTTTCGAGCCGCATGCTCTGGACGCGAGACCCTATCCTTTTCCTAGGTAGGGCTTTGGGACATTTTATATTTTCCCTTATTGGGCTTAAGAGTATCTTATTTACTAATATGTTTCAAAGGCTTTAAAAGCCCCACCTAGCTTCCTTTTCAATGCTAAGAAGTGCTTGTTACAGAACTCGGCCCTAAAGCCTAAAAGCCTACAGCCTGAATCCTGAAGCCTACAAACGCCTAAAGCCTGAGCCCACGAAGCTGAATCCTGCTACCCTGCACGGTCATTCCTTAGGGTTCGCCTACCTTAACATATCAGAGCCTACTTTTTTGTAGGGCCCCTATGAATCCCAAAATAGGGTTTATAATAAGAACCTACAAAAAATCGGGTTTAGTAGGTGTGTGTATATAACTATTAAGACCTCTATACAGCCACGTTCCCATGACCCCGACACTCTACCCTAGCCATTGAGGGCTCTATACAACTAGGCGAAACTATTCCCTAAACCCTAAGCCGCAAACTGCACAGACAGGCCCTTGATGCCAAGGCCCTGTGCCTTGACTCAGACTCGAAGGGATGGGGGGGGGGTTGGAGCGATTTTATCGGAGGGATGGGATTCGGGTGGTCGCTTCTTAAGGCTCAGGTTTAGGGCTTTAAGGGTTGCTCATTTCCATAGCTGGTGTTAGAGGGTCACACTGGGTATCTGTTCATCACGTTAAGATTTCTGAAAGAATGGACCGAGCAGAAGGATCTCCGGGTTTCTGAGGGTCTGTAGAAGACCTTTACAGGGGCTGTCCAAAGCATCCAGGAGCGCTTTTTGTGGTTTGGATTCCCTAAGTGTGGTCTAGCGGTAGCGTTTTTGGGCACAAGGGAAGGTTAAGGGGTTAGGGGAGATCGGGTGTGGGTGTTTTTGGCATTTAAGCTCCATGGGTTTAAGAGTTCTTGACGGCGTAGGGAGTTTAGGGTTGCAAGGGGTTTGGTCTAGGGCTTAGGTGACGGGGCTATGCGTTTATGGTGTCAGCAAGCTCGCAGCGGCCGTCGTGGTCGCCCAGTCGCTTGAAGCGCCAGCTCTATGGGCACCACGCACCAAGCCCTAAGCACTTTACTTCATGGCAAGATGCAGGGAAAGCCTTAACTGGCAGCAGTTGTTGCGCATCCTTGTGCTTTTTCTGCTGCCGTGTGCAGCTTGTCGCTTAGATGATGACTGTGATGGTCTTTCTAGTTCAATAGGTAGTATTCGTGCGCCCTCGAGTCTCGCATCGGTCTCAGTGGCTCTGCCCCAAAATTCCCAAAATCCCATCGCTCACGAAGTCTCCTTGACTCAGTTCAGGGCCTAAGCCCTAAACCCCCAAACCCTGAACCCTAAAACCCTAAAACCCTAAAAACTTAAACCCTTAAACCCTAAAACCCTATCCCTATAAACCCTAAACCCCTAAACCCCTAAAACCCTACACCCTAAAACATCCTAAAACCCTAAACCCTTAAAGGGATCGTGAGGGCTTTGGGTAGCGCCAGGGAGACCCTCGGCTCTTCGGCTATCAGCCGAGCCGCCTTTTTTTAGGGACCCCCAAAAGCACATAAGCATAGGCATTTTAATAAGGCTATCCCTACCTTCTTAGGCTTCATTATCAGGAGGTTTATATGGGTGGTTGTCAAAATTAGGGTCCCTTTTTGGGTCTCTATTATAATACGGCTAATATTTAGGGTGCCCAAAAAAGGACATTAATTTTGACAACCACCCATATGGGATATCCCTCACATAACTTTGGCTTATGTGCTTTTTTGGGGGCCCTACTGTTTCGCTTGACTAAGGCTAGACTCCCTGGGCCTGCGCGGGGCCAAGTAGCTCTTAGCGGGTCTCGCCGGTCTTTTTTTGAAGGGCTGTTTTGGGGTTTTTGCTGACCGGAGATCTTTGGACTCTACAGGGTTAGTACGAAGTACGTAGGAATTATGTCTGGGTTTTGGTGGGGGTATGTAGGGTTCGTTAGGAACACGATGAGTGTCGTGAATCCCGTCAGCCCTTATGTGCAAGCTCCATCGGATCTTCGTGGTTGGGGGTCTTCAGGTTTACAATTGATGCCCGGGCCGAAACAACTGGTAATTGTATCCCCCTGCTACCTCGTCCTATAGTTTTGATATGGAGCACTCCCACAACCCTACTCTAATTATCAGGGCCCCTATATTCAGCTTCGAGACGATGCATTGTGGTAGCCTGAACCTCAAACCCTAACCCCTAAACTCTAAACCGCTAAACCCGTATGTGCTTTCGCCGTAACGTCAACCCATGGGCGTCCAACTACCATGGCTAGCTTAGGATTAAGAGTCTGGGGTTTAGGTTTTAGGGCTGCCAGTCACGGATGCAGCAAAGGTTTCGAGAAGCAATCAGGGTTTTGGGGGTTTAGAGTTTATTAAGGTTTCGTAGCACGGGTCCTAACACGAAGACGCTTCAAGCTGGACATGGACTCGGGGAAGGTGTCAGAGAGGCATGAGCTTCCAAACCAGCAGCGCTAAACCACGAACCAGAACCCCGAACGCCGAAATGTTTCAGCATTCTGCAAGAAAGACTTCCGAACCGGACAACCCTTACAGAAGCCTGTTTGAAGAGTCCTTCAACAGTAGGTATTTTGTCAGGCCACGAAGCGTTAAAAGCTACAACCTGAACTCGAAGCCAACCCCGAAGCCTTAAAGCCTTAGTAGTAGAGTAGGTAACCTTTAACCTTTTTTGGGTAGTATAGTCCCTATATAACCCCTATATACCTAAAAAGGTTAACCTTTAGTTCCCCATGATACTCGACAAGCTTGAAGCCCCGGAGCCCTACAGCCCTAAACTGGGTTGTCCTTTGGGATCTTTTTGAATTTCCCCTATTATTTCGTAGAGAACCATAATAGTAAATAGTTATCAAAGGGCTTAAAGGACAACTCAGTACAGCCCTTCGAGCCCTAAACCCTGAACCCCGATTTTCTACCCCTCTCAGCCCAACAGAAACCTGATAAAATCGTGTGGGTACCTTTCTAGGACCCCACAAAGCCGCTGACACCGTACACCTAAGATTCGATCAAACCCTATGAAGCCGTAAATGGAAAACAGACGAAATCGATGCAGGAAAATGTCTATATCTAGATTACTTCTTTAAGCGTATACGTACATCCTAACAAACCCCTGCAAGTTAACATCTCCCTGCATTTATCCTCATCAAGGTCCCTGCTTTGGAACACTCGGAAAACCCGGAATCCTTGTAAGCGCACACAGCCTTGACTAACGCAGCGAACGCCTACTTTCTAAGCCGTACACCCATGAGCCTGTAAAGTGAAAGCCTCTGAACCGATAAACCTTATAGTACACCTCTAAACCCATAAACCCTCTGAGCCACCATTTAAAAGAAAGTGAGACTTCTATTAAATCCTAAACCCTAAACCCTAAATTCTGGACCCTAAACCCTACACTCTGGACCCTAAACCCTAAACTCTAGACCCTAAACCCTAAACCCTAAACTCTAGACCCTAAGCCCTAAACTCTAAAATGTGTGCAGTTGCAAAAAGGCCTTCCAAAAAAGCAAAAACCCTAAACCCTGAACCCCTAAACCCTAAACTCTGGACCCTGAACCCCTAAACTCTAGACCCTAAGCCCTAAACTCTAGACTCTAGACCCTAAACCCCAAACTCTAAACCCTAAACCCCAGAATCAGGCCAGGCGGAACCACGGCGGCCCTGGGGCTCACGGAGCTGTCGGAGCTCTTGGAGCCTGGGGCCCCTTCTTTGGGAGTTTCCGGAAATAGGGGGGGGGACCTTCAAAGGGATCTATAGGGGCTCCTTTAAGGGATCTATGAGGGTTCTATGAAGGGTTTAGGGTTTAGGGTTTTCGAAAATTGGGAGTACCTTTTTTTGGATGCTTTTAACAAGGATCCCATTATTTAGGGTACTACACTAGGGTCCGCCATTTTCGGAAACACTCTTTTTTGCATTAGTTTTAGGCGTAGGGTTACATACTAGTGTTCATCGTAATATGTATTAATAGTATCGGTAAGGCGATAGGCTTCAGGGGTCATGTTTTCTTGAAGAGGTTACATGCATGCCCTAGTAGTAGAGTAGGTAACCTTGAACCTTGTTTTTTGGGTAGTCTAGTCCCTATATAATCCCTACATAACCAAAATGGTTAACCTTTAGTTCCCCATGATACCCGACAAGTAGGATTCTACGGTTGATGGTATAAATCCTGAATGCCTTAAGTTCCCTAAACTATGGGATTATGGTATATTCCTTATTATGGGTAATGCAGGATATACATCATCATTATGTCAAAGGGTGTTGAAGTCTCTAAGGAATGCTTGGGCTCTCTTTGGGGCTTCCGGTTCTCTTTGGGGCTTCCGGTTCAATCAGGGCTTCGGGGGCATAAGGGCTTTAGGGCTTAGAGCTTCGGGCTTAGGGTTTAGGGTTTAGAGCTTCGGGCTTAGGGGGCTTAGGGCTTAGGCCTGGGCTTGTAGGGCTTAGGTTTGAGGGTTCTTTGGGTTTGGTTTCCAGTGAATTTGTGCAGTACGGCTGTAGGGTTTCACGTAAAGGGGGTCTTGGCTTCCAGGGCTTATCCAGGGAAGGTGGTGAGGGTGGGTGTTTCTACCGGGTAGATCGTCGCGCCGGATTGGAGGATAAGAAATGGGACCCGCGTTTTTTAACGCTGAAACGTTGAACCCTAAAATCGTAAGCCCTGCGAGAGTCCCAGTGAACCTTGCCCCGTAAACCTCAGACTGTGAATGCAAAAGCCCCTGACCGTCAATCGGGTGTCATCACGGTGGTGTCGCTTTTGTGGTTCATTTCTAGTGCAAGGTCACCGCCGCCCGGGGTGGACGAAATCGCGGCCATCGCTAAAGCGATCACAGAGACGGAAGGCCTTTCGATGACTAGAGCGTGTTCGACAGATTTTATTGTCAGGTCGTTCATCATAGGGTCTTTTTCCATTAGACGGGACCCAACACGATTTTCTCTTGAGTTGTTCCGGCCGCTAAGTCAATTTTGATTCTGACGCCGGGTCTGCTTGGCATGTTCGGGCTACGGGCAGAAGTTAGACCGCCTCCGCGTTCCATTGGTAAGACCGTATAATGAGTCGACTGACTTCCATTGTCTAAGCCTAAGCCATCCACTATACACTCCTGTAGAAGGCGGAGCAATTAGTAATTGGTATGCTTCCTCATAAAGTTCCTAGATAGATATAGTAGAGTATACCCCGAACCTTTTGGGAGTTTCCGAAAATAGGGGACCGTATGATGGTACCCTAAATAATAGGATCCTCATTATAAGGACCCCAAAATAAGGTACCCTTAATTTTCGGAGCCCCCCATATTGAAATGGTTCAGGCCCCTGGATGCTTAACACTGTGTATCGGTTCCCCTGAACACTCGGCAAACCATTGAGGACCCCGCCTTTACGCTGCCGCTACCGCTACATGTTTTTGCTAGGTTGAAGGGGTTGGGGCACACCATGCCGTTGCTCGAAGAAGATGCCCGGCTGCTTGGGTCTCGTACTATATAGTCGTACTATCTCGTGATGTCCCCCAGATGGGTTCTAATCATGGGAGCCTTAGTTACTAGTTAGAAAAGCCGAAGATAGAAGGTTAAGTAATTACCAACGTGACTCTCAGCGTTCTTTATTATAGTTATGCTATAAAAGAGCCCGGAACTCTATTCTAATGATTAAGGCCCCTATGTTATCAAACCTGTACCGGAGCTACATTCTCTTTTTCTTCGGTCCCTGCGCCCTGTGCTCGTCTCTACTTGGCTAATACATTGGCCATTACCAATTCTATTTTGGGGGTGTCCCTGAGTGAAACTATAGTACGTATAATAATGGGCCCCAAAACCCGATTCTAATCATTAAGGCCCCCTAGATTCGGCGCTTCCCCACTTTGGGGAGCCTCCAGATGAATGTCTGGCGGGCCAGGAAACTCCTAAGCTGCCCCGAGCCCGGAGCCTTGAATTCCTTTACACTGCGGTTGGCAGCTCGAAGCAATGCACTCTTTGCGAGTTTTTTTTTTGTGTGGTCGAGTTTGTGTGCACTTCCGAAGTTTCTTGTAACGACTCCAAAGAAACCCTTTGTCGCAAACCTAGGCCATTCTTGAGATGGGTTCCAATCTTCGTACAGTACTGTGCAGTGTACTACTCTTGGAGAGGGAACACAAAACAGGTTTGGAAGAAGAGTCCAGTCCCCTCAGGGCACTCAGGGCACATGCAAAGAACACCGAATGTAGGGGCCTTAAGAACTGGAATAGTGTTCAGGGGGCTCCTTATCAGAGTTATGGTATACTATGCCCCCCCTATTCTAATTATTGAGGCCCCTACAATAAGCTCAGACCATTGAAGCCACCCTCTACAGCCTTTGGGAACTTTTTAGTTCACTAAGTTGAGGGCAAAATGCCAGCTCTACTTTGGAGAAAGGGTGCATATCAACTTAAAAAAGAAGCCCACCCCTTGTCGAGGCAGCAAGGTCATGGTTAGGTTCTTTCCTGCGCTCCGATGCGCCCGAAGAGCCAAGAACTTTCACGACCATGGGGCTTAGTAACTACCTGGACCCTAAGGAACCTAACCTACCCTTTTAGGGTTCCCTAATATGATTTCTTTATGTAAGTCCTTAAACAAGTAGGTTACTTGGGGTTAAGGTAGGGTTATAAGTAAGGTAGCTATAGCTATATCTACTTATAACCCCAATTAAGGTACTTATAACCCTACTTACTAAGTCTCATGATCTGCCAAGTAGACCCTAAACCCTAAAATAAACTCCTATAGATCCCTTTAAGGAACCCTATATACCCCTTTAAGGGGCACTTTAAGAACCCTTACTAATTCCCTTGATCCTCCGAGTAGGCT
The DNA here is from genome assembly GCA_905221615.1 of Symbiodinium sp. CCMP2592. NCBI lineage: Eukaryota > Dinophyceae > Suessiales > Symbiodiniaceae > Symbiodinium > Symbiodinium sp. CCMP2592. The sequence goes on along the minus strand of CAJNDT010003334.1, from coordinate 2,280,833 downwards.
TCGATGTTGTCGTCTTCGACACCGCGCCGACAGGTTGGCTCATCCGAAGCCTGTGGTTTAAAGTGAGTAATCGGGTTCCTTTAAAGGGGATCTTTAAGGGCTACGATAACCGATCTATACGGGTACTAGATAGTAGAGGGGCCTAAATAATTACCTATGCTGTGTTGGGGGTTCCTTATTATGTTATAATTAATTTACTGGGCCCCAAAACCCTATTCTAATCATTCAGGCCCATATATAACCCTTTCAGTCGTTATGTTTTCGGGTTGGGCTCTCGGTTTGAGGGCATATTAGGATTTTCATTAGGGCCGGGTTTAGGGTGAAGGTTCAGGTCTTGGCTACAGGTAGGAGTAATTCTACTGCACGGGTAGAATTGCATTGTTGTGTAGCTTGTTCTTGTTGTGGTCGGGATTGGCTTAGTTAGTTCTTGAAACTGACGCTCTTGCACTGCCTATCCGAAAGTATCGTTGTCGGCGCTTACTACGAGTGCCATTTGCGTCTGCATGTGTGTGTGTGTGCGTCTGTGGGTAGAAACTGTTGGTTGCCGGTATTACGAGTGCTACTGCTAGTGCGGCTGCTACCGTGGGAGAAGCAAAACGGCCCTAGCACGCTGTTTTAGGGCGCTGGCACCGCCGCTGGCACCGCCGCGGTCCGTCGTCTTGCTACCATGCAACTTGTTGGTACTTCAAGCTGAGGTTTGGAGGATTTGAGGGCTGCCGGCTCCATTATTTTGGGACCCGAGGCTGAGCAAGCTGCGGAAGTTTGATGAAGGTCTGACGCTTGAGAGTTGCGACCCTCGCCAGGCCTCCCCGGGCTTGACGTTGCAGAAACGGTGCCAGGAGGTCATGCTGGAACAATTCGATGGCGAGGGACCGCTACTACACCACGACGACGGTGTCGACGACTACCATCACACCTTTCGGTAATTTACGCGTTCCGAGCAATAGACAACCATTCATGCTTGTAGGAAGTATATCAACGATAGCCGAAGGTATCAGCAGCCATGCTTCTTCGTAGTTGTCTTAGGAACAAGAGCAATAGCACCAGTAAGACTACGAAGCTGGAGCTCCACCATCGTCCAGACCACATCGGTCTCACGGTTCTCCCCAGACCCGCGGGGAGGATCTAGAAAGTAGATCCGGAATTTTGGGACCCTAGGCTAGTAAGGGTACTTTATAGGAACAACCATGAAGGGATCCACTTTTTGGATCCTCCCGGAGGTTTTGGGTCTGGACGACTCTGCAGGAAATCCTGTGCTGGAGGTTTCTGTAGACATCAGGTTTAAGGGGAGAGCGGAGGGTTTAGGGCTTAGTGCGGTTTGAGGCTGCGGGAAGCTTGCTTTCCTTAATTCCTAGGGCCTCTGCTTATGGCACTTCAATAATTGGAAGGATAATTCGCGAACTCCAAAATACATCAACATACACTTGCATTGCATCCCTGTAACTTCGCCCACAGGCCACGAAACCGTAAAACAACCCTGATTAACGTATTGCCGAGTTGCGAGTGGCAAAAAGCCAAAGAAGCACCCAAACATAAACTTTCGGGTGGGATATCACCATCTTATTGGGTGAATTAGGTAGGGGATTCTGGGATACCCCAACCTTCTGGTTTCTGTTTGGGTCCTTTTCTGGGTCCCCAAAAAATCCGCCACACGCATAATCACACCACTATATTATCGCGGGCTCAGAAACCCCCACCCTGCATTCTCAACCTCGACCTTGGGCTAGCCCCTAAACCTCAACCCTAAACCAATGTGAGTGACCTTATCATCATTTTTATTTTTATCATTATTCTCACTCTTTCTATCATGTTTACTTTTTTCTGACTGTTCATGTAACCCTGGCCCGGCCCAGCCCTCACGAGCGGAGAGAGGGCTGCAGCTTTCACGGCGAACCCTAAACCCCCAAGCCCCGTAAGCCATAAGCCTTAAACCCTAAACCCCTCAACCCCGAAACCTAAACCCTAGGCTTGTCCGGGTATGAGTGCTGAAGCCTAAACCCCAGACCCGAATAAACCTGAAACTCTAAACGTTTAACCCCTCAGCCTTACCTTCCTTTAAACCTTAAACCCTAAACCCTAACATTCCCCTAAACCCTCCTTAGGCCCCCCTCGCCAGGTCACACGCTGCGGCTGCTCGAAGTGCCGACCTTCCTTATCGGCCTGGCGCCAAGGGGGGGATATTACGAGTTGAGGATTTAGGGTTTTGGGCTTAATGTTCAGGGTTGAAGGTTTCGGAGATGGGTTTAGGGATTTGGGCTGAGGGTTTTGCATAAGACCGGGTAAACCCCAAACCCCAAACCCGAAGACCCTAAGCCATGCCCTAAACCCTAAAACCCTAAACCCCAAACCCTAAACCCCTAAACTCCGAAACCCTGGCTAGGGGCACCCTAGCCTGGCTTGTGAGCATCGACAACCCAGAACCCTAGAGCCTAAAACCCTAAAACCCTAAGATTCTACAGACCCTAAACCCCCTAAAACCTTAACCCCGATCTCCAACCCAAAATGGGCAGTGATAAGTAGGGTTATAAATAGGGTAACTATGCTTATAACCCATATAAGGGGACTTATTAACCCCACGCATGAGCCTCCAAGTACTCCGCGAGGATTCATCGATAAGGCGCTCAGCGTCCGCAAGAGTATCGGAGGAGTGCTCGGCCCCCGGACAGGGCGAATACAGGGGCCTAAACAGGGATCCTCAATGGTTCCTGTAAAGGGATCTGTAGGGTTTAGGGTTTTAGGACAGGGCGAATATACGGGGGGAGGGGGTGTTTAGGGTTTAGGGTATAGGCTATAGGGTTCCTTTTCTTGTAGAGCGAAGTTGCTGCAGGCACATGGGCTGTGATGACACACAGCTTGGATTTCGTGGAGCATGCTACAGTAAGCTCCAGCCCACTGCAACGATGTAGGTACGGGCCGGTCCACCGTGATCCCGAGCATACAAGAGCTAGCCTGGAGTTGACGGGCAATCTAACCCTGAACATTTCGGTTTTATCCCCAAGTGTCGACTTCAAGTTTACCTACACCACCTACTAAACCCTACATTTTTGTAGGTCCTTATACCATAAACCCTAATACAGGATTCATAGGGATCCTACAAATTAAGGTAGGTTCTGGTAGGGCCCACGGCCGAGTAAGGAACTCCACAACCCTGCGCGGCCTACTTCGGAAGACGTTTGATAGGGTTTAAGGGTTTAGGGTTTAGGCTTCAGGGATTTAGGGGTTTAGGGTTTAGGGGTTTAGGGTTTAGGGTTTAAGGGTTTAGGGTTGCTTTGAAGAAGCGGGGGACAGAGGGGCTCTTTGCTGTAACCGGGCTGCTGGACAACGAGGCCTGCTGCAAAAAAAGGGTTTAGGGTTTAGGGCAGTATGTCTTGTGTGTTTCCTCTTTCTTCAGGGTGCCCGGCAGTCGCAATAGGCCTGGACGCAAAAAAGGGTTTAGGGCAGTCGCAATAGGCCTGGATGCAAAAGGGTTTAGGGTTTGTGAGGGCTTGACGGAAAGGGTCATAAATCAGCACGCCCGCCACAGCTACTAGGGAATTACGGTGCAGGATGGCTAGTTGTACCCCTCAGACCCTAAACCCTAAAGCCTTGCCTGGATTGTCCGAGTGTGAGCGCCGAAGCCCTAAAAAAGCCGTAAACACCCTAAACCCTCGATCCTAAACACCCTCAACACCCCAAACACGCAACCCTAAACACCCTAAACACCCTAAACCCTGTCTTTTGCCCTAAGCCTTAAAAGCCCTCAACCCTAAACCCTGCTTGCATGTCGGTTGCCCACTTGGGCCTATGGACCCATGGCCTTCTCTCTTCGGTGGAGACTTGCCGGCTTTCGGTGGGTCGGAGGAGGCTGCTCTCGCTTCGGGTTTCGGTTAATATTACCTTTTAAAGGGATCCTAAAGGGATCTATAAGGGTTCCTTTAAAGGGATTAGGGTCTAGAGTTTCCGAAACTAGGGGAACCTTTTTTTGGGGTCCTTGTAATAGGGATCCTACTATTTAGGGTACTATACTAGGGTCCCCTATTTCGGAAACTCCCATATATGGTGCCGCGTCGCAGGCCCCCCCCCCCCCCCCATGGTATGCCCCCCCCCCCCCCGCCCGCCCCCAAGCCAGGCCTCTCCCTCGTCCCAACAAACAACCCGCATACCGGGAGGGATAACCCACAACACAAGGAACCACAGGGGCGGGGTGGGATAACCCACAATACAGGGAACCGCACGGCCCCTTCCCCTTGCCCCTCCCCTTCGACACGGATGAGAATGATGGCGATGATGTTGTGCACCATGACGTTGATGTGCTATCTCCAGTGTGGCTGTTGGTGGTAGCTCTGCTTTTATGTTGCCCTCGGCTTGGGCAGTGCATCGAAAACTGTATGGACCGGTGTCATTCCAAGCCAAGTTTCGGTTAGGTTCGTTCAAGGTCAGCTTGAGCACATGTTTGAGTGATCTCCATTCGGGACTCTTGAGCCTTGCAATTGACCGGAGGAGAGTGCAGATGGGGATCATGACCACCATCTTCGTCATCATCATCATCACCATCATTTTCATCACTATCAGGGGCTTTGGAGCAAGGGGGCGCAGCCAACCGCAACCACAGGGGGGAGGGGTAAGGGAGAACCCACACCACAGGGAACCAGGGGATACCGTGGGGTGGGGGGGGGGGAGGGGGGGCCTAGCAGCGCTGCACCATATATGGGCCTTAAAAGCTACCTACAGGGTACGTGGGGTTCCTTTAGAGGGGTCTGTAAGGGCTACTACAAGGCTAATTAGAGGGATGTAACGTAGGGGCCTAAATATTTACCTACACTATTTCGGGGATTCCTTATTATAATTAGAATATACATACCCCAAAACCCGATTCTAATTATTAAGGCCCCTACAGTATAGGGTTTGGGGTTTCGGGTGTAGGGTTTGGGGCAGGTTGCGGAGGGCTCGCGGAGGGTATCCTGGACTTTGCAGATGTTGCTTGGCTTTTGTGGGTTTATGTGGGGTGTTGACAGGGTTTGACTTCCGGATGTCGGGTGTTCAGGGCTTTTGGTCGGTGTTTCGGGGGTCATGTGTTTGAGTTCAGATGATGTCCGGGGGTCTGTCTGTGCGCAAGCCTCCCTGATCTCTGCTGAGACCCACCCTATTCTCAGTAATAATGTTGCGGTATGAGATTCCTGTTACGGGAAGGTGGTTGACTCGTAAGGGGCCTAATCACAGAAGGGCCCCGGCTTTTGCTGCACTCTGGCTGGACTTTGTTTGCCAGCACTGTGGTCTTGGTTCTACTCAATAGACCGAACAACGGAGAGCTTAGAAAATGAACATGAAAAAAGGCTTGACAATTAGTAGTACTATATTCCTTAGGCTTCCCGAATAATATGAAAAAAGGCTTGGCAATTAGTAGTGCTATATTCCGTTAGGCTTCCCGAATATGCTTATAGACTTACTACTATTTGCTTAAGAACCCCCAAAAAATAAAAAATATATTCCTTATAGGGATAATATAGGGATTATAACTTTTTATTTTTTTGGGGGGGTTCTTAAGCAAATAGTAGCTTATGGTGCTGGAACCTCCAGAATCCTCTTCAGCACCCAAGTCTGATGTACTCGGCTTGTAGATGAGAGCTTCGGGGTGCGTGTGGCGAACCCGAAGGTGTAAACCGAAAGCTCAACAACTCGATGCTTGACTGGGAGGTACCGAAATTAGGGGACCCTGATATAGTACCCTAAATAGTAGGATCCTTCTTATAAGGACCCCAAAATAGGGTTCCCCCTATTTTCGGAAACCCCCAATTTGCTAAGTACCCACACACAGACTCCAACATCACTGAACTAGAGGGCCTCCGTTCACACCCTGGAGGCATAGTTCAGGGCTTGGGGTTTGAGATGTAATGTAGGGGCCTTAATAATTAGAATAGGGTTTTGGGGCCCATTATACTATAATAAGAATGATAAGGAACCCCTACTACTCCTACTCCAACTGAAGGTAGTCGGGCTAAGGGGAGAGAGGGACCGGCAAGACAACCGCTTACTTGGGGAGGATGCGTTTCTGCAGAGTCATAACCACTCCCCACCGAAATGTCGGGAGGCAATGTTCAACACCGGTGAAACATTCTTTAAACCCTAAATCCTATGTAGCAAACTATACAGTAATACCCTAAACCCGTAAACCCTAAACCCTGAACTATACCCAGACGAAACCCAAAGTGTGTTGATTCTACGTGCAGGAACAGCTCCGCAACAGGATCACAGTCCTGACTGGTCGTTTGGCACAGGTCCTCCTTGGGTTTAGGGCTCGTTTACAGTTTCATTTACCGGGGTCGTTACGGGTTCTGTAAAAGTTTCCGTGCGTGTTTAGGGTTCAGAGGTTGCGGTTTACAGGGAACTCCAGAAAGTTGGAATATGGTTTCATGGTAGGATACCTTATAATTTACCATAGAAGGGTTAGGATAATCATATTCCAACTTTCCGGCTTTTACTTTAGGTGCAGGATCGAGTGTTGGGGTCGAACTTTGCGGGTGCTTCGGTTTAGGGTTGGAGGAACATGGGACTCAGTAAGTAGGGTTATAAGTACCTTAACTGGGGTTATAAGTTGACATAACTATAGTTACCTTACTTATAACCCTACTTACTAAGTCCCATGATCCTCTAAGTGCAGCCCCTGCAGATTTGAGGCCGCAGAACCTGATGCTGTGAATCTCAAATTCTGCAATCGAACTGCTTAACCCACAGGGAGGGGCTTAAATATGCCATAATAACTACTATTTGCTTAAGAAACACCCAAAAAATAAAACTAATAATCCCTATATTACACCCATAAGGAATATTTTTTTTAATTTTTTTTTGGGGTTCTTAAGCAAATAGTAGATAAGGACCTAATAAGTAAGGCATATGTAAGGAGGGTCCCTGTGATCAACTCGCTTCGCCACTTCCCCAAAATCCGGGGTCATCCGGGCCCTCAGTTCACTGAGCCATGCTGTACATCCAGATATAGTCTACTGAGGTTGTTTTTTAAATTTTTGTTCCTATAAAACGCAAGAGAATTGGAAAACACATGTTTATGACGGTTCTGAGTGGGGTATAGAATGATCCTTAGGCTTTGCGTCTGCTGGCGTAGACGAAAAGACCTATAGTAGAAGCCAGAAAGTTGGAACATGATTATCCTCATACCCTTAAGGTAAAGTATAAGGGATCCTAGCACTAATCCTCCTAAAGCCATGTTCCAACTTTCTGGCTTCAACTATAACGCAATCCGCAAGCCCTTCGGGCCTTGGAGCCCTAAAGCCTTACAAAGCCCTCAAGGCCACTAAAGGGCCTAAAAGCACCAGAACCCTCAGCCCTAAACCCTAAAGCCTAAAGCCTAAACCCTAAACTAAAGCCCTGAACCCTAAGCCCTAAACCCTAAAGCCTAAACCCGGACCAAAGCCAGGTCCTGTAGGTCATAGTTTTCTCACGATAGTTTAGCCACTCGTGCAGTTGCACGGCGTAACCCTAAGCCCTAAACCCTAAGCCCTAAACCCTAAAGCCAAAACCCTAAACCCCAAAGCCAAAGCCTTGAACCCTAAAGCCTAAACCCTAAGCCTAAACCCTAAGCCTTAAACCCCAAACCCCAAAGGCCCTAAGCCAAACCCCCAAAAGGCCCTAAACCAAAGCCCTGGAGCCTCGAAGCGGTCCCCCTGAGGCCCGGCTACAGTGCCGGGCTTTGGAGTCGGAGTTGGCGGGGCAGGCCGGGAAGCTTGGAGTCCCGTGACCCCCATCCCAAGGATCCCACTACCCCCTAGTTAAGGATTATATAGACCCGAAAGAAGAAGGAGCTTAATAGTAATATCCCCTTAATTAAGGATTATACCCTAAAGTACAAGGAGCTTATGATTATGGTCTAAGGCCAATACCGATTAATTAAGGATTATACCTCAAATTATGCCCTGTCGCCCCGCTCACCCCTAAACCTCAGCCCCATGCAAAACCCTAAGACCTAGACCCTAAACTCCGTCTACTTCGCAAGGACGCAGCCCACATTGCAGGGTAGTTTGGTTGGAGAGTTGAGACGACGACCCGAACCCTTTAAACCCAACATCCAGAACACTCAGACTCCCTTGGCTGCTGCTTTGGGCCGCCTCGTCGCGGCGCAGCGAAGCCTCGAAGAAGCCGAGGCTGCGCCGCCGGGGACCCCGGTCACAGGGCTTCAGCATGGCTTTAGCGCTCCTCTTAGGTGTTCTTTTCAGACAAGGGTTGTTAGGGCTCCTTTGAAGGGGTTCAATTTAGGGTTTACAAGGGCACTGCAGCAGGCGCTGCAAGGGCACTTGTAAGGGAACTGATGGGCTGTACTAGATGGGTATTCGTAAGGGTACGATAAGGGTATAGACCCTTACACTAAACTCTAAACCCTAAACCGGGTGGCTTGACGATATCGGGCTTTTTGGGGTTCCTTGAAAGCAAAGATGGGTGGCTTTCGGGCTTTTGGGCTGTATGCAGGGCTTAGGGTGTGCAGTTCAGGGTTCAGTGCTTAGGTTTGGGGGTGCAAGGTCAGGGTTCACGGTGTAGGGTTTAGGTTTCAAGCACAGATCTGCACCACATTGGTTCGGTCGAGGGCTGTCCGCCGATATTCCGTGCAGGCTGGCAATCATATCGGAAGGCCACTTTTGGAAAGCGCGGGTGAACTCCGAGCTTCCTCGTCTTGTTCGTCCTGGATACTATACGGGCTTAAAGCATTACCAGTACTATTTTGGCGGTTCCATATTATTATGACTATCATAGTATAATGGGCCCAAGACCCCATTCTAATTATAAAGGCCGCTATATTACGATTGTCACGTTGGGCCTGCTTCACCTGCGCTCATGAGCACCGGACTTTAAGATTAAGGCGCCCCAGGTCGCGATTCCGTCGCCCTGAAAAAAAGGTCGTCAACCGGAGAGTACGTTGCGTTTAGGGTGTCGGGGTTTTGGGGTTCGGGGCTAAACCCGAATGCCCAGATCGGAGAATGTCAGTGCAGACGAATTGACTTTCGGAGCAAATTGTAGTAGCTGATAGAACACCTCCAGAACGAAAGATCGAATCTTTGTCCTAAACACTAAACCCTAACTGGTCCTAATCCTTAAAGCCAGAAGCAATTTCAAGCCAACCTTTGTTTCATGTCTAGTCTCTGATCCTATGCGCGATACAGCTGAAAACCCTAAAAGCCCTGCCCACGAAGCCCTAAACCTCTGAAGTCCTGAAGCCCAGCCTACCACAAGAGTTTTTTGAAGCCCTAAACCCCTAAATCCTACAGCCCTAATCCCTAAAGCCTTAAACCCCTAAAACCCGAAAGCCCTAAACCCTAAACGCCTAAACCCCTAAACCCTAAAGTGCCCTAAACCCTAAACCCTAAAGCCCTAAACCCCCAATCACCTAAACCCTAAACACCTAAACCCTACAGCCCTAAAGCCCTAAAGCCCTAAAGCCCTAACCCCCCAAACCCTACTTGGAGGGTCGGGGGACTTAGTAACTGGTTATTTTAGGGACTTATAAGTACCATAACCCCAATTAGGGTCCCTTTTAGGGTACTTATAAGTCTACTTACTACCTACTTACTACGGTTGATGATATAAATCCTGCATGACCCATAATAGGGAATATACCATAATTTCCATAGTTTAGGGTCCTTAAGGTAATGCAGGATTTATATCATCAACCGTAAGTCCCTCGACCTTGCAAGTAGAGTCCCCACGACATGAGCTCGAGCCCGGAGGCCCCACGACGGGTCCCCGGCAGACGTCGATTGGCTAAGCTCCGATGCAGTCGGTTCCACGGAAGAGCCGGTTGCTGCCAACAAGGCACCGTAGTTTTGGGGGTCTGAACAATCAGAATAGGGTTTTGGAGCCGATTCTACTAGCTACAAACAGAAAAAAGAGTAGTTTTGGGGTCTTAACAATTAGAATAGGGTTTCGGAGCCCATTATACTATAACTATAGAAAGGAGCCCCCCCAAAATAGTATAGGTAATTATTTCGGCCCCGACAGTAGTTTTGGGGTGCTAGAGCTTCTTTGGGGGATGGTTCTGGGGTTTAAGGGTATCAGCTCAGGTTCGTGTAGTGATTCTTCCACTCGAGTGTTCAGCATATACGAGTAGCTTTATTAGGGTTTAGGGTTTGTAAAGGCGGGTTTCGGGTCAACGGGTTTATGATGCATTGTCTATCAAGAAGCGTTGACGATTTCGGTGTGCTGCTTCTGTTGCAGCCCGGGAGTGTTCGAAGGTTGAGAGCATTCCACTGTTTAGGTCGCCGGCTGGTGGTTGCGCTTCAGGCTTAAGTTGAAGATGTGCATTCTGAAACAACAGTCCATTTGATCATACGATGCAAACTTCGAAGGTTTTGTTGAGGAAGGAGCCTCCTTACCTAGCAATTTGGTTCCGTAGTGGGGCTGCGACTGCATACTGCCTATGTTATATGGGTGGTTGTCATTCTGCCTTGGATGTTGTGGCCTGCGCTGCTTGACTTGACCCTTCTTAGCGCGCAGGAAATCACTCAGCGAAAGCTGCCACCAGAGCCAACAAAGTTCAGACTCCAGCCAGCCACGGCGAGCGGAGGCAGAGGAAGCAGAGGAGGAGGAACCGCTGGATGACGACCCGGAAGTGTGAGACCCTTGTATGGTCTTTCGGCTTGTGCTTGGCTGCCGAGCGAAGAGAGATATCCAGCTCCCGCTCGGCCTGCGGCTTGCGCCAGAAGGCTTGCTGCACCCACTAAAAGGTGGGACATTTTGCTGTTGCCGTGCGTGCGCCTTCAGAGCTTGCTGAACGAATGAGCTTGTCCAAAAAAATGTCTCAGATTTTGGGAGTGGGCTGCAGGTTTTTGAGCTTGGCATTTCAACTAAAACCTAAACCCTAAATCTTAAATCCTAAGCCCTAAACTCCATAAACCCTAAATCCTAAACCCTAAATTCCCGAAGCTTTAAACTCCATAAACCCTAAACCTTAAACTCCCTAAACCCTAAACTCCCTAAAACTACCTAAAACTACCTAAAACTACCTAAACCCTAAATCCTAAATCCTAGACTGTGGGCACCGAAACCCTAAACCCACTAAACCCTAAACCCCCTAAACCCTAAATCCTAAACCCCAAAAGGCAAAAAACAAAAAAAAACAAAAGGCGAAAATGGGCCTTACCTTGGGCGCCTTTGGGGGCCCTTGGCTACCGCGCCGGCTGCGTACCGGCCTACCCGAGCAGACGCGACCTTAGACTCTGCTTGGAGGGTCGGGGGACTTAGTAGCATAATGGGTTCCTGAAGGCCCCTTTAAAGGGATCTATGGGATTAAGGGTTTAGGGTTTAGGGGACTTAGTAACTGGTTATTTTAGGGACTTATAAGTACCATAACCCCAATTAGGGTCCCCTTTAGGGTACTTATAAGTCTACTGACTACCTACTTACTAAGTCCCCCGACCCTCCAAGTACCCGAGCAGACGCGACCTTAGACTCTGTGGTCTGGTTCTTAGGAGGGATTGGGCTTCCTTTAAGGGTTCCTTGAAGGGTTACTATAAAGGTTCAAGGGTTCCTTTAAGGGTTACTATAAGGGTTCTAGGGCTCCTTTAAGGTTCCTTTAAAGGGTTTTATAAGGGTTCTATGAGGGGTCTTAGGGTATCTGTAGTCTCTGTCTGGTTCTTCGGGTTCCTTGAAGTTTTACGATGAGAGGGGTTTAGGGGTTTAGGGGTCCAGGATTTAGGGTTTAGGGGTTTAGGGGTCCAGGTTTTAGGTTTTAGTTTTAGGGTCAGTAGTAGAGTATGATCAGTAACTGTAGTACAATTCGTCAAGGTGTCCTGTCCTATTTAACATTAGATCCCCGGCTATGGAGGCCTCAGAGCAATACCGAGTGGTAGAGTAGGTCACCTTTCGCCTGGTTGGGGTATCATATACGGGTTCCTTTAAGGGTTCCTTTAAGGGTACTATATCCTAAAAGGGTTCCTTTAAGGGTTGCTATAACCCCAACATACTCCCAAAGGTTAGCGTTCAGCTCCCCAGGATACTCGACAAGTAGGTGATCGGTGGTAGAGGCGCTTCAATAACAACCACTACCATGTTTCGAGGCTTCCTGTTTAGTAAGTATAGCAAAAACCATGTGCTCTTGGTTAAGGAATAGTATGGGTAATTCTTCCGAGGCAAAAACGCTATCCCACATAAACCCTGTAGAATGCAGGGGTATCGTTGAACGTGGATGTACTTACGTCCGTTTTGGGGTTCCTAGAGACTTGGCCATATTTCAATTCGTTAGGGGGGCCTCAATAACTAGAACAGGGTTCCGTTATAGTATGGTTATTAGGACCCCCAAGGATCGAGGAGGAATATCATCAGCTCTTTAGAGGCTTCTTCACAAACCCCAACACCACGACGCCCCGAAGCCCTAAGAATCCAAAAGTACTAAACTCCAAGCCCCAACACCTTGAATCCCGAAGGCCCTTGCATCCCGAAACCCCCGAAACCCTAATTAAACCCTAAACCCTAAACCCAAACCCTAAACCAACCCTCTCTCTCTCTCTCTCTCTCTCTCTCTCTCTCTCTCTCTCTCTCTCTCTCTCTCTCTCTCTCTCTCTCTCTCTCTCTCTCTCTCTCTCTCTCTCTCTCTCTCTCTCTCTCTCTCAGGCACTCGAAGCGTCAGGCCTGGTCGACCCTAAACTAAACCCTAAATCCGAAACCCTAACTCCTACGGGTACATGACTAAACCCCAACGCCTTGACTCCGACACGCCTGCATTCTTGCGAGGCTTGAGCTCTCCCGTGAGCAGGCAGGGACTGCATTTCTTTAATATAGGGGCGTTAACAAATGGGCGGTTGTCAACATTAGGGTTCCTTTTTGGGTCCCTACTATAACGCGGCACCTAATATTATTTAGCAAGAAGGGGCCCTAATTTTGACAACCATCCAAATAACCTATACTAGTTTGGGGATTCCTTTGGTCTATTGCCGCAGACTGGGCCCAAAAACCGTATTCTAATTACTGCGGGCCCTAGATTAGCGTTGTGCGGTTTCGGGCATACTGTCTGCAGAGTTCAGGCATGAGTAGCAAGCCTCAAAGTGTGGGGTACAGGGATATATGGGTAGTTGTCAAAATTATGGTTCTTGTTTGGGTACCCTAAATATTAGGCGCCGTACTATAATAATTAGAGCATTGTGTTGCGGCCCTTTATGCTAAACCTATAAAAAGGAACCATAAAGCAGTATTGGTCATTATTTAGGCCCCTAAAGTAGCACCCGGCATTTCCGAATTGAATAGGCTCTTGCGATGACTCACAGCAGATGATACGTTCTTCTGCAGTGGTTTTCTGAAGTTTCTCAGGCAGCAGATCCTTTACACCCACAGCTTGCAACAGATGATTCAACGGAGCATTGAACAAATTCACGACGACTAGGTATTCGATGTGAGGTCACGGTAAACTCGTACAGGTTCATATCCGTCACAAGGAAGAGAGAGAAGAGAGAGAGAGAGAGAGAGAGAGAGATAGAGAGAGATAGAGAGAGGGAGAGAGAGAGAGAGAGAGAGAGAGAGAGAGAGAGAGAGAGAGAGAGAGAGAGAGAGAGAGAGAGAGAGAGAGAGAGAGGGAGAGGGGAAGGGGGAGGGAGACGGAGAGGGAGTGAACAGAGAACGGGGCTGAAGGTGTCGGGATTCGGTGCTGCAATGTCTTGGGGCTGGTGGAGTCGGATCTTGGCTTCCAGAATCCGTTCACAGCGGTTCCGGTTTGCACCGTATTCTCATACAGCAGAAGCCAGAAAGTTGGAACATCATTAGCCTCATGCTCTTAAAGTAAAGTATGAGGAATCCAAGCATGATTCATCTTGAATCTATGTTCCAACTTTCTGGGGTTCACTATAGAGGTGCACATACATGGGTCCTGCATGCAGGGCACATGATTGAGAAACTAAGCTCAAGTCAAGGAACACCCCAGACTCCCAGCTACGCAAGACCATTCTTGAGTTCTGGGCATTTCTGGGCCTAAAGCACCTCGCGCCGTGCAGAAGACCGAACCTGCTAATCCCCGCCGCTCGCAGGAACAACCAAACCAGTACCAAGTGCAAGATGCCGAGAAGGCCCTTCTTCACTGCCAAAAAGAAGAAACAAGGGGATAGCACGAATAAATGCAACCCAGACCTACGGAAGCCCTATTTTTTCTGTAGGTTCAAATTATAAGAATCCTAGTATGGGGTTTACAGGGACCCTACAAAAGGTAGGCTCTGGTAGGTTAAGGAACGAGAAAGCGCCTAAATCAGGAGTTGGAGGAGCTTTGCCTGAGCCTGGAGATGGCTCGGCGCGATCGAAATCGCACTTCGGCCAGGGGCGCATTTGTCAATGTAGATTCCAAACATAATTAGTTACCCATATTCATATTATGCCTTAGGACTCCTAATTCTAACTCTAACTAATGTAGGAACCTATACCCCCAAAATAGTAGGACTCATAGAAAGAACCCTGGTAAAGGCCCAAGGTTTCCGAATCAGGTTCCTACATTGTTCTATAAAAGAGCCCTTAAGACTGGTTTTCAAGAGCCCTTAAGACTCCTTTTTGGACGGGTGGGGAGGAGTTTTATCGATGTGGGTTCGGGGTTTGGACTTAAGGTTTCGGGCTTGGGTTTAGGGTTACCCGGTGTCTGATTTACGATTCAGGCTTCGGTTTAGGGGTTCGCTTTGTACTTTGGGGTTCAGGGTTTAGGGTTTAGGGTTTTAGGGTTTGGGAGAGTTTAGGGTTTGGCTTGCCGTTTTCGGGGTTTTTACGGAGTTAAAGTGGAAGTGGAGGTCTGGAAAGCCAGGGACCTTGGTATAGACCCAAATAGTAGGACGTGTGCTCGGACATTTCCTAGAGAACCTTGCCGCTCATACCATATATTTTCCCGAAAGGGCCAGACAGAAGGAGCCTCCGTTGCTTGGAGAGCGGAAAACGAAGCACCACAACCACGCCTACCATGTGAGCCCTAAACCTTCACTGCTAATCCAGAAACCAGATAGACAATGCCGTGCCATCGTTTGGGGGAAGTCGGCTCTCCCCGAAGCCCTCTGTTGCTTCAGTCTAGGTCTCAGGACAGTGCAGGGTTTCATGCGGCAGTGAAGGGGTGTATTGAGCTGTGCAAGAAAAAGTTGGTTACTTTTTCACCAAAAAAACTTTTTATTGAGCCTCGAAGCATCCCTAACTTTGCGTGGTCCTTTGTGGTAGCTGTAAATTGCGGTTAGAGGGACCTGCATACGGGCATGACTTCCGCGATGTGGCATTGAGTGTTGTCGGCACTTGCTAGGAAGGGGGTTTGGGGCTTAGGGGCAGCAGCCCTAAACCCTAAAACCCTAAACCCTAAACCCTTACTTCAGCATGTTTTATACCCTTTGCTCTGGTCGTCTATGGGTAATCTAGTGTTATCTTCGTATTGAGCATACTCCACATCGGTCCCTGATTTACTCGGCCAGTACACCCTAAGAAACCACTAACCCGCGCCCCGCGCCGGCAACATGGCACTGTCAAGCGGACTGGACATGCTAGAAGATGTATGAGCTGCATGATAACTGCCTGTGATGGATTGCATGGAATTTACAGCTGCATCTGCATGGCCTCCGCTGCCAAACGTTTACATGTCTGCATGGCCTCAGCTGCCAAATGACAAAGAGCCTGAACATGTGAGTCTGCACGCTGGGTGTATAATATGGGCAGAAAGACGGCTGACCAAAGAGCTTACTATGACCTCTCGCTGTGAGAACAACCCTGCTGGTTTTCTGGAATTTGTTTGCATGAGGCAGGGATCTCAGCGATGTGGCCGATGCCTGCCCAAGTCACTGACGGCGACTTCCCCTATGGATAACTGCATGAGGAACGCTTTGCCATACATATTCGGAGGCCATCCCTCCAGGAATTTATTGCATGATGACAAGCACAACATGGGGAAGACATGGCTGACCAGACAAAATCGAGGAGGACGGTCAGTTGGCCTACATTATATGACTGCAAGAGATTGCATGAAGGGCTCTTGAAGATGAAGTATGAATTCATAACAACCTGCGGCCCCAACTCTGCATGCTTTTGCCATTAGCGCCGTTTCGGCTGCTCTGGCAGATATGTGAATGAGCTGGAACATGTGACGTCGTCTGCCATGAGGTGACTGGATATGATTGAGTGCGATGTACGCGTTGTGCTCAATCATGTCCAGACACCATCCAATGAGCTAATTCATACACTGAGGGGTGCATGCTAGAATTTGTTTAAAGTCAAGCATCGGGTCATCATACTGCAATGTAGTTATATCGTCCTGTGGCTACGGGGTGAAATTTCTCTAGTCGAGTCGGGCAAATAGTCAAACCATATGTAGGTTGCTCCACATACTCCAACAGTTTCACCTTTGTCATCGATAGTGTCAGAATTAGATGCTCGTAACGTCGGTAACAAGCTGACTTTTGGGGATCGTCAAGTGTTTGATCCCCACAACAGATCGCAGTGCCTGAGTCAACCCGGCTCTTCCCTGTCGCATATAACTACTGAATATTGTAGGGTCTGATCCCTATACCCCTGACCCTGAGCGATCTGCCGAGTATACTGCCTTGGAGTCCGAATGTCCCTGATGCTTCAACTTGGATTCCAAGGAGAGGTTTCGCAGACAGGTACAGTTACTTTACGTGTTGATAGCCTTTGTTGCTGAAACGTAGTGACGAAGCCTCTTAGTGTCGTTTCACTTTGCAGACTCGAACTCATATGCCTCGCCTGGTTTGTCCGAGTGTGAGCGCCGAAACCCTAAACCCTAAACCCTAAGCCCTAAAGCCCTAAAGCCCTAAACCCTGAAACCCTAAACCCTAAACCCTAAAACCCAATCTCTCCATGCCGATTACGGTGCCGAGGTTACTTCGACCAAACCTTGGAGTGCCGCCAGCTCCTCCAGCCTCTCGGATCGTATGTTTAAGCCTTTCGGGGGTAATTCAGGGATGTTTAGGGATCATATACCTCATTATAGTTATAATGTAACGAGCCCTAAAACCCTATTCTGGTGCCCTATAGTAACTTATTCAGTCTGTGCACAAAGGGTTTGGGGTTTGACTCCAACCTCCGACCTCGCACCGCAGACGCGAGGCCGCGAACTAAAAGTTCCCCCCGCCCCTCACCCCCAATGCTTTTTGCCTTACGGAAAAAGATCATAGTAGTTCTATTAATAGCAACAGTCTATTCGCAATTCTCATAAGTAATATAAACAGTCATGATGGCAATCCTAAATCATAATAATGCTTATGTTTTTGTACCAGCCAGACGACGTACTGCCTATAATTAGTCGCCATCGTAGCTTTTTTTGATAACCAGTTTTATAGTAATACAGTTTTTTGTTAACCAAAAAAAAGGAACTGCAACGGAGACTTTAGATGGAGTCCGAGACCGCCTGAGACCCAGGACCCACCACTTGCCAAGCCTCCATTGCGAGACGCTTGACACGCCACCCAAAAGCTGAAAAGCAGAACCTGGCCCAGAATCCAAAACCCAAATGTTTAGGGTTTAGGGGTTCAGGGCGTGGGGTTACGATAGGGACTCGTTCAGAAACGCAGGAGGCGAACAAGAAGAGGGTCTCGCACGGTCAGTATTCGTATCGCTTATAGTCTTGGTAAAGTCATACTACAACAGCCCCCAACGCCCAACCTGAAACCCAAAACCCTAAGCCCATAATTGTTCTAGTTAGGCGCCCTGTGCTCGACACGTCAAGGAAGGATTCCGCCAGGGAGAAAACCTCCTCAAGCAGCGCGCCTGCCTCGGCCCGTGGACGTCCTTCTGCCGACAAGGCTTGGGTTTAGGGTTTAGGGGTTTAGGGTGTTATGCTTAACTTCTTATTCAGAAGGTGTAGGGTTTAGGGTTTAATTAGGGTTCAGGGGTTAGGGAGCAGACGTACGGCAGATTTGTCTAGAAGGACTGTAGGGTTTACAGGTGAGGGTTTGGACTCCAGGGTCCAGAATAATGATTTTGCAGGGGTTTTGGTGTCGACGGTTCCACGAGGGATGCAACCCTAAACCCTAGCCCCTAAACCCCGAAGCCCCCAAAGCCCTAAGGCTTTACACCCTACATACCTAAACCCTCAAAGCCCTGAACCGTTTCACCTCATTTGACCACGTACCAATAACCTCGCCTGGCTTGTCCGAGAGTGGGCGCCGAAATACCCAAGCCCGAAAACTGACCTTTTCCAGGAAGTATATACAGAAACCATATTAAAAAGAGCCTCACAAGGAACAAATTGTGGGCTAGAGGTAAAGCCTTGATGACCAAACACCCAAACCCTAAAACCCCAAACACCGAAACCCTAAAACCTAAACCAAACCCCTAAAACCCCCAAACACCCAAACCCCTAAAAATGGGGGGGGGGGATGCCGCAGGCCTTCGCAGCCCCAGTGCGCCGCGCAGCGACGCCGCGCGGTAGGCCGAGCCGAGCAAGGGATGTAGGGTTTCGGGGAGTTTCGAGGGTTTACGGCAGTGTTGGGGTTCAGGAGTTTGGGATTCAGGGCAGTTTAGGGTTTAGGGCAGTCTAAAAAGTGTTTAATTAGGGGATTCTTTGGGGTTAGAGATGTGGGAATGCAGGGAGATGCTGGTAGGTTCCGTGCTTCATCGCGGATTGAGCGCTTGAGTCTCTGAGTGGCTGCTTTCCTTTTCCATGAGCGCATTGACCATACTTGGAGGATCATGGGACTTAGTAAGTAGGGTTATAAGTACCTTAGTTGGGGTTTTAAGTAGATATAACTATAGTTGCCTTACTTATAATCCTACCATACACATTCAGGTGTGCTTTTGAGGTGTATATACGTCTTCGCTGACTTCTGCGCATGTCCGGGTGCATGTACGCATGCATTGAGTCGCTTCGGTATCTAGGTATGTAAAGTCTTTTTTGCGAAACGTGAGTTTCTTCGTCTATGCGCCTGGTGCAACCACTGCCGCCTTCATCATCCGGCAGTAATTCCTTCAGGTGACTTTGCTAATATGAGGGCCTTAGTAATTACCTATACTATTTTGGGGGTTCCTTGCTATAGTTATAGTAGAATATACCCCAAAACCCTATTCTAATTGTGAAGGCCCTACATTACATGTATCCCTGGGTCTGTGAAGAGCTGCGTCCATGCAGAAGTCCACCTGCAGTACTCTACACACGTTCAACTCACCGCGGCCATAGCGCATGAAGAAGGGCTAGGAGTCGAACTTCTGATGAAGGTATATCTGGTCTCCTTCTGAGTTATTTTAGCCTTTTGAATGGTCCTTGCTAGGAGACTTACCCTACATTCCTGACATCAGATGAAGGAGCAAGAGGCAAGTCTCTAGTGGTTCGGTGGTGGGAGGTGGAGGCACCCTGCACCCCAGGGCTGGGTATGGAACAAGGGTGTCAGTCTGAGCTGCTTAGAGGACCATGCGACTTAGTAAGTAGGGTTATAAGTAAGGTAGCTATAGTTTTATCTACTTATAACCCCAACTAAGGTACTTATAACCCTACTTACTAAGTCCCATGATCCTCCAAGTGCAGATTGTAGACTTGTAGTATAGGGGCCTCAATCATGGCCCATACTGTTTGGGGGGGTGCTTTCTTAATTAATACAGCCACAGTATGATGGGCTCCGGAACCCTATTCTAACGAGTAAGGCCCCCTACTTGGAGGATCATGGGACTTAGTAAGTAGGGTTAAAAGTACCTTAACTGGGGTTATAAGTAGATAAAACTCTAGCTACCTTACTTATAACCCTACTTACTAAGTCCCATGGTCCTCTAAGTAGACCCTAAACCCTAAACCCCTATAGATCCTTTAAGGAACCCTATAGATCCCTTTAAGGGGCCCTTACCCCCCTATATTAGACTTCTGCTGCAGGGCTCCAGGTCTCTCGCAGTAGAAAGACCTCCGAGTCACCCCTGCGTTCTCGAACGCAACATTCGATCTTCCTGAGGGACCCTTGGGTATATAATGGCTACATTAAGGGTGTATACCTAGGGGTCCTTATTAAGGGTCCCTCCTTTTACCTTTGGATAGGGACATGGTGGAGACTGCGATCCCAGAGCTCCACGTCCCTTCGGAGAAGTCCGATATTTCGTCAGATCTTCTGAGAGGAGTTCCGTTTCACTCGTGCCTGAGTGGTACAGGTCGGCATTGGTGCCATCCGGATAGCTCTTGGAGACCGAAGGCGAGCCGGCACAGCGTCAAGCAGTATGACGTGTTTTTCAGCCATGATTGGAAGAGTGGGCGATGGAGCAAGCATCTGTCACTGCTGGTGGTCTTCAATGGCATGCCTGCTGCAATAGCGGGCTGGGCATCAAGCTTGGCGATGGGCCTCTCTGCATGTCTCGGCTTTCTGCCCAAATCTTATCACGTTTGGATGCCTGTGTTGGGCTATGTGCTGTCATTGGTCATCTTCTTCTTCTGGCAGCATGTGCGGCAACTCTTTGCTGGGCCCACATTTGCATTTATTGACAGTATGTGCATACCACAGGATGACGAGGTGCTGAAGGCACGATGCATCCGGGGATTGGGTACCTTCCTGGAGAAGTCGGAGCAGCTAGTTGTTTTATGGTCGCCGCAATACTTCCGTCGATCCTTTGTCTTAGTTGGGCAACATTTTACAGTTTTATGGGTACTTAACACAAGAAGGAATCGACATATGGATTTTATGTGCTATCCCAACCATGGACCAGGATTGTGGTGCTCGTATGAGATGGGGTTCTTCCTGCGGGAGAAGGGCGACGCGAAAAAGATTCAGTTCGTGCCCGTCCAGATTGGACGCATTTGTGCATGCCTCTTTATGGGGGTGCTGCTCTTCCAAGCCACGATGTATGCTGTAGTCTTTGGGGGCAGAGAGTGGGATGCAATGCAGGCGACGGGCATCATGGCCCCTGCATTGCTGCTGCAAACGATTGTTGTATTTCCAGTTCTGCAATACACCATGACAGCCATGCTTAAGGACCTATCGCAGCTGCCGAGACAAGTCAGCGAGTTTCGCGTGCAGGACTCTGAGTGCACGTGTTGCACACAAAAGCATTGTCACCCTGTGACTTAGGGGTACTTAGAAACATTTTTAATTTTTGGTTATTATAATTCCTAAGAAGCAGCTATTTTTTTTTTTTTTTTTAAGTTCAGTATAGGTGACACATGCACCCATTGCCTGTGACCGCGAGCTGATCTACAAATCTCTTCGTAGATCATTCGGAGCTTCCGGCAGAAAGATGGAGGAGGAAGCAGCGCTCGATGCATTCAACGGCCATGTGCGTGAGACGCTCGCACGATCAATCGACCGAAATTTCAGGCATCACAGCATCTGGCTTGTCCTTTGGGATCTGTTTTAATTTCCCCTACTATTTTGTAGAGAACCAAAATAGTAGATAATTTTCAAGTGGCTTGACAACTCAGGCATGGTTTTGAGGCACGGGCTGGTCACCTGTGCGATCGCTTGTGCCCCGTGGGCATCCCTCAACATGGCCATTGCTGGTGAGCTGTCCGCGGCGGGAGAGATTGACATGCTTTCGTGGTTTGGAGGATTCATATACATCGACGCCGCGCTCTTTTGCTTGATGCGGATCGCTCTACTGATTGGCCATTTCGGCGCATTTCGGATGGCGAAGTGCCCGCAACCAGTTGTCGTCTTGAGTCAGGTGGTGATGTTCTCCTTCAGTGCGATTGCGATACTTGTGCCCTGGCCAGTGACCTGGGTTTTGTCGTCTCATACCGGCCACTCCTGGATTTGGATCAGTGTTTTTACTGCAATGCTCTGCCTGAGCGGCTGTTTCCTTTGGCCGGCTTGCAGCGGCCCATCTGGTACACCTGTGTTGCAGCCCGATCTGCCAGGTACAACCTATGGAAGTGAGACACTTAGATCAATTTAGATCCCCAATACCTAACCTTTAATCTTTTTGGGCTCTTATACTTCAGCAGGAATCGGAAATTTTAGCCTTTTATTTCTGTGGCTTATCGGGGTAGTAAGGACACTGTCAGCTCGTGATGAGGACGAAGGTTCGACCTTCGAGATCTAACTGTTCCGACTCTGAGCGCCTCAGGGTGTAGGGGTTTGGGGTTTTAGGGTTTAGGGTTTAGGGTTTAGGGTTTAGGGTTTAGGGTTTGGGGTTTTGGGAGGCTCTAGCAAACCCTCAAGGGGCTTGCTATAGAGCACCGTTCAATGGGTAGGATCAAAACCCGCGGACCTCGGGTGTCTGGGAACTTTTCAAAGTTTTGGGAAGCTGCAGCAGATGCAGTTACTGCAGGAGCCTAAATAGCTAAATCTTTCGGGGCTCCTCCCTAAACCCTAAACCCTAAACCCTAAACCCTACCCTAAACCCTAAACCCTTATTATAAGTACCTAGAATAGTTATATACCACAAAAACACAATTCTTCGTTTTCGGGCCCCTGCGCGAATCAATCTCAGTATGTCTACAGCATGTACAGTGCCGCGGCATGATTCTTGTCAAGCTCTCTCCTCAGGGAGCCGAACTATACTCATAGGGGACCCTTAGGCGGGGAGGGGGTGGGGGGTCGGGCGCTGCACTTCCTGTAATGGGCCTTGTTCAGTCCCGATTATAGGTATTAAGCCCTAAGGGTCCTTATGACTATGCTAGGTGTCAAACCTAAGAGCTTAACGGATCGAGAATTTTTCGGCCCTTGTTGAGGATGTAGATGCCTTCCCGGAAGCAGGCTTCCAGTTCGGCAGTTTCTTGTCTAATTTCTCTCCGAAGGAGACGAACCTGCTGTTGACTGCCAGGTGAGTCCCCTGAAAACAGTGTCCTTTATAGACAAGCCGGAATAGCTACCAAAACTCTCTTTAAGGATAGTTTTAGCATGAAGTGTTCCAAACCGCTTTATGGTACAAGATACCCGCAAACCCGATTATAGCACAAGATGCCCCCCCAAACCCTAGTACAATACAAGATATCCCCGAACTCTACATTTTAGCACCAGATACCGTAAAATCCTAACACGCTGTTAGAGTACAAGATACCCCCCAAACCCTACATAAACCTTTGAGTGGGGATAATATTACAGATCGGATCCTGCATGTCCAAGCATTCGTTTGTAGGACACCCCAGGACACCTATCCTAATTCACAAGGCCCCGTTGTTGGATCTACAGTACAAGCCAGAAGGGTTGGAGCATCATGATCCTGGTGCTCAGAGGAAGAAGTATATTTTGGGAGATACCATCACGAATCATGCAAAATCCACGTGTTGCAACTTTCTGGTGTTTACTATGTGCTCGGGCTGGTGACAAATCTTGGGTTCTGGCTTGGGTTTGGAATAGGTTGTTTCGGTTTTAGGGTTTTATGGTTGGTTAGTGTCAAAACCGAGTGTAAGTGCAGTTGGTTAGACCTTTCGTCGTGGGGGCTTTTCCTGCCTAAACCCTAAACCCTAAACACCTAAACGCCAAACCCTAAACCTGAACCCCTGACCCCTAAATCCTAAACCCTGAACCCCAAACCCTGAACCCCTAAACCCCTAGACCCTAAACCCTAAACCCTAAACACCTAAACCCCACCCCAAAAAGTCCGAAACCATGAGCCCGAAAAAAAGCAAACACCTGGGAGGCTGCCGCCGCTCCCGCCGAAGCGTGCGCAGTCGGGGCGGCGCTGGGAAAACTTCTGGCAGGAGCGAAGAGGGGAGGATTCGCGCCGAAAGCCAAGGAATGTACGCGCCTTGATAATAAGACTAGGGTCTTGGGATTCCTTGCCACAGTTAAAGTTGTGGTAGAATAGCCCCCATACCCTCTTCTAATTATTCAGTCTCCTGCATACTTGAGTTTAGAGTTCAGGGCCTTAACCTAGGCTTGAATGACTGTTAGAGTCTGTTGGAGGCTTAAACTCGCAGAATTCACGGAATCTCCTTGCATAATAGGTTTTGGTTTCTAAGCAGACCCACAAACGGCGACACAGACATGGATGCCGATGTCTACACTGAGACATTTAATTATTTCTGGATTTGCAGTCTTCCACTCATTTCTGTGATGTTTGGGAATCGGACAAAAAGCCGCCCACAGCGCTCCACGGAAAGTGAGGAGTGGGACGACATGGACATGGATCTGAATGTGGAGTGAGGGCGAGAAAGTGCATGAAACAGTACTTGGAGGATCATGGCGCTTAGTAAGTAAGGTTATAAGTACCTTAATTGGGGGTATAAGTAGCTATCAGTATAGTTACCCTAATCATAACCGTCATAACCCTAGTTACCAAGCCCCATGACCCTTCAAGCACGGTGCGCAGCACTCGGCTGCATCGAAACCGCCAGGTCCCGTGGTGGTTGTTCGGCTTAGGGTTTCTGGTTTACGGTACGATTAATACATTTGCATGCTGTCCATTATTTAGCTTCGCGGTGTGTGTGTGTGTGTGTGCCAATTTTGCAGCTCTTGGGATCGCATGCCCGTCAGTTGTGAGTTTCTTTGCATTGTGCCTAGGGTCCAGTGTCGAGCCCCCGGGTGTAGGCCAAGTTGCAGCCCCTTCGATGCAAGCATGGCTTGGGATTGAATCGACTCCTGCCCACATGGGGGTTTCCGAAAATAGGGGACCCTAATATAGTAGCTTAAATAGTAGGATCCTTATTATAAGGACCCCAAAGTAAGGTACCCCTAATTTTCGGAAACGCCCACATCAGTTTTTTTTGTCAAGTCTCGACTTCAGACCTTGCATGGACTTGTCCTGGTGTAAGCATCAAAAAGCCGCAGGCCCGAAACTCTGCAGCCTAAACCTTCAGCCCTAAAACGTGACTCTCAAGCTTTGGGGACCTAAATGGGCCCTTGTCAAAACTAAGGTCCCTTTTTGGGTACCCTAAGTAATAGTTGCCGTATTATATTCAGGACCAAGAAAGGGACCATAGTTTTGACAACCACCCAAAGGGGTGGAGTTTCTGCAGAGCCGTTTGCTCCCTTGGCCAGGAGCTCACCAGCACTGAACCAGCCATCCTGTGTCTGGACAGATCTGGGCGTTTCCGAGTATAGGGGCACCTTATTTGGGGGTCCTTATAATAAAAATCCTACTATGCAAGGTACTATAGTGGGGTCCCTTATTTTTCCCATCTATGGCTGGGTTGTCCTTTGGGATCTTTTTTAATTTGCCCTACTATTTTGTAGAGAACCATAATGGTAAAAAGAATTCAAAGGGCTTAAAGGACAACTCAGACGGGGGTTCACTGTTTAGACAGCTGCTGGTAGGAGCCCAAACCAGCCCCCAAAAGCCCAAGCTTCAAAAACTTACACAGCGGTTGAGGATTCCGATAGTGTATGTTTAAAGTAAAAGCCAGAAAGTTGGAATATGATTATCCTAAAGCCTTTATGGTAAATTATAAGGTATCCTACCCTGAAACCATATTCCAACTTTCTGGAGTTCCCTGTAGGGCTTAGCGTTTAGGGTTTAGGGTTCGCCTTTGAAGGCTTGGCTTGTTGAGAGCCATTTTTTAAGGGTTTTGGGGACTGCGGGGCTCTAGGGTCTCGGATTCCAACCTTTGGGTGTAAGGGTTGAATTACATTAATTAAAATTAATATAACAATAATAATAGTAATAATAATACTAATAGTAAAAAGAAAATAATAGCAATAACAGCAATAATAGCAGTAGTGATAAGAAAGCAATAGTGGTAATAATAGTATTATGCCCTTACGTGCAGAACTGCGCAGCAATCAGCACCAGGACCATGGCTCCCTTGGCACAGGTCGCTTCAGAGGGCGGAATTTTGTGCTTGGGATTGTATGGGATTGTTGGTTTTGGGTTTTACGGCTTGACGTTTCGAATGCCTGAGAGAGAGAGGGCTTGCGTAGGGTTCGCCAAAATTGAGGCTTTGTGTTCAGGTTCCTGTTGATAAACCCGTACTGAAGCTTCCCAACCAAATCATGCTGCATGTTTCACGTCTGGCTCCATTGTCGCCTGGAGCAATCTCCTCCAAACAGCCTTTCTCCATGGAGCCAACCTTGCAAAGAAATCCACAACAGGCTCAGACTAGAGTGGAATGCCTGCCTAGCAACCAAGACAAAACTCAGCATATTGAAGAATAAGCCCAGATAATCACCAATGTAGTTCTTCAGGATTCCTTACGGAAGATCTGGTATACTATACTCCACAACCCCATTCTAACAATTGAGGCTTCCATCATGCTCCGGCCCGATTTAGGATCCCTCCTTCGAAGGATTGGATGGACCTACTTAGAGGACCATGGGACTTAGTGAGTAGGGTTACAAGTAAGGTAACTGTAGGTATATCTACTTCTAACCCCAATTAAGGTACGTATAACCCTACTTACTAAGTCCCATGATCCTCCAAGTGTTCCCGAAAGAACCCATTACGAAATAAACGCCGGTACTGCCAGTCTGTACTTTTTTCCCCCGGGTTATTTCAAAGCCCTGCTCGCTACGTCCTAAATTCCTTAAACACCTGACGCCTAAAACCCTACAACCCCGAGGTCCTTGGAGACTGACAGGCAGCGTAAGAGCCTCAGGCAGCAGACGCCGAGGACGGTTTGGGGAGGGTCCATGCAAGGGTTGCCGGGTTTAGGGAACTAAACCTTACACCCTAAAAAGTTCATGGTTTAGGAAGAATAAAACCCTAAACCCTATAAAGTTTATATAGTGGGGTTTAGGATGAAAAAGTAAGGTCCAGGGACCAGGCAGGTAGGGTTACAGGCAGCACAGCTTGCCTAGTAATTAAAGTGGATTGCAGCCTGTGATCACTCAACCGTTGCGATTTGATTTGTGCAGTTTGCTTTGGGCGC
The DNA here is from genome assembly GCA_905221615.1 of Symbiodinium sp. CCMP2592. Classification (NCBI taxonomy): domain Eukaryota; class Dinophyceae; order Suessiales; family Symbiodiniaceae; genus Symbiodinium; species Symbiodinium sp. CCMP2592. The sequence continues at coordinate 2,254,186 of CAJNDT010003334.1, read as the reverse complement.
ACGGCTTCCCCAGTAGAACAGTGCGGCGCCTAAGTCAGGTAGTTGGAGCCATCCTAAACCGTTTCTAACTACCCATGAATGAGCACTCTCCTGAACCCGAAAGCCTTAACGCCGAGGTAACCCATAAAAGTCGACCCTCCCTTCATCCTTAAGCCTTGAACGCAGTGCTGAACAGATCCCTGCTTTCCAGGAACCGCAGCGACTCCAGCGATTCTGCTGCAAAAGCCAAGCCTGTCTCTTGGCTTACGGGTTTTGAGCTTCAGCCTTTAAGACTTATTGGGCGCGAACCGAAATAGTGTGAGAGGGTGATGCGTCAATTCTGCAACCACCCCTGTGATCAGATGGCAAAGAGCTCACAGGCAAAGGTTCGAAGGTGAAGGACCAAAGCGAGCCCTTGTGCAAAAGCACCGGACCTGAGTGCAGATGCGGCCAGAACGTAGAACTTGCTATGAGGAATCGGTAGTGGTACACCGTACACCCTTACACGGTTTAGGGCCTGGTTTTCTGCGTGTCAAAGCATATACAAGTCTGTGCAGCAATCAGTTTGACACTGCTGCTTCCCAGCTGATCGGCAGAGTCTGGGTTCAAAAAGGGTTGATGATCCCAGCCAACTTCCACTGTGTAATGCGCCCCACAGCCAGGCCCCCAATTATCAGGGCCCCCCAACTTCGCCCCATCAAGACACCTAGACCGGAAACCGTGGAAACCAATCCTGGTATAGTTGCCTCAGTCCGACAACACAGCAACAGACTCCGCCTGGCCAGTCCGAGTTGGGAGAGCGTAAACCGCACAAAAACCAGGGCTCTTATCGTGAAGGCCGTTGAGGGATGAGGGCTTCAGGTTTTTGGGACTTTGCAGGCCCGGCACGTTGTTGCGCAGTTTTTTCGGGTTTAGGCTTGCGGGTTAGGGATTCTACAGACTACCTTAACCTACCAGAACCTACCTTTTTGCAGGGTCCCTGAATCCCATATTAGGGTTTATAGTTTATAATAAGAACCTACAGAAAAGTAGGGTTTGGTAGTGTAGGTATATAGCATGAGGAGATCATGGCTAGGGGCTTGGAACTGGTAGTGCAGGCTTTAAGGCTAACCTTAAACTACTAAACCCTGCTGTTTTGTAAGTTTTTGATAGAACCCTAATGTGGAAATTAGAGGGACCCGACAAAAAAGTAGGTTTTGGTAGGCCAAGGAAGTGCTTGGGACTTTGGGCAGGGGCAGCGCAGAACCCGTCAAAGGCCCAATCCCGAAATGCCAGAAAGAAGCCGAGCCATCCGGCATGGTCAACAGGAGGCCTTGTGGTAAAGCCATTACCTTAACCCCAAATAGCCTACCTTTTTAAGGACGTGTATGTGTATATATATATATATACACATCATATCATATCATATCATATCATATCATATCATATCATATCATATCATACCATATCATATCATATCATATCATATCATATCATTATCATATCATATCAGGTTACCCTAAAAAAGGTAGGTTCCTTAGGGTCCAGGTACAGTCACAAGCTATACTCAAGCCCGGCGAGCCCAAGGTTGAAGAACTAAGTCGCCGTAACTTCCGAAGCCCTGAGCTGTGGACCGTGGACCCTGAAAGTCAAGGGGGACCCCTACCCTATAATGGGCTATATAATGGGTATATAACAGCTATATTAAGGGTCTATACATAGGGGTCCTTGTTAAGGGTCCCTCCTTTTACCCTAGGAGAAAGTTTCAACCCCTGAAGTCCGAATGCCTCGCAGCCTTAAAGTTTAAAGCTCTAAAGCTTCAAATGGGGGTTCCCGAAAATGAGGGGTACCTTATTCTGGGGTCCCTTATAGTAAGGATTCTACTATTCAGGGTACTATGTTAGGGTCCCCTATTTTCGGAAACTCCCAAATAGCACTGAGCCTTGAACCCTTATGAAGCCTGAGAGAACACAAGACCCTAGAGGGACCATAGCACCAAGAAGCCCGGATCCCCAGCAAACAAAGCTACAACACACATACACGCCATGAGCCTTGTATCAAAAGGAATATACCCCATAAAGAATCCTAAGAAGAAGTTATATACCCCATAAAGAATCCTAAGAAGAAGTTTTTGAAGCCACTGAGTCCAAGAGTTTGGCCCCTAAATAAACTCTAAACTAGTAGTTTTCGAGGATGCCATGGCAAAGCACCTGGCTGAAAGGAGCGAGCTGGAGAGGCGCTGCCCGTTCGGGCGCTTTAGGGTTTGGGGGTTTGATATATAGGGGATTTAATAATTACCTCTACCATTTTTGGCGTTCCTTGTTATATTTATATTATAATGGGCCCCCAAACCCTACTCTATGTATTAAGGTCCCTTTATTAGGGCCTAGCGCCTCTTGAGGGCCTTGGGAAAAGCATGAAATGCTTAAGCAAGTAGACGAGACATATGTCTGTAACAGTGGTTTCGCATGCACATAATATGCAAGTACAAAAACATAAACCGATGCATGGCTACATAAACAGGAAAGAGAAAGAAAGAGATAGCTTGGGAGAGAAAGGGCTCCACAGGTAGGTATTCATAGTATGGTTACAACTACCAAACCCGTTTCTTCGAGGGTTTCCCCAAGTGATTGCAGCATTCCGACCTCAAGGCCTGCAAGGGTGTCTGGGTTCAACGGTTGCTTGCGTAGAGCCTTCACCCGAAATCCCAACCCCCCAAAAACCCTAAACCCTAAACCCTAACCCGAGTGTCTTTACGTTTCAGTTTCGTAAAGGTGACACCAGTGCTGAATCGATCGCCGAAGCTTTTTCAAAACCCACAGGGCCTTGAACCCTAAGCCGTTTCAATCAGAACCCGACGGCTTTCAATAAATTCAGAAAGAGCCTAAGCTTTTTCAAAACCTTCGGGGCCTGGACCCCTAAGCCACTTCAATCAGAACCCGACTTCTTGAAAGAGCCTAAGCCACCAAGTTTGGAAAGCCCTCTGAGAATCTTCAGACCCTTGCTAGCCATTAAGAACCCTAAGCCCTCTAGCCTGATCTGACGCAAGAGCTACATGGGAGTTTCCGAAAATTAGGGGTACCTCATTTTTGGGGGTCCTTATAATAGGAGTCCTACGTACTATATGAGGGTCCCCTGTTCTAGGAAACTCCCACATCAGCGATCGAGCACGGGGATGAGAAAAAGCTAAACCCTGAGCCCCAAATCCTTCGAAACCCTAAACCCTTCGAGCAGGCAGCTCCTCTTCTGGGAGGAGGAGACTTTGAAGCTTTGCGAGCGTCCTTCGGCAGGGTTGGGGGTTCAGGCTATGGTGTTTCGGGTTCAAGTTGGCGGGTTTAGAAATCTAGGGTATGGAGCTTAGGTTTAAGGGCTTACAGGTTTCTCGCTTTAGGGTTTACTTTAGGGGTCCGACTAACTACCTATACAGTTTTAGGGTTTTTCTATCGAAAGCTACGCCCTCAAAACTTTGGAGTCCACACTAGCTCTTAGGGTTTAGAGTTTAAATTGGCTTTAGGGTTCAGGGTTTAGGGTTTAGGTGATAGATTCATAATTTTTCTGCAAAGCGAGGCGATCGGCGTGCAGATGCATCGCTGGTTTGGGCAAGGTGCAATGCTGTGGTTGCGGTTTCGGCATTCAGCAGTTCTAGTCGTACTTCTAGTCGTAGTAGTAGTAGTAGTAGTAGGAGGAGGAGGAGGTAGGAGGAGGAGGAGGAGGAGGAGGTTGAGGGCAACCCCAAGCCCTGAATCTTTAACCTAAGCCCTAAACTTGGGAATCGTTACCTCGATCTAGTTTTTCAGTGGGTCCTTTTCCTTTATGTGGTCTTCGGTGTCGTATAAAACTATCGACTACCAACAAGGGAGCCCTTTTTATTTCCTAGGTTGCTGAGCATCCCAGTCTACAGTAGATTGTGTTGCTTACGATAGGTGTAGGGGTTAGGAATGTAGGCTCGCAAATGCCACTCAGTCTGGATGCAGTAGTCTCCTGGGCTTATTGGGACCGCTGGAGGGCCCCTTGCCGGACTTCGTTGCTGTTTTCCGCGGGGTTGGGGCAAGGCCGAATGATTCGTTATCCCAACTCCAACAACCCCAAACCCCGAACCTTAAACCCTAACCTCAACCCTGGATATCCCTGGATGGTGTCGTCTGAGTGGAGCTTAAGGAGCTCGCCTCAAGAGAGGCCTTCGAATCTGAAGTCGAAAAGGGGCCCTTTAAAAAAAACTCAGCCCTCAACCCTCAACCCCTTGTCGGCTCAGAGAGTTTTTCTGCTTCGTCGCAACTCCGAATCCCAACAGCAAAAGCGACTCTGCCGTCGAAGGGCAAAGGCAGTCGGGGGGTGTATGAAATTAGGGTACTGTTTAGGGTCTTTTTTATAAGGTTGCTCTGTTGTTTTGGGGGCCTGAAAAGGGGACCTAATTCAGAAAACTATCCAGTAAGCGGAGGGCTTGCGATGGAACAAGCATCGCTTGACTTGTCATTCAAGTTTATTGCCGCTTTGATCTGCCACGAATGCGAGAAGCCGAACTTCTCAAAGCCCATATATAATTCCTAAGATCCCCAATACCTAACCTTTAAACTTTTTTGGCTCTTATAGTTTAGTAGGAATCGGAAAGGTTAACCTTTTGTTTCTGTGGCTTATTGGGGTAGTAAGTTCTCGTTTAGGGAAGTCCCAATCCCGCGACGTAACCTCAGCCCGGAAAGCGAGTTTCAGCTTCGTCACAGCAACAGCGAGTCGTGGCACCCCAAGCCCTGTCAACCCTTTTAACCACCATAATCGCTCGAAGCAGCATTAAACCTTTCAGCCATTACCTTAGTAGCTTAGTGGATACACTTTACACCTTTTGGGATAATATTACCCACTATAAATCTGAAAGTGTACACCTTTTGGGGGCTTATGAATTCAGCAACTACAAGCCCACTGAACCCTGAACCCAGTACCCTACCCCGACAGAGACTCGCGAGCCCTACTCGAAAACTAGCCAGGCGCGTCCGGGAATCCTGGGAAGAGTTCGATGCCGACTCTCTGCCAGCATGCCAGCCACGGTCGACACAAAAGGGTCAATATAGAAGCCTGAAGAAAAAATAACTAATGACACGCTTCAGGAGAGTTCCTGATTATGATTAAACCCCAACCCCCAGTCTAATCACTACGGTCCCTACACTAGTCGAGGCTTTTGTGAATGCCCTAAGGCTCCAAAGTAGTTCCTTTCTGGGGTTCATACTTAGAATCCTATAAGGTAATCCCAATAGGAACTACTATGGAGCCTCTGGGTGTAGCTCATGTCGCACATGCAGGCTTTGAGCATGAATGGTCTTGCATCATACGGTCCTTCGTTCACGCTGAGCAAAGCAGCTGTGATTCTGCGGGGGATGTTCAAACATCAAGCAAGGGCTCAGAGAGTGGGGGGAGGTTTGGAGCCATCCGGTGCGTGATCCTAGCATATTAAAGCGGATTATGGCTTATTATGCTGTATAATAGTAAAATTGTGAATTATATATTATGGTACATTACACTATGATTTCATATCAGGCCTTAGGGTGCGGGTTCGTCCTCGGAAGAGCAGGGGAACGACACCATTTTGCGTGTTCGCTTCGGCCCTCCAAAGAGCCGATGCAGGGATAAGCTTCTCGATTTTGCGAAGCACGCGCAGATATACACTCTTCAAAACCCGATCTAAGCACAAAGCCTTGAACTCAATCCTGGGCCCCGCGCCTGATGAACTACCTGCGAGTCTGCGCGAGGGTTTTAGCTACCATGACAGCTAGCCGAGACCGTAAAAACTACCACCACTAAACCCTAAATCCTAAAACCCTAAAACCTGCCAAGGCTACGTTCCATGCGCTGTCGATCCTCACACCCGAGAGAATCGCATTCCTGTTGGAGCAGCAAAAAAGTCGTTTGAGGGTTTTGGGGTTTAGGGTCACTTCCCAGCAGAGGCTTTGCAGGCTGGATGCAAAAAGGGGCTTGACCCTAAACCCTAAACCCTAACTTTTTTAAAGGCTTAACTCTCAACTTCAGGGCTTTGAGGAATGCCCTTGAGGCGTCCGCCGGCTGTGAGGATTCTCTAGATTGTTGTTGCAAAGTCGTCGGACGTTGAGGGCTCAGGATATTCGGGCTTGGGTTTACAGTAAACCCCATAAGGTTTGAAGTCTGATTAAGGCCAAATAGTGCCGGGATTCCCTCTACATTACTCTTAAGGATTGAGGCTATGGGGTTTCCAACTTTTGGGCTTCTACTCTACAGGGTTTCAGGGCTTCCTGCTAGCTGTTTGTCCACGTTCGGGCTTGTCCAGGCTCCTTTGTTGAGCCATGCCGTAATTGGGAAGTTTGGAAACCTCACACCCGGCACCCCAAACTGCGAAAGGATATCTGAACCCTCACAGATGAGCCTGATGGCCAGGCTAAGGTGGAAGACCCTGAGAGAGGATTCGAGCACTCAGACGCCCAAAACCCAGACCGTCCTGGACCCCAAACCCTCTTACTATAGGGGCCTTAATATCGTATTACCTATACTATACCATTTTGGGGGCTCCTTATGATAATTATAGTATAATATGGGGCCTACAGCCTTGTTCTAACGATAACGGCCCCTCTAAGAACGACCGACCCGTCGTGCCCATGCCTTAAAACGACACGAGCCCCAAAAGCTAGGACCCTACACTCTGGATGCTTTTGGTTGAAGCCCGAGACTCGAACGAGAGCGAGGTCTACAGCAGCCCAGAGTAAGCGCTGTTTGTCGGTTTAGGGCTTAGGATTTAACTTCCGCACCCCCGAAGAAAGCATCATGTAAGGTGTCATCCCCCAAAGTAAGCATCACACACCTTCTTGAGCACTGGCGAAGCCTCGCAGTAGGGCTGGGCAGCTGACTCAGATGATGCGATTGCATGAAAAAACGACGCGCCCAGCCGACATGAGCCCTAAGTAGGCCGTATTTGTGTGCTTAGCGCGCCCTAAACCCCAGGCCCTAAAATCCAAAACTTTGAGCAACCCAAGACCCGAGCTCGAAGCCCCAAAAAAGCGGTTTTTCAGGCTTGGAATGCTGGGTCTCGGCTTGGCATCGGGTGCCGACGAAAAGTTCGATGAGGCCGTCGGTTTGGCCGAGTTTTGCGGGCAAGGGCTGCAATGATTGCCGACACTATTCCGTACGTCGTCCTGTCCTTTATGTACCTATACCTGAACATACCGGGGATAGATAGAAGATGAAGCGTCGTACCCTAAACCCAAACCCCTAAACCCTTTGCCCCGAAACCCCAAAGCCCCTAACCCTAAACCCTAAATCCATGATAGTTCCACTTGCTGTGCGGCAGCCGGGAGCCGCGGCCAGAGGCTCAGATTAAAATTACTTGGGTTATAAGTAGGGTAACTATACTTATAGCCTACAGTAGTAGCCTATTAGAGCTACCCCGAACCTCCAAGAAGGGTGTAAGAATTCCGTGGGCTTCATCCCCAATTACTCCCTAGACCATGCCGAGGCCATAGATCTTAGATCCAGCTGCCCTAGACCCCAAACACTAGAGCCGCTAGACTCTACTCTAGGATGCCCAGTTGTACCCTTATTCCCTTTTTGTAGTCCTCGGTTCCCTATAAAGTTACCCAATACCAAAAGGGAGCACTTTTTATTCCTAGGTTACTGGGTATCCTAGCCCTATTCTAATTCCAATTATGAAGGCCCCTAAACTACATAGTGCCCTTATAGATCCCTTGTAGAACCCTTTAAAGAACCCTTAAAGGAGCTCCAAACTCCTTTATAGACGGCCCCTCATATAGAACCCCACCATTATACACCCTTATCGGCCCCTTTAAGGAACCCTGTAAGGAACCCTATAGTGGGGTTTAGCCTGCTGGAGGGCATGGCGTGTTTTGTTAGCCAGCCGCCTCCGGCGATGCCGTCGCCCGTCTGCTTTCGGGTCATCTGCCCCCGGGGCGGAGGTGTGACGTTGCAGCGCCTGGGCTTAAGGGTTGAGGATTTAGGGTTTAGGGTTTAGGAGTGGCACAGACGTTGCCCTTCGACCAGGCCTGACGCTTCGAGTGCGTGTGAGAGAGAGAGAGAGAGAGAGAGAGAGAGAGAGAGAGAGAGAGAGAGAGAGAGGGTGTAGGGTCGGGACTGAGGCTCGAAATTAGGGATCAGTTCAGGTAGCCATAGCGAGCAGGGGGTCTTCGAGGGCTGGGAGCCGAACCGTGCCCAAGCGGTACAAAAAATCGAAGTTCCTGCACCCCGACTCAGTAAGATAGGAGGCCAAAAGGGGTTTTAGCCTATGGGGGTTTAGGAGGGATTAGGGTTCCCATAATCAGGAATCCCTACCCCCAAGAATCTTAAACCCGGCCTCCCATCACAGCAAGATACCGCTCCTGTCTGTTGGCATTGTCAGTATCAGTTGTGCCTCGCGGCAGTGCATCCATCCATTCAGCCACTAACATCCCTCCATGCCTACATCCCTTCCTCCCTCCACCCTCCATCCCTCCATCCCTCCATCCCTCCATCCCTCCATCCCTCCATCCCTCCCTCCCTCCCTCCATCCATCCATCCATCCATCCATCCATCCAGCCATCCAGCCATGCAGCCATGCAGCCATGCAGCCATGCAGCCATGCGGCCATGCATGCATCCATGCATCCATTCATGCATCCATGCATACATACATGCACACACACATAAATACATACATGCGTATGTATGCACCCCAGGAAGCACAGAGTCAGCCTAGGTCACAGAGAGGCGTTCCTCCTGCGACCCGGCGATGGAACTTCGCAGCCTTTCTCATGGCTCTAGCGCTGGCGGCAACTGGGTCTCGTTTAGGAACTCAAAAGTTCAGGGTGCAGGGGTTCAGGGTCAAGGAACTTATTATGTCACCATAATAGGGACCTAAAGTAGACAATGTGGTTTCCTCATTATGTTAAACCCTAAACCCTAAGCCCTAGTATAAAGTCTTCAGGCAAAGTCGGCCAAAGCCAAGCCGAAAGCCACCGCAGCGCGAATTCGGAAGGCGCCTTGGAGGGCAGAAGAGAGTATTCTTGAGTGGGGGGGTTGCTATGTACTCAGACCTTCCTATACCTCTTACTCTTGGAATATACAGTAACTTACAGTAGGATCCGTAGCATGATTTAAGGAATATTCTTTAATTAAGGGATATTGGAGTCTCTGGGTAGCATTTGGGTGGCCGGGGTTTAGGGTTCAGGGTTTTGGTGTTTGGAATGTTTGGCTGCGAAAGGGTTTGGCGAAAGGGACAAGCTGTTCGTTGATGATTGTGCTTGTGATTCTGGGAGAGTGCTATACACTTCACTTGAACACTAGACTGTACTACAAATGGATACATGACGTCCTCAACCCTAAACCCCTAAACCCGCTTTCAGGTGCTCATGTACCCTTGTTTAACGGTAGTTCGCTTTCTCGGTTGTTCGCTGCAAACCTCCGGCAGCTGTAGAGCTACTTTGCGCATGTGGAAGTACTTAGAGGATCATGAGACTTAGTAAGTAGGGTTATAAGTAAGGTAACTATAGTTATATCTACTTCTAACCCCAGTTTATCTACTTATAAACGCTACTTACCAAGTCCCATGATCCTCGAAGTAGGGGATAGTTTGGGCTTAGTAGATGTGTAGGTAACCTTTAACCTTTTGGGGCTTATAGCATCCCATTATAATTCAAAAGGTTAACCAATCTACCCCAAATACCCGACCCTGTTGCGGAAAACAGATTAAGTTCCCGGAAAAGATAGGCCATCCGGGGTCCAGGTAGGGGATAGTTTTGGTCAGTTCCTACACCTGGCCTCAGGTGGAGGTTCCGGCTATCACGGAGCCTGCGCCGGATGTGTCTCCGGCAAGACAGAGGGTTTGGATGCTTTGAAGCAAAGATGCAGACCTTTAAGGGCTCCTATAAGGGATCTATGGGGTTTCCCTTAAGGGTTCCGTTGAGGGATCTATAGAGTTTCCTCTAAGATGGAAGAACCCGTAAAGACTTTCATAGAACTTCAGCCCAAAGTTTTAAATTTTTAGTCTTGGCAACCCTAAACATCAAAACCTGATACTTGCTTGGACGCGTCAAAGGGGGGCAGTCAGCCTAAAACAAACCCTGAAAGCTTGAACCCTAAAGTCCACTCCCTGGAAGTTTTATAAACCCTAAACCTTAAATGACACCTAAAGTCCCAGATCTTAAACCCTGAATCCTAAGCGAACCCTAAAGCCCCAAACCCAAAACCTTAAATGAACCCTAAAGCCCTAAGTCTTAAACCCTACACTGGCTCTAAACCCTAAATGAATCCTAAAGCCCCAAACCCAAAGCTTCAAATGCACCCTAACACCCTAGATCTTTAACCCAGAGCTTTACATGAACCCTAAAGCCTTACATCTTAGCCCCTAAGCCACGGTCCTGACAAGGAAGGCGCGCAAGTCTCTCCAGGCCATCGACGACGTTTTCCTTGAGCTCCTGGAGGATCACGCATGCAGCGTTTGGGATTGTGGTTGAGGGCTTGGGGTTTAGAGACCTCGTTCAAAAAGGATTGACGGATTGGGTTGGAGAATTTAGTAAGGGTTTAACTAGGGTTTAGGATTGGCTGTGAGGGTTTAGTACGGGTTTGGGGTTTGGGGTTTGGGATTAGGGTTTAGGGTCTAGGGCTCAGGATTGCGGTTTGGTGTTTAGGCCTACAGTACGGTGGAGCTCAGCATTGAAAATCGGCCCTAGACTAGAGTTGATAACAGTCTAGGCTTTGGGACATTTGATATTTGCTCTTTTTGGGCTTAAGAGGATCTTACCTACTAATATTTGGCTAAAGCAAATCTCCTAGATTTAGCTTGAGACAGCCAGGGTCTAGAACTTAGAGACTTTTTGTCGGAACGTCGGGGTCGTGGGTTGAGAACTGACAGTAGATAATATGAGGGTAGGTTTTGACGCACATTCGGTGTGGGATTTAGGCTAACTTGGCTTTGTATGTATGGGAGCTTCCAAAAATTAGGGGTACCTTATTTTGGGGTCCTTATAGTAAGGATCTTATTATTTTGGGTACCATATTAGGGTCCCCTATTTTTGGAAACTCCCGTATATTGAAATCGTAAATGGCTGCGGCTCAAGTTCGTCTCCAGCGCGGGAACCGGATGTGGTGAGTGTGGCAGCCGCCATGCCGCGATACGACAAGAAAAAGGAGCGCCCCTTTGGTGGCAGCCGCGACGCAGGCTTTCTTCCCCATGACCCTAAACCCTGAACCCTAAACCCTGAACCCTGAACCCTAAACCCTAAACCCTGAACCCTAAACCCTGAACCCTAAGCCCTAAACCCTGAACCCTGAACCCTGAACCCTCCCAGAGCCGGGAGCTGCGTGGAATCAGTTCCCAGACCCCCGGGAGCATCTAGAAAGTAGATCCCTTAATTTGGGGTCCTATACTACTACTAAGGGTAATTTATAGGAACCCCATGAAGGGATCCACATTCTAGATCCTCCCGAGGGTCTGGGTTTGCACGCAGAGCAAGGTGGTCTTCGAAAGCTCTAAGCAGGTGGCTTGCCGTGGCTGCGGGAAAACACGCCCCCAGAATCCGTTCTACTCAGTCTTTCAAGCCTCCGGTGCTCTACTGGAGGCAAGACTCGAGCCCCCCACTGTCGGAACTGCCAAGCTAAGGAATTGAGCCCTAAACCCTGAACCCTTCGCTGACGCCCGACCAACAGCCTACGGCTGCTACGACGACAGGTACTAGTATTTGTGAACGATACTTAGAGGGTGATGAGATTTAGTCATTAGGGTTAGAAGTAAGGTAACTATAGTTATATCTACTTGTAACCCCAATTAAGGTACATATAACACTACTTACTAAGTCCCATGATCCTCCCAGTAGTAGTGAGTATACATCCAACACCCTCAACTCCGGCTCCCCCGCATCTCATCCTCCTCAAGCTACCCTAAGGCCGTAATCCCCAAGCCCCAAAACCCGCTTGAGACCTGAAAGAAACCCGTCAAGGAAGCCCAACAGGTGTAAAGCAAAACAGCTGATCCGAATCTCCGTAATCCCTTTTTTTGACAAAGACATCAACGCAGAAAAGGCTTCAGCCCTAAAAGCGTTAAACGCCCTGAAAGCCGTGAGCCTCCCCCACACCCTAAATCACCGAAACATCCTCAAACCCTGAATGCAAGTCCAACCCTCGACCGTCGCCCTCAACCCTCAGCCCAAGACCCCTCAACCCTATACCCTAGACCATACAGTCCCCGTGCTTTCCAGGAAGACCGGGGCCAAGCTCTGCGCCGAGAGCTGCAAAAGGCAGGCAAAGTGGGACTTCAGATTTTTCGGATCTATGAAATCTAGGCTTAGGGGATCTTATGGGTTTAGGGTATAGGGGTTTTGGGTTTAGGGGTTAGGGTTTAGGGGTTTGGGGTCTAGGCCTAATATCGGGGCCGTATTTATAATAACGACCTATAATATTTTGGGTTCCTTGTTATAGTTATAGTATTATCGGCCCTAAAACCCTATTCTAATTATTTTGGCCCCTCTTAGAAGTTTAGGGTATAGGGGTTCAGGGTTTAGGGGTTTGAGGGTCTAAGCTTAGGTTAGGGGCTAAGGGTTTGGAGTCTAGGCTGGGGGGGGCTTAGGGTCTGGGGTCTCTGCTTGGGGGGGTTTGAGGGTTTTGTCGAGTTTGTGGGGTTTGGGGTCTAGGGTCTAAGGGAAAGGTTGGGGGTTTGGGGTTTAGCAGCTTGGGTTTAGAGTTTAGGGTTGGGGATTGTCGGATCGACGCAGTTTGACGGTGCTGGGCCAAGGCGGTTAAGTGCTATTAGGAGCTTTGGTGGTTTAAGGCTTCAGCTGTTCGATCTGCTTTTCGGAGGGTTCCTAAGGAGGTTCTATGTGGGCGGTTGTCCAAATTAGGGTCCCGCTTTGGGTCCTGATTATAATACGGCACTTAATATTTGGGATACCCGAAAAGGGACCCTAATTTTGACAATCACCCATGTCTTGGATTTGTGAATGAAGGGGTTTTCGTGGCTTTTTGTCTGCACGGTTCGTATGGGCTGTTGGCAGTGGGTGGGTCGGTACAGGGGTCTGCGAAATGCCACTTGGAGGTAAGTAGGGTTATATATGTTCTAAATAGCATAAACAAACGTTTGCAGTAGTCCAATTTGGGTTGCAAACGACTTCGCAGTCATGTCTTCTTCTTCATCGGCCGTGGAAAGGCCAGAGAAACTTCAAAGATTGAATTCGCTGCGAAGGGCAGCTCCTTATTGCAGCAAGAATGTTCTCCACGGGCTGTTGCAAGACATACACGAACACGGTCTGCCGGAATTTTCCAATCCTAAGCAAATGCGAGAGGCCACTCGGTCCTATTTGTCGAAGAAGGAGGCCTACGGCCTGTTGTTTCAGGAACACGAAGCGCAAACGGCGGGAGGTGGCACCGCCGCTTTTTTGTTACTCAACATCTTCAGCCTCCTTGACGGCATCTGCCGAGCTGGGGAGCCTTCTACAGGTTGCTCCAGGCCTGTGCGGCAAAAGCTGCTGGGCAGCCTCTCCGGTTCGCATTGTATTCGGATGAAGTCATCCCGGGAAACGTGATATCAGCACGTACTTCCCGGATCAGTTGGTGTGTTTATCTCAGTTGCATCGATTTCCCGCCACAAGTGATGGCGATGGAGGACGCATGGCTGACGATCGCACTGCTAAGGAGCTTTTTTGTGGCCTCGCTGGAGGGAAGTATCAGCCAGGTCTTCAAAATCATATTTCGCAGCATCTTCTTATAAGTAGATATAACTATAGTTACCCTACTTATAACCCTACTTACTAAGTCCCATGATCCTCTAAACGGCTGTGTAGTAGAGAAATGTGTCAATCAGAGGGCTTCGTTTGGGATTGCAACCCTCAAAGCCTTCCAGCCCACACCCTCAATCCTAAACTCTACACCCTAAGCCCTAAAACTTAAACTCTAAATCCCAAACATGACTTTTGATTGATCTTTGTGTACGTGACATCACCGCAAAGATGGTGCCACAAAGGGTTCCAAGTGCCAGTTCAGCAAAACCCGTTTCTGGAATTTTAAGCCCTGAAACCTTAAAGGCCTAAGTCCAACACCCGAAGCTCAAGCAATCTCCCAGACTTCCACTCCAAGCTTGACTGGGCTCTGGTAAAGGGGTTTAAGTCAAGCTACATCTGCAGACCTTGCCAGGCTTGTCCGAGTGTGAGTGTCAAAAAAGTCAAGCTGCCATATTCGGGATCTATGGTAAATAATGTGGCTTCTTTCTTATGGCAACTTGAATTTAACCGCTTACGTAGCAAGAACCCCGTTGAATCCGTTCCGCGCCAACCCAGTTGCAACTATCTCCCTGCTGGATGCGAAGGGAATTTGCGCATTGAGGGTTTAAGCCTTTGTGGTTATGTTTTTCGATGGGGGTAGCGTGTTTGGGCTGCCTCACCCGGAACAACCTACCTTTTTAAGGACGTATATAAGGAAATCACAATAAGGAGCCCTTAGGTTATTCAGGGTTAAGGTGGGGTTTGGGATTTACTCGTACAAGTCTGATCCGGTGCACGTCCAACACCTCCAGTGGAAGCCTAAACCGAAACCCGTCTGGCAGCAACTGAAACACAGGCCGCAGTTATCTTAGTTCCTGGGTGCTCCCCACCCGAATATCCGGAAACCTGAACCCTACACCCGAAACCCTCAAGGCTGTATCAATCTCCGTTTCAGAAGCCCGAAAGCCCCGGCATCCTTGAAGGTAATTGCTGAGCTCGGCCCTGTCACACAGCTGGCACAGGATGGGCGCGGGTCTGCATGCCTTTAGGGCTTAGGGTTCAAGTGGCATTTGATCTAATTTCTGGGTTTTGAGAGTCTTTGCTTGTGCGAAGGCTTTCCTGGGTTCTTGTTCAGGATTTTAAGTTCCCATCGTAGAGAAGCCGAATTATTAATTGTTATTTACTATGGATCCCTTTTGTGGTAAGTTAGGCTAAACCCCTTAAGAAGAACACAGTCTCGGCCCTGACTTCAAGCGTTTAGGTTTAAGGTTTGGGATTAAAGGGGGGACGTTCAACCAGAGGCGTTGGGTTCTATTTTTGGGGGGGGGATTGAGGGGGTGCTTATCACCTATGAACCTCCTACTGGCCGAAGCATGAAGCCGCCTGAGCCGACTAGGCTCCACCGCGGTTTTCTTCTGCCCGCAGCCTAGTATAGGGACCTTCTTTATGGCCTATACTATTTGGGGGTTCCTTATTGCATTCAAAAAATGGTGCAATAGGCCACAAACCCCAATTCTAATCATTAAGACCCCTATACTCTATAGTAGCCGTATGGATCCCTTATAGAAGCTCCTTTAGAGGCCCCTTAAAAGGAGATTCTAAGGCTTAAGGCTCCCATATTGGAACTACCGAGCCCCCAGGACCTCGTGGAGGAGCCGGGCAGCTCCGAGGAAAAATGCAAACTTTCCTTTTCGCTTTCATGGCACGTCCTATAGGGTTATAGTATAGAGGGTATAGGGCTGTTATAGATTATAGAGGGATGTAGAGGGTATAGGGCTGTTATAGATTATAGAGGGTGTCATCAATTGGGTAGTGTCGTTGTTTGTCTTGATTTCATACGTTTTTTGGTTGGTTTACGCAGTCTTAGCAACATGATTTTGCGTGCACTGACTTGGGAAACAGTCCTCGTGCTTGCCGCAGTATTAATGCAGGAAGTCATGAAACAGGTGATTCTTCACTTATGTCCAGCGGAGTGAATAGCCTTTGTAGAAAGGCAACACGCAAATAACATCATGAATCTTGGATTGTGTTACAGTTTTTTTGGGGGTTCGAGGTGCCCGTAAAGCCCGTTTCTTCCCAGTTCGATGTACCTTGCTTGGGGTGTTAAAGGGATTGCGGCTGTGTTTACATTGTATTTACCTGAATCCCGGCTTCCTTATCCGTAAGTACGTTTGACGTCTGACCTTTCGGATAGTCATTCTTGTGTTGCCGGGCTCCATCACAACCCCTGAGAACAAAATGTAGGGTGCTCGCAACCCCTAACCTGTAGACGTCTTTCAAGCCCCAAACCCCATTGTAGCTCTAGACAATCAGCCACCAAAAGTGTCAACCTCAAACAGACAAGACGCACTCACTAGAGCAAGAGCAAGCGCGAACGACACCTTGAGTAAGGCACTTGTCGGCACATTCTACATTGCCGGCAAGAATATGTTCGGAAAGAAGGGCGACATCCGCGTTACCACGTGGTAGTAGTAGGTGGTAGAAGTGGTGGTAGAAGTGGTGGCGATTCAACCCTAGGCCCTAAATGCCAAAACCCAGACCCTAGTCCCCAAATCCGAAACCAGACTTCAACGCTAAAGTTAAACTTAGATCCCCAATACCTAACCTTTACACTTTTTGGGCTCTTATAGTTTAGCAGGAGTCGGAAACTTTAACCTTTTGTTTCTGTGGCTTATTGGGTAGTAAGTAAACCCTTAACCACAAACCAGACTGAGCGCTTGTGCGAGTTGCGGGAGTCGAAAGCCGGAGCCCTAAGCCGACCCTAGGTCCGAAATCAAAAGCCCTAAAGCCTAGACTTCTAAACCCCTAAACCCCTCAACCCTTAAATCCTAAACCTCTAAACCCTAAATCCTAAACCTCTAAACCCTAAATGCTAAACCTCTAAACCCTAAATCCTAAACCTCTAAGCCCTAAATCCTAAACCCCCAAGCCCACCGATAATAAGGACGAGTCAACGACTCTGATGCCATCCTGGCGCTCATCGACCGGCTCGGTCGGGCTTTTCGCCTTTCGGACCCTCAGCTCAAAACTGTTCAGGCCTTTGCGACATTTTGTATTTTCCCCTTATTGGGCTCAATAGGACCCTATTTACGAATATTTTTCAGAGGCTTTAAAGGGCCAACCTAAAAAAGTCGGGGGGTAAAGTTAGAAAAACCGTTACCTAAGAGAACCTGGAAAACCTTGGTTTGAAAATTTCATGAATAAACCTGAAGGTGCAGTTTAGGGTTCCTTTCAAGAGCTCCCCCTCTTAGGGTTCTCTGTGGGGTGGTTGTCAATATTAGGGTCCCTTTTTGGGCCCTTAGTATAATACGGCACCTAATATTTAGGGTACCCAAAAAGGGACCATAATTTTGACAACCACCCATGTGGGGTTTTGGTGCTTTTTTTGTCTCAAGGTTTGGGGTTTGAGGCTTTGGGGCTTGGGTCCGTAAGGGCTCAGTTTTGGGGCTCAGAGCCTAGGGTTTACAGTTTACGGCATTGGTCTTATGCTGTATATGTAACTTAGATCCCCAATACCTAACCTTTAAAGTTTTTTGGCTCTTATAGTTCAGTAGGAATCGGAAAGTTGAACCTTTTGTTCTTCTGGCTTATTGGGGTAGTAAGATGCTGCATATATAAAGTGGACAAGGGGTTTGGGTTCAGGGTGTTGGAATTATGTAGATCATTTGATGTTTATGTCCGAAGCCCTAACCCGTTATAAGAAGGCACCCGGATGTTCAGGGGGGGCCTAGGCGGCTTGTGGCCTGACCGGCAGATGGAGCCTCACAGTTTAGGATTTTATTGCGCTTAGGGTTTAGGAAGTAGGGTCCGAAACCCCTAAACCCTCAACGCCTTGGGGCTTTTGGGCTTTGACTTTCTGGGCATTCGATTTTGTAGCTGTGCTCGGGTCTCCGCGGTAAGCATTGACCTCACGCGATTCAAAAAAGGGTTAAGGTCTCAGGTTAAGGTCAACGAAGCAAGCAAAGACCCACTAATTGATGTCCGTCCTCGACCTAGGGCTGTGCATTTCAGGCCCAGCAGTTTGTGCAAGGACTTGTTTCCGCCAGCGGAGTCCGATTTCTGATCTTGGAAGTCAGCAGGTAAACCGCCACGCCACGAAAAGAGCCGGGTAGGTTTGAGAGGCAGGTTTGAGCGGTGGCTCAGTCCACTCAGGCGGGCCAAGAAGCCCTGACGCAAAAAGGAAGCCGACCAGAACCTCCCAAGTGTCTTTTTGAAAGAATCCTTATGGTCCTTAGGGGTTTAGGGGTTAGGGTCAGGGTTGAGGGATTTAGGATTTAGGGGTTTAGGGTTTAGGGGTCTAAGTGCATCAAAAAGGTCCTAAACCCTTCAACCCTGGAGCGTTGAACCCTCAACCCTTTGATTGGTGTGCTGCCTCAACAGGAGACCCTTAATAAGGGATCCCCAAGAGCTTATCTAGGCCTAGGGTTTTGGGGTTGAGTCTAAACCATCCGAGCGGGGTTCACACAAGCCTGTGCAAAAAAAACCTATAAACCCTTAAACCCTTAAGCCCTAAACCCTAAACCCTAAACCTCTAAACCCCTAAACTAACCCTAAACCCGCAACCCGAAAACCCTAAACCCCTAAACCGGGCGTATAGCCGAGGGTTTGAACTGGAGATTCCAGCGGCTTACGCAGCTGTCCTTGGACCAACAACAGAAGCCTCGTCCTGGCTCAGGCCGGTGCAAGACTAGGTAGGGCTTTGGGACATCTTATATATTCGCTCTTCTTGGGCTTAAGAGGATCTTACCTACTAATATTTTTCAAAGGCGCACGTCCTAGAAGACATCAAAGACTCGCGGAAGTAGCCTTGCAGGGCCAGTCTCAACTTCCGCCTAGGCGTCCCCCCCCTTTGATTCTAGCCCAAACTTCCCAGCCAGAAGCCTCATGCCATGGCGTCTTCCGATGAAAGCCGTGTCGCTGACCTCGTGGCCAGTCGAGTGGCCAGCATGGAGCCCTTTGATGAAAGCTTCCTTCGGGCAACTCCCGCATGGCAAGTGCTGCGATCCTTTGGTGCTGCATTGAGGTGGACCAACGAGGATCTTTATGATCGGAGCTTTCCTGTGAGTGCGATCCAAGTTTTCTGGAGCCACAGTTGGCATGGCAACAACTTTATGAAGAGGCTGCTGCTGCTTCTGCTCTACAACGGGCCAGCTGCAGCAATTGCGGCCAGCATCTCCGTCTTGCTGATGTTCTTTCTGCAGATTCTTAGTAGCTGAGTGGATACACTTTACACTTTTGGATAATATTACCCACTATAAGACTGAAAGTGTACACTTCTGGGGGGCTTCTGAACTCAGCAACTAAGGATTGCTGGATACCTACCAGGCATCCTCCGGGTCAGCAGAACACCACTCGATGAGGGACGGGAGATGGTGTTCTTCGATCCCCAATACCTAACCTTTAAACTTTTAGGGCTCTTATAGTTTAGTAGGAATATGAAAGTTTAACCTTTTGTTTCTGTGGCTTGTTGGGGTAGTAAGTGTTTCTGGGCTCTTGTGAAGGGATTTACTTTAAGTTACCACTGTAGGGATCCAAAAAGGTTCCTTTAAAGGATCTATAAGGGTTCTTTTAAGGGTTACCATAATTGAGATCTGTAATAAATAAGTTGGTTTCTTTGTTATGGTAACTTAAACTAAGTCCCTTAAACAAGAACCGAGGTTTGGCCCTAAACCCTAATCCCTCATCACTGATACCCTAAAAGCTGAAAATCCCTGAGCCCGATGAAGGAAGGGAGATGGTGTTTGTAAATAGCTTGTTTTCCTTGCTATGGTAACTTAAGCTAAGTTCCTTAACAAGAAACTTAATCCAAGGGGAAAAGGAGGGACACTTAAGAAGGACCCCTAGGTATATACCCTTAATATAGCTATTATATACCCATTAATTCGCCCCATTATAGGGTGGGGTCCCCATTAAGGGTCCCTCCTTGTCCCCTTTGACTTAAGTTCCGTATTAAGAGCCCAGGTTCGGCCCCTGGTGCACGTTGACGGCAGGGCTCGTGTTCGTGGTTGTCCTCCTGCTTTGGAAGCCGAGGAGTCTGGTCTTCGTGGACCAAGCACCTAGGCCCCTAAACCCCAAAGCCCCTAAACCCTCAGCCCTAAACCCTTTTATCGGAACCCTGGTTCATCCCTTTAAAGGACCCCTTATCGATCTCTTTAAAGGAAACCCTAAACCTAGTAGACGAGCAGGTGACCTTTAACCTTTTTTGGGTAGGATGGTCCCTGTATAATCCCTTTATAACCAAAAAGGTTAACCTTCAGTTCCCCATGATACCCGACAAGTAGGAGTATCTCAGGGGTACGTGGAGATCTTTTCTGATTTTTGGTTCCTATAGGGGACTAGGGGAGCCTAAAACCCTTCCTTTTTAAGGTTCGCTATTATGATTTCCTTATATAAGTCCTTAAGCGGTCAAGTGGCCAAGTATCTTAGGGGTACCTAGAAATATTTCTTAATTTTTGGCTCCTATAAACAGCTACAACTATATGTGTTTTGCCGGGTTTTAAGTTCAGTAAAGGTATGCATCAATCAGAAGGACGCAGAATTGAAGAAGAAGGGAATTCTCAGCATTGGTGCCTTCCTTAAGTATTCCGAGCAACTTCTGCTCATTTGGGACAACACATATGCTGGGCGTTTATGGTGCCTGCTAGAGCTTGCCGCGTTTCTAAAAAGCCATGAACAGCTGGATGAGAAAGTTACGATCAGGCTGACAGCCATGGCTCCCTGCATTTTGGGCGCTGCCTTTGCTCTCTGGGCTTCCATGCTACATTTCATTTTGATCAGTGAGCAAACTCCTCCGGGCATTCTGGCGCTTGTGCTGACACGCTTGTTCCTTGTGTACATTCAAGCCTCCTATCTGCGTCAGCTCTATCGGAACGCGGAGATCATGCTCAAGCAGCTTTCCGACTTCACTGTCGAGGCAGCGGGCTGTCACTGCTGCAATGATGCAGAGGCTTGTAATGCCAAGGTCTGTGATCGTGAGATCATAACTCGATGCCTTCGTCTCTGGTATGGATCGGTCGAAGCCTTTGAGGTGACTGTAAGGACGCGTGTCAGGAGCGTGCTACATCGCCAGTTGGGTGGATTGCTGTTTCCTTATGGTTGCTTAGTAGCTGAGTGGATACACTTTACACTTTTTGGGATAATATTACCCACTATAAAACTAAAAGTGAACACTTTTTTGGGGGCCTAGGAACTCAGCAACTAAGGTTGGCAAGTCATTAGTGCGTCGCCTTTGTTCTGGGGTTTTGCAGATCTCATCGCGGCCCGCGCGCGTGCCGGAAACTGGAAGGTGGCTGCAATCATGTTGGTCGGCACCGTGACTTGGTGCTTCTTTCTGTTTCCCTTCATCTTTCAGCTGACGGTGCTGCTGGCAAGTTATTGTCGCCAACAGCAGAGCCAGGTCTGGAAGGATACGCTGATTAGCCTTGCGGTGGCATTTCTGTCGACAATGCTGTCCTTTGTTGGCCAGTGGTCGGCGACTAGGTGACAGTTTGGAAGCTTTGAAATTTCCCTTATGGTGCCTCTAGAGTTATTACTGCTAGGATGCCCAGTAGTACCCTTATTCCCTTTTTGTAGTCCTAGGTTCCTTATATAAAGTTACCCAATACCAAAAAGAGAGGCCTTTTTATTCTTAGGTTACTGGGTATCCTAGACTGTGAAGGGCCCCAAAAACTGCAACCCAGGCGAGTCTAATGGCCGATGCTGTCGCTGTGTTTCTTTGGATGGGCGTCATTGTGATTCTGGCCGGGACCTCATGGTTGGCCCTCCGGTATCAGGCCCGTAAACCCTAGACCCCAAGCCTTGAACCCGAAACCGAACCCTAAACCTTAAAACCCTAAACCCTAAACCTAAACCTTAAAATAACCCTTAACCCTTAACCCTGAACCCTAAACCCTAAACCCCTAAACCCTAAACCCCTCAGGCCCGGCAAGCTGCAATCACATGGTGTTCCATCGAAAAGGATGTGGGGGAGCACTGTGTGGCTGTTGTGGCTGGGAAACCATTTGGGGATGATGATGCTAGTGTAGGAACCTGATTAAGAAACCCCGCCCCTATAGCCCCAATAACCCTAAACCCTAATATATATATATATACCCTAAACCCTAAACCCTAAACGCTAAACCCTAGACCCTAAACCCTAAACCCTAGACCCTAAACCCTAAACCCTAAACCATACTAAGGGCCCTGATAAGGACCCAAGGTTTCTTAATCAGGTTCCTACATTCGTTATCGGACATTGTCCGCGTTGGGGACTCAATGAGACCCAGTGACGCTGGACCTCTTTCTGCGGTCCCAACCCTCACAGCTGACGATCGTCTGTATATACATACATATATATATATATATATATATGCATGCGTGTGTACACATGATACTGTACATAATATACATATACATATATATATATATATATATATATGTATGTATGTACTTATCTATGTGTGGTGTAGTTGTATTACCTTAACTTTGTGGAGTGATTTCTGCATTGCAGAAGAAGCAGTGTGCCGTTTCGCTGAGGGTTTTTTTGGGCGATCGGTCGGACCGGCTCAAGACGCCCGGTCCCAAGTCCCGAAACCGGCTGATTTTTCGGCGAAGCAGCCTTCAAAGGAATCTACTCAAACCAAAGCGACCCTTGTTCCCGCTGAGGTGAAGTCGGATTTGCAGGTTCAGAACATCGGTTTTCGGTTCAGGTTTCCTATGCTTGTCCCTGGTTGCTACAATCGTGTGCTTCGCCCCTGCTCACAGTCTGGACGCGTGTGGCGACCAAAGGCGCAAATGCCGTTCCAGCTTGAGCCTTTTAACAGCTTTTTGGACTGTTCCTTAAACCCTAAACCCTCCTGTTCGTCTCTGGGGATTTCTTTCAGCCCGGAACTGCATGACGGGAGTTCGTAACGTTCTCATAAGCCTGGCCTGCGGGCGCTTTTCATGGGCCAAGATGCTGGCGGCGAAGCTGCCGGCAGTGTTGCCGATACGATGGCTGCTTTCTCGGATGAGGAAGTCATGATAGAACGATAGAACGTTCACAGTATGACCGTATCTTGTGCACGGCCCCCACTCAGTAACAGTTGGTTAATATTCGGAATATAGCTATATTAGGCCCTCTATAGCAGCCCTAACTTGGACTGTGACTGTATGGGGGCCGTACCCAAACCGTATCCAAGGCGAGCATGCGGATAGCTCGGTGTCAAGGTTGATGTACACAGTTTAGGAATGTGCTTTCTTGTTGTTTTGCGTCTTCTGTGCTGCACTGGGTTTCTGAACCTCCGCCATTTTCTCAGCTCAATGTGGCAGGGAGACAGCGACTTGCTCGCAGCAGGTGCTTGGTGCGATTCGCCTGGCGTGTCCAAAATCCTTTACTGCTTAGAAGGGGCCCCCACCCTGGCATAATAGGAATAGAATAGGGCCCTAATGTAATCCTTATAGTCACTATTACAGGGTGGGGGCAGCTTCTAATTTACTGCTGTTAGGAAATATGTTTTATTTTTATGGTAATAGAACTTAAAGGAATAAACACTAAAGTCGTTTGAAAATATGGTTCTAGGGGCGGCTAAGAGAAAACTGCTCACGCTCAACCCGACCCTGCTTGGAGTGGTCAAAATAGTTGCCAATACTATTGTGGGAGTACCACATTGTGATTCTAGTACTATATACCCCAAAACCCTAGAAGGCCCTTACATTATAGTACCCTTATAATAGCCCTTACTGATTTAAAGAGACCCTATCAAAATACACCATTTGAACCAAAAACTTCCTACCTTCCTCGATGAAGCAAACCGTTTCACTTCCAAGAGTCGTTCTTGTGAAATTCTCGGGTAATATAGGATAATTACCTATACTGTTTTGGGGGCTCCTTTGTGCAATTATAGTATAATGGGCCCCAACACCCTATTCTAAGTATTAACACCCCTACATTAGCGCCTTACTCTGTCGCTTAACCCGAAACCCCAAGCGGAGTTTCAGTCCATCATTCCGATGACAGCTGTTTCAGGTTTCTGGACTTTCCAAGTAGTGGAGATCGCCACATAAACGAACGTATATAGCACTTAGCACGTGGCACGTAGCAAGTAGTAGCGCAGGTGACTTGTGACTCGTGCACCTCTGTTCTCAACCTGAAACCGTGAACCTTGCACGGGGAGTTCTTATGCTCGGAGCTTTTGGGTGTAGGAGTTTTGCTCAGAAGTAGAACAGGTAGCCTTTAACTTCCTTGGTGGCATCGGGCTATATAGCTTCTCAGGTTAACCTTCAGTTCCGTCCCCATGATACTCGCCAAGTAAGTTACCATAGGGGCCTGAATAATTGCCAATATACTATTTGGGGGTTCCTTATGATGAGTAAAGTATACTATATCCAAAAACGCTATTCGAATTATCACGGCCCCTATACTATATAGTACACATGGATCCCTTATAGGAGCCTTTAAAGAATCCTTCAAGTAGCACCACAAACACCCTACTCTAACTCTTAAGGCCATACAAGGCCACTAATATGGAACCATTCTTTTTCGATCCCTCATAGACCCCTTCAAGGAACCGCTTAAGGAACCCTTTATGGACCCCTTTCAAGGCCCCTATAGTAGGATCCCGGGTGAAAGTCAGGTTGCATGGACCAGCGAGGCTGACGACTGTTGGAACTGGTCTTGCAACGCCGCCCGGCATCTGTGGGTTTAGGGTTCATAGAGAACCAACCCAATACGCTTTAATAAAGGAATATACCTTTAATCATAATTTTAAGCCAATGAAGTGGTAGTGGGATCCCTGGGCTTCGGGTGTCGGAGGGGTAGTATTGTTGAGATCGGAATCATCATTATTACCATGCCTCTCCCCTATAGCTCCCCGGTACTTCTTTTTGCTATACTATATCTCGAAGCCCTATTAGTCCTGGAAGAAATTTAGAAAGCTGCGGGTGTCAGATTCTTGGAAGAGGAAGCTGCAGGTTTCAATCGGTGCTTTGCCTTTGGGTCTAGGGTTTAGGCCTTACAGAGCCTGTTTGAGGTTTACCTGAACCCCAAAGTGACCTACCTTTTTAAGGCTCCTTCATACGCATGATTTCTGTACATGTATCCATTAGAAACAGTAGGTTAAGATAGGGGCTTCAATCATTACCTATACTATTCTGGGGGAATCCTTATTACAATGATAGTATAAGATATCCCTGAGGGCCCTTTCTAGGTTATAAGTAGGTTATAAGTACCCTAAGTGGACTTGCCCCAAAACCTACTTATAAACGACTTACTAAGTCCCCGGCCCTCTCCAAGTGGAATTGAAACACGGGTAAAAGATGATCCGTGCTGGTTTTGCATCGTCTTACATTAAGGTACGAGGAGTCTGATGTTCTAGCTTTCTGCCTTCTGCTTTTTCTAGAAAACCCTAAACCCTGAATCAAGAACCCTAGACCCCAAACTCTTAGCGCATTAAGGCCACCACATTGGGCGCAAAGCCCCACTGGAAGCCCTGTAAGAACCCTATCTGGTCGAAACTCTAAACCCTAAACCCCCTAAACCCTAAACCCCTTAAAGCCCCGATACTAAGCGAAGCTCAGGGTCCTCTTAGGTCCAAGAGTTGGACGAGTCGAGAGTCAGCTACCTCGATGCCGTCGACGTGCCTGTGGTAGGGGTCTAGGGTTTAGGGTTAGGGTTTAGGGTTTAGAGCTTAGCGGTTCGTGGGTAGTAGAAGTAGGGCTCCTAAGCTAATTGTTGCCCTGCGTACAACCCCATTAATAACTACATATTGGTAGTTGTCAAAATTAGGGCCCCTTTTTGGGTGCTTATTACAAAACGGCACCGAATATTTAGGGTACCCAACAAGGGACCATAATTTTGACAAACACCCATATGAACCTCCAAGTAGGGGTTTAGATTCTCGGGTTAAGGGACTTCGGCGTCAGGGGTTTGGGGTTACTGTTGATGATATAAATCTTGCATTACCTTAAGGACCGTACTCTATGGGATTTAGGTTATATTCCTTATTATGGGTAATGGAGGATTTATATCATCAACCGTAGTTCAGGATTTGGGATCTGGGGCCAAGGGGTTTGGTTCTGCTGAAGTTACTATGTGTTTAAGGGTTCAGGCGTTGAGGTTATGTTCTGGGTTTCGGGCTCACGGTTCAGGGTATGAGGGGGGGTTACGGTTCAGGGTTTAACAGCATTTTCGGTTCTTTTGATTTCCATTGTTTATCGGGTTTCGAGCCTCGATGTTAGAGATGTGCCTAAGCATTCAGTGCACATCGCAGTTTCTTACATAGGGTGGTTGTCAAAATGATGACGGTCCCTTGTTGGGTCCTTACTATGATACGGCACCTAAATATTTAGGGTACCCAATTAAGGGACCTTAATCTTGACCAGTACCCACATAGACCCCTTTAAAGAATTTTGACCACTACCCACATAGGGTTGGTCTTCAGAGGGGTTCTAGGCTTTGTATCGGCTGTGGGTGCTTCGATGCTGTCGACGTCCCTTGGCAGTTCCGGAATATCGTCTGTAGTTTCAGCTGCTGGGGTTGAACTTTAAACCCCAGAAAGTTGGAACATGGATTGGGGATGATTAGTGCTGGGATTCCTTATGCTATACCTCATTGGTATGAGGATAGTCATGTTCCAACTTTCTGGCTTCTACTGTAGTTGTTGACAACAGCTCTTCATTCCGTTTATGAAGAAGTGACGTGTATGTTTCGAGAGGAAGCAAGAGGTGGTAAGCCTGGAGGGCCTCCACACTCTAAACACGGCCCAGGTGCTGCTGGAGCTGGAGTCTTTTTGAGACAACTGGGAATTTCCGAACATAGGGGACCCTAATATAGTACCCTAAATAGTAGGATCCTCATTATAAGGACCCCCAAATAAGGTACCCCTGATTTTCGGAAACTCCCAACTGTGTGTACGGCGGGTTCAGTCTTCGGGTTCGCGGCTTGTAGGTAAATGGGTGGTTGTCGAAATATGGTCCCTTTTGGGGTCCCTTTTATAATACGGCACCTATTTTTTAGGGTACCCAACAAGGGACCAGAATAATGACAACTACCCAACCAGAAGCCCCCATAACTACCGATACTACTCCTTAGGGGTCCACTGCAGCTATTCTGCAATACTGTCGGAAACCCTATTCGCACCATTACCCTAAAAACCCTAAACCCCAAATACAACTGTCCTCAATGAGCCATGCTATGCGCGGAACCCGGAACCTGAGACACAGCCGAAACCCCATAAGCCCTCGAAGGGGCTCAAGATGTAGGAGAGTTTAGGGTTTAGGGTTGCTGCCTGTAAGATTCGGGACTATGCAGATGTTTGGGTGTTTAGGATTAGGTTAGCAGCTCTTCCGGAGTTGGAAGATGTGGGTCCGGATTTCAGGCATTTGCTGGGGTTCGGGCTTTGAAGCTTTAAGCCCAACACGGCTGCTGGTTCTTCGAAGATGGTTGGCACTCTAGCCCAGTGAACCCTAAACCCTAAACTCTAAACCCAGCGAGTTAAGGTATATCTCGTAATTAAGGGGTTTTGGAAGGTCTGGGGGGATTACAAGACGTCAAATCTATTATAGGGGCCTTAATTATTCTTAATTATTATTAGAATGAGGTTTGGGTGTCCACTGTACTACAACTATAATAGCTTAGATCCCCAAAACCTAACCTTTAAACTTTTTGGGCTCTTCTAGTTTAGTAGGAATAGGAAAGTTTAACATTTTATTTCTGTGGCTTATTGGGTAGTAAGAGCGGGAACCCACCAAAACCCTACTCTAAGTATGAAGGCCCCTGCATCACCCCCCAACCGCCTGAAAGCGCCTTGGACTATAGTAGGATCCCTAAAGCCCCGGTTCAGGGTTTAGGGTGTAGGGTTTAGGGCTGAGTTCCTATTATAAAATAAGAAGCCGAAAGAACTTTATACTTTCTCCCAGTGGGTTACTGAACAGTTTAGCTAAACAGTTGATGGATTTTGCAAGGTCTGAGGGGGATGGGAAGATCTTAAATCTCGACCTCAGAGCCTCGGTGTGGATGGTCGGGTGCCGAACCTCCAAAAAAAACAACCACACGAGCTCCGTGAACCCGGCGTCTGACCAGGACCCTTTGCAGCTGCGCTTTAAGAGAGCTCTTATGGTCCATAATCGTGGCTATGAAAGGTAGAAGAGAGGGTATATAGTTGGGGTCTAGGTAAACCCTGAACTCTAAACCCCGAACTCTGTCTCTGTCGACCCTGGGCCCTCTCGTACAGAAGTATGCCATGGCATGTCTCACTGGATCGGGGGCTTCGCAGCCTGGATTTGGGAGTTTCCGAGAATTAGGGGTACCTTTTGTGGGCTCTTATAATAAGGGTCCTACTATTTAGGGTACTATACTACGGTCCCCTATTTTCGGAAACTCCCATTTGGCAAGGCGGGCAAGAGGCAAAAGAACCGTGCGCTCTATGTCAGACGCTGTGTTTCGGACTATGGCTTCCGGCAAGTTTCCGGACTAGGGCTGAGAGTCTATATAGACCCAAGACCCGGATCTCGAGTTCGCAACGGACTTAATAGGATTTAGGCGTTAAAGGGTTTAGAAAGCTCCAGGCGGTGTTAGTTATTTGCTGTCCTCACTTCTTTCTACGTGACGGCCCCTCTGTTCCTCCGAGCCCCGCTTAGACCCATGGCCCCCTGGAATTGGAGCAGCTTGTGCCTTTAGCATGAAATCGGAGTACTCTTGAGAATGCTGGTAGAAAGTGGTAGAGTCGAATTCGGAGATGAGATGAACCGTAAACCCTAAACACAAAACCCTAAACCCAATCTTCGTGCAGGCGCGAAGTAGCTCTCAAAAAAATTAAAGAATCGAGACAGTAACCTCAAGCCCATAAACCTTGAACCCTGCCTCGCCTCCTCCGTCCGAGTCTGAGCGCCGAAAACCTCAGCAATCATAAGCGTCGTAGTTGAGTCTGCTTAGCGGCACCCTAACCCTAAATCCTACAAAGCCCTAAACCCAAAACCTTTAACCTTGTGGTGTTGATATAATCCCACCACAGTTGGAGAGGTGAGCCTTTTCTGGGCTACTCGGAGGATCATGGGACATAGCAAGTAGGGTTATAAGTACCTGAATTGGGGCTATAAGTAGATATAACTATAGTTGCCTTACCTATAACCCTACTTACTAAGTCCCACGATCCTCTAAATAGACCCTAAACTCTAAACTCCTATAGATCCCTGTTAGGAACCCTATAGATCCCTTTAAGGGGCCCTTTACTAAGTCCCATGATCCTCTAAGGACTCTAATTCAGCCCCTCAGTTAGAAGATCAGGGCTGACTTGCAGGCAGAGAAGCGAGTCCGCTCCATAAGGGACCGTGTCTCCTGGCCGCACAAGCCTTATATGGGTAGTTGTTGAAATTATGGTTCCTGTTTGGGTACCCTAAAAATTAAGGGCTGAGGCCTTGGATTTCAGCATTTTCCGTTCATTACAGAGCTGTACGGGTGCCATGGGGCTTGATCCAGTTCATATGAGGTAGCCTTCATGCTAAGCAAGGCAATTACGAGCGTGCATGTAGGACGCAGTAGGCATCTTGGCAAGTATATTTCAGGCATCGTCATGGGGGCACTAGGAGCTACGACTCTTTTTGACTTCACGGGATACCATTGCCATCGGGGACGCAACATCTTATTCACACAATTGTGGTTCGTTTTCTTCGCCATCGTTGCATGTTGAGAAAATCCAGGAAGCAATCCAATCCTAAACCCCATTTGGAGGATCATGGGACTTAGTAAGTAGGGTTATAAGTACCTTAATTGGGGTTATAAGTAGATATAACTATAGTTACCTAACTTATAAACCTACTTACTATGTCCCATGATCCTCAAACCCTAAGCCCTTATAGATCCTTTATAGAACCCTTGAAATGAACCCCTTACTTTAAGGAGCCCTTTAAGTTACCAAGTCCCAAAGTAGTGGAGATCTTCACACTTCACCCTAAACCCTAACCCTAGCAGCACAAGAAAAAGAGTGAAAGTCTGTGTGACGGCGGATGTTTTCGCCTGCTGACAGCCCAAACAACCCTCCCTTTGAGCCCGAATGGGGTGATGCGGCAGTTTAGGGTTTCGGGTTGAGGGTTTATTTACCCCAAACACACAGGGCCCGCTCAGCATGCCAAGCTTCATGCAAGACCCGCTCTAAACTCACTCTGAAATACGTCGGCCCCTCAGCCTCTGCCAAAACGTAAATACACATGACTGTTAGACCTAAAACCCCTAAACACAAAAGCAACCCCCAACCACCCTAAACCCTAAGCCTTAACCCCTACACCCTAAACTCTTTAAACCCTAAACCTAACATGTTTTTAAACCTAAACCCTAAACTCTCTAAACCCGAAACCCGAAAACCCTAAACTCCCAAACCCTCCACCCCCCAACCCGCAAGGTTGCGTTCCTTGGCAGCGCGCTGAAGACGCCGCCGCCGAGGCCAGGAGGACCACCGGCCCCCGGCGCCACGGCGGAGCGCGAGCCTTAAAGGGAACTCCAGAAAGTTGGAATATGGTTTCAGGGTAGGACACCTTATAATTTACCATAAAGGGCTTAGGATAATCATATTCCAACTTTCTGGCTTCTACTTTAAAGTTATGGGGTTTAAGTGTTTATAGGGCTTGGGGTGTAGGGCTTATAGGGTTTATGGCTTTGGGGTTTAGGGGTTTATAGGGCTTGGGGTTTAGGGCTTATAGGGCTTAGGGGTTTAGGGTTTAGGACTGGGTGTTTAGGGGTTTAGGGTTTAGGCTTAGGGTTCAAGGGCTAGGGGTTTAGGGTTTTGGGTTCAGGGCTCTGGGCTTAGGGTTTGAATTTTTCGGGTTTAGGGCTCAGTGTTTCGGGCATTTTGGGGTTGGGGGTTTTAGGGTTTAGGGGAGCGTAGGGTTTATGTGGTTTGGGACCTTGGGATCTATAGACTTTATGTTGTTTTGCTCATAGTTTAGGGTTCTAGAGTTTATGGTGGTCGGACGGCCCAAAGCGTGAAACGTTGGAAGATGTGACGAGTAGGCAGCCAAATTTAAAGTTTGATAATGCACTACCCCCCCCCCTGCCATGGCTCAAGGTGAGCACTTTTGAAACTCCTTTGCCAATGGCGCCCCTTTCCGACGGGCCTCGGTCCGGCGCTCGGCTGCTGCTGAGCGCGCTTTGCCTGCGCTTCGGGCGTCTGGCATGGCTGCCCACCTGCGATGACACTCTGCAGCCCGACGTTGTGAACTCCCACCTTGTGGCCTTAAATCACCGCAGGCGGAGGGAATACACCCGTGCTCTGAATGCTTCTTCTGGGCTGCCCGCGCCGGAGTGCATGTGGAGCCCCCTTGCAGGGCTTTGGACGCCAGCCAGCGCCGCAATGCGCCGCCACAGGCCTCGCCAGCTCTTTCGTCGCCGCGAGCCTCGCTGGCGACGGTTGGGCGTACCCAACGTGCGGTGGTCTGGCAGGCCGTATGCAGGTGTGCGGGTGCCCTGAGCCTGGCACGCCGCTGGGCGGCGAGCGTCCTGCTCGGCGGCGGGCGCGGAGCCCCTCCATGGAAGTGGATTCGGCTGCACCGCACCGTATCCACTGCCCGGTCAGCGGTTGCCCTTGTGCTGATGCGGCGCGCAGTCCGGGTTGGTCCAGTGTGGCTTCCATATGCGACATCACATCGACAACCACTTGGCCGGCTCTCTCGCTGGAACTGTGCCGGCGGCGTGGTTGCAGGCACAGGGGCGACAACGCTGCGCAGTGTGCGGCCTCAGTGTGTCTACCCGCTACGGCATCCACCCGACCTGCCGGCCGGCCGCAAGACATGCAGTGGATGGCGCTGGCGAGCCGCGTGCTGCTGACGATGGCTGTCCGCTGCCCAGCTTTGAAACAATCCAGGCGCGCAGGACTCGCACGCTCCGCCATGTGCCCACTGCTGCTCGGTACCTTTGGGGCAAGGTGCTCACCCGAGCCTTGGCTGCAGCCGCTCACCACAATGACAACCGGGCGTGGCGTGAGCTGCTAATGCTGCCGCAGTGCGTCTTGGGCGCTCC
Organism: Symbiodinium sp. CCMP2592; assembly: GCA_905221615.1. Classification (NCBI taxonomy): domain Eukaryota; class Dinophyceae; order Suessiales; family Symbiodiniaceae; genus Symbiodinium; species Symbiodinium sp. CCMP2592. The sequence continues at coordinate 2,222,573 of CAJNDT010003334.1, read as the reverse complement.
ACCCCGAGCTGGCCGCAAACACCGCAAGGCGGCCGCGGCCAACACGCTGGACCGCTTGCAGCGCTGGCTTGAGGGCGAGCGCCAAACGCTGTGGGATGACCGCCACCAGCCTCCACGCAGCGCAGGCACTCGTGGGCCCACTGCAGAGCAGCGACGCGAGCTCGCCGTGGCTCTTACGTGGCTGAGGGTCTCAGCGAGGACGCCCCGGCCACTGCTGCCGCGCTGCGTGCCTTGCACCCCGCTCAAGCCGTCCCAAGTGTCAACATCGGTGAGCTCCCACTGTCGTTGGAGGTCGCTGCGGATGAGGTCGCACGGGCTCTGCGCTCTTTCCCTGCCGACACGGCACCAGGCCCGAGCGGCCTCCGTGTCCAACACCTGCGCGAGGCTGGGCCGCCTGGCACAGTCCCGTCAGGAGCAGAGGCGGCCATCCATGTGGTCCGGGCTTGGATCGGGCGCAACGGAGCTGCATCTGGTAAGGTTTTGGTTAAGCTTGATTTTGCCAATGCTTTTAACCGTGTCTCCCGACAAGCTGTGCTAACCGCTGCAAGCACGCACTTCCCTGGCCTGGCCCGATGGGTGGCATGGTGCTACCAGCAGCCATCCAACCTTCGGTTTGGTGCAACCACCACCATCCAGTCGGCTGGGGGCGTGCAGCAGGGCGACCCACTGGGGCCGCTGCTGTTCGCGGCTGCTCTCCAACCACTTGCCCAGGAACTCAAGGCGAGACCCCTAGACTTGGCCTTGTTCTTCCTTGATGATGGCATCCTGGCTGGTGATGTGGCGGCAGTCGCGGCCGCTTTGGCCCACGTGCAGCAACGGGGTGACTGTCTGGGCCTGCAGCTCAACCTGAGCAAGTGCGAAACCATCGCTGTGGGCAGCACCACCGCCGCGGACCTGCATCCGCACCTCCCCTCTGCATTGCTCCGCTCGGCGGACGGCCAGGATCGGGTTCTACGCAACTTCGAGCTGCTCGGGGCGGCGATTGGCGATGATGCTTTCGTCGCGGCCCACACGGCGGCTCGAGTCTCCAAGGCTGAGCCTCTCCTGACTGCTCTGGCGGAGCTGGAGGATCCTCAGGTCGGTGTCAAGCTTCTCCGGTCTTGTGCAGGTCACTGTCGTGTGGTGCACAGCATCCGCTGCACCCCGCATCAGGCTTTAACTTCTGAGCTCTGCAGGTTCGACGCGCTGGTGCGGGCCTGCTTTGCTGGCCTCACTGGGCTCCATCTTGACGAGAGCCAGTGGGCTCAGGCGGCACGTGGCCTGTCACAGGCTGGTTTGGGCCTCTGCTCCACGGCTAGTGATGGTCCGGCAGCTTATCTGGCCTCAGTGGGAGGGTGCGCGAAGGCGTGTCGCGAGCTGGATGCCAACTATGGGGCGACTGGGCTCGCCAGCCAAGCTACAGTGCTCCAGGCTACGGCTGCTGTTATCTTGCGACTTTCGGCGCCTGTGGCACCCCACCTCCTGCTGGGCATGAAGCAAAAGGCCATCACCTCGCTTTTGGACAAGGCAGGGTGGCAGCAACAGCTTGCGTCAACCTCAGTTGTTGGACGCGCCGTCCTGCTCTCCGAAGCCGAACCCGGCGGACGAGCATGGTTGGCCGCAGTGCCATCCGGCCGCAAGCGCCTCGAGCCTGCGGCGTTCGTCGTTGAGCTGCGCCAGCGCCTGGGCCTTGCTGACGCTTCTGCCGACGTCTTTTGCCCGTGCTGTGAGGGAGTTCTGGACCGCTTTTCGCTGCATGCCGGGACCTGTGTTGCAGGAGGGGAGCGCAACCAACGCCACAATGCTGTGCGTGACCTCCTCGCCGCGTGGGCCGAGCGTGCCGGTCTTCGCCCGGAGCTTGAAAAGCCAGGCCTCTTGCTGCCCCAGCGTCCAGATGACACCCGCGTGGCTCACCGACGCCCTGCAGACATCTATTTGCCATCCCTCTATGGAACTCCTGCTGCCCTTGACCTCGCTGTCACAGCGCCACAGCGGCAGGAGTCCCTCGGTAGGGCTGGCCAACAGGCACTGGCTGCCGCCACTGCTTATGCCGAGGTCAAATCGTCGCATATGGGCACCGCCCAGGTCTGCACCGAGCAGGGGCTCAAATTCGTGCCCCTGGTGGCCGAAGCCACTGGCGCTTGGGAACCTGAAGCGGCGAAGATCCTCCTCCTGATTTCCCGAGCTGCCGCTGCGCGCGAAGACGCCCAGCCATCGGTGCTACATTCTGAGCTGTTGCAAGAACTGTCCGTCTTGCTGCGCAGCCACCGCGCTCGAGCGGTGCTGCGGCGACGGGCAGAGAGCTCTGCCACGGATTGAGGCTGTAACCCTTTTCACGCCTCTGTTGACCAGGTCGTACCAGGCTGAGGTTAGACGACGCCTCTGCCTGCCCTGTGCCTGCATGCAGTCACCGCTTGGACGTGACCCTCGTAGCGCACCCATTGCGGATATGGAGGCTCCTGAAGCACCTCTCATGTCCCTGCTTAGATGTAAGTAGCTTCTGCCGTGTTTCGAGCTGCTTGTTCTTACAGGGGTAGCTGCTCGTATTTGTGCGCTCGTGGCATGCCACGGCCCTTTTGTACCATAGTCTAGTGTTCTAACTTTTTGCTGTGCAGCTAGGGGGTACGTGATAGAGATCCGTAAACCATCTTCCAACTTTCCCGCTTCCACCATAAGCCCTAAGACCCTAACCCCTAAACGCTCTGGTGGCCCTCAGAGCCACCATGGCCTTCCACGAACAATGCACCACTGGGGCATGCTGTTGATGCCCAGTCTACTTAGAGACTTAGAGGATCATGAGACTTAGTAAGTAGGGTTATAAGTAAGGTAACTATAGTTATATCTACTTATAGCCCCAATTAAGGTACCTATAACCCTACTTACTACGTCCCACGATCCCCCTCGTAAACCCTCCTTAAATCCTACCAAACCGGAAGCCCCTAAGACCCCCAAGCCCTAAACCCTCTCGAAACGCCGAGGTTCGTGGTCGTGACCAGGCCGACAGAGCTCGATGCCGCAGAAGCCGAGCGCCTGGCGCCTCTGGCGATCTATGTATGAAGGGTGTTGAGTATAGACTTTAATGTTCATAGTAGTTTAGAGTTTAGGGTTTATTGTAGTTTAGAGTTTAGGGTTTGAGTTTAGGGTTTATAGTTGTTTAGAGTTTAGGGTTTATTGTAGTTTAGAGTTTAGGGTTTAACTATGGTAGTTTAGAGCTTAGTATTGTTTATAGTAGTTTAGAGTTCAGGGATTATTGTAGTTTGGAGGTTAGGGTGTACAGTAGTTTAGAGTTTTGTGTTTATAGTAGTTCAGAGTTTAGGGTTTATCTATCGTAGTTCAGAGTTTAGGGTTTATAGTAGTGTAGAGTTTAGGGTTTATTGTAGTTATAAGGGATATGGTAAGGGTTCAACTATAGGGGATACATAGACAGGGTTCTGGGATAGTAAGATGTAGAAAAGAGCCCTCAGGAACAAAACTGGCAATTATTCGCCATGTGTAGCGGTGCCGCTAGGATCTGGTGTTAGTTTCGGGTGTGGCTATCCAGCAAACCATAGTATCAACTGTTCCTTCCATGCATCGGATCCCTCGGGGCCCACGGAGTTGCATTGTTCACGAGGGTACCGGTGGGGCTCGCTACTGCTGACACTCGATGCCGCCCTAAGCCCAAAAAGCCTCTCACCTGCTTGTAATCCTGGGCCCTAAACCCTTAGCGGGCTACGGTCACCGGAGCAAGTTGAAACAGCATCCTTTGATCGTCCCTAAAATACCAAACCGTGGGCCAAAAGCCATCTTCCAATTACCAAGGCCCCTTTACTAAATGCTTATAATAGCCCTTATAGCCTGCCTTATAGACTCCTTTAAAGGGAACTCCATATAGATGCTCTTCGTACGATCCCTTTTAGAATCTCCCAAAGAGGGGGCGGCATTTCTTCGAAGCTTTTCAGGTGCGCGAGCTGAAGTCGCAGGGCATCTGCTGCCGAAGGTGGGGTGTGGAGGGTTTAGAGTTTATAGGGGTTTATGGTAGTTTAGAGTTTAGGGTTTATTGTAGTTTAGAGTTTAATTAGGGTTTATTGTGGTTTAGAGTTCAGGGTTTAATTATGGTCGTTTAGAGCTTAGTATTGTTTGGGCCAGTTGGCACTACTAGGTAGCTTGCCTCTTTTGTGCGATGTGCGAGAGTCGAAGCCCTAAACCCTAAACCATATTTCAAGTTTGGGTGAGGGTACCGAGCCCCCAGGTTCCTCATATAAGCATGTTGTATCCCGATACCCTTTTCTATGTATTGAGGCCCCTACATTCTTGCTTAGCCAACGGCAGAACTCGAAAAGTTTTGGGCACGATAAATTTGGTCTATCTCAGAAAGCTTGAACTTTTTGGGTCCTGTTTTTGAAGAGGAGAGCATTCGAGCCCTTGTGTAAGAACCAATTGCAGGAACCTGCTAGTTACACAATAATATTCATAGTGACAGTAATACTAAGAATGTACATAGTATAAGATTACTTACCATCGTTTTTACTATCGTTTCCCTAGCATAATTCTTAGATCCCCAATACCTAACCTTCAAACTTTTTGGGCTCTTCTAGTTCAGTAGGAATCGGAAAGTGTAACCTTTTATTTCTGTGACCTGTTGGGGTAGTAAGATATGGTATACTATAGTCCAAAACCCTATTCTAACAGTTGAGACTTCCCTATCCTAATCTAGGGATGCAGGAACCCTAAACCCAACCCCTAAACCCTAAACCCCAATATGAGGGCACCCAACCTCGCAAGGTTGATCGTAAACCAGCTGATCGAAGAGGACAGCGGTGAGGCCCCGACCTGGTGACTAAACTTACCTGAATAGGGCTCCTTTAAAGGGATCTATAGGGTTCCTTCAAAGGGATCTATAAGGGTCTATGTCGGCTACTATAAGGGATCTATACTTACCTTTGGTTAGTAGGGAATGGTGGAGTGGGGTACAATTATAACTACTGTTACTGCCATTCTTCCATTCCCCACTCACCCAAGGCAAGCAAAGGGTTCAGGCCTTAGGGAATCCGGAGGGTTTTAGGGTTTAGGGTAGTGGCAACAAGGGAACCTGGAGGGAGTGTGGGTGTGTTGTCGCTGTCTCTCTATACTCAATGAAGTAGGTCATCAGTTCGCGTTGGACTCTGCAGGCCTCTCGTGCTGAGAGCTTCAGGTTTAAGGCTTTGAAGGCCTCTCGTGCAGAGGGCTTCTGGTTTGAGTATTATTCAGGCTGCCAGTCTGGCAGTGCTGCTGCCAAGCTGATCGGCAGAGTCTGGGTTGAGAAAGGGTGCCCTTCTAGGGATTGAAAGTCTTCAGCATCACATCCGAAAGCCCTCAACCATCCACTCTACCCTTCAGAATCCCTAGAACCCCTAGAAACCTGAAACTTTTTAATCAAAGGTGATGCCAACCCCAGGATGGCGCCCATACACAACCCGGAATCGACTCAGGGGCCCTTCGTGCGGAAGTAGGACTTGAGGGCGCCAGCCTTAATCCCAAGGGTTCCTTTAAAGGGATCTATAAGGTTTCTATAAGGGGGTTTAAGGCTACTTAAAGGATCATGGGACTTAGTAACTAGGGTTATGACTAGGGTAACTATACTTATAGCTACTTATAACCCCAATGAAGGTACTTATAACCTTACTTACTAAGTCCCATGATCCTCCAAGTACGTAATGGTGGTGGCCGGTGTAAGCCCGCAGCAGGCGGGCAAAAGAATCATCAACCGATGCATAATTGTTTGTGGTGCAGTTCTAGCCCAACATATTTCCACCCCCCTGGGCCTGTTGCGATGCCATCGCACGCAGAACTTACCGCTGCGCAGCGAGACGTCAGACCTAAATCCTAAAACGCGCTTAGAGGACCAAAAGGACTTAGTAAGTAGTGCTATAAGGTAACTATAGTTGTATCTACTTAGAACTCCAATTAAGGTACTTATAACCCTACTTACTAAGTTCCATGAACCTCCAAGCAGTCAAGCAGGCCTACTGGAAAGCACGCGTGGAGTCGCAGGGGCAGGTGGGACTCGAGTCTTTGGGTTGCCTCTGATTAACTAAGGCACGGTGGGTCCTGGGGTTTAGGGGTTAGGGTTTAGGGGTTTAGGGTTGTTATCTACGGGATCTTATGCCGAGGGGTTTTGATGCTCGTATCAGAGAATTTGAACGGTTTAGGCATTTCTACTCTCTTTAAGCATCAAAGCCTGAGATGGTGGGGTGGCACTATTTCCCTTGCCTTTAGAACAAGGATCCGATTACCCCTAAACCCCTAAACCCTAAAACTCAGCTCCAAAACCCCAACCCTGAACCCCTAAACCTTGATCTCCAAACCCCAACCCTAAACCCCTAAACCCTAAACTCCAGAGGGAAAAAAAACTCCTGACCCTAACCCGAAACCCTGAACTCCAGGCCCAAAACCCTCGATTCTCTGAACCTCGAAGACTCGAAGGTCTTCTCAGCAATGCCAGCCCCACGTCCTGCAAGTAATACAGGAGCTTACAGTAGAAGCCCAAAGGTTGGAAACCCAATAGCCTCAATCCCCAAGAGCAATATATAGGGAATCCCAGCATTTCTTGGCCTTAATCCGGTTTCCAACTTTTTGGGCTTCACTGCAAATAATTACCAATACTAGTTTGGGGATGCACCCCATGGGGACTTTGGGCTCACAATGCCCCGCGATCACCCTTTGTGGGATTTGGCCCTGTGCTGGGTTTCACACTCGGACGGTTCGCCCGTTTTTCCGCTCGCCGCTTGATTATGACGCAGATTTTGTGGGCATCAGCGAAGAACAAGACTGGTCTAAAAGGTTGGACGACATCCGGGTGTCGGTTCCTGCCGCGGACTACCCACAGCGTTTCCCTCATGAGGCCACAGCTGTGTCCGCCATCACGACCGAAGAACCGCCACGTCATTCCGTCGAAACCGAGTGCCTTTTCGACAGCACTCTCGTTCCGCAGAATCCTGGAATCAGCGGATCCACTCCCAATAGCCTTGTATCGTGGGACAATCCCTAAACCCTAATCCCTACCTTACTCCCTAAATTCCTAAACCCTAGGCCCTACCTTAATCCCTAAACCCTAATCCCTACCTTAATCCCTAAACCCTAAACCCTAAGCCCTACCTTAATCCCTAAACCCTAAACCCGAAGCCCTAAAGGAAGGGGCTGAGGCAGTTGCCCCCTCAGAACAGGGACGGGCAGCTGAGAAAATGGAGTTCAAGTTGCTGGGAGCCAAAACTTAGATCCCCAATACCTAAGCTTTAAACTTTTTGGGCTCTTATAGTTTAGTAGGAATCGGAAAGGTTAACCTTTTGTTTCTGTGGCATATTGGGTTAGTAAGAAAACCGTTCCCTAACGAGGTGTCAGACGAGACACCTGTTCCAGAACCAGGAGGTTCACGATTAACAGCCAAAATCGACTCTTCGTCAAAAGTTCGGATGCGCACTTACGATCGTGCGAGGATCTGGCTTCCAGGTCACATTGGGTTTCTGGGTCCTGTTGAGGATGCGTGCAGTCGCCCCCGGCGAGAACGCCAGTGGGATGATGGGCCCCAGAAGCTTAATCTAATTATTAAGGGCCCCAGAGTAGACGGTACACTGTAATCCATGATAGGCATAGGGTTTGGGTTTAGAAGGGACCGCTTGCCTCTAGAAGCATTTAGATTGGAGCCTTTTTGGCAAGTACAACGGGCTGCCCCGAACATTTCCGGACGTCGAAACCTCCAGGTCCCAGAATCTGAATCCTTATCAACCCTATGGTAGAAGCTCAAAGTTGGAAACCCAATAGCCTCAACCCTTTTGAGTAATGTATAGGGAATCCCAGCACTATTTGGCCTTAGTCCGGTTTCTAACTTTATGAGGTTTACTGTAAACCTAGAAGCCCCAAGCCCTACAATCCAAGCAGTTTACCACGGGATGAGCCCGGCGGTTTAGGGCTTTAGGATTTAGGGTTCAAGTAGGACTTTAGGGTTCAGGGCAAAAAGGGTTTAGGGAGGGAGAAGGTGTAGGGCTAGGGCTATTTAGGCCCACTTGTTTTATCCCAGGCTTCAGAGACCAGTACGGCGTGCTGAATCGGCCGCTTGATGGTTTCAAACGTCTGTGTTTTACGGAGCCCATGGAGGAAGCACCTGCTCCGGAAGCTGTAGACTAAAAGCCATACGCGTTGTAGCCCTGGTTGTTTCTGAGATGGGATTGAGCCCCATAACCGAACACCCCGTGCTCCCACCCTCCAGGTGCTCTCTGAACTGCGAAGCGTTTGCTCTTCAAAGTCGTTGCCTCTCTATGAGGCAGAAGGGCGGGAACGGCAAGGCACCAAACCTCGCAAACTACTAGCAACTGCGACAGAACTGTCGAAAAGTGCACGCATATGTAGGTGCCGCTGGGGGTCACTCGTACGGGCCATGCCGAACTGAGGGCAGTTTTGAATCTGTGTCAGAGGAGTCAGAGGGTGGGGGCCCGAGTGGTTGTCAAATGCACGGCGCGGGAATGCTGGGTTCTAGCAGATGGCTACTATCAGAAGAGGTTTCCTTATGCGGTTCTACACGGGATAAAGTCTTGTGGAAAGATTCTACAACAAAGAGCTTCACGAGGGTTCTGTAAGAGCTTCGGATGTGTCTTCAGGGCCTGCAGGCATTCTAGAATACTATAGGAACCGGATTAAGAAACCTTGGGTCTTCATTAGGGTTCCCTATATGATGGATCCTAATATTTTGGGGCCATAGGGCCAGGGTTTCTTCATCAGGTTCCTACATTACAAAACCTAGATGCAGAGAATCCAAGGGTCTGGTGCTTCCACGATGAAGGCCTTGATTTCTGAGACCCCCAAGAGGGGTTGGGCTTTCAGGGCGTCGTTCGCGTGGTTTGCTTTTTTTGTGATCCTGCTTGGTTCCTGGGTCTTAGCTGAAGGCCTGACGTAGGCATTGCAAATAGTCCGGTATAGGTAGTTGAGTTTACTGCCCCCCAACACCCCACGAAAGCAGAAGGTTAGCCCTTCCAGAGTAAGTTGCCCTGAGCAGTTTGGATTTCTCATCGCAGAACAAAGTTTCAGGCAAAACCTTGTTAAGCACCGATACCATCAAGAACTGATGTAACCCTGATAAGCGCGCGTATTCAGACAAAAGCTTGAAAAGGCTCTCAAAAGAGCCCTAAACCCTACCTATCGTCTCCATGGTAGTTCCTTTTTGGTGTTACCCTGTAGGATCGTAAATATGAAGCGGGACCGGGCCCTAAAACAGTGAACCCAACAACTCTAAAACCCTAAACCCAGGTTCCGGAAAGCCCTTTCTACACCAATTCCTTACAAACCCTAAACGCAAATCCCTTAACCCGAACCCCCAAGCCGTAAACTCGAATCTCTAAACCCTAAACCCAAATCCCGCAGCTGACATCCGAGCAGGTGGGTGACCGACCGGAAAACCTGGTCGGGCCGCCTGCGCTTGGCTATCTGGCCGGGGGAGCCTCAGGGTTTAGGGTTTCGGGTTTAGGGTAGGGTTTCTTAGTAGCTGAATCGGTAGCCTTTAATCAGTAGGGGCTTATAGAACCCTACCATAATCGAAAAGGTCCACCTTTTTTGGGCTGGGGGTACTCAGCCCCGAAGGTTTCGAGTGTAGGGTTTAGCCAGGCCAAAAGGGTGTACGGTTTACCTTAACCCTGAACAACCTGACCTTTTTAGGGTTCCTTATTATGATTTCCTGTCCATAAAAATGTAGGTTCTTCCGGGTTAACTCAGGGTTTTGGACTTGAGTCTATGGCCCAGACATTCAGGCCATTGAACAAGTCCGGATGCAAAAAAGAGTCTATGTAGAGGATCATGGGACTTCGTAAGTAGGGTTATAAGTAAGGTAACTATAATTATATCTACGTATAAGCCCAAGCAAGGTACTTATAACCCTGCTTACTAAGTCCCATGATCCTGCAAGTATGGGATTCTTGCTTGAGGTTTGACGGGGTTCATGGAAAGGGCTACGGCTTAGAGTCAACTTGCAAGAAGATGGCAGACAGATTGCAAGCCGCAAGGGATGGGCGTGGAACTGTTCTGCATGCCTAAACCCTAGTCTAGGCCCTACTCATTCAAATCCACACCCCAATAACCTTAAACTGGAACCCTTCGCTGTTCTGTTGGGATTCGGTTTATGGTAGCTCACTGAGCTTGGGGGTGAAGGTTTTGGGCTTGTTGGCAGTGGGCGTTTGTTACAAAGAAGCCTGAGAGAGCCTAGTGCACCAGGACGTCATGCAAGAGGACCCGGGCAGCCGGGTCTTGCAATGGTTCCCCATGGACCTTGGGGGACCCCGATTGCACGTGGTCCATGCCGCCACTCACACGTGCACCTGCAACAGCTCTAGAGGGCTCCCACGTGTCGAGTTTCAAGGAGCCTTTAAACCCTAAGTTTAAGCCTTCTAATTCATAAAGGTGACTACCTTCGAGCAAAGAATGCGGAACCCAGCGACTAGACAACGGTAAACCCCAACCCTTTCCAATCGTACGCTTTAGCTTTCGGCCCCATGCTGATCTGCCGCGAGCACATGTAAACCTTGAGTGCTGTTCTCGTTCAGTAGCAGTTGAAAAATAATGTCTAGAATACGGACATATTATGACCTTAATAGTAGCCCTAGTAACGACTGCTACTGCACGGGGGCAGTACCCAATGTAAACCCTTAACCCCTCAACCTAAGCCCGTAAACCCCTCAACCCCTAAACCCTAAACCCCGAGACCCGAAACCCTCCACCCCTAAACCCCTAAACCCTCAACCTAAACCGATTGAAGAGAGGCATCGCTGGCTTTCGGGGATGCCTCCGCCTTACCCAAAACGCAGGCGCCTGGCAGCCTTTGACGAGAGGTTAAGGGTTCAGGGCTTATAGGGTTTAGTGTTTAGGGCTTATAGGGTTTAGGGTTTATAGGGTTAAACGGCTACAGGGTTATAGGGTTTACGGCTTGTAGGGTTTATAGGGTTTAGGCAGGGCTTATAGGGTTTAGGGACAGGGTTTCGGGTTTAGCGTTTATAGGGTTTAGGGTTTAGGGCTGGCGGGCTTTAGGGTTCAGGGCTGAAAGGGTTCATAGGGCTTAGGTTTCATAGGGATTAGGGTTTAGGGCGCGTTTGCGGCTATATGTACCGTAAAGCATCCCAAAGCTCTACGCTCGTGAGCCTCACTCTTTTCATTCCTCCTGATTTGATGGGGTGCCGTCAGACATGGCGCAACATCAGCTAAGAACAACTCCTGATCGCTTTGGGAACCGTGTTGGGCGGTTCAGGGTTCAGAGGTCATCATGAGGCATGAGGCCGGAGCCCCTGGTGGAGGGCTTCGAGTGGCTGGTAGGGAGTCATGAGTTTTATGCGCGCACCAGTTCTACACGGAAAGCAGGGCATTCCCCCAAACTGTTGTGGACTAGGTTCCACAGATGTCAATATGCTGACGGACTGCGCTTACCTCAAAGAGAACCCGAGAACCATCTGGCTCAAGTAACTACCGCAGTGACTCTTTGGACCCTCTGCTGTAACGCACAATGCCTGACCTATGCCGTACCTCACGGTCACAGAACACGTCACCAATGCCTCATGCAGCCGCAGGTGACGCTGTTCGGTGGCAAAGGTGGTGTGGGCAAGCCTTTCGACGACATTTAAGCCTAAACACGCACAATATAGAGGGCGGGACGTGTCAGAACGATATGAAGTCACTTTACCGTATATGGAGCTCAGCTTGATTTTTGCCGCCAGACTAAGTTACTATATACTTACACAGTATGACATACACCAAAACTTTAAGATTAAGTCCCGAACAAAGCTCTTAGACCCTGAAACCCACTTTAAGGGCAGGCCTGGCTTCGCTTGTTACAAGGGCAAAACTAGCTCAGCCCTTCTTTAGGGTTTAGGGTCTCCTGTAACCCCCTTTCCCACCAAAAGGGCACCCTTCTTATGCTTAGGTTACTCTTGGGTCTAGGTAGCCACAGAGAAGTCGTCAGCTTCAGCGGTTTGGAGCTTAAGGGTTTGGGTTTTAAGGTTCGGATTTGGGGGTGGGAATGATTGCCTGAGTAGCTGAGTGGATACACTTCACACTTTTTGGGATACTACTGGGTTGTCCATTGGGATTTTTTATTTTCCCCTATATAACTTTTGTAGAGAACCACAGTAGTAAATCATTTTCAAAGGGCTTACAGGACAATTCAGAATACTACCCACTATCGAACTGAAAGAGTACACTTTTTGGGGCTTATGAACTCAGCAACTCCAAGAAGAATCAGCAGGAAGGATGATGACGATGCCGACCTAACTCTAGAAGCCTTAGCTTACTTAAAGGATCACGGAACTTAGTAGCTAGGGTTATGATTAGGGTAACTATACTTATAGCTACTTATAACCCCCAATTAAGGTACTTATAACCGTACTACCTAAGTCCCATGATCCTCCAAGTACACCTTCGTAACCCGAAAGTCCAAGCACCAAGTGACGACGACTTGAGAGCAAGACACGATCCGAAACCCTCACGCAAGTAAATCCCGAAAGTTTGAAACCCTGACTCTTAAACCCGGGAACATCCTGATTCAACCATTAACTCAACCTGAAGCCCTATAGACGCCCTAACTCCCAACATGCCCAAATCTAATTATCCATCTCTTGAACCCGAGGACCAAACAACTCCATAATCGAGTCTTCATACATCCTGAAGAACCCTCTACAAAGGGCCGTGTAGAAGCTTGTCAGAGGAACCCTTCAAGGCACACACAACGCCTTCAAACTCTTAAGTCTTAAACCCTCAAAGGAACCCTTGGAGCCCTCTAAGACCCTTGCGACGAGGACCTCCATGTCTTCGGCGATGGCAGTGAAGACGGCGATGGATGGACAGCGCGTTGGGCCTCGGGTCACTGTTTTGGCTCCCCGCCAAGCCCTAAACCATACCCTTGTTCCTGAATCATAAAACTACTACTAGTATACTACTACTACTACTGCTACTACTACTACCACTACTACTACCACTACTACTTTAAAAGGTCCTCATCATCTCCACCGACCCGGCACACTCCTTGGGCGATGCCCTGGGATGCAAACTCTCGGCATCTCGGCATCCTGAGACCAAAGCCCTCAACCAGCGCTTAGATGATTTTGGGTTTATAGGGTTTAGGGTTTGTACGGTTTAGGGTTTATAGGGCTTAGGGTTTATAGGGTTTAGGGTTTATAGGGTTTAGGGTTTATAGGGTTTAGGGTTTATAGGGTTTCGGGTTTATAGGGTTTAGGCGGGAGTGGGAGTGTACTTGGAGGTTCATGGGTATTTATAAGTAGGATTATAAGTAGGGTAGCTATACTTGTAAGCCATACTAGGGGGGACTTATGACCCCACTTATAACTACCCAATGACCTCCAAGTAGGGTTAAGGCGTGAGGGACTGGAACTTGCACCTCTCGACCACAAGTGTCTTCCGTGCGGTGGTGGGTGCGAAAAAAGCTTGAACCTCGCCATGCCGAGGCTTCCGCGCAAGCCGTGGAGAACTTCGCGGGCTCTGGAGAGCTGTTTGCTATGGAGGTGTCGAATTCAGACATGAGCACTAGCTAGGGGTCCTTCACGTCGGGGGTCCCGATGCTCTAAAGTTTCTACAGGTTGTTCGATTCCCCTCACTTTGCAACGAACCTCAAAAAGTGCATGTCTTACTCCAGATGTTATGGAAGAACCTTGAGAACCTACAGTAGAGTTTTCGCAGATTCCTTTGAGTAGACTTATAGATTCTATACAGCAGGGTTGAACATGTAGACTTTAGACTTAGATCCCACAGAGAAGCAGAGCATTGTGGCCCTCGACAAATGGTCCCTCACTACCCGTATTTCGAGACAACCTGCAGTAGAAGCCTAAAAGTTGGAGCATCAGTAGCCTCATGGCCTCAAAGTAAAGTAAAGGGAAACCCAGCATGAATCATCCGAAATCGATGTTCCAACTTTCTGGGTTCACTATGGAACGTAAGTAACGTAAGCCCTAAGAGTATTCCTTCGTTGACGAGTTTCGGAGTCTTGCCACACTGGGGGTGCATGGTCTGGTTTTGGGAAAACCCAAACCCTAAACCCCTAAACCCCTAAACCCTAAACCCTAAAACCCTAAAGCCCTAAACCGCCTGTGTTGGAGGATTTTCTGATCTTTTGCGGCTTGGGGGATCAGGACTCAGCCCTGCTAACCGGATTAATGACATGTTTTAATGCGTAGAGCTTTGACGGCTTAGGGTTTAGGGCTTGATGTATAGGTGCCGAATGGCTCCAAAATTATTCCGTGCGTTACTGTTCCTTCGGGTATGCTTTGAGGCACTGTCGTCTAGTCTAGCAGTACTATGTGCTACAAGTCTCTGTCCTAAACCTAAACCCCTAAACCCCTAAACCCTAAACCCTGAGCCTCCGTCCTCAGCACCGAAGCCACTTGGGCTCTAGATCCCCAAAACCCGCGCAATATGGGGGTTTCCGAACATAAGGGATACCTTATTTTTTTGGGGGTCCTTCTAATAAGGATCCTACCATTTCGGGTACTTTATATGAGGGTCCCCGATTTTCGGAAACTCCCATACACCCGAAGCTGCACAACTCTGGCTCGTAAGGCACTTGTACTGCCTGTTTGCGTGTTGTACCCGAGGAAGACTGAACTGAACCTGACCTTTTGCTGATTTCTGGGATGCCGCACAAATTGGAGATTGTGATCTGGATTTCGGAGCACGTCTTTAAACCCGAATCTGGGCCCCAGATTTGTTTTAACACTATATGGACTGTACTGGACCAAAGGCCGTGAACGAACCTGATTCTCGTTTGCCACGGGTGCCTCCGGGTTGTACATGATTTACCAGAATTTACGAGAAGTATACAATGATGTGCCCCAAAACCTTACTCTTATTGGTGATGCCCGTATATTGATTAACCTACAGCCTAAACCCTTTTGACTATACACCGAAACCCTGCAATGCCGGGCTTCGTCCTTACCAAGTAGGAGGGAAAAATACACCGAAACCCTGAAGCCTGGAACCCTAAGTTCTAAAACCCTGGCCCCTAGACCCTCCCTAGACCCTACACCCTACACCCTCTTCCACAGAGTGGATTCTGATCAACCAATCGGGCACCTCGAGATCCTTACAAGCACCTCAGAGGTCGACACAGCCGCGGCCATGAAACGCTTCCAGGAGACCGCAGAGACCTCAGATGCTCTAATGTAATTAAGAAACCTTAGGGCCGTTATGAGGGTTCTATAAGGCTTCCTTTTAAGGGTACTCTCAGGGCACCATAAGGGTTCTGGGGGGTTTGATGTAGGAGGGCCTATAGGGCCCACAGGATTTATAGGGTTATTTTAGGGTTTTATAGGGCTTATAGGGTTTATAGGGTTTCGGTTTAGGGGTTTTGGATCCCTACAGCGGACTAGTCGCTTAAGGGGTTCCGGGGTTTTAGGGCTGCTTGGGTTCGGGGATTGCAGATTTCGGGGTTTAACATTTACAGTATGGTCCAGGGTTTGGAATTATGGCCTTTTGGTTTTGACCAACAATCCAGTGGGAAAAACATCGGGTTGAGGGTTTCAGGGATTGAGATTGGAGCAGTCCTGCTGAGTGTTGCTTGTGCGCGATCTGCCTGGAGCTTTGATGTGGTTTGGCAATAGGTCGGCTTTGGTCAAACTCTAGATGCTACACCCCGAGACCCTAAACCATGAAGCCTAAACCCCTAAGTACTGCAATGCGGGCCTCGTCCTTGCTAGGTAGGAGGGAAAAGAACCCCTAAGCACCTTAAACAGACTACACCCCAGTCACCCTAGTCGCCCTAGTCCAGCCTATCCGCTTGGAGTCGTTTGACCCTGAGGTACCCGGCTCCTGGGTTACAAGTCTTCTGTTGTACTGTTTTGTAGGATTATTAAGGATCCTTCAAAAGGGTTCCTTTAAAGGAGTTTAGGGTTTAAGGTTTAGGGTTAGAGAGTTCAGAAGAGCACAATACAGTATTACATCGAATCACCGACTATAGAGCCATCGTAGATTTCATGCTGTATTCCATCATCAAGGGGTATTGCGCGCTTTGGGCATCGGGTTGTTGTTGGTTGAGGTGGGGCTTCGCGAAACGCTGAAGTCTCAAACCCTACAGTAAACCCGAAAGTCGTAAATCCCCAAACCAAACTAAACAACTCTAACCCTAAACCCTAAACCCTAAGTTCCTGTAATTTGAAGCGATTCGCAGAGGTCCGCGACGCGCTTCAGCAGAGGCAGAACGATGGCGGTATCGTCGGGCAGGTGTTGAAGCAGCTTCCCATGCAGGCAGGGAAAAGAGACTTAAACCTCACACTTCCAAAACAAGCCGCAAGTTTCATTGGGCTTCGGGCTGCATTTCGGGCTGAAGGTCATGCTGATGCAATCCAGTTTCTCCATGCGTTTTTGCAACCACTCGTCATTTGTCATCAAACTCCGGCCATGGCATGTAGTTTTGCTATTATAGCTCTTGCTTGGTCAGGTCATTAGGCAGAGTGAGTCCACCCTGCTTATAGAGACGCACGCACACACACACACACACACACACACACACACACACACACACACACACACACACACACACACACACACACACTCTCCCTTCCATGGGTTCTTTGCAGGATTTCGTGGATCTCTTCGACACCCTCCCACCGGGCAGTGACGAAATCGTGGCGCTGACGGAGGTTCTGGCGACCTGGCTTGTCGTGATCCGCAACAGATCGTCATAGGTGCCACGTGGATTTGACCAGGTTTGTTGGGGTAGACTTTCCGCAGCCAATTCATGGCTTTGGGTTAGGTGTCTAGATGACTTCAGTAGTGGCATCTAGGGCCCAGAACCTTGTAACCCTGGTTGCTTTAGCAACTGCCTGGACCCTAAACCCTAAACCGTGTGGGGGAGCCCCGGTCCAGGGTATGGGAGCCTGCAACACTCCCGACTGAGGTTATCCAGGGGTCCCGATTGATAAACATGAGCCGTGTAAGAAAAATGCACCCAGGGTTTAGGGTGTAAGGTTTAGGGTTTAGGGTCTGAGTCCTTATTTCGATTCCACCAGCCTACTGTGAGATTATGATCAGCATCAGCTGTTCATTGGTGATGTTGTTCGAATGCCTCATCTCCAGCATCATCTGCAGTGCATCACCGCACCGTCCCCATTCCCACCACCGTGGTCCGTGTCGTCGTCATCACTTCAACCTTATCACCACATTTGGCTGGTTGCTTCGGTTCGGGGTCTTACAGCAAACAGTACTTGGAGGATCATGGGACCTAGTAAGTAGGGTTATAAGTACCTTAATTGGGGTTATAAGTAGACAGAACTATAGTTACCTTACTTATGACCCTACTTACTAAGTCCCATGATCCTCCAAGGAGACTCTAAACCCTAAACTAAACCCTATAGATCCCTTTAAGGAACCCTATAGATCCCTTAAAGGGGCCTTACTAAGTCCCATGATCCTCCAAGTAGGCGCGAAGCCCCAGAATGTCCGAACCCAAACCCAGCGACCTCTGACCCCTCGAGCCTACAGCCTTCTTGGAGGTTCATGGGTAGTTATAAGGGTTCCTTTAAGGGTCCCTTTAAAGGGATTTATAGGGATTCTATAAGGGCACAGTGTTTAGAGCCTACTTGGAGGTTCATGGGTAGTTATAAGTGGGGTTATAAGTAGGGCAACTATACTTCTAACCCAGATTTTGGGACTTATAACCCCACTTACAGCTCGCTACCCATGAACCTCCAAGTAAACCCTAAACCCTATACCCTTATAAAATCCCTATAGATCCCTTTAAAGGGACCCTTAAAATCCGCACCCAGTGCCCAGTGCCATGCTGCACAAGCAGCGAGTGCCCTGCTACCAAGGAGAAGGTCGAAAAGGAGCCTTGCCATCTATGGGGGTTAGGGATCCCTAAGGTTCCTTTAAAGGGATCCCTAGGGCTTCCTTTAAAGGGATCTATAAGGGTTTCATAGGAGGCCAAACGGGGTTTTACCCTATGGGGGTTTAGTAGGGATTAGGGTTCCCATAATAGGGTTCGTATTAAGGAATCCCTTTTTCAAGAATCTTAACCCCCCCTTTTGGCCTCCCATCAGGAAAGGATGTGGGGCATAAGTTTTAGGGATCTAGGGGCACATAAGCAAGAAGCAATTAGCCATATCCACTTTGAGGGGTATCTTCTAGCACAGCTTAGGTGGAGGTGCTCTTGTGGAGGGATGTTTGACTGCGACCGCAAAGCGGGCAGGAGGCCTTTCTATACGAAAATCTCGAGATACAAGGATTCTTACAGGGGTTCTTAAACCCAAGCCCCTTCAAACCCTGCAGTGGTCTTGCAAGTGTTCTTAAGCCCAAAACCCCCTCAAAGCCCCAAACCTTCTAGGAACCCAGATCATGGCATAAAGTTCAAACGATGACGGCCCTACACGGCTGGTAGCTGCAGGTGTTTTGCTCGCAAGGGTGGGAGCACTCTCCGAAGAGAGCCGCTGTTCTTGGGTTTGGTGGGCTTTCCACAATGAAGTGATAGTTTGCAGCGTGTAGGTCCAGGAAGGATTGTGGGGAGGATTTAGAAGGGTGTTTGTATGTCTTGACAGGGTCTAGACTGCAGGACGGGGGTGATGGTTTCTGAGTCGTTGTAACTAGGGACAGTATCTCACTGGCTGAAGCAGTAGGGGCATCTGTACCTGGACTGGTTGGAAAGGTAGTTTGTAACTTGTTGTTTTACTTGGAATCGCCCTGAGTTAAGAATTAGGATAGGCTTTCGGGGTATGCTGTACTGTAAGTATACTGTTACGGAGCCATCAAAGAATACTATTCCAGATGCTGAGGCCCTAAACTACCAGCTTCTCGGATGTGTCTTCTTCCGGATACCTGTCCATTCCTTCTTGCAGCCCTTAGGGTCTGGGGTTTAGGGGGTTAGGGGTTGCATTCTGAGTTCAGAAACTTAGGCTCCAAGCCCTGAATCCCCACACCCTGGACTCCCTCAATCTAGGTAGGGCTTGGGGACATTTTATATTTTCTCTTATTGGCCTTAAGAGGATCTTATTTGCTACATTTTCCCTTATTGGGCTGAAAAGGGATCTTACGCACTAATATTATTTTTCAATGGCTTTAAAAGCCCCACCTATTGTTGATGATATAAATCCTGCAGTACCATAAGGACCCTAAACTATGGGATTTATGGCATATTCCTCATTATGGGTAATGCAGGATTTATATCATCAACCGTAGTAAGTCTTTAGCACTCAACTTCAGAGCTGACGATGAGCGCCAGGAGAACTTCGACCGCATCATCATCGACACGGCGCCGACAGGCTCTTTCACCGTGAAGTCGGCTTGGGGGCAGAGATTTCTACGGCTTGGAGGATTCTTAGCTTAGAGTTGAAGGTTTGGGGCTTTAAGGTACATAACATAGGGCTACCCATAGGCCCCATAGTAGTTCCTTCAGGATTCACTGATGAAGGTTCGTGGTTCTCGGGATGTGGGGCCCTGCTGTGAAGGCTTGCAGGGTCCAACTTCCGGGTGAAGTCGCAAGCCTGCTGCAAAAAAGGGATTTGGGGCTAAAGGGTTTCAGGTTCAGGGCGTAGGAGCGGTGTAGGGATCAAGGATCGAATGCCTAGGGAATGAGATTTGCTTGATTAACTCCACATCGACTCCTTCTTGGAGCAGGTCATGCCGTGCGCCTCCTGACGTACCCTGACTTTCTGGCCACTCAGCTCAACAGTGACTTCAAAACTCCACCAAGACTGGAATCTCAAGTTCCGGAAGAGCTAGAGAGGATCCTATCACGTATGATCCACAAATAGGCAGTTGCTCGTTTGGAGAGTGGAGAAACCCCCGAAGAACCGTTTACAACGAAAAGCCTAACCTGTCACCCTAAATCCCAAAATCCCCAATCCCACCCAAGCGCCCGAGCTACCCCAAAACCTAGACCCCTAAACCCTACAAAACCATATGGGATTTTCCGAAAGTAGGACTCTAATGTAGTACGCTAAATTGTAGGGTCCTTATTATAAGGACTCCAAAATAAAGGTACGCATAATTTTCGGAAACTCCCATATAGACCCCTTTAAAGGAAACCCCAAATTCCCAAACCCGAGAGCGAGCTGAGGAGCGACTGGCGGAACGCGTGGCCAGGCTGCGCGAGCGATTCGGCTGGCTCTCCGGCGAGAGCAAAGGCGGGACGGGGCCTGGGTAGGGGTTTAGGGTTCAGGGGTTTAGGGTTTAGGGTTCAGGCGTTTCGGGGTTTAGGGGTCTAGGGTTTAGGGGCTGAGGGTTCAGGCTCCCCGGCGACAGCAAAGGCGGGATTCTAAGGTTGGAAGTATGGGCCCCTCATATGGAGCCTTAGGCCTTTTTGAGGGAGTTCTAGGGACCCTTCAGAGTCTATATAGGGCATGAGGGATGGGCTTAGGGTTGTTATGGGTGCTTAAGACGGACCTTGAAAAGGAGACCCCATCATAGAACCCTAGAGTACCCTCTTAAAGGGGGACCCTACTACAGAACCCCATAGTACCCCTTAGGGTTGTTATGGGTTTAGGAATTGAGGGTGTGTTTTTTAAATGGGTTTAGGGTTTTGTGGGTTTAGGAATCTAGGGGTCTAGGTGTTTATGGTTTAGAAGTTTACGGCCTTCAGAGTTTTATGGGTTTTGTGGTTTAGGAATCTAGGGCCGGTGGGGCTTTAGGGTTTGATCCCCTTCCTAGTTGAGACTGGAACCCTGCAGTTCCTGACAGAGTCACATGGGCTTCTGAGTTTCTGAGGCCTCAAACCCTAACTAGCCCCAGGCCCCACTTGGAGGTTCAGGGGTAGTGAGAAGTTATAAGTCCCCTAATACGGGTTATAAGTATAGTTGCCCTACTTATAACCCTACTTATGCTATAACTACCCTAAACCCTATAGCCCTATAGCCCCCTAGATCCCTTTAACGGAACCCTAGACCCTACTTATAACTACCCTTGAACCTCCAAGCAGGCCGTGTCAAGGCTTCGGCCTGGGTCTCCCAAGGCCAAAATTTGAATTTCAGTCGAAGGTTTGATCGGTTTAGTGTATAGGGTTCCTTGCTGATGTCTCATGGGTGGTTGTCAAAATTAGGGTCCTTTTTTTGGGTCCTTATTATAATACGGCACCAAAAAGGGACCATAATTTTGACAACCACCCTCATGAAGACCTTGAGAGCCCAGCTTGCCGGCATACAACCACAGCCCGTGCTGAAAAGGGTTCCTGGGATTGCTTCAGTTTAAGGTTCAGGGTTCATGGGCTTGCTTCGGGGGCGTGATCATTTTCCCAGCCTGGGTTCGAGTGTGATTGGTTCTCTTGCGCAGGGAAAAGGCAACTTATAGTGCTTTGCAGCACCATAGAGTTCTGTACCAAGCAAGAGCTTAAAGACAGCATTTCCGGAATATCTTGGTATTGAGTGAGGCTTCCTATGGGAGCTCTGAAAAACGGGGCATCTAAGCCTAAACCGTCATAGACCCTGCCGGGAACCCTGAGCCCTGAGCAAGCCAGAGCGAAAGGTCCGGATCAGGTGAGATCCTTTCAGTTCCGCATGATCGAGCTCCAGGACCCGATCCTCGTGATATGTTCTTATACTGACAGTGATACCGTTGATGATATAAATCTTGCGATGCTGTTGATGATATAAATCTTGCACTACCTCAAGGACCCTAGACTATGGGAGTTATGGTACATACCTTCCTTATTCTGGGTAATGCAGGATTTATATCATCAACCGTCGCAATGATAGCAATAGTTGTAGTAGTAGTTTTGATACTAGCAAGACTGGTGATAATTTTAAGGTGTTTGTTCATGAAGGGCTTCTCACTGCACGGCAAGGACACCTGCTTTATGCAGCTTTCCTTTGTTGATTTCTCGTTCCTTTCTGGACTGGAAGCTGACCCTAAACCCTAAACCCTATGCTCCAAATCCTAAACCCTAAGCCCGAAACCTCGAAGCCCCCAGACCTTAAAACCCCTAAACCGCGCTGAAGCTGAGAGCTTGCCTTAAGTACCTTAGTTGGGGTTATAAGTACATAAAGCTATAGTTGCCTTACTTATAACCCTACCTACTAAGTCCCATGAACCTCTAAGTAGACCCTAAACCCTAAGCTAAACCTTATAGATCCCTTTAAGGAACCCTATAGATCCCTTTAAGGGGCCCTTTACTAAGTCCCATGAACCTCCAAGTAGACCCTAAACCCCCATAGATCCCTTTAAGGAACCCTACAGATCCCTTTAAGGGGCCCTTTACTAAGTCCCATGAACCTCCAAGTAGACCCTAAACCCTAAACTAAACCTTATAGATCCCTTTAAGGAACCCTATAGATCCCTTTAAGGGGCCCTTTAGTAAGTCCCATGAACCTCCAAGTAGACTCTAAACCCTAAACCCCCATAGATCCCTTTAAGAAACCCGGTAGATCCCTTTAAAGGGCCCTTTACTAAGTCCGATGAACCTCCCAAGTAGACCCTAAACCCTAAACCCCCATAGATCCCTTTAAGGTGCCCTTTACTAAGTCCCATGAACCTCCAAGCAGCATCGGAGGAGCTCTTCACCGACCCAGACCGAGACCTGCATGAGATCTGGAGATCGGTTTTTGCAGTGCTTAGGGTTTGACAGGGTTTGGGGCTTAAAAGGGGGTTTAGGGTTTGAAAGGGTTTAGGGCTTAAAAGGGTTTGGGGTTTAAAAGGGTTTAGGGTGTAGTGTATATATAAAAAGGGCTTAAAAGGCTTTAGCGTGGTTAGGGTTGCAAAGGGTGTTTAGGGAGTAGTGTTCAAAGAGGTTTAGGGTTATTGCGGTTTATGGTTTAGGGTGTTTGGGGTTTAGGGTTTTGTGAGGCTTCGGGTTCGCAGCTTGTGGGATTCAGTGACAGGGATCAGGATAGATTCGGCTGGATGGCTCAGGGCTTTATTAAGCCTAAACCCTAAACCCACATTCACGACAATGGAAATGACGAAAGGATCACGGCGGTCACATAGTCATGTCAGTAGTTTTGAGAAGCACGATCCCTACAACGGGCATTGCCAGGCCATACTGGTTTCTCGGGATGCACTTAAACTCTGAGCTTCAAACTGAAAGCTGGTATCAGTTTGAAACAAAAGCTCAAGTTCTCAACCCGTATGTAAATCCTAAACCCTAGGTCGCTTTGCAGTTTCGCTCGTGTCCGCACCCCATGCCATAAACATGAACCCTTCTTCATCCTAAACCCAGACCCTTGAACTCAGTTTCCTGACACCAAAATCGGGCTTAGGTGCTGATCAACTGATCTAATGCTACTTGGAGGATCACGGAGCCGATGGTAGATTTGATATTGGTACTACAGAGGCCTGAATAATCTCCTTTACTCACAAAGCCCTTGGAAGCTGACTTCGCCAGCCGCACCGCTCCGTTGGGAATGCTCCACGCGACAAGTGATACTGTTGATGAGATAAATCCTGCATTACCTTAAGAACGCTAAACTATGGGAATTATGGTATATTCCTTCTTATGGGTAATGCAGGATTTGTATCATCAACCGTAGTGATGCAAATCTCTTCCTTGAGACCCAGGACGCCGGAGTCTGCAAGTCCCTCACCAAGGAGCAACAGAAGAAGTGCGCAAGACTTGCCGAAAAGGTGTCAATGGCCATTGCGTGTAGCGCTGACCCACGGTTTAGGGTTTAGGGTTTAGGGTTTAGGGTTTAGGGTTTAGGGTTTAGGGTTTAGGCTCAGAAACTGGTCAAACAGTTGCTGTCGCTCACAGGCTCGGACATCATGAATGCCCGCAGGATGGTTCAAGACGGCATTCCTGTGTCTCTGGTTGGTGGGGACACCGACACAGAGGCAGAGACTTGGACTGATACAGAGGAGTTTGCCCACATCATCAAGAACCTTCCCGACAAGATGAAGGACGGTGAAAGCTTCTACATCGGCGACTATGATGTCCTTGACCTTGGTGCCAACACCGCAAGGAAGCATGGGGTGGCAGTCCCTAATTTTGGTGGTTCCTTATGACAATTATACTGCATTGGGCATCAAGGCCCCTCTACTATATAGTACCCTTATAGACCCCTTATAGTAACCCATATAGATCCAGTATCGTAGCCCTATTCTACTTATTAAGGCCCCTCTACTATATAGTACCCGTATAGATCTCTTATAGCAGCCCTATTCTAATCATTCAGGCCCCTTATGGTATCGAAAGTGTCCGAACTCGTGCTTTGCCTTTGGAGCCACTTTTGCCAAGTGGAAACCAGGGGTCCGAGCCCACACCTCGAAGCTCTCGAGGCCTGCAGCTTCTTTTAGGGCTTTAGGGTTTAGGGTTTTAGGGCTTTAGGGTTTAGGGTTTTAGGGCTTTAGGGTTTAGGGTTTTAGGGCTTTAGGGTTTAGGGTTTTAGGGCTTTAGGGTTTAGGGTTTTAGGGCTTTAGGGCTTTACGGTTTAGGGTTTAGGGTTTTACCTATCATATATTTATTTTTCAAATCTTCTATCCATCTATCTACCTACCCTATCTATCTGTCTGTCTGTCTGTCTGTCTATCTGTCTATCTATCTTGACCTCATAATGAATATGTATGTCTTTTGCATATACACATATGCTTGCGTGTCTGTGTGCCTGCGTGTGTTTGCATGTGTGTTTATATATATATATATATATACGCACACATGCATACATACACACGCAATTGCATACACACATACACACATCCGAAAATACTCACTCCCACTCTTAATTCCACTGAGACCTCAGTTCCACCTGCTGAAGCTCGGAGCCGTCAACCCGAGCCCTACGCCCTGAGCCCCAGGAACCCGCGAGCCCAAAACCCGCCAAGGAAGCTCCTTCTCCGTGGTGACGATCCCAACGACCTTGGCGTTGGAGGAAACCAAACGTCTGCTGGTGCAGCTGGAGGAGCAGGAGAGCTCTCAGGGCTACAGCTTATACTTAGATCCCCAATACCCTTTTATTTATTGGGGCAGTAAGTATAGAGGTGATGCACCCTCGATGGAAAAGTCCCTCTCTCTTGTTGGCATTCTTGCGGAAGTGAACTTGAAAGCATTTTTGCTGTTAACTGCCACATGCGAGTCTTGGGCCTGTGAGAGCGACCAGTGACAAGCATGGACAGGTTGGCAGTGCCTGGAACTCCATTTGTCGTTGTTGCTGTTGCTGCTGCTGCTGCTTCGGGATATCCTAATTTGGGGGTTTCCAAAAACAGGGAAGCCTAATAAAGTACCCTAAATAGTAGGTCCTTATGATACGGACCCCAAAACAAGGTGCTCCAAATTCTCGGAAACTCCCCCAAAAAACGGTGCTCCCCGGCTCTTCTGGATTTGGCCTCGGTTCGGTTTGCTTCTGTGTCCGTCGGCACAACAATGTGTAAAGCTCTACCTCCGACCCTTGGGCTTCCATAATGCGGAACAGGGTTTTGGGGCCATTCAGCTATAACTCTACCCTAAGGGTCCAAGTGCCCAATTATCATATACTCTCAAAAGTAGTAACCTACATAACTACTATCCCAAACTTGAGTACCTAATTATTGGGTCGTTTGGACCCTCAGGGATAATATGGAACCCTAAAGTAGTATAGGTAGTTGCCCTGAATCCCCCAACTTATCAAACTCGAGACTACCAAACCTGAAACTTAAAACTCAAGAACAAGTTCTAAACCCAAACCGTGGAACCCCCAAACCTTGAATCTCTAGGACATCCGCTGCGGTCTGGTTCGGGCCTTGGACAAGTCGATCTACTTTCGGGTCTACTCGAGGTTTAGCCTTAGCGTTGTGGGGCGGCTGGCTTTGGGGTTTAGGGTTGAGGGCAGGGTTTGTTTTAACAGATATTTGGAAGTCTACTGGTCAGGGTGTGGGCAAATCCGAAGCCCTCGGCTGCGAGGCATGGTGTAGTGAGTGTAGTGCATTACAGTGTATTCAATCGCTCGTGATGGAGTTACCGTGGCAGCGGTGATTTTGAGAAGGTCGGTCACAGTGCAAAGCATCCGGGGCCCACTGATTCCTTGCGCGGAGGATCACCTTGGGCCACGATAAATTACTAGCAGCATCTTCTGCAAAGGTCATCGCCAACCGCATCCTGGACATCGAGCAGGTGCCCACCCGCCAACAAATCTTGATTCTTGATTGAGTCTCTGAACCTGTTCGTTGGGTCGCAAGCTCTTAGTGAGGGTTTTGGGCTGTTGGTGTTTGACTCCGTTAGGGTGCCGCATTTGTAGCTTTCGGGTGCAGAGTTTTCAGGGTCTCCTTCAGGATCAGGACCGAGGTCACAAGCAAAAGCACATCCAAAGCCCCTTAACTACCCTAAGACCCTAAAGTTGTAAAGCTTCAACACCTCACCGAGGCCCCCTGAACCCGAAACCCCCTTCCACAGGCGATGAAGAGCCCGTGTACATGTCATTGCAATGCAACCGCCTAATTCACATGCTCCCATATGCTCTTGAAAGGCCGTTGCGGTTAAGACAGAAGGACCGGACTGCCCGAAAGTTCAGTTCCTGCGGACACCTACGTTCGTATGTAGCAATCAGATTTTCCGAATTTATCAGGCTCCACATGCGATTGATGTGCAGCTGCGGTCGAGTCTAGTGTGGTTCCAGCCTAGTCTCCTAGCCCTTTGCCCTAGTTTTGGGTAACATGTTGCATGTTTATTGGTACTTAACCTCAATAAGGCATAGAACTTTAGATTGTTAATGCCACCCTCACCATGAGCTAGAGTCCCTAAACCCCTGAAACCCCAAACCGAAAGCCTAAGCGCCGATGTCTTACCACGTCAGGTGGGCCAGATGGCGGCAAGCCAGCAGAAGACTCAGCAGGCCCAGAAATTGGGCATGCTGCGATCCTGTCTTCAGCAAGCTGCGGGCTTTAACGATGTACCCTACACCCTATAGAACCCTATAGTCGTTCCATTCTGGGATTCATATTGAGAATCCTATAAGGTAATCCGCAAAAGGAACTACTATGGAGCCTATGGGTAAACCCTATAGACCCATAAACCCTAACAACATCTGGTAAGAGACTAGCCCAAAACCCCTATACACCCGAAACCCTTACAGCAATTACCCCCACAAGCCCCAAACCCCGAAACCCCTAACCCTAAACCTCGAAACCCTATTAAGCCTGAGCACCAAACCCCGAAACCCTAAACCCCCATGTTGGCTGGTATGTTTACTGTCATTATGACTCTCCCGTTAGTGCAGTTTCACTCTTCAGACTCCGAAGCACATGCCTCGCCTGGATTGTCTGAGTGTGAGCGCCGAAACCCCCCATAAATTATAATCCCTAAAGCCCGAAACCCCAAAACCCCTATAACCCCCCACAAAAACCCACCGAAACCCAAGTATCTCCTCCGGGCATAGCTTTGTGGCAGGTAGCTTTGGAGGCTCTGGAAGCTCTCGCCAAGAAGGAAGGATTGGAGGTGCCACCAGCAGCTAGTAGTAGTAGTAGTAGTAGTAGTAGTAGTAGTCGTAGTCGTAGTCGTAATTGTAGTAGTAGTCGTCGTCGTCGTCGTAGTAGTAGTAGTAGCCAGGATCCCCCCTTTGCGGTTTAGGGTCTAGGTTTGGCATACACTGCAAAAAAGAGTTTAGGGTTTTAAGGCCCTTTCGTAGAGCCCTTGTGGTCCTTTTTTGTGGTATCTAGGGTACATTAGAGGGTTAGTTAAAGTTGGGGGTTCTGCAGGAGAGACTTAGTAGCTGAGTAGGTAGCCTTTAACTTATCTTGGGGTTTCTATAACCCTGCCATAATACAAAGGATCAGCCTTGTTTGGGTACTTTGCCCCTAAATGAGAGATTTTGCTGGTCCCTTCTTCCTTTGCTTGACTTCCGCCGTGTTTGTTCTGATCTCTCCGCCGTTCAATGCACTGGGTGCCGACGTTTGTTTTTCTTCGATCTCCAAATCCCTTCTTTTGTCCGTACCTCAGGTTTACATCCAACACGTCTTGTCAATCCCTGCCTCATTGTTTTTTGATTCCTCACCTCCCTATCTATGGCTGCCTCTCCACCTCCTCCTCCTCCTCCTCCTCCTCCTCCTCCTCCTCCTCCGCTTCTTCAGGGTCTGACTAATACTTGGTCGGAAGTAGGCGTTTCTATGGTCCCTATCCAACCATACGATGGTAGAAGCGCAAACCCTATCAAGGCCTCCGTGCAAAACCGTAAACCCTTGCAATCAGTTTCTGGAAAACCAACCGTAAGCAACCCTACAGAAGCGAATTGTCATGAACATGGCCGCTTGTTTCCGGACCCTATACCTTTGTCATGGTTGGGTAACCTTTTACATTTTTATGGGTACTTAAACCCAATAAGGAAGTAAAATGTACATTTTAATCCTAGGCCAACAATGATCCAGATACCCTAAACCCTAAAACTCCTAAGCCTGAAAACGATGAGACCCCTGACCTAAATCCCAGTGCGCGAGATCGACGGTTGCTTAACGAGCACGGTAGTAAATTAGTAACCCTTACAACGGCCACCCGTGAGTAACCCCTGAAGCTCGTACTGCCAGTTCCGACATCCATAGGAGCCCGAGGATATTCTTGCAAATTCAGGCTTCATCGGGCGTGTAAGTAGGTCTTTCAATCCATGCCCCACTTTGTTTGAACACCCTTTTTCCACGATGCCACTTGGGTTGTCTAGCCAGACATGCTTGAGAGGTGGTTCGCGTGCCGTACCTCGATCGTGAGGTGCAGGGTATCTATGGCTTGCAGTACTTAGGAAGGAATCTCGTGGAAGCATGAGCAAAAGAAACCCTAAACCCCTAAACTGAGCATAAATAATGCGGCTTTCATCAGCGAACCTCCGTCCCCCTGTTCGGATCTGCTGTAGAGTACGTCACTAAGAGAACGTGGACCATATCGGGGCCCCCCGGTCACATAGCACATGGGCTGTTGTCAAAAATTATGGTCCCTTTGTGGGTCCTAAATATACCACGGCACCTAATATTTAGGGTGCCCCGAAAGGGACCATCATTTTGACAACTACCCACATGATCAAGGAAGCTTTTTGCGGGGATGGAGTGTGGATTAGGGATGCTGGCGAGCGGATCTAGGGCTCCCACGGTTTAGTTTAAGCCATCTACAGGTGGGTAGTTTTAAGGTGGGTAGTCTCCCATAAGCCTTCCATACCACTCCTATAAGGTAAAGGGGTCTTATGGGAGTACTATGGAAGAGGAACTACCCACCTGAAATGGGCTTCTATTTAGGGTTGAGGGTTTAGGGCTTATGATTTCGGGTTCTGTGTTGACTCGTAAAGATCTTACATCAGAAACGCCTCAATAACTTGTCTCACGCCTTTTTTTCCTTTTTTGGTATTGTGTTGGCCCAATTGTAGAAAGCCCGAAGCCACGAGCTACCAAAGGCCGTTTACGGCTCTTCAGACCAGGTCTATGCAAACACACTCACAGGGACTCCAAAAAGCACATAAGCATAAGCTTTTTATGGGGATATCCCTACCTTCATACTAATGACCTTCATTATAAGGGGTTTATACGGGATATCCCTATCCTTGGTTTTGCTTATGCTTTTTGGGGATCTATATTGCGCAAGGTCGCAGTCATCTCGGTGGGATGGTAGGGCCCCATGGAATTCAGGCATGGGGTTTAGGGAGCATCGTGTATCTACCTAGGGCTCAGGGCCTGGCCCGAAGACCTGAATATCGGTCTTGCGCGGTGCGATGCCCATGAGATTCCACGAGATCGGAAATATGTTTAAAGCTTCTGGCAGGGAGGAACTACGCCATTTTGCCCATTCTGCCAATATTTCAAACACCCTTGAATTGAGAGAAGCGCGAGGCCACTTGGGGCGTAGGTTACCTTTGGCGTTTCTGCCCCAAGGGCCCAGTTTGCGATAACAGACACGTATCTCGAACATGTAGACACAGCGAGGATATTTCCGGGATCCCAAATTGAATATCCTCATCCTCTCTATGTGACGATGCCACAAAACCCTAAACTCCTACAACCTACACCCTAAACTCGAAGTACCCCTAAGCTTTCCTACCTGGGCCAGAGCTGCAGCGTCTGCTGCGGTACAGTCTAGAGCCCTCGATATCGGGGATGCCAAGAGGTGGGATGAAGCTTAAGGCTCCCTTCGTGCAAGGACTTTCATTTTCCCTAAGGGTCGATGTACCAATGTAGTATATACTTAGGCCCCGATGTACCTATATTGGGACTACTTTAAGCCCAATGTATATACTATATGGGTACATGGACCCTTAGGGTTTGGGACTAGAATCCTAAACCCTAAACACTACAGTCTAAACTAGGTAGGCTTAAGGGCCCCATTTGGTAAGGACATCCCACCCCTGGAGTGGCTTGGTTCGAGCGGATGCGACGGGGGAGAACAGCGAATCGATAGTCTGTACCGTACGCGCCTCAATAGATTACCGATGTTATTCCTTAGGGTTCCTGTCTGTGAGTATGCTGCATAATGTGCACCCCAAAACCAATTCTGATTGCTCAGGCCTATATTGAATTATGGGATTTGGGATGCCTTATACCGCAAGGCTAGGAGCCTAACCCCTTCACCCTGAAAGCCCCAGAACCCAGAACCTGGATTTGCTGATCTCCACAGCTAGAGACGACGCGGCAAACGAAAACATCGAAGTCAGCAGTCGGCATGTGAGGGAGCAGTTCCTTTTTGGAAGCAGCTCGAATCTTGACTGCGGCCGATCCACGCCCTAAAACCCGAAGACAGGCTCATGTTGGCAAAAGACCCTTTTGAATCCCTAAACCCCCAAACCCTAGACCCTAAACCGAAACTTTTGAACTAAGAACTTCCCCGAAAGCCCCGAGGATCGGGCCCCACTTCCTACCAAGGCGTTTGGGCTTGTTTTTCTTCGCCAGTTCTGCCTCGGCGCCACGACAGACCGGGGCATTTGGGGCTGTGGGTGTTGATTAGGATTTACGGTTTAGGGCTTAGGTTTTATGCAATAGGGTGTAGGATTTAGGGTTCATGGTTGTTTTGGGTACCTATGATGCCCTACAGTTCTGCGGGTTCCGAGCCCAGCCCGGCGCATAATGCCTCCATGGGTGCTGAGGTCGTAAAAGCCTGGGCCCCCAGCCCTATGGCTTGCGGCCAAAAGGCATCGCAAGCTCCTAGACCCCCAAGCAGCTCCCAGTCAGCCAGAGCTTATGATCAACGGCACGTGTAAAGCTTTCGATCACGCTGCAGTTAGAACGCCACAAACATCGCGGGCCATCGAAGCAAGTCGGCAATCTGGCTTCATGGTATCAGTTTCCCCGACGCAGTAAATCTTTCCTCGAAGCCCGAAACCCTTGAGCCTGCACACACCAGAAGTATCTGAGGCCGAAGTGAACAACTAAGGAATGAGGAGGGGATGCTATCTTCGCATGCCTAGGCCTCAAGTGCCCGTGCCTACAGTCTCCCTTGTAGTTGTTTTGTTTGGGTTAACAGTTTAATAGTCAGCATCCTATAAGGTATCCTCGAGAAGGAATGTCAGTTGAGACCAAAGGTAGGTGCTGATGCTGATGAAGAGGGCAAATGCAGGCCGACTTCATGGCTTGGGGTTGAGTTGTTCGCTTCGTGTTGCGATTCTCAGTGTTGCCACACTCAACTCTAATCCTAGGACCCTGGTCCGTCCGAGTGTGAGCGCCGAAACCCTAAACAACAACCCAAGCAGCCTGATACTTATAGGGTTTAGGGTTTAGGGTAAGCCTTTAAACCCGAAAAGCCGAAACCCGAGCGCAGAAATGCCACGGCCACCGCCGCACGGCTCAGCTAAAGAACCGAGTAGCGATTCGCCATGCCGGGCGAAACCGAGGCCGGTCGTGGACAGGGAGAAGAGGGTTTGTGGGCTCAGGGAGAAGAGGGTTTCCTGGGCTCTTGGTCAATGCTTCAGCTTCAGTAGGCAGGTTTCGTTAACGGTATCCATCCCTCACTACCGCAGCTTAAGCGAAGCCGCTCGTAGGAAATGGCTGCAAGCCGACAGACTGAGAGAACGACCTCGCTTGGGTGAGAGAATCTTCCCGATCAGCGTGATTATGCTGGGGGGTTCGGGCTTGGGTGGCGACAGAAGTCCCTGAAGGTTCTTTCTCACCCACATAGCTCGCGTCGGAAGGGATTCTTCCGAGACCCTAAACCCAAAAACCCAAACACATGTCGTTTGGACTGGTATGGTACTTGTTGCTGTAGGTGATATCACGATTACGACTACGGGTATCATTGCTTTTTCTGTTATTATTGGTATTGTTGTTTGCATCAATTTGCATTTGCTTTTGTGTTTGTACTACTATACTCTTTTCCAGTACCGTTATTCTTCTTATCGTTAGTCTTGTTAAAATATTGTTATTGTTCGTACTCTTTTTATTGATGGCTGCGGTTGTTTGTTATTATTTTGCTTGTTTTCGACGGTCATAAAGGGCTTCAATGCAACGGTTCGTTTAGGGTTGCGAGTTTGAAGGTTGTTTCCAACCTGACAGCCTCCTCTTCTGCCGGTTCTTGGCGAAGCCTTTTGAATTATGCAACCTCCTGTGAGCCGCGTGACCTTTGTCTACGTACTAAAGCAATAGTACTTAGAAGCTGCCCCCACCCTGTAATAGTGGTATAATAGGAATATAATAGGGCCCTAATATAATCCTATATAATCCTTATAGTCACTATTACAGGGTGGGGGCAGCTTCTAAAATAGTACCTCAGCCAACTTCAATGGCCTGATACTCCTCGCCAAGCTGAAAAGGCTCTGCACTCTGAACCTCGGAACCCGGAGGCGCCAACAGAGTCATCCCATGAGATCCCGAACTGTCGAATCAAATCCCCAAGCCGCGACACCCGAAGCCCCAGAGACCCGCGTCTCTCCAACCCGTGGAGCATCAGAAGACCGTCACCCCCCAACAGCCCTCGTCCCTGAAACCTAAACCCTCGGCTTACTATAGGGGCTAAATAAAAGCCAGTACTATTTTGGGGGTTCCTGAATACAACACTATAATTAGTATACCCCAAAAAGCCATATTCTATGTATTCAGGCCCCTCATATATGATCTATTCTTATAGATCCTGTCTAGACCCCTTTAAGGAAGCCCTTAAAGGGACTGTTCTAATTATTCAGGCCCTGGGCTTAAGCACTCGCCAGCCACTAGGCTGCCGCGGATGCCGCGGCAGAAAAGCTGCTCCCCTGGGCTCTGATGGGTTTAGGGTTTAGGGATATATATATATATATAATATATATATATAATATATATATATATATATATATAATATATATATATATATATATATATATATATATATATATAGGTTTTTGTGGTTTGGGGTTTAGGGATTTATAGGTTTTGGGGGTTTGGGGTCTAGGGATTTATAGGTTTTGGGGGTTTTGGGGGTTTAGGGGTTTAGGGTTGAGGGTTGTCGGCCTCGGTCAAGATGATTGTGGGTCGTAGACTGGCTAGACTTGAGTCCAGTGGTAAAAAAAGGGTTGAGGGTAGTGCATTTTGGTTTTGCTGACTGGAAGGACGCGGTTTTGGCGTAGCTACGTAGGTTATAACGTAACTATCTTTCGACGACAGCGGGGGATATTACTTACGAAGTTTTCAGATGTGTATTTCCGAATCAATATAAGAAAGGTCCTGCTCCTTAGGACATACCTTCGTGACCCACCAATAAGCCTAGCTGTTTTCAGAAGCACAGGTTCAAGCAGAGCTTAACTTTAGCATCCAGGAATTTCCCGACATTCCCAGCTTGTTTGGGTCTGTGGTTTTGTGATCTACCTATCTACATAGACTCTCGAGAGTGCTTAAACGTTGATGATGACCGGACCAGCTTCACCTTCAATACAGGGTTTATCAAGTGTCAATTCAGGTTCTGGTGAAGATGTTTGGATTCAATTTCCTACTTGGAGGTTCACGGGCAGTTATAAGTAGATTATAAGTAGGGTAACTGTATCAATAATCCATATTAGGGGCCTTATGACCCCACTTATAGCTACCCATGAACCTCAAAGGAGGGTTGGGTTTAGGCGTCTACTTCCCAGCTGAACAGGCTGCGGAGCCTGGGTTCAAAAAAGGGGCTTAGTCTGGGGTTTATAGGTTTGGGGTGTGTGACAAGTAAGGGACCCTACTAGTAGACGGCGCGATCGAGGGACTCTCTGAGAGAGAGGGTTGAGAGAGAGAGAGAGAGAGAGCTCTCGTCTACCGAGGCCCCAAGGCTTTCAATCCCAAACTCTAGCCGAACCTGGCAGCTTTGAAGCCTCGCTTAAACTTGTCTTCCGACCTCCTCAGGGTCCTAAACCCAAAATCTTGACCCTTTGCGGCACCCTGTTGTGAATACGCACCCCAGCCAGACGGTAAACCCACACCGGCAGTCCGGAAGACCTATCCCACTCCCCCCCTCCAAACCCCAAATGGGAGTTTCCAGAAAATAGGGAACCTATTATAGTACCCTAAATAGTCGGATCCTTGTTATAAGGACCCCAAGATAAGGTACCCCCCCTAATTTTCGGAATCTCCCAAATAGCCCTTTGCCATCGGTTCCTCCTGTCGGTCAGTCTTCTTCTTCAGCTGGGAGTTTCCGAAAATTGGGGCGGGCGGTTACCCTTTTTCGGGGCCCTTATAACCAGGATCCTACCATTTAGGGTACTATACTAAAGTAAAAGCCAGAAAGTTGGAATATGATTATCCTAAACCCTTCATGGTAAATTATAGGGTATCCTACCCTGAAACCATATTCCAACTTTCTGGAGTTCCCGTAGAGTCCCCTACTTTCGGAAACCTTCAGCTGTTTCACTGAGCCGACCCAGAGCTCTGAGAGCCGAAGCCCCAAGCCCTGAACCAAGAAAAAAAAAGGGTTTAGGGTTTAGGGGCCTGAAACCCAGAACTATCAGAAATAATTGCAAAACACATAGAAATCAAAAAGCTATCTACATACTTTTGGGGATCCAGGTAAGTTTTACCAAAAACGAGCCGCGCAAGGCTTTCCCCAACTTGGAAGCTCTGAGGCCCGCAGAGGCTACAGCGAAGCCTACGGACACCGAGATCGATGTGACAATTAGCCCCTCGGACTTCGACAGCTTCCCCTTTGATTCAAGATATTAAGCAAACCCTAAGCTTATTTACCTTCAGGCCTTCACCTCAAACTCATACAAGTTTAGACTCAAAATCCCAAGCTTATGCACATCAGGCCCTAAACCTTAACTTGTAATAGCCGTTCTACATCCTAAGCTTATACACCTCACGCCCTAAACTCCCTAAGCCTTAAACTACATAAGAGCTTCTTCTCAGCTCCCGAGCCGGACTTTTTCGGACGCCCGAGTCCTTGCGGGAGTCGAGTGTCTGAGGATGTGAGATGTAATGCTCAAGAGTTTGAGGGTTTGAAGTCTTCACAGCGACTGAGTGCCCTGGAAAGAGAGAGAGAAGGGAGTGAAGACTGCAGGTTTAGAGTTTCGGATTTTGCGGCTTTTAGGGTTAGAGGTTTGGGTTCAGGGTTCGGGGCTTGGGGTTGATATAGATCGAAGGAGCCAAGGGTGCCAGCTGCTGTGATTATTCGGGACGTAGCGGCGTGGTATGAACCTTGCACTCTCATGACATGGCGGCTGCCCCTATATTATAGAGCGGAAAGGGATAGCAGGATTCTCCTTACAATGGTCCACAGGACTTGCAAGAAATGCCACATGCCATCTCTGGTCATGGTGTCCAGTGCGGGTAGCAACTTTTCGTTGTGGTCAAGGAATTGGACCCGTAATAATTGGAACAGGGTCTTGCGGTATATAGCTGCTTAACTTGTCTAGGGGCGCTGAAATGTGCTACGAGCACGACCCCCGCAGTGCTTCCAAAACCTAGCCTCGAACCCAGCCGCCTACCAACCAAGCAACGAACCCTGAAGCCCATACGAAGCCGAGGCGCGGATGCTGTGCCAGCAGCACCGGCAGCAGCAACAGAGGCAGCAGCCGTCAGCCTGTGCCAGTAATCTCTTATGTAATGGTATGCTACATCACTTTCTGTATTTCTATAGACTACGGTATCTAATTACCACCGCCCCCTATCTCACCCTGCACCCCCAATATGGGGGCTGCAGCGTTCAGGGTATAGGGTGTAGGGTTTGCGGTTCGCTGACACGCAATCCAAGCCCATGCTGAACAAGGGTTTGCGGTTGGAATTTTCGGGAAATTGTGACTCCCTGCAATGCCAGAAACCGCAGAATATGTCCGTGCCAGGAAGGGCCCAGGCGACTCTGACTCAGCAAGGACGTAGCTTAGCAATAAAGGGCTACTTTTGTTCGCATCCGTCTCAGTATCCAATACCCAAACATCATCCCCTCTCGGGGCCATCAGAGCACCAAAAGCGTCAGGATTGCACGTTTCATGTTCCCTTGGCCCCGAGCCCTAAGGCCTAACCTTATGAGACGCTGCATTTGCAGAGGGATCCCTGAAATTCTAAATGTCCTAAATAAGCACCTAAAAATCCTCCTTAACCTTATCAGAGCCGCATTTGCAGAGGGATCCCTGAATTCTAAATCTAAAAGTCCTAAATTCACACCTAAACATCCTAGTTCGTGCACCCCAAAAGGCGCCTGCACAACCCTTACCACCCTACTTAGAGGACCAGGGGACTTAGTAAGTAGGGATATAAGTAAGATAACTATAGCTGTATCTACTTAGAACACCACTTAAGGTACTTATAACCCTACTGACTAAGTCCCATGATCCTCCAAGTAAGTAGACCCTAAACCCTAAACTAAACCCGATGGATCCTTTAGAGAACCCTCTAGATCCCTTTAAGGGGCCCTTCAAGAACCCTTACTAAGTCCCATGATCCTCCAAGAACCCTAGGCACTCAAAGCCCAACGCCCTGGCCACCCTAAGCACTTGGAATCCATGGAAGGCTGGAGACGCCGGAGCAGAGAAGCTGCTCAGCCCGCAGGGGATCATGAGGTTTGTTTCGGGTTTAGGCTTGAGGGGTTTAGGGTTTGGGGGATCTCGTGAGCTTCCAGTTTTGGGGCTTACCGGGGTTTCAGGGTTTAGGGGTTTGTCAGTGGTTCTGATTTTGGGTTCAAGGCTCCATAACCACGCGGATCTAACAACAAAAGGGTTTTAGGGCTGTTGGTTTTATGCTTTGGGATTTCGAAGGCTTCGAGCTTCGGGTTCAGTGGTTTTTGGGTCCGTGGTCCATGGTGTCTAGGAGTCTAGGAGTTTGGTGGCTAAGTGTTAGGGGGCTTTGTGGTGGACAGTGTCGAATGCCGCAGGGACGTGTTTTTCGTACACTGGTGTCGCAACAATAAGGTGGAAACGTATGGCATTGTAACATCTCTACACCAACCCAAATCGGACCTGCAAAGGCAGCCATTGGTGCAGCGACCGCACCAGAAGCAAAATCCAACAGCCGTTCTCAGTTCTCATCACCAGCATCTTGTACCCACTGCACACGATGATGTTTGTCACCATTCTCGTCCGTCACACTGTCTATACCTTCATCATGACCTTGGTCATCATGACCATCATCACCATGATGATCGTCATCGCAACTGTCATCACCATCAATCATCATGTTATTCATCTTCATCCCCATCCCCATCTTCATCTTGAATCCCATCTTCATCGTCAGCATCATCGTCATCGTCACGTTGCAATCATCATCATCTTCATCATCACCGTCACCGTCTTCGTCTGCTTCGGTTACCGTGGCCGTAACAATCATCATCACCATCATCGTTGGAACAATCCTCATACCAATTTCTTTTGCCCAAGTGCAATGCGTCCCTAGAATAGCTGTCAGAATAACATATCGTAACCACCTTAACCTACCAGAACCTATTCTTTTGTAGGGTTCCTATGAATCCCATATTAGGGTTTGTAATAAGAACCTACAAAAAACTAGGGTTTAGTAGGTGTAGGTAGAATACAAACCCTGAAACATCTTAAAACCCTACATCAACTCCCCCACCCGAACAATCCTTCCCTGCAGAGTGCGAGTTGCGAGAGTCCACACCGTAAAAGCTGAAACCCCAATGTTTGTTATGACGATTTCTGTTGTTGTGATTCGTGTTCTTATGATTTTTCTCATGATTCTTCTCCTTGTTATTGTTGTTGTTATCAGTACACTTCTTAAAAACGCCAGACACCCGCGAGGCCGGCTGAGGCCGCGGCAGAGGCCACGGCAGGCGCCACGGCGCCCGCAGACGGTGAGAAGGATGCCACAGCAGGCGGGGGGGCTCAAGGGAGCTGCGAAGGGTTATGATTGGGGCATACTTATAGCTACTTGCAACCCGAATTAAGGTACTTATAGCCTTACTAGGTCCCATGATCCTCCAAGTAAGGGGGACTTATGTGGGGGCTGATATGGGGACCTCTGTCTCGCTTTGCTACCACCTGTGCCCAAGGTGTAATTCCCAGACCTTCCAACATCCCCTAATCAAGGGATATTCTCGAGTTTGAGGCTTTAATGTGGCAGGGTAGACGTTGTAAAGTTCCTTCCTAGTAGGGCCTTAGGCGTTGAGCCGTTGAATGGGTTGGTACTCCGGCCTTGTTTGGGGTGATAGGTCCGGAGTTTTGGGGCCTTTGTTACAGTTCCGAGCAGTGGCTGATAAATTCGGGTTTTGTGGGGTCAAATGAATAGCCATATGTGACCATTGGCTTGGTGGTATTTGGCAACCCCACGTGTCCACAATCTGGAACCGGCGTAAAGGCCAAGAACCCAAACTCGAAATCCTAGAGACTCGCCTCAACCATACCCCCAGCACCCTGAAGTCTTTAGCTCTTGGGGG
Organism: Symbiodinium sp. CCMP2592; assembly: GCA_905221615.1. Lineage (NCBI taxonomy): Eukaryota > Dinophyceae > Suessiales > Symbiodiniaceae > Symbiodinium > Symbiodinium sp. CCMP2592. The sequence goes on along the minus strand of CAJNDT010003334.1, from coordinate 2,183,995 downwards.
TTTAGGGTTGAAGGGTTCTCCATGGGCTTTCTGGTTTCCGCGGAGCTCCGGAGACTGTGCGTCCTTAAGGCCTTTGCAGCAGACGTCGGCTCCACAACCCAAACTTATCCTAAGCCCGTGAATTTTAAACCCCTATACTAGGATGCCCAGTAGTACCCTTATTCCCTTTTTGTAGTCCTAGGTTCCTTCTAAAGTTACCCAACACCAAAAAGAGAGGCCTTTTTATTCTTAGGTTACTGGGTATCCTAGTATACCCTATACCCTTAAACCAGGGTTTACAGTTTAAGGGTTTCTTTTACCTGTTAAAAACCCTCAAATGGTAAACCTTAAGACCCTAAACCCCTAAAGCCCTAAGCTCTGTTCCTCTTGCGGATTCAAGCCCCCCAACGAGGTGGAGATGCCGCAGCGCCCGCAGCTCCGACGGAGGAAGCGGGCTCAGGGTTCAGAGTATTCAGGTTCAGGGTCTTAAGGTTTAGGGTTTGAAGGTTTAGGGTTTAGGGTACCGCTACCAGTAAGTAGTGGTGTCTAGATCAAACGCCTTTACAGCAGTAGCAGCAGCCCAGGCCCAGCCAAAGAAGTGCCAGAGCATTTTGGATGGCGTCCTGTAGCGGAGGATTGTGGTCTGCTTGCGGAAGCGTTGGATGACAAACGTGAGCACGCCGCGAGCGTCAATGCCAGTGGCGATGTCTTCCTGTCTGCAGCTGCAGCTCCCGAGCAGGTCCGCTCTCGGCAGGATTTGTTCAATTTCCCCAGGCGGCGCATCAACAGGCTCCCGAAACATTTTGGGACTGCAGCAGTGTAGCACCTGAATGAGAATTTGTCTCAGATGAAGCTGTGCACATTGTACGCGGGCCTGGGTGGAGCCGAGATCTCGGCCCTCTTGCTCAAAGAAAGGTTGGCGAACTTCATCCAGGAGCACAGGCTGCCCGTTCTGCCACACGTGACCCGGTGTGCCTGGTGATTCCCAGAAGGTCTTGCAGACTCACCAGGCTGATGGGACCTGTCGCTTGCTGTTTTTTTTTGTGGGTGTGTGCAGTTGTACCCCACAAGGCACCGGCCAAATCCCTTGTGGGCAACATGGAAACCCTTGTGGTGAACAGCCATGTGTCAGCGCTCAAGAACATTGTCGACGTGAGTGCATGTCCCTCCAGAAAGAAATGGCCAAGTGCAGCACCGCCATTTCCAGGAAGGAGGTCAAGACACACATAAGTCATTTGTCGCAACTGCTGGTTGCGAGCTTGGTGGAGCACATCGAGCGGCACGATGCTTTGAAGGCAGCAGTGTAGACAGGGAATGGAACCATCGTGGCTTGACAGCTTCCTGTGTATGTTGCCAATGCGCCCTGTTCAAGATCATATTTGCAATGAGTGGTTGACGCTAATTAATTTAGCTGAGGTGAGCCTCTCCAACATGGCAAAGTAGATTTTGCTCTGTTTGGTGGCCAGCTCGACATGCACCGACTGGACCGCAGGGAATCTAAAGGAATGGAAGGGAAAAGGGCGGCAGTTATTGACAGTTCACTCACACGCCCCACATTTGTTTTTAACGAGTAAATGGCGCGGCCATTTGACGACTTTCTGTTTGTCTTGTTGCGGTCTGCAGTGTTGCGATGATTCTGTTTAGTGCGATGCGCCTTGCAGGAGCAGCATGGGAACGAGGAAGTGTTTTCTCGAGGAATCCGTGATTCCTTCCGAAATCATGGTCGCACTAATCCGAAAACTCCGACCCACGCTGGCGATAAATGAAAGTACCAGGACTTTCCAGTGGAAAGTGTTCCATGACCCTTTCCTGGCTACTCCGTGGTGAACACTTTGACGCAGCCAGCTGGTTACGGGTTCCCAGTGAAGCGGAGCCGTTCATATACGGCCTTAATCAAGCAAACCTGCGAGCTCAAGATGTCTTTGTCGGAGTTGCATCGCCTACACATCAGTCCCGGAGTTGACTGCAGATTTTTTCTCGGCCACTGAAGCGGAGGTAGTGAAGCAGTGGTTGGACATGCGGCATGTAGAGACTGCTCCTGGCCTTGATAAGTTTTCATTCCAGAAGTAGCGAATGAAGAAAGCTGACTGCCTACTGTCCGTTTCCATATGCAGCTCCAGCAGATAGCCGGTGTCAACCGGTGTGCGAAACCAAGAAGTTCGTTTTTCAACCTACAATATTGTGCAACTTTCTCATGTCCATGAAGTTAAACCTGCACTCACGTCAGGTAGGACTACTTTTGACGCTGCGGCTGCTTGCTTTTGTGAAGGTTGCTGAGTTGCGTGAGCACCTGGCTACCAATGCACCTTGGCCTCATTTGTTCTGCTTGAAGGTGGCGGTTGTCGAATGGTTGTAGACCCTTCGTCATCCTAGGCCAAACGGTCCCGGCTTGACCCTTGGCCAAATTTGCTACCAATGGGTGCCAGGGTTAACCTGTCGCAAGCATGGAAATTGGAAGAGATCAAGAAGATTGTCCCGGGGAATGAGATCGCCATCAACCTTGACCAGAGCATCATGCACGCCAAAGGCCATTTCGGTGTACATGCTCCCGTTGTGTTGGCTTCGAGAAGCCATATGTGGGGCATCGTGAAACGGCGTCCCTATACACCACAGGACTGAGATTAGCGAACGCAGCAAGGCACATAGCCCACATGTAGGCAGCTTAGGGGGGAAAATGCCCAACCAATCGAATGCTCAGCACATTCTGAGGATCCATGCCTTCAGAATCAGTTCTCATGACCACCGTTCCATTTTGTCAGGAATTTCTGGAAATGCAGGGTATTCCGATGCATCGCAACTGCAAAGGGCAGGATGGTGTGTCTTTTCAGAGCTCAGGGCAGCAAACATGCGTGATGCGAATAACACAACACCTGCTGGCTTGCTTCGCTGTAGACACCTCGCATGCGTCTTGCATCCAAAGTCCCAAGCATTAGGAAAAAAAACAGTCACGAGAATTCCAATACTGGTGGACGAGATCTCCCCAGCGTCCGGAGGCGCCTTGCGGGGAATTCGTTTTGCCAACCATGTATGAGCGGCTTTATGGCATTCATTCTCGCCCTTTTGAGACCAACATCGTTAGTTTCTCCACAAGCAGCTGCTGGTGAGCAAGCAGCCATCAATTCCACGAAAGGAGGCAAGGACTCGTCGAATGATTCGATTGAGAATCAAGAGGAATTAACAATGGCAACCCTTTGGAAGCTTCTGATGATGAGTGCAGTGGCAGCTCAGATACAGACCATTGAGCCGAACCAGCCCGCATTCTTTACGTGCTTCTTTGGCTCTGCCGGCCACGCATGAACCCAGGCTGCTGTGAAGAAACACTATTCAAGCATTTTTATGAATGCGCATCAGCCTTTGCCAGTGCTAACTCTTAGACCCTAGAAGCTCAACTGGATATTCATCTTCTCGCTGGTTGTCGTGTTGGTCTGGCCGGGTTTGTCGGTTTCGGTAGTTTTGGTCATGTTGTTCGTGTCCTGTATGGCAGTGGGAGTGGCCGACCCGTCGCCCCCACGGATCCCGACTCGCCCCTCGCGGGCCCGACTCGCACTTTGGGGTTCCCGACTTAATCGCCTCAAGTTCCCGGCTGGCCCAACAGGGTTGCCGACTCGGGCCCTCGCCCATCACGAGTCAGGTTACGGTCCAGTGTATTGATGCCTGAGGCTGCACGGCTGAAGTGGCCTCCTTCGTGGCTACTTTCGTGAAGGCCTGAAGACGCGGCTTCTCCTAGTGACCTGTTGCCAAAGTGGCCAGCGAAGCCGGGAATGCGGCTAGTTGATTTAAAGTGGTGTTAAAGTGAGTTTCGGTATGCCTCCGTGGAGGCAAGGCAGAGGTTTTGTGCCAAGGGTTTTCAGGTATTGAATTTTGAGAGGACAAAGTGGAGGTCTCGCAGAACAAGAGCCAATCAGCGCTTGTGGACAATTGTCACCAGAAAAACTTCTTGTTCAGGCTTTTCATTCGCCAGGGGGACGATCCTGCCGGTCACACTCGTCGCGAAGCCCCATTTCAACACGCGCAGCATTGAGGAATGTTGAAGGGTCAAGGTCCAGGTGGAGCAACATACGGGAATCAAGTGCCGCCGCTGTTGAGACGTTGTGCATGATCTAACTTGCCCCGCAGCTTTTGCTCCAGCTCGCTGCCAACGTTGTTGCTGAATTTCAGGATGTCGTCACTTCCTTGGCTTCGGGAAATGGCAAGTTGCACCTTGCAGGCCCAATTTGAGGCTTGGAAGGCGCACAAGCGTTCGACAACAGCGCACGCATGGAAGGAACTGGATGAATCGTCGGGCCTCTGGCGCACGCCCAGTGAGACAATCAGTGCCAGCGACGGGCGCATTGAACAAGGCAAAGTTGTCGACCTTCTCGCCTGCGAGCGGGCCACCGGTCAACCCCGCCAATTCTTTGCAACCTCGCTGGATACCTTGTTGGAACTTCTTCCGGCTCTAATCCAGGGGGGGATGACAAGCACGCAGCTTTGCACGCTCGTCCACGAGGTGTGGATGGACAGCAATGTGCATGAAAAAGACTCCAATCCACACCTCTTCATCCCATTTGAAGAGCTGGACCCTGCGGAACAACAAAAGGACTTTGATTTCGTGTTCCTTGTCCGGGAGTATGTCATTCAACACCTGGCTGACATCCCCGAGGATGTAATCTCTGATGAGAGGGCCGCCGAAATTCAGCAAGAGCACCAAAGTTGGCACGATATTTTGGCTGCTCGAGTGTGATCTTTAGGTAGTGTAGGGTCTCTCGAACAAGGGTGTGAATGTGCATACCCCGCGCAGCATGCCGGAGCGAGCCTTTTATTCTACTTGCACCAGACCTCCTCGCATCCATATGCTCTGAACTTCTTAAATCGGCCATAATCTGCCTTCGAGCTGCCCGCAATTTGGTTTGGACTCGGCAGCCGTTTTTGACGAATAAGGCCCAGCTAGCTCTAAAGATTCGCAGCCTTCCCCTTAAAATCCCAAGGGCAGGCACGTGTTACTATACATATGTATATATGTATATACACACCTACCATTATGTTCAGTAATATATATATATATATATGTATATATATATATGTGTGTGTATATGTATGTATATATATATATATATCTAATGGTTTTGTGTGTCTTTATGTAATGTCACTTTGATGTTTGGAGAGTCCAGCATCAAGTAGTTTGTCCTCAAACTACAGTCACCAGGATGGTTGATGTTGGAGTTTCTGGGAGCGGAATTGGCTGGTCCACCGAATCGAGAAACCCCACCGTCTCAGGCCAGCCGGCCAAGACTTGAGTTTGATTCCTCACCAAATCAAACCCCCTCAACCTCCTACCTCCTAAGCCCCAACCCCTAAACCCCAAACCCCTAAACCACTAAACCCCGAAACCCCTAAACCCCGAAACCCCGAGACCCCTAACCCCTAAAGCCCTAAAGCCCTAAACCCCTAAACCCCAAAGCCCTAAACCCCTAAACCCTAAAGCCCTGAAGCCCTAAACCCCCAAAGCCCCAGAAGCCCTAAACCCCGAAACCCCCAGAAGCCCTAAAGCCCTAAAGTTTCTAAACCCTAAAGTCCCTAAAGCCCCAGAAGCCCTGAACCCGAAAGCCCCAGAAGCCCTAAAGCCCCTAAACCCCTAAACCCCCAGAAGCCCTAAAGCCCTAAAGTTTCTAAACCCTAAAGCCCCTAAAGCCCCAGAAGCCCTAAAGCCCTAGAAGCCCCAGAAGCCCTTGTCAGAGACCGAGACGGTTGATGATATAAATCCTTTAAAGGGATCTGTAAGGGTATCTTTAAGGGGTTCCTTTAAGGGATCTCTAGGGCTTAGGGTTTAGGGATATAAATCCTGCATTACCTTAATGACCCTGGACTATGGGAATTATGGTATACTCCTTATTATGTGTCATGCAGGATTTATATCATCAACCGAGATCACAGCAGGAGGCCGCAGCTGCCGGGGCAGAGAAGCTGCTCAGCAGCCTCATCTTAGGGTTTCAGGTTTCAGGGTTTAAGATTTAAGGGTTTATAAGGGTTTATACGGGTGTTAAGACTTAAGGGTTTAGGGGCTTAGGGTTTAGGGTGTCAGGGTTTAGGGTTTATAAGGGTTTAAGGGTTTAGGGTGTATAAGGGTTTAAGGGTTTAGGGCTTATAAGGGCTTATAAGGGCTTTAGGGTTTTAGGATTTAGGGTTAAGGGCTTTTTGTTTGGCGCAGGATTGCATGAAAAATCATGCAGTGCTGCTTCCCAGCTGATCGGCCGGACCTATACTTATTATAAGGAACTCCCAAAATAGTATTGGTAACTGTTAAGGCCCCCTACATTAATAGACCCCTATTATAGATCCCTGAACCCTTTAAAGACGTTCAGGTTTAGGCTGGACTTCGGGGCCCCGGGTTTGAGGTTGCGGATCGGTAGCAGTGACGTTTAGGGTTTAGGCTTGGACATGGAAGTACAGTCAGTCGTGAGCAGCAGCGAGACCAGCTTGCAGAAAACTGATGCGTTGGCAGTTTCTTTCCGAGAGGTCTGTGGCCATGTGAGTGATGTATGTACGGCCAAAATAATGGATGGCGCCTACCAAGATTGACGCCATCAGCATCAACGTTTCTAACATCCTATTCATCGAGGTCGTCTGGGGCATTGCCGGATGTACCTCCCCCACCTGCACGACCACCCCCGACCACCGCGCCACCATCACCACCACCGACATCACGTCATCAGCATCTTCATCATTTCATCATCACAACCAGCATAGCCACCAAGAGCATCGCTGTCATCACTTTTTGCACCATCATATTCATCGTCGGGCGCGCCGCAGCAGCAACAGCAACGACGCCGGCCTCTAAGTTTCCGACCAGGAGGCCGTCGCAGGGTTCAGCTTGTGCCAAGACGGTCTTCGAAAGCCGTGCCGTGTTTCAGACAGTTAAATGTCCCGAGAGGTGGAGTTTAGGAGAACTGTAGTTGGGGTGAAGGCTGAACCTATACTATTTTTCTTTTGGGGGGGATCCTTGTATAACTATGGTTACGGGGTCTCGGAGCATGCAGGGCTGTGTCCTTCCCAAGGCCTGCAGAAGCCACGGCTGCCGCTGCAGAAGGGGCCGAGAAAGATGCGACTGCTGGCACCTTTGCCTGCAGACAAACCCTATGAAACCAGACCACATAAAGCCTTAAAAGGAGCCCAGGGGCTGCTTTTGTGTTACTGATTTCTCGGGGCTTGATGGGTTGGTTGTTGTGGTGGTCAGCTTTTGAGAAGGGAGGCTCTATTGATTCGTGTTTTGGCTTCAGATGCTTGAGGGATCAGGGTCCAGGAGTTTCATTCGATTTTTGAGTTGCTAGGGCCTTCGGATTTGCGGTAGGGTTTAGGACTTTAGGGCTTCTGAGTTCAGGGGTTTTCAGGGACGGGCTGCTCATTTTGTTCGCCTCTCTCGGCTTCTGGAGTGAGCCACGTGTCGTTGTTGAACTTACTAGCAACCCTGAAGTCGTACTTTGGTGGATTCCTGAAGACAGACCGCAACTACAATCACGGACTAGCAGCCATCACGGCAGAGCTACTTAGAGGATCATGGGACTTAGTAAGTAGGGTTATAAGTAAGGTAACTATAGTTATATCTACTTATAACCCCAATTAAGGTACTCATAACCCTACTTACTAAGTCCCACGATCCTCCAAGTACAAGCGATCCTTTGCTTGTTTGCTGAGCTCCGTATCATACTTGGCGGCACTGACCGGCCGCCGAGGGACGCGCGCGCGCGCGCGAGTGCCGAAGCCCAGTCATGCAGAAGGCCGTGATAGTTGTGTATTAAAGTGAGGAGCCCTCCAACGCGGATTCTGACTGTGCACCTAACAAAGTGGATATGCAGGGCCGAAATAAACTAGCACAGTATTGCTTGGGGTTCTCTCCTAATGACACGGATGGTACAACATGACCCAAAACCTTGTTCTAATTATTACGGCCCCTGCACACACCCCCTCCTGAAACTGTAACTCTGGCGTCCATGAAGCTCCACGGACTGTGAACAGCCGAGGTCCAGATGCTGTGCCAGCAGCCCCGGCGGCACCGACCGAGGCAGCATCTGAAACTACAGTCACTATACTCGGAGGATCATGCCTTAATTGGGCTTATAAGTAGATATAACTACAGTTACCCTTACTTATAACCCTACTTACTAAGTCCCATGATCCTTTAAGTAACTATAAGGTAATCCCGAAAAGGAGCTGCAGTGGAGACTATAGGAAAACCCTAAACCTTAACTGATCGACTCAACCCGGTGTGCCCCCCCCCACGAATCGAAGCCGTTTACCCAAAAAACACGTTCTATGCTTCGCCAAAAACATAAACGTGGTCGGATCCACAACCTCTGCGAAGCCTACTCCCCTTCACCTCGACCTCACAACCTCTCCTTGGAAAATCGGCTGAATGGGGGATCTTCCCTTGCTTGGTAAGACCCTACCTCTTCGCAACAGGTTCCTTAGCGTTTGATCCCAAAGCCCCAACACAGAGAGTTACACACACACACACACACACACACGCGCACACGCGCACAGACACGCACACACCTCAACACACGTCCACGCGCACACAACAGCACAGAAAACCCTAAACCCTAAACCACAAAAGATACCTGAACCCCAAATCCTAAACCCCAAAAGAGACCCAAACCCTAAGCCCTAAGCCTTAAACCCGAAGAAGAGCTCGCGGGCACCAGGAGGCCACGGACGCCGGGGCAGAAAAGCCCTTCAGCTCATACGGGCCTTTGGGGTGTAGTGTTTCAGGTTAAGTAAAGGCCTTATCGGGATTAGGGTTTAGGGCTTAGTGTTTATGCGAGCCTTTTGGGTGTTGGGTTTGGGGTTAGTGTTTAAGGTATAGGTCCTTTAGGATGCGGGTTTAGGGTTGAAGGTTTATGACCTTCAGGGATGAATGCTTCGCGTTTACGGTTATATAGGATGGATGATTTCGGAGTTGTCGGGTTTAGGGTCTAGCGTTTTGGGCCCTTAGGGCTTGGAACTCAAGATGGGTCAGCTCTGGAGGGTTCGATGCCGGATGATCCTGTTAGAACATGTCTTCGGAACCCTAAGCCCTGAACTCTTAAGCGTAACTCTAAGGGTCCATGTACGCATATAGAGATACATGAGCCCCAAAGTACCTATATAGGGACTACATGAAGGCCAATACTATACGAGTACATGGACCCTTAGGGTAAGTGACTTTAATAGAGATGCCCCTGGATACGTATCTGTGTGTTCTTTTCATGGCATGAGGGGAAGAGAGCGATAGAGAGAAAGAGAGATAGAGAGGAGTAGAGACGGGTACTGTCACACGAGAAATAAGTGTCCACATGTGTGTAAATATATTTGTTTGTCTAAACATACACATGTCCATACGCATAATTATATATATATATATAGACTTGTGGGGGTGTGGTTATTTCGAGAGTCTTCTGTGGTATGTTTTTGCTGAAGGGTTGTCTGTTTGACACGGTTTTGCATTAGGCAGGGTGTGCGTTAGAAAGCCTCTGTTTGGACAGAGGCCGGGTTCTCTCGGTTGACACGGTTTAGGGTTTAGGGTTCAATCAGGGGTTCAGAGTTTAGGGTTTAGTTTACCATGGTTCCTAGTTGAACAGTTCTCCATTCAGATGGCTCGGCTTGACTGCTCATTCAAGGCCAGCTGCGCCCGCAGACGGGGCCGAGAAAGATGCGGCAGAGGGCGCCCTTGCTGCGAGCGGTTTGTAAGGGGCTCCTCTGGTTTTCAGTATTATTGGCGTTTCCGAAAATTAGGGGGGTACCTTATTTTGGGTGCTTATAATAAGGATATACTATTGAGGGTACTTTGTAGGGCCTGGCCTGATGCTTAGTAGCTGCGTGGATACACTTTGCACTTTTTTGGGATAATATTACCCACTATAAAACCAAAAGTGTTGGTTTTTTGGGGGGCTTATGGACTCAGCAACTAAGTTTAGGGTTAGAGAGAGAGTGAGAAATGAAGTTTTGGTGGGTTTGGGATGCGTCACCGTTAAACCCAAGATAGAGATTAAGTTGGAAGCTTATGAGGCACATAGGTATAGTGCCCAGGCACTTGAGGGCTTGGGAGTAATGTAGTAAAGTATCACATTCTTGCTCAGGGTTTAGGGTGTAGGTTGAGGTGTACCAGGCTTATGCTGACCGTTGTATGGTCCGGTGATGCTCTGAAGCCGCAAATCGGATCAGTTCCATGCCCTCTAGGCATTGTGGATTCCCAAACCTGAGTTCCGAACCTTGTATGATCCAATTCTGGTGCCCCTGCACCTGGACTATTATATGCCCCCCACAACGCGATTCTAAGGTTTGAGGTTCCTAAACCTTGCCCCGGGACGTTTGCCATCCCTACCCTTATACTACAGTATCATATGCCCCATTAGCCAGATTCTACAATTAAGGTCCCTATTTGGGAGTTTCCGAAACTTGGGGGTACCTTGTTTTGGGGTCCTTCTAAGAAGGATCCTACTATTTAGGGTGCCATATTAGGGTCCCCTATTTTCGGAAAAAACCCATTTTAACTTGGACGTGGGGGCCTTGCCTCTCTACGCCCGGCAAGCTGCCAAGGCACCGATGTGCCAGCGGCAGCACCGACAGAGGAAGCAGCTCCCTTTGCCAGCGTCGTCTGTACCATAGTTATAGTACAGAAGAATCAGAAATGTGGGAAAGTTCGGAAATCAGGGGGTACCTTGAGTAAGGGTCATGAAACCATGTAGACTCTTGGAAAAGACAGGGTGTAGGGTATAGGGTAAAGGGTAAAGCCTCCAACGATCGAGGCCTCTTTCAACCTTGCACTTCGGATCGCCTCCATTTTGGACTGAAGTACGACGTCGTACGCAGGGAGTCTGGGCTTAGGGTTGCAGGTTAGCGGTTTCGGGTTTAGGGTGTAGGGTTTCATATAAGGAACCTTAGTAAAGGAACAAGGTGTCTTAATCAGGTTCCTACATATACTTATGGGTTCTCTACACCTCATAATTATGCACCGCTTTAGAGTCCGCAAGAGGAGTCGGCGGACGCCGGGGCAGAGAAGCTGCTTAGCTCGCATTGTTCTTTGGGTCATTGAGGTAGTGGAACGACATGATGAAGCCTTTATGCATCCTTTCCCAAGTTGCATCTCACCAACGGGAGCGAGATTGTTGCCGCTGCTGTTGCAGCATTAGCAGCACGGTTGTCATAATCACCATTGTCAGCACCACTATGATCAGTATTGTCAGAAGCGCTGTCACCGCCGGCATTATCAGCACCACCAGCCCCAGAATTGGGGTTTACTAGGGTTTGCGGTTCAAGTTAAGGGTCTTTTGTATCAAATCGTTAATGTCATCATCATCGCCGCCATCAGCACATCATTATCATCATCATCGCCATCATCGCAGATAGCACTTTCGCCGCGACCACATCATCCTGACCGTAGCCTTCTGCATCGCCGTTCGTTCATGTTGAGCCTGTCCTCATAGCCGTCGTCATCGGCATGGTCGGATCCATCTGCCCAATTAACAACTTGACTTGCCCTGCGTTTGTTCCAGCGTTTTTTCGCTTCACAGTTTCCGAAACGACTGTAGCATGACATGTTTACACCAAGCCCTACGCCGAAAGCCTTAAACCCTGAATTCGTTTAACCTTGCGGGCCCTGCAGCAGTCTTGCTTCGAGGTTGCAGTGCCGCAAGCACTGAAGGGCTCTTGTCGGCCCCAGTGCAGTGTCAAATTCAGACTGTCTGCTGCTGGTAATGTTAGGTAGTGTTCTCAGTGGAGCAAGGTGAGACCTCTTTGATATGTCCTCGGCCTCTCTCTACATAAACAAGAATGTGAACAAGCGCTACATTTGTGAGGCACGATAACTTTGTAGAGGAGGCCATTGATGTGCATGGTGTGACCGTTTGCATTTTGTTTAGACGTTTCACATTGTAGAGCGAAGCCGTCGGATTGGGGTGCCGGGTTTATTTCGGTGTAGGGGTATAGGGTTGAGCAAAAAGGGTGTGAACATAAGCCAGCTCCTTTAAAAGGGCCTCAGCCGTATAAGCCGTCAGCACTAAACCTCACTAAGCCCTGTAGCCCTGGTCCTGTGAACCCTACCTAGAGTCTCCATTGTACTTCCCTTTCGGGTTTAACCAAGTACATAGTAAGGATCCTATATGGTAACCCCTACAAGGAACTACAATGGAGACTGTAGGTAGACCCTACATTGACATAAACCCAAAGGAGCCCTGAGATTACGCATCCTAAACCACCACTCAAGGCCGACAGAGGCCACGGATGTGCCCAAGGAGGGGGCAGAGACGGATGCGACGGTTGGCATCTTGTTGGGCAAGTTTAGGGCTTTAGGGGTCTAGGTTTTAGGCCTTTGGTTTTCTGATCGTGCCGTCGGTGAGGGATTAAGTTGCTTCTTGATCTTTCGCAGGGCGATCACACGAGCCGATTTTTTTTCGACACTGGTTTCTTGATTTCTGGATCCTTGGCAACAGGTCGGAGGGTCAGTCCTGGCAGCCAGCAAGCCCGGGTTCAAAAGGGCTTTGGGTTTAGGGGTTAGGGGTTTCGGGTTTAGGGGCATGTTTGGGGTTCATGGGGTTCGAGTCAGGGTTTATTTTGCTCAAGGTTTCTTGTGCTTTGTCGAATTAGACAATTCTAAAAATCTGTGAAGCCTTGATGCTGGCGTGGTCGAGCACGTGCTAAAGCCTACGACCGGGATCGTTGGGATGTGCTTGGGGGCTTCACCGTTAGACGGTACGTGCACGAGGGTTCAAGGGTTGCCGCCGTGGCACCGCCGTTACTGTTTGTGGAGTGCTTCGGCCTTTGCATGGCTCATGCAGGATCCTCAATCAATAAAAGGTGGTGTCCAGGAGAAGAGGGCTGTTTCAGTCTGCGAGCAACAGCAAAACACTAATCTCGCGGCGCGATCCTGGCTTTGCTCCGAGTGCAAGCGCTGACCGTTGCAGCTTCTCCCAGAGGTTGCTCAGGGTTTTTTGGAAGTGCCACAGCAGTGGCATCTTTTGCTGAAGCCGGGACGAAAAAGCTTCCTTCCGAAACCGTCGTCCCAAACAGCCCGACCCAAGTCTAAACCTTAAACTCACTAAGTTCGCATGAGACAGGAACCCGTTGCATTATAGGCATCCACCAAAGATCGGAAATGAGCTGCGGCGAGAACGCTGCAGCGCAAGCTGGAAGCTCAGTAGCCTAGGTGCGGATGGCGTGCCAGCAGCACCGGCAGCGCCGACAGAGGAGTTACCGCCTTTCAGCCTGGCCGTGTGTTTTTTCATCTCCAGATTCCAGATCCCCAGACCCCCAGAAAGTATCCAAAAAGTAGATCCCTTAACAGGGTTCCTATAAAGTACCCTTAGTAGTATAGAGCCCCAAGTTAGGGGCTCTACTTTCTAGATCCTGCCGGGGGTCTTAGGTTCCAGGATTTTGTTCAACACCTATGCGCGGAAATCTTAAACCTTACGCTGCACCGGCCCGAACAAGTGGCCCCACCTCCCCAGGCCCTGAACCTGAGACTGCAAGCCCCACACCTTAAATGCTAACTTAGTAGGTGAGTAGGTAACCTTTAACCTTTTGGGGTTTATATAATCCTACCATAATTGAAGATGTTAACCTTTTTTGGGCGAGGGTACCCAGCCCCGAAGCTAAGCCCCCAAAGTCGCGTTTGCAACTCACACCAATGGGGGCCACCAGGAGACCGCAGATGCCGGAGCAGAAAAGCTGCTCGGCTTACATGTGTGCTTTGTATTCAGTGATTTGGGCTTGGGGGTTGAGACTCTACTATGGTCTCCTTATCCGTCACGGGCTCTAAGATGACGCCCTTCTTCCCGTAGCCCAAACCCACAAGGGCTTCCTCATCTTTCAGTGTGTGGCCCAGATTTATGACCTTTTCAAGCCCGGCCTCAGGGCTCTTGATAGCTAGATAGCCATGGCTGTCTAGCTATCTAGATAGATAGAGGGCACCAGATAGTAATAGGGTAGATAGACATGTTTTGAAGCATACTTAATTCTCTGTTTACCCAAGCTACAGTCACACCTAATTGGCCCCTCCCTCCCTCTATGTTGCAGACATACGTACTACGTACTGCATGCGTGAACAGCTATAAGTACACAAATAAACCGGTATAGTGTATGTACATACATACATATACGTATGCATACAGACAGGTAATGCAATGTCATGTAATGCAATGTAAGGTAGCATAACGTACTGTACTGTATGTATGTACGCATGTATGTATGCATGTATGTAGGCATGCATGTTAATTTATAAAATATAGTGTAATGTATTCATGGCAATATATGATTTGCCATGTGATGTATGGATGTACGTATGTATGGAGGTAGGTATATATGTAGGTAGGTAGTCAGGTATATATGTACGTAGGTTCGTCCATGTATGTATGTACATACATGTACGCGCGATGCAAGAACTACATCAGAAGTCATACGGTGAGGTGCCCCGAAAAGCCCTGACACTGTTGGTTCCCAGACACTGTACTAGACCCTGAACACAAGACACCCCCTAAACTTCGACCCGAAACCCCAAACCCTAAACCCTAAGCCTAAAATCCTAAACCCTAAACCCAAACCCCTAAACCTAAACCCCTAAAAACCCTGAACCCCTAAACCCTAGGTCTGATCTTTCATCCGAATCCAACTCGAGGCCGACAGATGGGCCGACAGAGGCCACGGATGCGACCAAGGAAGGCGCGGAGACCGACCCGACAGGTACCTTTGCTTGCAGAGAGCCCAATTAATTACCTCTTCTACTTTAGGGTTTAGGGATTTTTGGGGGTTCCTTTTTATAGTACATCATAATTACACCAAAACTCTATGCAGTTTTAATCAAGAAGGCCCCTGGTTTAGTTTGGTTGGAGTCCTCCCAGTCCCTCCGTGGCGCTTTCGATTGTGAGGTTCAGGCTCGATGAGGGTTTAGGGTTGAGGGTTTAGGGTTTCGCTAAGCGTTTTTTCAGAGCCCTGATAGAACTAGTTGTCCCTGGAGCCTGGGAGCGCATGAGAAATCATGAAGATGTGGGATGGTGGCTGGGATTTTTCAAGGTCTCGAGAGTTCGCACCCGATCCCGAAATTGTTCTTACGCTTGGGGTCTTTGGTTTAGGGTTTTTTTTCGGGTTTGGCTTTTCGAGCCTTGAAAGCCCATGATCGCAGTGAAGTTGGAGCGTTGTGTGGCACACTGTGCGGCACAAGAGGTCATATCAGATAACAGGTGCGGGCTTGTTGCACGGCAGGTGCAGCTGGTATAGGGGCCTGTGCAGACAACGAAAACATACTCCCTTCGCTACAGTTCCTGGTATAGTAAACCCTACACCCTAAGGTATAGTTACTGCAGTGGAACAGGTTTCGGAACTTTATTCTGGCTGTGCAGCTCCTTTTCGCTTCCCCCCGCGAATTTTGAGTCGACGTCCTTGACCATAGGCAGCCCTTCGAGTCCACATACCGTTCAGTTTCGACAGCCCTGAAGCTGGAGCCAAATTCTAGGAGCCATGCTTGGCTTCCAGCCTAAGTCCTGGGTTTGGGGTACCATACTTGAATACTTTTTTGGTACCTGTTCCTTAAAGGAACCATTCTGAGATAAAAGTCTATACTTTCTTCTCCCTGGTTACTTCAAAGTCCAGAAGTTCTGACAAAGCTTAGAACGGCATAAAGGGAACTCCAGAAAGTTGGAATATGGTTTCATGGTAGGATACACTATAATTTACCATAAAGGGTCAGGATAATCATATTCCAACTTTCTGGCTTTTACCTTAAGTTCTGACAAAGCTTAGGCATGAATGTCATCCTGAACCCCGAACCTCTGTCAGCGAGCCCGAGGCACTGACGCAGTTCCTGCAGCACCGACAGAGGACCCGAGCGTTGTCGTCAGGGCATTTGCTTTGTCCTGATTTTTGAGAGTACAGATTGTTAATTTCGGGCCGAGACCTTCCAAAATCCCTTACGTAATAAAGGACCATATCATTCATACATGGATCCTACTATGATTTAAGGCATATACTTTAATTGAGGACTATGTCATAAATCATATTAGGGATTCTACTATGATTTAAGGCATATTCCTTAGTTCCGGGATTTTGGAAGGTCTGGGGGCGCGGGAGATCGTTGATCGAAGAAAGATCCTAGGCTCCGTAAGCTGCTCCTGGCCTAGAAGCACCCACCCAGACCCCCGGAGGATCTAGAAAGTAGATCCCCTAACTTGGGGCCCTATACTACCAAGGGTACTTTATAGCAACCCCCTTTAAGGGATCTACTTCTCGGATCCTCCCCGGGGTCTGGGGCAGAAACCTGCGGACGATTCCTTGCTTAACACTGCTTCGAGGATCAGGGGTAGAGGAAAGCATGGTTGCATAGAGGGGTCGGATTAAGTAGAATAGTATCCCTCTATGGGTGGTTGTCAAAATTAGGGTCTTTTTTTTGGGTCCGTAATATTATTAACGGACATCAGTCGGTGGGTCCGTAATATAATACGGCACCTATTATTTAGGGTTCCCAAAAAGGGACCCTAATCTTGACTACCCCTATATTCCCTGTAATCATACTACATTTATTAATCTACACCTATATTCCAGAGACTCCAATATCCGTTAATTAAGGAATATTCCTATTCGCGATCCTACTATAATTTAAGGAGTATTTCTTAATTAAGGGATATTGGAGTCTCTGGGATTAATAACCCAAGCCCCAAAACCCCTAAACCCTAAAACCTCTAAATCCCTAAAACTGTGTTCTCGCGATTTCGCGATCGCTGTTTCGGTTTAAAGTTTAGAGGACGACTTCAGGTTTTGTTTGCATCAAGCTTTGCATGGTTACGCCGACCGCACACTGGTAGACGCCTTTTGCCAAAATGCCGATTCTGAACCTTTGTAAGCTATGCTTAGAGAAGCAGTTGTTGTCGATGAGTTCCAACCATAAAGCCCACAAGAACTCACAGCCTGTAGACTCGAGCTCCTCGACCCCCGAAACCTAGTAGTAGTATAGTCCCTGTATAATCCCTATATAACCAAAATGGTTAACCGGTTAACCTTTAGTTGCTGAATGATACCCGACAAGTAGGATGGGGTTTAGGGGTTTATAGGGCTTGGGGTTTAGGGCTTATAGGGTTTGGGGCTTAGGAGTTAAGGGTTTAGGGACAAGTAGGGAGAAGAAAAGCCATTATTTAAACCCCTAAGCCCTGCTAAGCAAGACCTCTACGCCAGCAAGCTGCAAAGCAATGCCTTAAAAAAACCTGCACAACCTCTGAAACCCTAAAATTCTACATCCTCCTAAACCCTAAACCCTGAACCCCTAAAGCCCACAACACTGCATCCTGAGAGCCCTGAACCCGGTACCCAAACGGGCGCGTGCCAGGCAGCCGAGGAACCTGCAGGGAAAGCCGAAGAGGCGCGCCACTCCAGAGTTCCCTTAAGGGTTCCTCTAAGGGGTTAGGGTTTAGGGTTTAGGGTTTAGGGTTTAGGGCTTTTTCAGGGTTTAGGGTGTTCGGGGTTTGGGGTTCAGGATTTCGGGGCAAAAAAGGTCTTTGGGTTTGGGGCTGTGGGTTTAGGGTTTAGGGCTTTGGGTTCAGGATTTAGTGTTTTAGGGATTTTGGGTTTAGGATTTGGGGGTTAGGGTTTAGGGCTTTTAGGGGCTTGGGTTTGTTTAGGTTTATGAGTTTGGGGAGTGCAATGAGGTGTCAAGACCCAAGAGTCTGATTATACATGGGTGGTTGTCAAAATTAGGGCCCCTTTTTGGCTCATTATTACAATAAGGCACCTATTATGTAGGGTACCCCAAAAGGCAGCAACCCACCCACATGTTTTTGGGAACTGTAGAAAGTGACAGCCTCTCCACCTCAGTGTTGCGTACCCTGAATCCTGAGCTTGCCTGGCAAAAATCCTAACGGTTTAGGGTTTAGGGTTTAGGGGTTTAGGGTTTAGGGTAACTGAAGGGCTCAACATCTTAGTAATAGTAGCTGAGTGGATACACTTTACACTTTTTGGGGTAGTATCACCCAGTATAAAACTAAAAGTGTACACTTTTGTGGTTTATGAACTCAGCAACTAAGACATCCCTCAATCCCGAACCGAAGCCTGGAGGCCGGCTTGATGAGGTCCCTGGGTTGGGGTTTACAGGTTTAGGCAAGGGAAGGAGCGGTCTCGTGTGTCTTCTCACGTCTCCTGCGCCCACTTTCTGAGAAGCCCGGCAGTGGCACTCTTTAGGGGTTAGAGAGAACCCGAAACCCTAAGCTCAAGGTTTTAAACGTCCTCGCTTGAGGGTTCAGTCAGGCCTTGCACGGGGTTTAAAACATCCCTGAGCTTAAGCCCCTAAACCCTAAAACCCTAAACCCTCCAAACTCCTGGCCCAATTTCTGCCTGTCGGGAGGAGGTGGACCCCGCGACCCAGGAGGCAGCGAAATTAGGGTTTAGGATCCTGGGATCCAAAGGCGTGTAAACCTCAGGGGGTAATCGGATCATATCAAGGGTCCTGAAAGCGGATCTTGTTATGACCCCTATTGGGGTCCTTATTAAGGAGCCGTGTCTATCTGTGCTTTCTTTGCCGAAGCATTGGCGACAGGCATTATGAATCACAGGTCGGGAAGGTGGGCCTGGGTGCAACGGAGGTTTTGGTGATATACCGGTTGTGCTGTACGTTTACAGGGGTTGTGGTGGAAGGCTAGCAGTATTAGTCAGGCTCCAATATTACCGCAAGCACACGCGGGCTCGCGTCAAGGAGGGAAGAAAAGTAGAAAGCATCGACTTGGACATCAACCTGTACAGTAGGATGTATTGGTTTCTCGCCTGCCCTGCAATGGTGATAGCAGAGCATATGCAAACACCCTCGTTCGAGCATGCCGAGGCACCTCGACCACTGCTGTTGACTGATCCGCCATTACCTTACGATCCGATTCCACTCATCTGACCCTTCAGCCCGAATCTCTAAGTTAGCTAAACTGGAAAGAAAATGGTTGTTCCAACCCGGTGGTTTCTAGTCTCGTTTCCAAGGGTCTTTGTTCCTCCTTCACTCCCAAGACGAACATCAAGTCTACGAGTCTACTGCGACCAGTGTTTGCCTTCATCCGAAGGCCATCGACAAGCTGAGCAAGGGCGTGGAAGGCTGCCCTGACTGCCCCGTACAGTAAAAGCCAGAAAGTTGGAATATGATTATCCTGAACCCTTTATGGTAAATTATAATGTATCCTACCCTGAAACCATATTCCAACTTTCTGGAGTTCCCTTTGTGCCGTTCTAAGAGGCCATTTTGGAGGATAGGCGCGGGCTTTAAGCGGGGCCAACCATGTGACCAGGCCGCCTAAAGTCCCGCCAAACGCCTCGCTGCGCACCAGCACCGTTTTCATAAATAAGGCTGGGCCCCTCTGCAAAGTGCAGCATGACAAGATCGATGATTGCACTTGACCCTAAACCCTTTTGGTTGCATCTTGGGCTTTCGGGTTCGCGGCTCCGGGAGTTCATGCAAAGCCCTCTCATCTCATGTCTGACTGCTCCGGATCCGGTATATAATATAATGTAGAGGCCTTACCCTAAGAATCCAAGTGCCTAATTATCATATATGCTCCAACATAGTATCCTACATAACTACTATCCTAAGACCGAGTACCTAATCATTGGGTCCTTGGGACTCTTAAGCCTACTGATTACCTATACTGTTTTAGGGGTTCCTTATCATTACAAGCAGTATAATGGGCCCCAAAACCATAATCTAATTATTAAGGCCCTATGGTAGGTGGCTAGGGACGTTGCTTGCGATAAGTACTTCTTAGTCCGCCCCATCTTCTCAGATTCAGCTCTTCCCGGAGGCACATGCCGGCTCGAGACGAGGGGGAGTAGGCAGGTCTTGTTTCAGCCATGCGCTTCTTTGAGAAGTTGACGAAGCGCGCTCGAGATGTGGACTCGCTGCTGTGCGTGGGCCTGGATCCACACAAGGCGCAAACCCTACTCCAAAACTTAGGGGTAAGTAAAAATATTTTTAAACAGCTACTTGTTGCTAGGAGTCTAAGTTCAGTATTAGGAGTCTGTCTTAACAGCTAATTGTTGCTAGGAGCCTAAGTTCGGAATAGTAAAAGCAGAGAGCCTCAAGTCTCGAGCTGTAACACGCGGGCCTGAACACTTGCCAGTTCGATTCCTTAGGGTTCCTGGTTCTATACTAGATCAGATCGCAACAAGCGTCTCTAATTCGTACGAGGACTTTTGCATGTAGACATAAAGCCTGCTCCGCGCAGCATGCTACACGAAACGAGCCCCGTCACGAAACCCCCTCTATATTTCTGCTCCGGAAGGTGAGCCCAAAAGGAACCCTTATACCCAAAGAGCCCAATACCCCTTAATTATGGAATACAGCTTTGATCATAAAGTGAATCCCCTTGCAGTTTAAGGTATATTCCGTAGTTAAGGGGTATTGGGCTCTCTGGCTACCTACGTAAAGGATCAAGGGACTTAGTAACTAGGGTCATGCCCACGGTAGCTATACTTATAGCTAGTTACAACCCCAATTAAGGTACTTATAACCGTACATACTAAGTCCCATATCCTTTAAGTAGACCCTAAACCCTAAACTAATCCCTGAAGATCCCTTTATAGGAACCCTATAGATCCCTTTAAGGGGCCCTTTACTTAAGTCCCATGATCCTCTAAGTAGACCCTAAACCTTAAACCCCTATAGATCCCTTTAAGAAACCCTATAGATCCCTTTAAGGGACCCTTTACCCAAGTCCCATGATCCTCTAAGTACCCTTTAAAAGGCTCCATGTACCTTTATAGCAGATACTTAAGCCTTAAAGGGGTCCCTATTTAGGTACTTTAAGGCCTAAGTATCTACTATAAGGGTACATGGAGCCTTAGGGCGTTAAATCATAATAGTAATTCCTAATATAGAAACCCTACATTCTACTATAAAGGTACTTTGGACCCTTTTGGGCCTTTAAAAGTAAACCATAAACCCCTATAGATCCCTTTAAGGAACCCTATAGATCCCTTTAAAAGGAACCCCCCTTTACTGACTCTAAGTACCCTAAACCCTAAACCCTAAACCCTTTAAAAGGAACCCATCCTTCGCCTCGCGTCTCCCCCAAGGCCGAGCTCGAGGAGGACTCGGCGGAAGGCGCCTTCCGCTTCTGCAGCCGGCTGATCGAGGACTCCCGTACTTGGGGTTTAGGGTTTTAGAGTTTAGGGTTTAGGGTTTTAGAGTTTGGGGTTTAGGGTTTTAGAGTTTAGGGTTTAGGGTTTTAGGGTTTTAGGGTTTAGGGTTTTAGAGTTTAGGGTTTTAGGGTTTAGGATTCAGGGCTTTAGGGTTTTAGGGTTTAGGGTTTAGGGTTAGGGTTTCATTTAGGGTCTAGGGTTGAGAACTATGGGGTTAGGATTTCATCTAGGGTTTAGGGTTTAGACCGCTGAAGGCGAAAATGAGCTTTACGATGACTCCGTGCTTTAAAAGAAATGAACCGTCATCCTAACATCTTACGTATGGGGATCTGAATCTATTCTGCTGATCGAGGACTCCTTGTCCTAACATC
This sequence comes from Symbiodinium sp. CCMP2592, assembly GCA_905221615.1. Classification (NCBI taxonomy): domain Eukaryota; class Dinophyceae; order Suessiales; family Symbiodiniaceae; genus Symbiodinium; species Symbiodinium sp. CCMP2592. The sequence goes on along the minus strand of CAJNDT010003334.1, from coordinate 2,162,543 downwards.
CTACACTATGGGAGGTTTTCAGGGCTTGGGGAGAAGAGCTGGTATCCTAAAAGATTGCCCTATGGGATCTTCATTTGTTCCGCTGATCGAAGAGTCTAATGTGGGGTCGCGATAGCCTCCGTTATGGGAGCATGGAACGGTTATGGTTCAGGGGCTTGGGCATTTTGGGGTCTATACAGTACAACTGGGATCCCGCTGTCCTAACTTCTGGCGATCGTAAACCTCTGTCGATCGAGGACTTCTTGCCGTTAAAAACCTTAGCGGCGCGTGCTGGGTTTTTGATTTGTTTCGGGTTTAGGGTTTTGGATTCAGGGTTTGTTTGGGTTTTATTCGGGTAATCGAGGACTCCCTGACAGGGTGTTGACATTGCATTCTCCTGATCACGGACTCACTACTTACCACGAAGAATCATCAATGGCTTTACGGTATAGGGTTCAACCCTTACAAATCACGTATAGCGTGTAGGGTTCAGGAAAGGAAGTATATATAAGTGGGGTCTTAAAATGCTACAATACAAGGCTAACGGGGGTCATGCGACGGAAAAACGGGCGTGCTTAGGCTCCAATTGCGTGTTCACGAGGGTTTCAACAGCCGGTATATATATATATATATATAACCAAGTAGACCGCAGGAGTTGCATGCACCATACTCTGTTTCTACAGAGAGTTCTTGAGGATCACTCTACTTTATTAGCTTGTGAGTCTCCTACATCCGCGAGGTAAATTTGTCGTGCAGGTAAACCCATCCGTGTCCCTGACTTCAAACAATTTTATCTTCAAACAATTTCTGGACGCCAGGTTTACGAGAACATCGCAGTAGAAGGCAGAAAAGAGTTTTGGCCCTCCCGCTCTCTCACCCACAAACCCTGACACTGAAGCCAAAGAGCCTTGCCTTCCAAATTCAGGAGACGAAGGATCTAGTGGCGGCTTACAAGCCGAATGCAGCCTTCTTCGAGGCATATGGCGTGGAGGCCGTTGGCACTGGAGGGTTTGTCGAAGACTTTCATTTGCGATCAGGAGGAGGGAGAGGGCCGGCCCCACCCTGGTAGCACATTCCTTACCTTGGGTTAGTAGGGAATGGAGGAATGGGGCACAATTATAACTACTATGACTAGCATTCTTCCATTCCCTACTAACCAAAGGTAAGATTCGCAGTATGATTGGGGTCGGTCCCCCAAGCACTAAGCCACCTAACACCCCAGAACAGAACTCCTTGCGCAGGGCTGGGGAGCCCTCCAGCGAACTCTTGCTTTGATCCCCAAGGACATCCCGCGCCTTGGCACTTTCAGGCACTTTAGGGTTTCGGGCTTAGGGAGAAGGGTTTAGGGTACCAGGCGATTGCGCAAGTCCTGATGCAAAAAGGGTTTAGAGTACCTACAGCCTGCATTGCAGCTCCTTGTCTTCGGTAGCCAGATCTATGGCTAGGATCCTACAACACAAGTTTGGTCAACCAGAAAAAGGAACTACAGTGCAGACTATAGGGGGGCAGCCAGTCCAGCAGGGTTCTATGTTGATAGGTGTTCGTAGGTTGTCTTCTGTGGTTTGGCTGAGAGTTTTTCTCGATTCGGGGTCATGTATTAGGGTGAGATAGTGGAGCATACGGTTTGGGTTAGGATGCAGGATCTGGGGTTTAGCGTTTTCAGGGTCTGATTCGCTGGCACCTTGGCCCATGCCGCAAGGCATTGAGGGGTTCTTGAAGTGCTGGGCTACCTTTTTGGTGTCCTTGGAGTGACCCACAGGCCTCATATGGGTGTTTGTCAAAATTATGGTCCCCTTTTTGGGTCCCTGTTATGATACGGTACCTATTATTTAGGGTACGCAAAACGGGGCCATAATTTTTGACAACTGCCCATATATATATATATATATATATATATATATATATATATATACGACCAGTGTGGAAGTTGGTCCCAAAAGACCACTCTTGTCGTGGTTTCGGGGCCTTAATTCCAGAACAGTAGCATATGCGGACCCTCTTGATAAGGATCGAGGCAAAATTCGGGGTTAATGCTGGGGCAGCTGGGATTCTTTATTTCCCCAGACATTGTGGTCACCCTAAACCCTAAACCCTCTAACCGGGTAGACATTATCAGTACCTTCCAACCGCCAAGTGTAGGGAGGGTGCGCCGGACTATGAAACACTTTGGCAGTACTCCCGAGTCCCACCAGTGTATGAAGCATCAGCGCTGAAGTTTTAAATCCTGCTGCTAGTAGATGAGGGGAAGAATTACAGGCGTGTGCGTGCGTGCGTGCGTGCGTGCGTGCGTGGGTGTGTGTGTGTGTGTGTGTGTGTGTGTGTGTGAAACACAAAGCCCTGCCACGACAGACCGATAAGCGGCCCCAAACCCAAGCTTTCCAACCCAACCCATACCCCTCCCAATCCTCCCGTCCTCCGAACCTCAGCCCCACAACCCGAATCACAACACGACGTTTCCTGCTTACCCAAACACAACTCTCGAAGCCTTCCCTGTGCTTGTAGAATTACGGAAAATCTCCGCCAAGGATCGTCTTTGATGCAAAGCGTGGAGACATCGGCTCCACCAGTGAGGTTGCTCGGCATAGCTCTCCGCCTTGCCGTGGGTGTTGGGATCTTACACTGCAAGCTTCAACTTTAAACTACCGTAGAAGCCTAAAAGTTGGAAACCCAATAGCCTCAATCCTTAGGAGTATATGTATAGGGAACCCCAGCACTATTTGGCCTTAGTCCCGTTTCCAACATTATGGGATTTACTGTAGGGCTGGAACACTATGAACACTGAACTCTCAACTGGATTCTTGTTGAAGAACTTAAATTAAGTTACCATCATAGGGATCTATAGTAAACAATATGGTTTCTTGATTCTTGATTATGGTAACTTAAGATTAAGTCCCTTAACAACTAGGACCTAGAGTAGGCCCTTATTTCCTTTTTTAGGGTTTAGGTTCCCTGATAACACCCTTTAGACCAAAAAGGGCACCCTTTTTATGTCAAGGCCTCCCCCTCTTAGAACTCAGGGAGCTTCCTGGGCCTCAGGCATACGCTTGCTCTGCCTACCAGACCCTGAACTGCGACAGCGTGACGGTGAGCCCCTACTTAGGCCGGGGGGTGGGGGGGGTAGGGGGGGGGCGAACACCCTAGGCATGACATCAGAGTTTTCACATCAGGTTCTTAAGTGCCGGCAACCGTCATAGTTACCATCATCGTCATGATCATCATCATCTCCATCGCATCATCATCGTCGGCAGATTTGGCATCGTCAACTTCAACGACAAGGACGGCAAAAGCAATGGTATTTGCAATTCTCAAAAGGGCCAGTCGTTGTAGTAGAGCCAATTGTGGATACTACTAGCCCGCGTTGCACATGGACAAGTACATATTAGCCCGCGTTGCACATGGACAAGTACATATTACATACCAGTCAAAGTCGTCGCGAGATCAACCGCGAAGATAGTGTTAAGGCACTGGAACCCACCAGGATACCGCGGTGTGTCTGTAGTCCCGGCGGCTTAACCCATTCTATATTTAGGGCCCCCTACAAGGTATCCCCCCAAAAAGGAATTGTACTGGAAACCATACAGAAGGCAACCATTCCTTAAGTTAGGGTTTAGGGTTCAGGGTTTTGGGGTGTAGGGTTTAGGGTTTTAGGGGGTGATCTCCAGGCAGCGACGGCCTGCAGCCATTCCTGAAGGCCTGTCAGAGATGTCTCAGATGCTTCAGGCCTTAAGCTTTTGACAAGGGTTCCTTTAAAGGGATGTACAGGGATTCTATAAGGGTATAGGGAGTTCAGGGCTATAGGTATATGGGAGTTAGTCTCCTTAGGATTCTTGTAAATTTTTGTTCATATAAAACCCAAGAGAATACTACACATACTATGTTGATTATGGCTATAAGGGGGGGGGTATGGGACTAGGGTTTAGGGTTGAGTGCCTTCGACTGTTGGGCCTCAGCTTTTGAGGTTAGGGCTTATAGCTGGAAACCGGATTAAGGACAAATAGTGCTGGGCCTATACATTACTCTTAAGGATTGAGGCCATTGGGTTTCCAACTTTTGGGTTTTTACTGTAAGAGGCTGTTGGGGTTTAAGAGGTTGTCTAGGGGTAAGTGGCGATCATCGTGAACTGAATGTAACAGAGGAGATTGAAGAACTATGAATTGCTCCTGATCATAAACATACCAATTACTACTCCAATGCCCTATTCTAGTCATTAAGGCCCCACATCAGGTCACAGGCGAGGAAGCAGTCGATTCTGCAGGGTTTAGGGTTTCAAAGTCGTTTCTGGGTCTCTTGTTCGTGAACCCTTCAAGGGCTGCACGGGGCGCTATGACACAACCACCTTCAGACAGGCATGAAAACCAACTCCTACAAATTCGGAAGCACTCAACCCTATTCCAGCACACACACACACACACACAAACACAGATCCTGAACACCAAGGGTTTCTGGGTTGAGTGATTATGACCTGCGGGGTTAGCTTGCGGACTTGCTATGTGTGCGTCAGCCCAAAAGTCCTGCAAACTTAAGATCCCAAAACACGTTGGGGCCTTGTGGGTTTTGCGTTTAGCGTCCCTTTAAGGCCTAGTTATGGCCTATTTAGGGTTAGACTCCCATAAGAATAACCCCCTACACCAAGCTGCTAGGCTTTTAGGGCTTTAGGGTTTGGTTTAGGGCTTCAGGGCTTCAGGGTTGGGTTTAGGGCTTCGGGTCTTTCCGGATTGGCCTCTGGCGGTTGTGTTTTTTGGTTCGGTCCCGACCAAAATGAAGCGCAGGGCCCAGCTCTCCCTAGGTTGCTGAGGGCCACCCTTTTGCCTTTTTTGTTTCCTAGTCGTAGAGTAAGTAACCTTTATATAACCTTTTTGGGGTAGTATAGTCCCTATATAACCAATTATAACCAGAAAGGTTAACCTTTAGTTCCCCATGATACCCGACAAGTAGGTCCCTTATTAAAACCGAATAGTAGGAAGAAGGGGGAGCTACTCAGGGTCCGTGTCCCCCTACACCCGAAAAACCCTGAAATCCACCTTCCTTCCGACTTCAAGGCAGTAGTGAAAGAGTGCATTCCGCATATCCTGTTGTGAATCCCCTTGTGATTTGAGACTTGAGCCCCCTGTTTAAGGGCGTTTTTTCCTTTGACCGGGCCCTTGAGGATCCATCCAGGGGCGCCTGGGTGCTGTGCAAGACCTCGAATCCAGGCACACTGGCTTGAAGAACGGTTCCATACCAGGGGATGACAAGTCTTAGTCGCGTGCAGTATACACCTAGACGCTTTGTCAACTGTCAACCTTGCATTTTCACGAAAAAAACACCTCACAAAGACCTGCACACTTGTTTAAAGACACTTCTAGAACCCTGCCAGAGCCTGTAACAGCCAACAGCCCATATTAGGGGACGTATAACCCTACCTACTACTGCCTGTAACATCCTATAGATCCGCTTTGTCTGTCCAGTTCCTAACACGAACCCAGACGCAACTCTGAGACGGCGCAAGGTTCGGATCATAGGTGTTATAGTGCCGGATTAATGGAGGGCTCCAAATTGGGCTTTCAGGGTCAGGGTTTTGGGACGGTTTGGGTTTTGAGGTTTTCATTTGGGTTTCGGGGTTCGGGTTAAAGTCGGAGCGTGAGGCTTTATGGGGATTATGCATCGTCCTATTTCGGTTGGTAGGGTTGGGCTCAATGCTGGGAGTTCGTTTTTGACATAAGTTGTTCCAAGGTTGAGTGTCCAGGGGTTTGGTGTTTCGGGTCAGGGCAGGGAGTACAACAGATCGGCGCTTGCAGCAAGCTTTGCTGGTGGATAAGCTAGATGCACTTGAAGGTCTTGCGCCGAGTCTTGCCGGGAATTGAAACCTTCTCAAACTCCTCAACCCTAAAACCCTAAAATCACGCTCAAGCCCTAACCCCTAAAGCCCTTCAGAAGCCGTGCCTGCGTTGTGCGAGTGTGCGAGTCGAAAGCCCTTAAGCCCTAACATCCAAAAACGCTCTAAAGCCCTAAAACCCTTTCTGTTTTCGTGCGGGTCGAAAACGCTAAACCTCGCCTGGTATCGCCGCAGTATGAGTGTCAAGAACCCTGAACCCTGAACCCGAAGTCCTAAAGCCCTAAGCCGCGCGAGGTTCTCAGGACATCCAGGCTCTGCAGCTGCCGAGTGGTGAGCCCCTCTATGTCCATGTCGCAAAGGCCTGCTTCACAGGGGTCTTCATAGATCTTGGGAGAATATGGGGGTTTCCGAAAATTAGGGGTACCTTTTTTTGGCGACCTTATAATAAGGACCCTTCGATGTAGGGTACTTTACTAGGGTCCCCCATATTCGGAAACTCCCATACAGCCCAAAAGCCGTAATGTCACGCAGGCCTAAACTGAACTCTGATCTTTGAGCCCTAAAACCGGAAGCCTTGAACGTTTTGTGGTTTGGCGCTTCGTATGCCACTCGTGTATAGGGTGCTGCGTGCAATGTAGTGATAGAGTTTCAAAGCACTCTATTCTAGGGATTGGCACATCTACTAACATTCTCCGATTGGGCTCCTTCTGACAGCGATGCGACTTCCCCAAAGCCATATTCTAATTATTAAAGGTTGGGTACGGCCCCCACTCAGTATCAGTTGGATAATATTCATAATACAGATATATATATATATATATATATATAAGGCCCTCAATAGTAGCCCAATTATAGACTGTTCCTGTATGGGGGCCGTACCCAAGTTAAAGGCAGCTTTTTACAGCCCCAAGGGTTGAAACCGATATCAAGATGACACGACCTCTATGACGGTAAAGTTTAGAGGGTTTTAGGATTTTGGGATTATGGGAGGTTATAAGGTTTGCAGGGTTGGTGGGTTAGTAGGGTTCTATGAAGTTATAGGTCTTATAGGCTTTCTAGGGATTAGGGCTTTTTGGGCCTACAGGGTTTATGGTTATCTATAGTTGTGCTCTTCGGAGGTGTGCTGCCTGCAGTGGGCCAAGGAGCACAACAATGCAGGCCTCGTTGAGTCTCGGATGAACATTGAAGTAGTGCTCTAAACTGGGGGTCTCTTTAAGGGATCTAAACTGGGGGTCTCTTTAAGTGCACTAAACTGGGGGTCTCTTTAAGGGATCTAAACTGGGGGTCTCTTTAAGGGATCTAGAGGGTTTATGTGTTTGGGCTTAGGGGGAGTGCTCGAATATTCTGGTGTTTTTATGTTACTAAGGAACGGTATAGGGCTTGGGTGCATAGTATGGCATAATCACATGGGTAGTGCTCTAAATACGCATCCCTTTACTGGTACGGCACCCTTATATATATATCTATATATATATATATATATATATATATGGTACCCCCGCCCCCCCCCCCGGTACCCAGGTTGTGTCCTGTTCAAGCCATACACCTTGTCCCTAATATTTGTTTGTGTTCCTTGGTCATTGCGTCTCTGGGAAAGCAGGTTTTCGTTTACTGCGGCTCCCTGGGCTTCTAAGTGTAGCGTCTACTGTATTGTTGCTCCCGAGCTTTCTCCAAATCGATGGAACGTGTTGGAAATGTTGGAAAAACCAACAATTTCCATGATCTGTCTGTGCGGAATCATGGAATTTGTTGGTTTTACCAACATTTCCAACAATTTCCATGAATTTGGAAAAACCTCGGGAGCCCGTGCCATAGTTTCGGGAATCATGGAAATTGTTGGTTTTACCAACAACTTCCATTATTCCCGAAACTGCGGCTCCGGCTCCCGAAGTTTCTCCAGATCCATGGGAATGGTTGAACATGCTGGTTTCGCCAACATTGTCCACAGTACATATTTCAATAGGTTGTTACCGAAAGTTGTGATTGAGCAGATCTTACGTACTCGTGCGAGGCGTTTTGCAGACAAGCCGGTAAGGTATTTGCATCCTTGATTAAGCTCACTAGTTGGTCCAACACGAAGCTAGGTAATTCATAGTCTCCGCTTGAAGACACTACTGTGGGAACACCAGTTCATGGGTTTTCTGTTTATCACATACAAGGCTGTACTCCATGTCTAAGATTCAAAAACTTATTATAGGAAAGCTATTGCTGCACGACCAAACTTAGCTGGCTTAATCACCCACTTCTTAAGATAAATGTAGAAGGATCTACTTATGTTGCTTGGTGTTTGCATGGGGGTCTTTGGTAGTTGTGGTTGTGTATTCTTTTTTGGCGTGGCACAGGTGCTTACAAAAAACAAAGAGCCCGTAGTCAAAAGACTACCATGTGCACCAGAATTCTGACATACATCGTTCTCAATTTGTCATCGTTTGGTAGGTGCAGACTTTCGAAAACGATTCTGCGACCAATAAAATGGATATTACCTGTATGATGCACGCACTTTTTGATGAACTGCACTCGGATTAAAAGTCACCTGACGTGAAAAACTATAGTCGAACTAATTAACTACAACATACAACCTAGCGTGTAACACGCAGCCCCGGCGTGTTGGATCATGTTTGGTTTGGAAGACTAACAACCCACTCTCAGCAGGTAAAAAGCAAGCAAATGTGTGACTCGGTTAACCATCATCCTACCAAGAAGTGTTTTGAAGCACAAGTGTACGTATTCACGTGGTGCTCTCTGGTAGGTTTATACTCAACTTAGCAGAATGTATAGAACACAGGACTCAGCAGGTACTTCATTGACTTTATAATGCTTGGCTACTATAAAGCAAGGTTCCCGAACAATATACGAAGCAGTCTGAATGAACAATCAGAGCAGTAATTGACACAGTAGCACTTGATGCAGAAATCAAACAAGCCGGGTGGTACATGGTCCTAAATGGCCTGGTATTGGTCAAGTATGATAACCACTGTAACAGGAACAATGGCAATTTACAAGGTGTGATAACAACACTGTGAGAGGTAATATTAAAAGCACACTTGACATTTTGAGCTCGATATAGAAGAACAGAACATGTAGCAGTTTCATGACTGGGAAAAGAAACGGAGATCGGATTCCTAAGGCAATGGAGACTATACTTGCAGTAACAATTGCGAAGCCTACACACACCGTCGTGAAGCACGATTTCATACTTTTGTCGCTATTGACTGCTAAATTGACAGACACGCATGAATCATTGTACAGTGCTGTGGAGACTAAAGGCTTTGACAAGTATACTGACACTATATGACACCGCTTTAGGCTTATTCCATATATGGCTGTATGAACCAATGAACACAGCAATTCATGTGAGAGACTGCAACACCCACCACAGCAATGACATTGTTGCGTGTGTAAAAAACCATAACGACAGCCAATTAAACATAGCCACTATCCACCTTGATCCGAAATCTGCGTGCATGGCCTTGGGGATGCTACAGTATCACCTCTATGCCGTGCAAAACTCTTTCCATTGCTGGGTTTCAGTAGGCCTGCTTCGCCATACCCTGCAGTTTGTCACACTCGCTCACTACTAGTACTATATGTCGGCTTATCGCGAGCATGCGTGTGCACTTGCAGCCTTTTCTGTCCGACTTCCGTCGTGCTATCAGCACAAAGACGAAAACCTGGGTACCTGAGGGGGGGGGTAGCATATATGGTATATATATATATATATATATATATATATATATTAAAGACCTTGGATAGGACCCGAATTCGGAGGTTCATGGGTAGCTGTAAGTTGGGTTGTAAGTCCCCTAATATGGGTCATAAGTATAGCTGCCCTACTTATTACCCTACTTATAACTACCCCAAACCCTGATCCCCAAACCCTATAACCCTATAAAGCTCCCTTAAAGGAACCCTGAACCCTTTATAACCCTACTTATAACTACCCATGAACCTTCAAGAAAAGCCGATGCTCAGGTAGGCGCGACGGACGTGGAGGCGATGTGCGCCATTCGCGCAGCCGTCCCGGACCTTTGCCTTTTCTGGGTGGGGCTGCCTTCAGGCTTTAATGTAGGGGCCTGAAAAACAAACAATTCTATTTCGGGGGTTCCGTAGTATGATTGTAGTACTTATCGTGTATTACCTAAAACCCTATTCTATTTATTAAGGCCCTTATTATAGAGCCTAAGAGTTTCGGGTTTTGAAGGATTTCGGGTCTAGATGCGGATTCTATCACTGCCAGTTTGTCGGGGTTTTCATTTTCCGCAAGGATCGTATTGTTTTACACTGGTCAGGCTTTTTTGGGGTCACAACCGAGCCCAAGCAACTGGCATTTTTCTGCACGTACATTTATGCCATAGCAACACATGTATCTTGGCTTCTTTCCGAGTCTCAGACAATAGGAAGATCCTCATTATGAGGTCCCCGAAATCCGCTACCTTCAGTGGAGAGCAACCGCCATCCAGAGAGCTTTGGCATTTGAAGCAAACCTGAACGAATGTTGACTAGTTATATCACACACAAGAGATGTACAGCCTTCTACACCCATGAGTATCCTCTAACCTCAGGATGTTTGGTTCCTTTCGCCGGGCATTGGTGCCCAAGGAGGCGACCTGGAAGCAGAAACTTGGCCGTCAACATTGTGACGATAGCTTTGAGGGTCTAGGGAGTTTAGGGTTTGGGGGGGGCGAGCTGAGTAGTTTGCAGTAGTCGTTATGCTTCTTTGGGGTTGGTTGGGCGGGGGCAAACGTGTCTATTAGTTTCAAATCAGGCAGACGGGGGAATGCGAGGGACCTACAAGGTCTAATCCCCTGAATTTCCTAAGCACATTGTCAAGAGGCTATTGGGCGCAGGATGTAGTATAGAGGTCTGAACAGTTGGAGTGACACCCTTCTAACTCATTAAAGACAATCGTACCCGACTATATCTCACAAGTTTAAAAACACCTCTTCGGTAAGCTGTCCTGGCTAAGGGTCGGATTGCTTAACTTTCCAACCCTCATGATTTGGGAGTTTCCGAAAACGGGGTTGGGGTACCTTATTTTGGTTCCTTATAACAAGGATCCTACCATTTAGGGCTGCTTCTTTTTGGGGGGTCCCCTTCGAAAATTGCCAGTTGAAGACCTGAAGTCTGACGCCGGAGATCTTACTTCGAGGTGTCTGGCCCCTTAAAGGGATCTATAGGGTTCCTATAAAGGGATCTATAGGGGCTTAGGGTTTAGGGTCTATTTAGAGGATCATGGGACTTAGTAAGTACGGTTATAAGTAAGGTAACTACAGTTATATTTACTTATAACCCAATTAAGGTATTTATAACCCTACTTACTAAGTCCCATGATCCTCCAAGTAGAGTAAACCCAAAAAGTTGGAAACCGGATTAGCGACAACTAGTGCTGGGATTCCCCATTCTACTGTAGAGGAGCTTTAAGCCGGAGGCTTCTTGCCCTACGTTTTGGGGGCTTCAGGTTTCGCTGACTGAGGGCGCAGAGTTTTGGTGCTTCAGCCTTGCATGTCAACTCCTAGTGGCGCCAGTGGCGCTAGTTCTGTCACTGCCCTAGAACCTTACGAGTTCCGATCCTCTCTCTAGAATGTCACAACATAGCAGTGAAGCCACGATTGAATTTCAACTCCTCAACAGATTGCGATTTCATTCATTCATATCTCATAGTCCGGTATGTCATGCCCGAAGCGCTGAAGCGCTAACAACCCCCAAGCCCTGAATCCCACATGCGGTAACTCTAAGCCCTCAGGCCAACCCTGTCCGGGAGTTTCAGAATTAGACGTAAGCCGTCCCACAACTACCAACTTATAATCGCCATTACTCTAAACCATCCTGAACCCATTTCAGGGCACGTGGACCCCTACTTGGAGGTTCATGTTTGCGGCGGACTTGTAAGTGGGGTTGAAAGTCCCCTAATATGGGTCATGATTATGGTTAAGTTACCCTACTGATAACCCAAGTTATAGCTACCCACGAACCTCCAAGTAGAGCCATTGGAAGCCCTAAAGCCTCAACCCTTAAAGCCTAAGCCCCTAAACCCTAAACCCCTATACCCTAAACCCTTAAACTAGAAATTACAGTTTAAGGGTTTCTTTTACCTGTTAAAAAACCCTCAAATGGTGAACCTTAAGACCCTAAACCCCTAAACTCCTAAACCTCCAGGCTCTGACGGCTGGGTTGCGCCCAGACGGCTTGGGAATTCTGCTGCCCATCTCGCGAGGCCCGGCGAGCAGGATTCTTTAGGATTCCGGGTGTAATATAGGCCCTTTGTAAATACCTAGACTTTTTTTGGTATAAGTGGTCCCAAAACCTTATTCTAACTATTATTAATTAAGGCCCCTATATTCGCCTTGGCCGCAAGCCACACCCGCCAATCCCCAAACCTTAAACCTAGAAGACTAGACCTGAAATTCCTAAACCCTGAATCCTAATTCTACATCCTATTCTCTGAAGCAGCTTGTTTCCTGTCAGAGCGGCTCTAAGATGAAAGCCCCACGCCCCAGACACCTAGACGCGACACCTTAGTAGAGGGGCCTTATAGCAACTAGAAGAGGGTTGGGGACACATTCTAGTGAGTAAGGGATTACATCGGTAACTAATCAGGTGGAACCCCCTCACACAATGTAGAAAATTTCATACTTTCCCGTAAGCGGTCTTCTGAACCCCCAGGACAGAAAATGCATAACAACACCTTCTAGAAGTCGAAATCTCAAGATAAGCCTGGACAACCCATGCAAAACAAAAGCATAAAGACACCTGAACTCTAAAAGCCGGAAACTAGGATGCCCAGTAGTACCCTTATTCCCTTTTTGTAGTGCTAGGTTCCTTACAAAGTTACCCAATGCCAAAAAGGGGGCCCTTTTTATTCCTAAGTTACTGGGCATCCTACTAGGAAACTGACAAAATCCACCTCCGTCAGGCATTTCAAAGGCCGAGAGCCCGAGGAAGGCTGCAGAAGCCTTCCGGGCGCAGATCAACGCACTCAGGCTCTCAGAGCCAAGTGTGACCTCGTAGTGACCTGATCGGCTGTCTGGTAGCTCGGCATACAAGAAGGATGGTGCATTTAGTTAGATATTCCTTCAAGGCAACCCATTCATAGCCCTGGTAGTGTGTACATGTTCATACACCAGGTTGAACACTAAACCCAACGCCCCAATCCGAAGCGTTTCATGAGCTGTCGTTGCCTCCGGACGAAGAGCAGCAACTCAGGCACGGCGCCATCCTGATTCCTCTGAGCTACCATGCAGGGCTTGATGTGTTCAGGGTTTGAGGGTTTTGGGGTTGGGGTCGATCAATTAAAGTAGAAGCCAGAAAGTTGGAATTTGATAATCCTAAACCCTTTATGGTAAACTATAGGGTATCCTACCCTGAAACCATATTCCAACTTTCTGGAGTTCCCTTTAGGGTCACGGGGTGAGGCCTTTGCAACTTGGGCCTTTGTAGGGTTTATATACTCAGTAGCAGAGTAGGGAACCGTTAACTTTTTTTGGGTAGTATATTATAGTCCCTATATAATCCCTATATAACCCAAAAGGTTAAGCTTTAGTTCCCCATGATACCCGACAAGGATGCTACGGTGTAGCTTTCATTCCCATTGAATCCCTGCAGGGTCGGCGTTCAGGCAGCTTTCGAGGCGAGTCGGAAGAACAGGTTTGTGCCAAGCATATGCAGGGTCTCATGCTTGCAGCACTCGAGGTAGGCACAGACTTAGCCGGCCGACTTGGCTGTGATGAAGCGGCGTTTTGGGTAGTGCGACTTGACCTGTAGGGGTTCGATAAGTTTAGGCGTTAGGGGCTTAGGAGTTTGAGGTCTTAGCAAGGGTTGAGGGTCACTTATGGACGGGGCCTGCGCGCCTGTGTAACTTCAGACCAGGGGAAGGTCTGCAATGCTTGAAGCAGTGCCCGGCATCTGTGTCGCTTGCCTTGCAAGGCATCGCAGCAAGCGAATTCCACGAAGCGCCGACAATGTATGCTTGGAAGCTTCATTCATCCTCAAATTTCAAGCTAGGAAGGTAGGTCCTTTCTACCTGAAGCTCTAAACCTATAGCTCCTCAATGACAAACCTGCCCTGTGGGTGCGGCCTTGCAGCAGTGCAATTTGATGCGGATGGTTTTCACCATGCCCGGCAGCTTGCAACCAGTCTTGCTGCCGAGGGCATGCTCGTAGCCTAACAGGAAAGCATCATCAGGAACCCAAAACACCTGGCTTTCTTGGGCTACAGTAGGTGTAGGGAGTAGGCAGGTGATGCTGCGTGCCAGCTTCGAAAGAAACACCTCGAGCTTGAGATTCTCGTCTGACTTGCAGCTCCAGCGGCAGCGCGAGGCATAGCAGCAGTCGGCATGTTGAACTTTCCACACCAAGATCCCTAAACCCTCAGCCTCTAACCCCTAAACCCTAAGCCCACTTGCTGTTTAGGGTGTAGGGTCAACAACCATTCCCGATCAGGTGTAGTCGCCGAGTTCACTGATGGGCTGGAGGCGCACTGCTTTGTTGATGGCTCTAAGCTGCAATTAATAGCCACGCAGCAGCATCCTAATTATGCCAGTAGTAGTAGCAGCAGTAGTAGTAAGTAGTAGTAGTAGTAGTAGTAGTAGTAGTAGTAGTAGTAGTAGTAGTAGTAGTAGTAGTAGTAGTAGTAGTAGTAGTAGTAGTAGTAGTAGTAGTAGTAGTAGTAGTAGTAGTAGTAGTAGTAGTAGTAGTAGTAGTAGTAGTAGTAGTAGTAGTAGTAGTAGTAGTAGTAGTAGTAGTAGTAGTAGTAGTAGTAGTAGTAGTAGTAGTAGTAGTAGTAGTAGTAGTAGTAGTAGTAGTAGTAGTAGTAGTAGTAGTAGTAGTAGTAGTAGTAGTAGTAGTAGTAGTAGTAGTAGTAGTAGTAGTAGTAGTAGTAGTAGTAGTAGTAGTAGTAGTAGTAGTAGTAGTAGTAGTAGTAGTAGTAGTAGTAGTAGTAGTAGTAGTAGTAGTAGTAGTAGTAGTAGTAGTAGTAGTAGTAGTAGTAGTAGTAGTAGTAGTAGTAGTAGTAGTAGTAGTAGTAGTAGTAGTAGTAGTAGTAGTAGTAGTAGTAGTAGTAGTAGTAGTAGTAGTAGTAGTAGTAGTAGTAGTAGTAGTAGTAGTAGTAGTAGTAGTAGTAGTAGTAGTAGTAGTAGTAGTAGTAGTAGTAGTAGTAGTAGTAGTAGTAGTAGTAGTAGTAGTAGTAGTAGTAGTAGTAGTAGTAGTAGTAGTAGTAGTAGTAGTAATAGTAGTAGTAGTCGTAGTCGTAGTCGTAGTCGTAGTCGTAGTCGTAGTCGTAGTAGTAGCAGTAGCAGTAGCAGTAGTAGTAGCAGTAGTCGTCGTCGTCGTCGTCGTCGTAGTCGTAGCCGTAGCCGTAGCCGTAGTCGTAGTCGTAGTAGTAGTAGTAGTAGTAGTAGTAGTAGTAGTAGTAGTAGTAGTAGTAGTAGTAGTAGCCGTTAAAGTCGTTGTAGTCGTTGTCGCAGTCGCAGTCGGAGTAGCAGCAGTAGTAGGAGTAGCAGTAGCAGTAGCAGTAGCAGTAGCAGTAGCAGTAGCAGTAGCAGTAGCAGTAGCAGTAGCAGTAGCAGTAGCAGTAGCAGTAGTAGTAGTAGTAGTAGTAGTAGTAGTAGTAGTAGTAGTAGTAGCCGCAGCAGCAGCAGCTGATGAAGCAGCCCCACACTACGTGTTCACTCTTGCTTTGGATCCGGCGTTGTGGGGTTGTTGAGCCATTAGTTGCTTAATTGGGTTCCCGCAGTTGTCCTAGGTTTTCAAGCTTCCCCAAACCCCGAACCCCTACCTGTAGCCGAAAAACTCATCTTCTCAGGGTTCATTTTTCTGGTTTCCTTGGATACTTCCAGAGGTCGGTTCCGGGGGGTACAGGTAAACCCTAAACCCTTAACCCTGAAGCCAGGCCATACCAGACACGGGATTGCGATCTGCGTTGCAAAACTGGCTCGGGCCTCATCCCACTTGAGCTGCTTCCAGGCTTTAGTTGAAAGTGTGGTCGTAATATTGGAGTCGGAATATTTTGTACTTGCAGTATTAAGGCCGTTTAGTGAGTGTATTGGATATCAAAGGCGTCTAGTGAGTGCCTTCCACTAACTAAACCCCCCGCAAGTCCTGTATAATGATGAAGGCCCTACCTTATAAAGTGTGTTAAAAGGGGTTGCGGTACACTTGCGCACGTTCGTTCAATCCAGGTGTTAAAGTGCAGCGACATCGAAGCCTTTCATGTCGAGTAATTGCATTCATCAGGATACCGTAGCCACAGGGATTGCCGGGAAAAGAGAATTTCTGGCATCAAGAACCTGGATCAAGGAGGCCTTTGATCTCATTCGCGCCTGTCTATGTATGTATGTATGCATGTGTGTATGTATGTATGTGCATGTTTGCGTGTATGCGTGTCTGTATGTATGTCCTACGCATGTTCGTGTCTGCGCATGTGCCTTGAGAATGCTGCATGTTTGCTTGTGTGTTTGTGTGTTTTGCAGCCAGGCTTTCTGGGTAGAGTAATTAATTTGCCCTATGCCTCATGTCAAGGCATCGGTGATGCCCTGACCCTGCTGACAGCAACATTCAACAGGACGCTGAGCAGTTCTTGCTGCGTGTTTAGTTCGATTCTTGCTGTCCATCGACCATCTTGTACCATAATATTTACGACTCTACGATACGAGTACTATGAAATACTAGAATCTGCGACCCCGCATTTTACTATAAGACCCCAAACGACAGGCCTCCGTTTTTCAGGGATTGAATGCCATGTCGCCGAGGGCCGAGAAGATGAATGGGCACGTCCAGGAGTTGAAGCACCTTGACTACAGTTCAGCCTTTACCGGTTTAGGGTTTGGGGGCTACGGGGGGTTAGGGTTCAGAGGGCCTGATGTTCTACCCCATGCCACAAGACATTACTTTTGATTTGAAAGGCCCATGTTTATGATTTTGATTGAGGGTATAAGACAGATGTTGCTAGTAATTATTTGTTGTTACCGCCCGTGTGTGCACAGTCTTCCGAGTAGTGTCCCCTCCAGAGTCCTTATGATAGCGGTCGAATACTTACCCATAGGCTGCAGAGTAGTTCCTTTTTGGGATTACCTTTATTAATAGGGTTCTAAATATGAACCCCCAAACAGGAACTACTATGGAGCGTCTAGGTAGTACCCGGATCCCCCAGGCCTTAAAGATCTCAAGCTAGAGAGCCAGCCAGCTGCACATCATCCGCCGAAATCAGGACAGGCTGCGGCGGGAGAAGCCTGAGATGGAAAAGGGCAGTGAACAATTGAACTCTTCTGTAAAGAGTGTTTGATGTTGCTTTAGATCTCGACACTCTATCACCTTTCCACTATCAAGTACGCTCAGGGAAGCCCCTGCCCCTTAGGCCCCCAAACCCCAAAAGCCCGAACTCACCCAAACACCAATGTCTCAAACTTCAAGTCTGGATCCCAAACCCAAAGGGAAGCCCAAGACCCAAACACCATTGCTCTCACCAAGACTCAAAAACAACAACAACAACAACAACAACAACAACAACAACAAGAGCCCAAAAACCTTCGACCCCTAAACTCCACAAGCAAGCTTGGACACCTAAACTCAATGGATCACTAAATCTGAGAGTCTGCTAGGGGACGAGGTCTTGGGTAGTGGGATGATTGCCCGAAAGAAGGTATGCCATGCTATGGCAAAATAGAGGATGATATCATAAATAACATGATGGAGTCTTACGTAATAGCAGGTGGTATCTCATCATACAGATGATAGAGCATCATAAGGTATTGTATCTCGCTACTCTAACATAGTGTATTGGTCCCTGGGCCTATGTATCAGCTCAGGAGCATTCTGAGCACCGCCCGCCAGCGCCCAAGGAGCCACTGCCAACCTACACCCTGAAGCTTAAACTTACTCTAGGGGCCTAAAAAATTACTTTTGGGGGTTCCCTATTATGAAAATAATATACTGGGCCCCAAACCCAATTCTAACTATTAAGGCCCCCATATTAAACCCTGAATGGGGGGGGGTAAGGGCCTTTGCGCTTACGCTAAAAACAACCTACGCGCTGAATTCCCCGGACCCTAAAATAGTCAGCTATCCTGCAGACCGCAGTCAAACCACTCTGAACACCCTAGACCTCATCTGGCTTGACCGAGTTGCGAGAGCGTAAAACCCAATATCCCTAAACCCTACTATAGTAGAAGCCAGAAAGTTGGAACATGATTATCCTCATGCGCCAAAGGCAAAGTATAAGAGATCCTAGCACCAATCCTCCAAAAACCATGTTCCAACTTTCTGGGGTCCACTGTACCCTAAACTCTATACCTTAAACCCTAAACCCGTAAACCCCTAAACCCCTAACCCCTAAACCCTAAACCCAAAACCCTAAACCCTAAGCCCAAGCCCTTCGTAACCCGGCCCGAACAAACCCACCCAGGACTCCGGGGCCTCTGACCTTCAAGCCCTAAGTTGACGAAACAGGTTTAGGGTTTTGGGGTTTAGGTTCTTTTTTAGGGAGAGAGAGAGTGGTTCTTTTTTAGGGTTTAAAGCGAACTGAATATGGATTAATGGATCCCCTATAATTTACCTTAAAGGGGTTACGATAATGATATTCCAACTCTCTGGCTTCTACTGTAGGGGTTTAGGGTTTCGGGGTTGAGTCTCTTTTCTGGGGTTTAATTTTTCTAGGGCTTAGTGAGTGTTTCGGGCTATGGCTCGTCGGCTGCGTTTAGAAACTCTAAACTGCCCATCTGGGAGTTTCCGAAAATAGGGGGCCCTAATAGGGTCCCATAAGGGTGCCTTTAAGGGATCTATACGGGTTCTATTAAGGGTTTAGGGTTGGGAGTTTCCGAAAATAGGGGGCCCTAATATAGTACCCTAAATAGTAGGACTCTTATTATAAGGACCCCAAGATAAGTTACCCTAATATTCGGAACTGCCCATCTCATCAAGTAGCAGAGTCCTTGAAGGGGTGGTGCCATTAGTCAAGAGATCACATGTGCGATGAACCCCAAGAGGCTTGTCCAAAGATGAGGTTTAGGGTTTAGGGGTTTAGGGTTTACCCCAAGGGCCCAAAGGATCCCTGAATTAGTTTAGTCGGTTTCAGGATGGTAGTTATGTAGGATAAGATTTTGGAGAGTATATCATTATTATAGTAGAAGCCAGAAAGTTGGAACATGACTTCAGGAGGGTTAGTGCTAGGATCCCTTATACTTTACCTTAAGGGCATGAGGCCAATGATGTTCCAACTTTCTGGCTTCTACTGTATGTACTTGGACCCTTGGAGTTAGGGAAGCTCATCCAGGCTGTAGCTTCGTCAGGTCCCTCGTGCTTTGGAGGTCCCCAGTCCGACTTAGCATCGGAGCTTCAATCCTTCGGGCAAACTTTACTTGGACGTTCATGGGTAGATATAAGTAAGGTATTTAGTAGGGTAACTATACACTTATAACCCAAATTCGGGGACTTGTAACCCCACTTATAACTACCCCTGAACCTCCCAGTACATTGGAGCACGCATGGTTTCGCAACCCGGCATCTTGCATACTTAGCTGCGCACTGCGAACTTTTTGTCGATCAACAGCAAGCTAAACCTCGTCACCACCACAAATCCTTCAAACCTCGACGAGCCAACAGCAATGAGCCAAGGCGGTGACGATCCAGCTGAGTCCTCAGTGTAGTTGTATGCACTACTTCCACTACATGTTGTAGATTCTTTCATCTTTGTCCGCAGAAGTGGCTTCACGCCATTTTCACGTTAAGCTGACGGCGAGCGAACAGAGCAGTATGCACATTGGTTGTCATACAGCCTTAAATCTTAAAAAACCTCGACACATTTTAACTCTATACCTCTCTCTTTTTTTTCTGTCTCTCTCGCTCTCTGCGTTCTCTCTTCAATCTCTTCACCTGCCTACAACCACACATCTGCATACATGTCTCCATGCATGCATATGCATATACTTATACCGACTGATACACCTATATACATGTACATGCACATGTAAATGAACTACACATACAGACATGCGGACACACATACGTAAGCTCATCCACATGCGTACATAAATACATGCAGACAGACAGGCAGGCATGCAGACAGACAGAAAGACATATGTATACACGTACATGTATGTTTATGTATATGTACATGTTTACGTACATGCATGCATGCATGCACGTATGCATATATATATATATATATATATATATATGTTCACACTCACCCACACTTACGCACACCTATTTAGTTCTTGTTTCGTTTCTGCCTTATCATAAACCCAATCCTTAAGCCGAGCAAAGTCTTAAACCACAAGTCCAATGCCGCAGACACTAGACGTTAAACCTTGGGCTCCCAAGCCCAAACCGCAAGACCACGCCCCAAACCCTCAGTCGCTTAACCTGTAGATCCCACGACCCTCAAGGGCGAAACCTAGGAACGTAATCCTTCAGCGGTGCCCCTGCATCAAGTCGCCTTTTCGCAGAGGAACCCTAAACCTTAGCAGTTGAGGCAGCGGCTGGAAGCGATGATGCGCTGGGAGCTCGGATCCCTTGGAGTGGGTTCCCTAAGAGCTTGTATGTTTTTCGCTGGTTTAACGTTTTTTTCACAAACTACAGTGTTCAAAATTCTTTCATTTCTTACATGTTTACAGGCTTCACCATTGGGGTGTTGATTAATCACTGCCGCCAGTCCCCCGCCAGGCTGAGGAATAGCAGGCTTGGCTCGAAAGGGGTCTCAAGGGTGTGGTATTCAGACCACGAACACCAGGTGCGGAATAACAAAAATATATATTAATACAATGTTGCTTCATTTTGATATTCTTTGAATCCTTTGGGTTATAACTTTGCTGTTTTTTTAGCTATTCCCCAACCTTGAGCCGACTTTTATCTTGATCGCAGCCGGGCATGGGTTGCAGATGTAGATTACAATTTACCCTCAACAGGCGATCGTCCACACCGGGGATGAATAGTTCAAGTAACAATGTCATGAGGACGTGTATGGGATTTTTATGAGGGGAAGTCTCGGAAGTCTTTTGAACATAGAAGGTTTTTGAACATGGACAGAGACACTCGTAACATGTTTGCTTGCCTACTCATACTTCGTTCGGCGCATGTTATGTTAGCTTCTGTGATTAATTATTGCAGGCCCAGCCGTCATAAACATGTTTTCAAGAGGGAGTTTAGAGTTTACCCCAAACGCCTAGCCTTACTACGGTGGAACTGACATCGGGCAGGCACCAGCGCATGGATGAGGTGGGCGGACGGGGCCCGAAAGAGCCCTTGAGCCGGAGCTGGGAGGAATTCGTATATTTGGATATTTGTTACTCTTGCTCGACCATTCCTGGCTTTGTTTTTCAGTACAAGTAATTATTGCGACAACCACCACCACCACAGCTGCTGTTGCTGCTATGGCAGGTAGTCTTAGCACTGCATCTGCTGGCACTAGGGCTGCTGCTACTGCTACGACGGCGACAAGTACCACCACTACCACTACTTACCCCTGCCCCTGCGCCTGGCGCTGCCACCGCCACTACCACCACCACTACAACTACCACTACCACTACCATTACCACTACTGGCTAACTACTACTATTATTGCTACTACTACTACTACTACTACTACTACTACTACTACTACTACTACTACTACCGCGACTACTGCTACTACTACTACTGCTACTGCTACTACTACTACTACTACTACTACTACTACTACTACTACTACTGCTACTGCTACTGCTACTACTACTACTACTACTACTACTACTAAACTACTACTTCACTACTTTATTACACTACTACTTCTACTACTCCTGCTGGTACTGCTGCCTCTGCTTCTACTGCTGCTACTGCGGCTGCTGCTGCCACTGCTGTTGCAATTGCTGCTACTGCGGCTCTTGCTCCTGCTCCTGCTCCTGCTCCTGCTGCGACTCCTACTACTACTAGTCCCCTCCTGCTGTTGCTGCGACTGCGAGTCTGCTTGATTTCTTGACCCCGTCAGTTTCTAGGCCAAGCAGTTTTACACAGTTTCGTGACTCGTCTGAAGTAGGTTGCTGTTGAGATACCTGTTTGTGACTAGCTTACAAGACACCGTTACCATCGCCCAACTAGCTTGGACGAGCCAGACTTGTGGGCTGGGTTCCCTGTTCTAGCTCCTTACTGTGCCAATGCCAGGAGCCTGATCGTGTCGAGAGAGAATCGGTAACGGAGGAGGAGCTACAGGGCGTCCGACACCTAGGAAGGGCGTCTGGGAAAAGGAAGGGCGCATATGCGGTTTTTACTTACCTTTGGTTAGGGGTGCAATCGTAACTACTCTACTAACCAAAGGTAAGTTTACTGGGCTGTGGGAATGCTCCAGTGACGACAATGATCCGCGGTAGCCATGACGAGAACAGGCGGATAACACCCCCACGCTCCGGAGTTCTAAGAACTCCAGCCCTAAACCTTGGAAGCCCCGGCCCTCAAATGGGCGGTTGTCAAAGTTAGGGTCGTTTTTTGGGTCCTTGTTATAATACGGCACCTAATATTTAGGGTACCCAAAGAGGGACCACAATTTTGACAACCACCCAAATATTGAGCTTAGTTGGTAAACTTAGGCCCTAAACCTGCGAACCCCGAGCTCTCAATCTTTCGAGTACGACGTAATATAATGGATTATAACCCAGTATAGGATACAAAATTTGTCATGTAATCCAAAATTCTCATGTAATGTAAAATAGTGTAATATAAGAATACATTACTAGGATCCCCAGTAGTACCCTTATTCCTTTTTTGTAGTCCTAGGTTCCTTAGAAAGCTACCCAATACCAAAAAGAGAGGCCTTTTTGTTCTTAGGATACTGGGTATCCTAGGTAGTGTAATATATGAATACATTAAGCTCAGACCCCAAGCCTTCAAGCATTGAGTTCAATCTTTAGCCTCAGAGATCCGGAAGCGAGCAAGAGAAGAACTGCAACCTCTATCCGAAGACTCGAAGAATCTATTCTACCTATAGTCTCCATTGTAGTTCCTTTTTTTTGGTTTAACCAGTTTTATATTAAGGATCCGAAAAGGTAACCCCAAAAAGGAAATACAATGGAGACTATAGGTATAGACTCCTTAGGGATTATTTTTTACTTTTTGCTCATACAAAACCCGGTGGAATGTTAGAAATCATTTTTTTTTATTTTTGCTCATACAAAACCCAGTGGGATGTTAGAAATATTGTCTTTGTTATGGCTCTAAGAGGGGTATAGTCGAATTACCTGGCAAGGGCTTCATCGGTGTTGAAATCGTGCGTTTTTTGCGTTTACAGGGCCTCATGGTTTTCAAATCAGGGTTCTGCAAGCATTTGGCTTGGGGTTCCATAGCTAGAACCTTCGTAGCTGAGTGGATACACTTTACACTTTTTGGGATCATATTGCCCGCTATCAAGCTGAAAGTGTACACTTTTCGGGGCTTATGAACTCAGCAACTAAGGAACTACTTCCCATTGCTTCCGTGTGCTTCCAGTTGGGGTAGACTCCCGATACAACCCAAGATGCGTTCCCCTGGACAAGGAGCCCCAAACATGGAGGCTTTAGCCATGAGTTAATCACTTGACTGTGAGTGGATCTGCGGCAGGATACACACAAAATTCCAAACGGCTAGCTCGTGCATTCCTGCGTATGAGCGTCTCAGGGTTCAGGTAGAAGCGCGAAGCTTGCTATTGGGCACCCTTAAGGTTTTGGGGGCAGGATGGCAGCACAACATACACTGCATCATCAGGCCCAAGAACAGTTAAACACAGCTAAACGCTAAGCCTTGAACCTCCAAGCCCTCAACCCCACAAATCTTTGGCACCGTCATAGGAACCCTTCTAGGACACTCAGAAAGAACCATCACAGTTGAACTCCTCATCGACTTCAGGGAATGCCTCCCCTATCCTCGCCTAAGCACTATAGCCTCCTGTAGAGAAGAGGTCAGAGACATCGGACGGCAGCTGGCGCACAGCACTCGGCTTGCAGGGTTTGGCATTCAGGGTCCTAGCACTGCTGATCTGCTGGTTTACATTTCGGTAGTGTGATGGCTTCCGAGGGGAAGCTCGGAGTCTCTCTCCCGAAAGAGGTGGTGCGCCAGGTTTTACTTGCCACTGCTGAGGGTGAGGTGCCGAAGCTAACGCAGGGTGTTGTCCGTCAGCAGTGCTTCTTTGTCTTGAGGCTGCTGTAATGTCTGTTCCGGCACAAAGGCAGCCATCACCGCGTCAGGTGGAAGATGGCGTTAGGCCCTAAAACTTTAATGCTGAGAATTAGATGAGGATGGACCTGAAGATGAGTATGATGACGGTGCTGCTGGGCATGGGAAGCTTAATGGTGACAGGGTAATATAGGGGCCTTAATAACTAGAATAGGGTTTTGGGGCCCATTATACTGTTTACTATAATTGTTATAATAACGAACCCCAAATAGTATTGGTGATTATTTAGGCCCCTATAGTAATGATGCGATACCATGATGATCAGGATTTAGGGTTTAGGGTTTGCCATTGATGTCCGGATCGAAGTCGACGAGGATAGTCGTTGGTCGGCATCGGCGCAGTAACGTAGCAGGATTGTCTGTTTCTCAAGAACTAGGGTAATTGAGTGCCATCGGGTCCAGCATTCTTCACTGCCACATGCCGCTGGAATGGAGACCCGTCGTCGGTAGGAAGGGGGCTTTTGTCCAGACTGATCCCCCAGGAAGGGAAGGGATGCCTGTTCGATCTTGAAGCTCAGGAGTTCGAGACCCGGGGAATTGATACCTGCGAGCTGCTCCAGCATGATGGCTCTGAAACTGAATGAATGACCCGACGCAACAGGAGCTTCTATAAGGGACCTATACGGGTACTATATTTTAGGAGCCTGAATAGTTAGAATAGGGTTTGGGGGCCCATTATGCTATAATAAAAACCAAGGAGCCCGAGAAAAACAGGAGCTTCCCATAGAGCCAGCTTGACAAACCAAGGAACCCCATACATGTTTAAAGGAGCCTTTTCCCAACAAGAGCACAGAAGTGCCATGCCTCAACCCCTCCCTACACCCTAAACCCTGAAGGCCTTAAGAGGGTTCAAAAAAAAAAAGAAGGGCCCAAGCCCAAGATCCTCCATGGCGCCTCGAAGCCCTACCAGCCCCGAAAGTCCTGCAAGTCCGAAACCCTAAGCCTTAAGTCTTAAACCCCTGAACCCGGGAGCTCCACCCTATCCTTAAACCCCCAAACCCTAAACCCCTAAATCCTAAAACTCTAAATTAAACCTTACGCCCTAAGCCCTAAACCCTTCCTGCAACTCCTCCATGCACTCGGCGCCATGAGCTGCGCCCTCCCATCCGTGAGCCTGTCGCCTTCAAACCGGCCGCGAGATGATGCTAGGGAGGACTGCTTAAAGGATCATGGGACTTAGTAGCCAGGGTTATGACTAGGGTAACTATACTTATAGCTACTTATAACCCCAATTAAGGTACTTATAACCCTATTTACTAAGTCCCATGATCCTCCAAGTGGTTTAGGCTTTGGGGCAGCTTGCGGGTTTCAGGTTTTAGGGTTAAAAGAGGGTTTAGGGTTTGGGACAGTTTAGGGTTTAGGGCACCTCGGTCCGTGCTGAAAGGGCAGTTTAGGGATTTTGGGGTTTATGGGCTTATTGCAATTTAGGGATTTTTAGGGTTAAGGGGTCTAGGGAAGTTCAGGGATTTCGGGTTTAGGGGTTTAGGGTTTAGCTGCGGGGCTTCAGGCTTATATTAGAGTGTACCAGGGGTTCTCCGGGATCTTACAACGCTGAAGATTGCCTTTGTGTCTATGTAGGCTAAATGGGTTCAAGGGTTCCCATACAGCTTTGGGGGTGCTGGCATTCGTGAGAGTCTAGTTGTAAACGGTTGGGGGGTTCTCAACCAGCTCAAAGCAGCCAATATAGGGGCCTTAACAATTAGAAGGGTTTTGGGCCCCATTGTACTAGGCTTATAATAAGGAGCCAACAAAATAGTATAATAGTATTGGCCATTCTAGATTACTGCACATAGGCCGCAGACTCCGACAAGGTATTCGCACTGGCCCTGTTACACTAAACCCCAAACCCTAAACCCATGTCATAGGAGGCCAAAAGGGGTTTTAGCCCATGGGGGTTTAGTAGGGATTAGGGTTCCCACAATAGGGTTCATATTAAGGAATCCCTACCCCAAGAATCTTAAACCCCCCTTTTGGCCTCCCGTCACCTTGTCTTTTGCTTCATGTCCGCTTGTCCCGAAACCCCACAGGACTTTGATCCACCGGCTCCCAAATCCAGGGCACTGGAACCCCTAAACCCTAAACCCTAAACCCCTAAACCCCTAAAACCCTAAACCCCTAAACCCCAAAACATGAATCATCCGTGCTTTCGAGCCCTTAGCCGCCTGAGACTGGACACCCTGAAGAAGCCCGAAGCCCGAGAATCTGAAAAGTTTCAACTTTGATTTCCTTGGTTTTTGGGCCAGTGGGTCAAAAAGGGAGTTTCCGAAAACAGGGGTACCTTTTTTCCTGGGCTCCTTATAATAAGGATCCTACTACTTAGGGTATTATATTAGGGTCCCCTATTTTCGGAAACTCCCATATCCTGCGCTCCGAACCAAATAGTTGAACCCCAAGCCGACAGCTTGAGTATAAAATTCTCTGCTAGCAGGAACATTTGGATCAGACACTCGCGGCCGCCTGGCGTGCGGGAATGAGTGAATGTTCAGTCCGGTTGGGTGCCGTGTGAGTCGGCTCCTGGGAAAGTGGTGTGCGTTCTGGGCATTATGCGGACTAATCCTAAGCACTATAAACCGTAATGCAGGTCTCTACGGGCACACTGTCTCCATTACATGTCTACTGCATTCGTTTAACCTAGACTCTGAATCCTATGAAGCCCTAATTCTACCAGGATTAAGGCATTGGCAAAACGAAGCTGGAGTTTCAGAAAGAAGGAACCCCCGCAGCAGCATTCTTGTACCAATGACCCTTATATAGGATGTGGGCATGTGCAAAAATGTCGAAGACTATACCAGGATCCCCAGTAGTACCCTTTTTGCCCTTTTTTAACCCTCATTAAAGCTGAATACCAGGAAAAAGGTACCTTCATGATTAGGGGGACACTAGGAAACACAGGAAAACACACCCAGAGTCCCAGGTCTTAGAGACCCTCCGGTATCGCAGCTTCGACCATGCGAAGCCGTGGTTGGATGAAGCCGGGCATCTGGTTTGGTCGCGAGCAGCCGGGCAGAACCATGTTAGGGTCTAAAAGAGTCGGGGATGTTGGGGGCAAGGCGGCTTCGGCATTCGTGTTTAGGCCTTGGGCACAGGATGTTGCGAACATGTCTTTGCAACGGCCATCTTCGTATATCAGAAGAAGTGTCATCAGACTGAGCACCATCACCACAGCCATCATCACCATAGTCAGCCTCATCATCGTAGCAAGCATGGTTATCATGTATTATCATGCTTATTCCTTAAACCTTAAGATCCAAGCTCATTCTTGCTCTCTTTTGGTGCTGCTCATTCGTGCTCGTGATGGCGTGGCTGGCTATGAATCTGACAACTGGACTGCTGCTGCCCCTACTGTAGTGTAAAGTAACGGATTTGGGCTTTAGTGTATAAGGTTGAGGGTTCCTTTGCTGCTTCGGCTGGCCCCACTTCGACTGTCCCGAGGATCCTTCTACAAAGTGCCGATGTCTCCGCTAACCCAGTTGGCATCGATCCGCCTTGCTTCCCCCACAACCTTCCAAGCCGTCTTACAGCAGCCAAGGGGCGAGCTCGACTGGCCAAAGTCATCTACACCCAATGCTTTGAGACCACCATGGGAGCTGCTCACATGAAGAAGTTGCAGTGACTTGAGGTGCTCATATCGGAGGCTCAGTGACCTTGCTTCTTCGCGCAGCGTTTACTGTAGAATTCCGTTTACTTGTTCTGAATCACGGGCTCCCCCGGGCGGACGATACTTGAGGTCATCATCATGCTCCACTTCGGGCTGATCCTCTTCGAAGCGGACCAGGCGCCTTCTTTCTAAGATTCCATTCTGCAGAGGCCCCAAACCCTGAACCCCTAAACTAAACCCTAAACCCCTAAACTAAACCCTAAACCCCTACGTCCCATGCTCAGCTCCTCATGCAGGATGCCGGGTGCTTCCCTCCACGCTTCCACGGGTCCTACGATCTCTGCCCTTTCCGAAGCAGCAGCTTACTGTGGCACCAGGCGGCTGGGAGATTCGTTTAGATGGACCACCTTTGCTTGGAGATCAACCGGACCATTTAGGGTTTAGGGGTTTAGGGTTTCCTGATAATTTGGGTTGCTATCGTTTGTTTGGTGAGTTTGGGATTTGGAGAGGGCATGCTGCCAGCAATCCGTTAAGTGTTCACCACGGCTTTGTGTTACTGCGCCGACACCACTACCAACTCCACCCAGCCACGACGACCATGACCACGATGACTGCCCTAAACCCTAAACCGTGGTTTAGAGCATCAGGCTTGCAGCTTGGCTATCAGCAATCGGCGGCTCCAGGCTTTCACCCTAACTTCACCAACTCTGACTCTAGGGCTTAAAGTTTAGATCACTGTTGGATCCGCAGCAGATGGACCCTTGCGAGGAAGTTTAGCAGGTTTTGCTTTGAGGAACTTCAATGCGGATCCCAAGTCTTGTAATTTAAACAAGGGAGGGAGAGAGGTTCCCACTTTGGGGGCCACTCTCGTCTGCGCCCCAACAGAAAAACCCCCTGGACCCCAAACCCGAGGAAAAGGGGCGTTCAAAAAGGATTGCAGCTACAAAGCTTAACCTCCAAGCCAAAGGTCGTCGACTGCTTCTTGCTCGTGATCTACTCATCTGAGTTCCTGGCTCGCTTCTACGTGGAGCGCAGACGGTACTTCTGCAGCGCGTGGAACATGGTGGCCGCCTGTCAAGCAAGGGCTTCAGAGGGTTCCTTGCTAGGGTTCTTTGGGGTCTCTGGGGTTCTAAGGTCCCTGAACACCTAGTTGGAGATGTATGAGGTCCAGGTCATGGAATCTCGGGTTGGCCTTCTGAAGAGCCACAAAGGCAATTTCGACCGCTTGAAACACGCTAACATTGAACCGGAAAGGGGGCCAACAGAGACTAAACACTGTCCTTTGTGCACGGGACAGTTCGGTCTTGGGGGAGGTTAAACCTGCAACGCCACAGCACATTTTCTGAGTGCATGGTTTCAAAATTAGGGCCCTTTTTGGGTACCCTAAATCTTAGGTGCCGTATTACATTACGGACCCCAAACGGGACCATAATTTTTGACAACCACCCAAGTGAAGTCTCTTTTGCACCCGTTACTGGCGCCTTGTGGTCTGATTGAAGCCATGACACACAACGTTCCCTAACGGGTTTTTCAACAAACTGACAGTACATGATAATAGTAAGTGCAAATGCCTTGAGCCTTAAGCTTGAGCCTTAAGGACGTAGGGTAGTGTGGTGGTTTATCGAATCTCCTGTGAAGCTGCATCGACTGACTGAGTGAAGACTTTAGCTTTGGGCTTCCATGTTCCTGGGTTTGGGGAATTGAGGCTCCAGGCCCATGAAACGTACGGGCTTGGAAGGGTGAGGGCTTGAAGAAATCCACGGAGAAGGAGCCGCTAGTTCTGCGATGGTCCCTGTTCAAGGCAGGAAGGCAAACCGTGAATGCCAAGCCTTAAACCCCGAGCCGCAGACCCACCTCGCCTGGCGTGTCCGAGTGTGAGCGCTGAAACCCAAATCCCTGGAAGCCTTACAGTAGAAGCCCAAAAGTTGGAAACCCCATAGCCTCAATCCTTAAGTGTAATGTAGAGGGAATCCCAGCACTATTTGGCCTTAATCCGGTTTCCAACTTCATGGGGTCTACTGTAAAGCCTCAACCTTAAAAAGCCCTTCCAGTGGAAGACGCCCCTTATCTCAAGCCCTGGCATCTGGCTCCAGAAGCCAGAGCAGCCAAAGTCATGTCCAAAAGCTCATTGTAAGATTGCCGGCAAGAATGCTCCTGCTTTAACAAGCCTTGTTGCAGTGCTAGAGTGGGGCCCAAAAAGTTGCTACAATGCATCCTGTCTTGTGCGAGTCTTCGGGCTTCTCCAAGATGCACCATAACCCTCTCCTAATTATTAAGGCCCCTTTATTAATAAGGGGTTTGGCGTTTAGGGTTTTACGATTTATAAAGGGTACAAGGGATCGAAAAGGGTTGCCAGATGAGGACTTCACCACGCTGGCGGTGGGCTGGCCTTGCTTTCTCTTCGGATCGAGGTGACGGAAGCATTCAGAGTGGTGTGGTTTTGGAAGGCTTCGGGCTCACAGCGAATGTCCCGTTAACACTATTCGTTGGGGCTCCTTATTATCATCATCTTTTTTTACGACTATGATGATTTTTGTGATTACTACTGTTCTTCTCGCTATAGCATCAGATGACTTTTGTACCTCGATTATGATGGACTTCCCCCCCATAAATTACTAGCAGTGATTTTGGCCCCGCAGTGTGTCTTCGGGCGGGGGTTTAGGTTGGTGTCGCACGTGCTGGGGTAGGACCGTGAAATGAATCTCCACAAAACGGAGCATCCCAAAGCAGACAAAGTAGCATCGATGTACAAGTATTCAGAAAGGCTTTTTTTGGTCCCTTAAAATCTCTGACCGTAGACCCCCGCACTCTAAGTCGCAAAATCTTGAACCCCTCGTGATGCTAGCATAAGTACTCGTCTTCGTCGTCATACATAGTAGCAGCTAGTCATTACCACTGAAACCATATACGGGCATTTGTAATGATTCGGGATTAGTGTTGGAGCGTGGGCTGGGATGCTTGGTGCTGGGATTCCCCAAACTCTTCCAGCCAAAAAGCTTATCTTCCAGCTGTCCAGTATTTGAAAACCCTAAACCCTAAATTGGTCTCTGTAGGGATACGTGAGAGAATGAGGTCCTGAACCCGAGACGAGACACGGCCGAGATCGTTCCAGTCGCAATGCATGTGCAGCTGCGCTCCTGGAACTGAAACGGGCTAAACCCTAGACCCCAAACCCTTGAGGGAAAAAACACCCTGCAATGCGGGCTTCGTCCTTGCTAGGTAGGAGGGAAAAAACCCTTGCGTGCAATGACGCCTCCTCTTAGTGAGGTCTCACTTGGTAGGACTCCGAACCCACATGCCTCGCCTGGATTGTCCGAGTGTGAGCGCCGAAACCCTACACCCTATAGTATAGATCACAACCCTAAACCCTAAACCCCTAAACCCCTAAACCCAAATATAGATCACAAACCTTACACAGGCTTAACCTCAACGTGCTCCGCCTCTTCCGCTGCATACGGACCCTGCGGGCTGGACGCATCTTCATCTCTGTGCCAGAGCTCTATCTCTTGGTGGCCCGGATTTGTATAGAACCGGGTTTAGGGTTTAGGGTTTAGGATGTGTATAGAACCCCAACCCCTAAACTACAAATCCTAAACCCTAACCCGGAGTTGGGTTTTGAAGGAAAGCCCTGCATGGGCTGCGGGTTTAGGGTTTAAATTGGCGGCCCTGGATTATATGAAACTGTACAGCAAACCCTGTAATGTAGGAACCTGATTAAGAAATCTTGGGCCTTTATTAGGGTTCCTTTGGTGAATCCTCCTAGTATTTTTGGGGGTTATAGGCCCGGGGTTTCTTAATCAGGTTCCTACATTACACCCTAGACTTTGATTAAACTGGTAAAAGCCAGAAGCCTGCATGGGAGTTTCCGAAAATTAGGGTTACCCTATCTTGGGGTCCCTAGCATAAGGATCCTAAAATTTAAGGTACTATATTAGGATCCCCGATTTCGGAAACTCCTACATGTGTGAGAGTGCTGCAGATGGGTGTGCCTGGCGAGTGAACTATTCGGCTTACCGGGGTTTGGATTCTTGAAAGTTTCAGGGGAGTACGGGGATCTGGGAGTGCACTAGGGGGTTAGGAAGGATAGGTCGATCGGTGTCACCTGTGGACTTTGAGCATTGAGTTTATTGATGCCAACGCCGCCAGCAATCGAAAGGACTGGACCGTGGTTGGGAGGTATTTCTGTCCCAAGTTTCCCGGCATCCTCCGTAAAAGGAAAACTCACCCTGCAAAGAATGGCGGGTTTGGGCAGCAAGACTCCCAAAGCCCAAGCCTTAAGCGTAACTCACCCAAGATCCCGGTCGAAACCTTAACTTCGACTGTCGATTATCATGGTTGGGTTTTTGCAGGGTTTAGGGTTTTGGAGTCTTAGCAGCAAACTGCATGGTTTCCCAGTGCTGCGGCTCGAGCTTATACTGCGTCCATCATGCTGCATGGCTCCTGCCTGCGTAAGTCTTGTCATCCCGAACATCCTTTTAATTTTGTTCGTGATTTCTCCGAGTCTTACTGCTGCTCTTGGTACCGTTCTTTGAGCCTCCAATTACACTGCCAAACCTCAACCAGAATTAAGTTCAAGTAAACTTGCATGTTCAACCAAGGTCACTGGGCTGTCCTCCTCGATCAAGGTGCGGGTCTGTGATTTTGGAGTTTCTTGCGGTGGAGCTTCTTTGGGCTCAATTTGCCTAGTCGGCAAATAGGTAGCGTTTAACTTTTTTTAGGTAGTATCGTCCCTATATGATCCCTATACAACCAAAAAGGTTAACCTTCAGTTCCCCATGATACCCGACAAGTAGGTTTGGGTTTGGCATGTGGCTTCAGGGTTTCCGCTTGGAAGATGAAGCGATGGCTGAAGGAGGCTTTTTGCTAAAGCTAGTCAGAGAGGGGCTCGAAAAGTAGTTCACTCGATGGGATAAAGCTCAACAGAGTGTTTCTGGTGCTTTTTTTGCTTCCGGACCAAGATTGTAAACCTTCATAAAGCTCAGCATTTCTATGCCCTAATCCCAACAACCTACCATGCCGTATGAAGCTCCCAACATCCAACACCCTCTGACCGGATACGGCGCCGCAAGCGCACCGTCAATTTGCGAGATAAGCGGCTCCCGCTAGCCCTGACCCATGAGTGAAGAGATATGGGTTCGGATTCAGGGGTCAGAAGCAACCGCACGAAAACCTTTTGGCCAACCAAGCTCTCGAAAACCTCACGCCATGTAGCCTCACGACGACCGAAAAGACAAACCTCACAACATCATCATCCATTCTCATCGTCTTCCTTATCATCACCGTATCATGGCATCCAAACCACCTCCACGGAAACAAGACCTGTCGCCACGCCGTCCCGAAAAATCTCGCGCTAGGCCATGTTTTTTGGTTCGCTTCTGCTGGTCGCCGCCCTCGTCTTCTGGGCCGTCATCGCCGTTGAGGTTTTGCATCCGATCACCTCCAGGACAGGCCCAAGCCAACTCAAAATTATTGGTGCCTTTACTAATCCCGAGAAGAGCACTACAGGGTAACAGCCCTCACCAAGAGCCAACTCAAAAACACTACAGTATGCCATCGTGAATCATAGCATGTCTTTTTGTATAGCAGAGTATATGGTAAATTCTGCTGAAGCATAGAATGGTACATGAACTTTCTTTGGTTGGCTTAAGGTTTTAGACTTTCTGCTCGGAGGTTCATGGGTGGTTATAAGTGGGGTTATAAGTAGGGTAACTTTACTTATAACCCATATTGGGGGACTTATAGCCCCCCTTATAACTACCCATGAACCTCCAAGTAGTATGTTGGGGTCTATAGGCCTAGGGTTCCCCCAGCATCGAACCTTGGAGTCCTTTACGCTGGCAAGGCCTAGGCCCCCGACCCTTCAGGGCCTCGGCCCTTCAAAGGTGGAGGGTTTAGGGTTTAGGGTTTAGGGTTTGGGGTAGAGGTTTTAGGGTTTAAGGCTTATAGGGTTTGGGGTGTAAGGTTTAGGGTTTAAGGCTCAGGGTTTGGAGTTTCAGAACCCCCAAAAAGCTTGGAAAGTTTGAACCTGCTTCCCC
The DNA here is from genome assembly GCA_905221615.1 of Symbiodinium sp. CCMP2592. Lineage (NCBI taxonomy): Eukaryota > Dinophyceae > Suessiales > Symbiodiniaceae > Symbiodinium > Symbiodinium sp. CCMP2592. The sequence goes on along the minus strand of CAJNDT010003334.1, from coordinate 2,128,950 downwards.
AAGCAACCTTCAATCCCGACACCTTTACAAAAAATCGAGCCGCAACAACCGCTGCATGCCACTGCTATCATCTCCATTGTAGTTGTTTTCTTGGTGTTACCTTGTAGGATTTTAAGTGTAGAGTTGAAAAGGAGCTACAATGGAGCGAAAGACTGTGCTCTTCCCCCGTGAGGATTCCTCTATCAACTTGTGAGCGCTGTCAAGAGACTCGGTTGAACCTTCACGGCGGGTTCTTAGGGTTATGAGGGTTATAATAGATAAAGCTATGGAGTGTATGTTGGGGTGATGATTTACAACAGTCTGTTCAAGGGTTATAATTTATAACGATAGCAGTTCATATTTGGGTTTGTTGTAGAGCTTGAGGGTTGCGTGGATTGGGCTGCAGGGTGTCGCAACTCTGGAGGAGGTTATTTTGTGTTTGTCGGGGTTGATGCGAACAAGAGCACGGATCTTGGGTTTCATAAAGCGGCCAGCGCATTCAGCAGTCATACCCCCTCATGGTACGTATAGTGTTCGTACACCATATGCAAACCCCTCTTTTTGAAGGTCAGCGCAGCACGCGGAATTTGATTGAAGCCCGTGAGTATCGCAAAAAGCTGCCACCGGGCCGGGCACCAGGCTCTGACACAGCTTCAAAGAGACCTTTTCCCGTCAGTCGGATTTCGAAAAGGGCTTAAAAGGAGGTATAAGTATTAGGATCCTACTGCTCGGGTTCTGTGGTGCATTTAGAGCCGAACTTCACACACCCTGCAGCCAAACCGGCCTCCTTTCCCCTAAGGGTCCATGTACCCATATAGAGATACATGAGCCCCAAAGTACCTATATAGGGACTACATTAAGGCCAATGTATATACTATCTGAGTACATGGACCCTTAGGGTTCGCCACAGGGAGGCTTTGCTGGCATCTTTGCTGCGACAGTGACCCTCTTCCAGCAGGCACGGTTTCAGATGTCCCTCTACCATCTTCTACCCAGAACGCAGGACCTTCGGGGCCTTCTGCGACTTCGGGATAGATGCCAAAAGGTAGCCAGTGCTTCTGTGAAGCTGAGTAGGTAACCTTTAACCATCTCTAACCTTTTGGGTTATAGAACCCTACCATATTTCAATTGGTGTTTATGGAATCCTGCTACAATTCAAAAGGTAGACATATTTTTGGGCTAGGGTACTGAGCCGCTAAGGCTTTTCAGGACTTGGAAGGATCAAGGTACTGTCCTTGTGGTCAACCCCGCAAAGTTGGAAACCGGATTAAGGCCAAATAGTGCTGGGATTCCCTATGCAACACTCTTTAAGGATTGAGGCATTAGGTTTCCAACTTTTGGGCTTTTACTGTCATGCAATGGGTGGGCAGCTTTGGAGCCGGCAGAAAGGTGTCGGCACAGCCCCGGGATGCACGGGTGCCTCCACTTCCCACCACCGAACCACTAGAGACTTGCCTCTTGCTCCTTCATCTGAAGTAAGGAATGTAGCGTAAGTCTCCTCAGGTTTCAGCCGCAAGCCTAAATCCGGATTCTTATGCCCTGGAGCCTCTACTTGCAGGTGTGGTGGGGATTCTTGGTATCAGTTTTCAGAATTGAATTTTGGGATTGAGCAGCGAGGCGCAAGAATTTGGCCCCTGTCAGGTTTCAAGCTTTGTAGGGTTTAGGGTAGCGATTACTCCTTCGAGGGTCAGCAATTTGAGTTTGAAGCCTTGAAGCACTTTGCACAACCTCGGAGACCACGGCCTCTTAGCCTCAGAGCAGCACGACCAATAGTCTCTATTGTAGTTCCTGGTTGGGGTTAGCCCATGCACTTCACGCTTAGGATTCTATAAAGGTACCCCCCCCCCAAAAAAAAAACATAAATTTAAAGAGCGACAAAGAAGACTATAGGTATGTCCACACATCAGCGCCTTAAGCCATAAATCCTTGTAGCTACACAGACGAGAAAGATAAAGCAACAAAGCTGTAATTTATCCAAACCCTCCTGGAGGTCGTTGTCAGTGATGCCTGGGGAGAGATCTCTTTGCCATTGCTTCAAGCTAAGTCGTGGTGGCTTGGACAGCACTCCGTCATGCCACTTCATATGAGGGTTTACTATAGGGCCTAAATCACTAGCAAGACTGTTGTTTCCTTTTTTTTTGTTGGGGGGGGGTCCTTGTTATGATTATAGTATAATGGGCCCCCAAGCATCCCCAAGCCCTATTCTAATTATTAAGGCCTCTACATTAGGGTGTGGGACGTAGGGTTGTGAGGATCCAGGAGGTTTGTAGGCCTTGCCTTGCTTAAGGTTTAGGGTTTTGGGGTATAGGGTTCAGGCTTTAGGGTTCAGGGCTTGTACTGCTGCGAGGCTGCGAACCCCCAAAGCGTAAGCCAATGGGCCATAGACTACCTGACCCTCATCCTTGGCCCTCGGGTCCAAAGGAATAGAAGCCCTGTTCCGCACGATCTCTGAAGACGCTATTACCTTCCCCAAACAGCCTACTTGGAGGATCATGGGACTTAGTAAGTAGGTTATAAGTACCTTAATTGGGGTTATAAGTAGATATAACTACAGTTACCCTTACTTATAACCCTACTTACTAAGTCCCATGATCCTCTAAGTACCTCAATCCTACCCAGTACACAGGTGCCCGACCCCTAATCCAAGCCGGCTTGGGGGCTTTGGCTTGGCGGCGGTCAACGGTTAAGGTTTAGGGTTTAGGGTTTAGGGACCTTATTTTGGGGTCCTTATAATAAGGATCCTACCATTTGCAATGCTATAGTAGGGTCCCCTATTTTCGGAAACCCCCTTGTACCAAAGGACCGTCCAAGAAAAACCCTTCTACGTTGATGAATTGTCTCTGACGTTTTGAGGAGGGTTTAGGGTAGGGGGTTATAAGTTTGGGGTATAGGCTATAGGGTGCGGGGTTTCGGGTTTAGGAGGCGGGATACAGGCTAGTTGGGACTCAAGGTGCAGACCACTTGTGCGAAAGACATTGACATCTGAGGACGGCCGTTGTCCTTTTCCCCATTGCCGTCACGATATCCCTGGGCGTGATGAACTTGATATTGGCTGTCATTGCGAACTGCCGGCACAATGATCGTCCATTAACGTAGGAGCCTGCTTAAGAAACCCTGGGCCTATAACCCCCAAATTGTAGGATTCATAATACAAGGAACCCTCATAAAGGCCCAAGGTTTCTTGATCAGGTTCCTACATTACCAATTCGCATTCCCAGAGAAACCCCGTCTGCCCAAAACGGGTCTCTCTGTAGGTCACACCCAAGATTAAGATGGCTGGGGGGTTCACCGGACTTCAGCATTTGCCCATTGTTCGAGGAAGCCTTGTCGGGGATAGGGTCAGATGGAGTTTGGGGTCCTTACTACGTGGCTGAAGCGCCACTTGAAGGGTCAGGGACTAGTTAGAAGGCTTCAATGTACTTCACGCCCTAACTAGGGGAGCCCAACTGAAGAGTGTCTGAGGTCACCGAGCCATGGCCTTTTTGGATTCAGGTAAGTATGCTTTTGTTGGGGTTTAGGCTTGGTGACAACGGTGTCCTGCCATACCCCAGTAACCAGGTAATAGGGTTCGAAGGCTTTCGTAAATCAGGTCGAGAGGGCTGCGCAAGGCAGGGACAAGGACCACGAGCGCAAGATCAAGCAGAAGGAGCTGGGGATGGGAGGGGTGGCGCTTCAGGACCTCAGTTTGGGTCAGGCGCCGTAGCTCCGGGGCTAGGAGTATTCAGAGTCCAAGGATGAAAAAATTTTAATATGTGAATATTATGGTAACAATTATACTGTATGAGAGGTGATATATTGGGATTCTTGTATATACTTATAATATTATAATGATTATATCGTAAGGAGTATTCTGTATCATTCACGATAATATATTGATACTCTTGTATCATCTTACATAATAATACTATATTAGTTAATCATCGCATATTACTGAGGTTTCTAGGGCTTTCGGCCCAACGGAGCTTTGGGCAACGGCCTCCGGGGCCAGTAGAAACAAGGATTCCGGGGTCGAAAGGTTCTACTTGGAGGTTCAGGGTAGTTATAGGGGTTCCTTTGAGGGTCCCTTTAAAGGGATCTATAGGGATTCTATAAGGGTATAGGGTTTTGGGTTTACTTGGAGGTTCAGGGGTCAGGGGTAGATATAAGTGGGTTATATGTCCTCTAATATGGGTTATAAGTATAATTACCCTTCTTACAACGCTACTTATAACTACCATGAACCTCCAAGTAAGGTAGGAACCCGATTAAGAAGATAGGGCCCAATACATTAGGATTCATATCAAGAACCCTAATAGGGACCAAGGTCTCTGACTCAGGTTCCTACCTTCAGGGGTTCTGTTTTTGGAAACCCTCTCGGCTGCAAGTCGTCACAGTCACAAGCGACCAAAAAAAAGCCAGCACATGCTATCAAAGCCAATGGCTCAGGTAAAGTACGTAGGCTTCCATCAGAACTACAGGAACAAACAGAAAGCCTGCACCCACACACACAACCTGGCGTTTTGGATTTTGCTTGGAGGGTCGGGGGACTTAGTAAGTAGTTAGTAAGTAGACTTATAAGTATCCTAAAAGGGACCCTAATTGGGGTTATGGTACTTATAAGTCCCCAAAGTAAGCAGTTACTAAGTCCCCCGACCCTCCAAGTGGTGGGTGGTCTTAGGAAAGTTGCTGCGAAGGAGGAGCAGCGATCGAAGAACATGATTGACCTGGCGGTTCTCTGCGCAAACATGGATGCTTGGTCCAGCCTTGTCCTTTTTCATGGTTCCCCCAATACCCAGGGGCTCCATAGTAGTTCCTTGTTGGGATTACCTTATAGGATTCTAAATATGAACCCCAAAAAGGAACTACTTTGGAGCCCTAGGGTAATTCCTACTAAGGGATATAGGTATAGGGCTCTGTCTATTGTTTCTAAAAGGACAAAGGATGCTTGGTCAGATTTCCTTCAGAGAGCAGAGCTGGAATTTAGACTCCGCGCCCTGAGCCAAAACCCCAAATGTTGGATCTTTAGAATTACAGCCCCAGAACCCTAGTAGAGGTTTTCAAAATTCAGGGTTTAGAGTTTAGGGGTTTAGGCTTAGAAGATAAACGGGCTTTTAAAAGGGTCTAGGTTTTGTATTCACAGCTTTCGATGCCTAAGGACCAGGACAGTAGCGGCGCTCTCTCACTGGAGGAGATGCTGCAAGGTTACGACCGGAACGAAGACTTCCAGAAGCGGATGCAGGTACTCGGAATAGGACTACAAGGGCAGGGCAGCGTTTTTTGTTGCGATTGCTTTTGCCAGTTCGTTGCTTCTTTGGTTATACTTTCTTGCACAGGGATCTGCGTGCCTATGTGGTGTAGACAAGGCAACTGGATTTCCTCCACGAGCTGATATCTGTAATATGTGTTTAGGTCATGTAGTTGAATGACGGCAGATAGGCCCTTAGACGTCATTCTTTTCGGTGAGTACTGGTGAATCGAGATCAGATGTTAGGCTTCAGCTTTCAGCCCCTAAGCTGCAACGGTTTACCTTGCAGTTCTGTGGTAGGATTGTGGGTGCAATACAGCGGTCGGAATAATTGGTAGCCACATTCTTTAAGGTGGTCGCGAGGCTATTGTATTATGTGGGTGGTTGTCCTTTTTTGGGTCCCTAATCTAATACGGCACCTGTTATTTAGCGTACCCAAAAAAGGGACCTTAATTTTGACAACTACCCATATGGCATTACAATGGACCCCTAAACCCTGTTCTACAGGTTGAGGCCCCTGCATTAGGGTGCAGGATTGCAGGATCTCCTTTGTGTCTGGTACTACGACTATAGGGGCCTTACAGTAATGATTACCTCTACTATTTCGGCAGTTCCTTATTATGACTGTAGTAGACTATACTCCAAAACCCTCTTCTAATTATTAAGCTTGTTAAGGCCCCTGTATTAGGCTGAAGGCTTCTCGTTTCGAAAAGCGCACCTCCGAAAGCCGCCGATGTGTTGAATTTCCCTGGCCGCCCTCCGGTCACGTCTGTGAGAGCATGTGCGTAGTTCTCCGAAGTAGGGTCCCTGTCTGGGTCGCCAATATAGCGTGGCACCCTTATAAACAGGAGCCCAAAATGGACCCTAATTTAGAGAAACCCGAATCCGTAAACCAGGTTCCTACCTCACTTGGAGGTTCATGGGTAGTCATAAGTAGGGTTATAAGTAGGGCAACTATACTTATAACCCATCTTAGGGGCCTTATATCCCCACTTATAGCTGCCCCTGAACCCCCAAGTACCGGAGGATTATGGAGGATGCTAAAAGCTCTGAAGATGCGTTTGGCTGAAGTCGTAGCTTTCCCGCTACCGATATGAGGGCATAGAGGTTTCTGGGTTGGGCTGCCTTCTCGGATTTTCCACAGACTACTTCGGACTTTCAATACGAAACACCCCTTCAAAAGCTTTGATGCACGCAACATCTTGAGAGAGGGGTTCGCCAGGCTCTGGCTGTCTGAATTTATGTCGCTTTCGATTGGCCCTTGCTGACTGGTGTCCGCCCCAAAGTGAACGTGCAGGTGATCATAGTCCTCAAAACGTGGGGTGAAGGTAGGTTTGATTATAGATCCCTCATATAGGGACTATTTCTCTTACCCCACCTACCTTCATCCGGCCCTTGAAGCAACCCCACAGAAACACTAAGCCGTAAACGCTAACCCCTACCTTCATCCCAACTTTTAAACCCCAAACCCTAAACCCTAAGCCCTTTGAAGGTGATGGATGTGAAGAGGGAGGACATGCAGACCATCTTCCGCGTACTGGACAGCGACGATTCGGGTGAGGCCTCCAGCTACGATTCAGATGAGGGCTTCGGGTTTAGGTTTACGGCTTCAGGGTTTAGGGGTTTAGGGTGCAGTCGGCCCCTCGGTTCGTGGCATATGCGTAGTCCAGCTGTAAAGGAGTTTAGGGTGTAGTCGGAATAAGCAGCAAGACTATCCCCCTGTACTCCCCAGGTGTAACTATAGCAAAGTTTTGCAATGCCTTTTCTAATCAGTCAGCCCTGCATATTGTGGGCTTGATAGCGACGGTTACCACTGACAACTGAAATCACTTACCCCAGCAGAAACGCAAAGCACGATTAAACAGTGGCATCAAAACCAAAGACCAACTTGGGTCGCACTCATGGCTTTTATTTTACCATCTCTACACCTCTCAACGTCGAGATGCCGCAAACATTCGCCATGTTGTAGTTGTTGGTGCTCCGCAGCCCTTAACCAAGAAGGCTTTCCCGCATCTCATGACAAGTTTTGCAAGAACAAGCATGGAACGAACAAAACACAGTCAACACAGCTTGAGCAACAGCAGTGGCAGCCGCAGCAGCCTAAACTTTGAACCCTCGGCTCTAAACCAACTCTCCAAGAGCTATTAGAACCCTAATTAAACCCGAAACCCCTTACCCTCAGGTCCCCCGGGTTCACGAACGAAGACATCACGCTTGCAATCCAGAGCCGCAAAAAGTGGCCCTCATGAAACATAGAGACTAGTATCCTCTTAATTATTATAGTGCTTTCTCCCAAAAACATCGAAGTTGGAACAGCTAGTAGAATAGTATCAACATGTTCTGTTATCTTTTCAGGCTGACCTACTGTGTGAGGAGATACACGTTGGACGCCTGTCCGCAACGGAAGATCCTTCATTTCGGCCACGGATTGTCCCGTTCCTGATTTGTCCACGTCCTGCAGGTCTACCGGGGCTTATTGCAGGCGGACGGGGTCTTTCTGAGGCTTCGCGTCTTGATGTCCTCCCGGGCGGCGGATGGAGATGCTATCCGCTTACTTGTCGCCCCCCTCATCGGCTTGGAATGGGCCGCCGCCATTCTCTGCTTTCCTCCTTCGCCTGTTCGCTGTTCTTGTCTTTGGAACGCGGACTCCTCCACCCTTCGGGCCCAGAGGCAGCACTTGCATTGGCTGCAGTGCTGTCTAGCCTGGCTCGATATTGGATTAGCCTGTGCAGCAAAGGGCAGGCGTTGCCATTTCTGCTTCCACAGTGCAGAGGAGCTGGCAGGAGATCTAGCACAGTGGCTGGCCGAGGCCATGTCAATTGACAATATTCCGGCCGTCTCTCTCAGTTTCACCTTTTTTGCTAGTTGAACTCATGTGCAGTAGGCGCGTTTGCACGTGGACACATAGCCTCACGAAAGAAAGAAGTATCAACATGTTCCAGTACTCTCTCTCAAAATATTCCCCCGACAGCCTAAGTACTAACTACTAAGGCCCCGGTACTTTAGTGAAAACTTCCCATAGAATACCAGAGTCTTCTGCAAACAAAACCCCTCCATTCCATTCGTGAACGCGCCGATATACCGCCCTGAACCCCCTAAACCCCTCTGCAATGTAGTGACGGAGCATCTTACAGTAGAAGCCAGAAAGTTGGAATATCATTATCGTAACCCCTTTAAGGTAAATTATAGGGGATCCTACCATTAATCCATATTCCAACTTTCTGGAGTTCCCTGTAGTGTCGTTTCACTTTGCAGACGCGAACTCATATGCCTCGCCTGGATTGTCCGAGTGTGAGCCAAAAAACCCCTAAATCATATAGATCCCTTTAACGGAACCCTTCTAGCTCCCCCTAAGCCCTCAACCCCATGACCCCTAAACCCCTAAAGGAATCCCGTAAAGGAACCCTTAAAGAATCCCTAACCCCTAAACCCCTAAGCTCGGAAGGTGTCCTACCTCGAGTTCTGCCAGCATCTGGGCAGCTTCTCAGCCCGAGATCCCGTGGTGATGCACTCCTTGGCGACCTGACCGCTCGAGGCTTTAGGGTTAAGAGGGTTTAGGGATTTAGGGTTTGGGGTTTAGGGTTTAGGGATTTGGGGGTTTAGGGGTTTAGGGTTAAGAGGGTTTAGGGGTTTGGGGTTTAGGGTTAAGAGGGTTTGGGGTGTTTAGGGTCTAGGGGGGTTGCGGGTTTAGTTTAGAGAGTCGAGGCTTTAGGGCTTCAGGCGGTTAAAGGGAACTCCAGAAAGTTGGAATATGGTTTCATGGTAGGATACCCTATAATTTACCATAGAAGGGTTAGGATAATCATATTCCAACTTTCTGGCTTTTACTTTAAGGGAGTTTTCGGATGTTGGAGGCTCAGGGCTTTTAGGGTTAAGGGGGGTTGAGGGCTTACGGCGTTTCAAGTTTAGGGCCTCGGTTGGGTACGGCCCCCACTCAGTAATAGTTGAATAATATTCATAATATAGATATAGTAGGACCTTAATAGTAGCTCTATTATAGACTGTTCTGTATGGGGGCCGTACCTAAGGCCTCGGGTTTAGGGGGCTTAGGAACTTAGGGTGTTTAGGGCTTCGAGTGTTTGGGAGTTGCGGTTTAGGGTTGAGCTTCAGAGGTTTCTCGATGGTTTTACATGCTTGTTTTGAGGAGTTCCTAGGCATATTAGGTATACCTGGAGGATCATGGGACTTACTAGTAGTAAGTAGGGTTATAAGTACCTTAATTGGGGTTCTAAGTAGATATAACTATATCTTCCTTACTTATGACCCTACTTACTAAGTCCCAAGATCCTCGCAGTTTTCCGAAGTTTGTTTAAGTGCAGTATCGAATGCTCCGGAATGAGGCGGTGCGGTGCGGGAATTTCGCTTATTATCTGCCTTCCTAACAAGAACTACTCGCACTTCCAGTACAAGTGACTCCGTTGTTTGGTGATGTTTGTGATGTGCGCCTGCCATTTTCGAAGAATACCTTGCTGAAAGGAACCCGTACCGCGCAGAAGAACCTCTTTTCCATCGAGACTTGTTTGCCACATAAATTACCGACCCATGTGAAACTGCGAATCTAAGCAAGCAGGCAGCAGACTAAACCCGCGCATAGGGTTGTGCGGACCCCCCATATTATGTTATATAATTTAGGGCTTCCTGGGATTCTAGGGCGGTTTTCTTGTTTTGATTCGGGTTCACGGGATTCGAGAGGTGTTGTGGGGGTTTATGTCGTTTTGTATAGGGCTTTGGGAGATCATGCGCCTTATGAGGGTACCATAAGAGACGAAAAAGGAAGGCAAAATCCGAAACCGAAGGAATCATGAAGGCCCCTACAACATAGCCGCTGTTCGTGATTATTTCTAGTCCGGGCTCAACTTCCGGGAACAGCTTCAGACTACCTTTGTTATGCCTCATCATGCTGTGGAGAATACATGGCAAAATGTCTCAAGTTTAGGTCTTTGGGATTAAGAGACCTCGTTCGATTTGCTTCCAGCTTTTCACGTTGCAAGTGAGGTGAAGTACTCGGTCATGGAGCTGCGGAAGTGGCTTTGTTTGGCTGGCAAGGGTCTTTTGGGTGTTGCTTTGATGGTATACTTTTCTGTAGCCCCTAAACCCTAAACCTAAGGGAAGGGATTCTGGTGCAGAGGTGGATGGTGCAGGAAATGATGAGCCTCCTTCATGAGCCTTGGCTTCGCACTAAATAATAGCCTGCGGTTTAGGGTTTAGGGTGCGCTTTGATGCGGGCTTATGGTACGTAGGGTTTTGAAATCCAAGGCTTGCCGTGTATTTAAGATAGGTTCTTCTTGAATTCATTGAATTGGTGCAGGGTCGATGGTTCATGTCTCTAGCTCCTTAATTACACAGTCAATGCCGGTAGCCTTCCGAAAATAGGGGACCCTAATACACTGCCCTAAATAGGGAAGATCCTGACTATAAGGACCCTGCCAACATAAGGTACCCCGAATTTTTGGAAACTCTAAACCCTAAACCTTTCATAGAACCCTCATAGATCCTTCAAAGGAACCCTGAGGCACCCCTAATTTTCGGAAACTCCCACATAGCTGAGGAGCACTCGTCGCAGCTTCGGGAGCGTGCCCAGCAGCTTCGCAGCCTCGGGGGCGCGGCTCCCGATGTGAGCATAGCTCCGGAAAAGAGCCTTGGTGTCGGAGCTTCTTTGGGGCGAGTCATGGGGAGACGGCTTGGCGCTTGCTAAAGTCATTCTTCTAGCAGACCTAGATAGATCAAGAGGTGCCAGACTTGTCAGCTGCCTTGTGTTTTTTTGGTATGTGTACCTCCAAATTGATATCCAGGCTCTCTAGAGGGGTCGCACCAATCGAGGGTACGCCCGTCCAGGCAGCATGGCATAGCTTTGGCTTATGGTGTGGAGCTCCTGGCAGCAGCCATTGGCGTCGTATGCATACTCTTCAGGTTTTGCCACTAATTACATGTTCGGGATCTGAAGCCTCTAGACACGGTGTGCAAGGAGATGTAACAATACCGAAGAGCACCTCCTTGAACAACGAAGCTCGACTCCTTGCAAACAGCAAACTCCGGGCCAAAGATACTTCAACCACAAGCCGCGAGCCCGGAAACTCCGGAACCACGAGCCGGCTTCTTGTTACTGGATGAGATAGTTCTCTAAGTCAGGGTCCCTTTTCAGGGGGCCAAAATAGTATAGCACCCTTGCTATAAAGTATAACAGCTCCCGAAGCTCCGAGGAGCACTTCGCTTCCGGATCTGCAGCACCTCGGCCAATGTGCGGAAGACATCCCAAGGCTTTGAGGAAGTCTGCAACACTCCCTAACTTACCTTTGGTCAGTAGGGAATGGAGGAATGGGGTACAATTATAACTACTATTAATACCATTCTTCCATTCACTACTAACCCAAGGTAAGCTAAAGCCCGGTGGAAACTTTCCAAAACTCGTCTGAGGTCCTTCAAGCGCTCGCAAAGTCGATCAGAGAGTCCTTGAGCCCAACCCAGGCCAGCCACTATGGATCATTTCCTGTCATGGCCTGGGAAGGGCAGCGGAGCGGAGGAAAGCCAGAAGAAGGAGGATCGCTGATGTTTTGGGAATTTCGATGTAGGCTCTTTAAGGCCTCGAGGCCAACTCGACGCCCGAACGCAAAACAGCTAACAGAGAAGCCTAAAGAATTACCAACACTTTTCTTGAGAGATCCTGCTTATGCTAACATTGCCAGCCCGCTTAAATTTTCTGTTAAAGCCTGCGTCTAAACCCTAAACCCTCAAACCCTAAACCAACCCCTTGAGCCCCGGGCCCCTCTTCGAATTATGAAGGGTTCGTAGATTCGCACCACAGGAGCTCGCAGGCCGAATCTCGAAAGCCCAGAGCCCTTTGAGCAAAGCAGTTCTTTAGGGGTCTAGGGTTTACTTTGTCGTAGTTGGGTAGCACTACATGTGCCTATGGGTACTCAATCCCAAAAAGGATCAGGCTTTTGGGTTTACTTTGTCACAGTTGAGTAACATTTTTCAAATTTATGGTTACTCAAAAACCAAGAAGGAATAGAAGTTTACATATATATATATACATATATCTAATACTATCCCAACCATGGACTAGCGTAGGAATGAGCCCAAAGGCCATGTTGGGCGCCCGTTTGCTGCCATCGGACTTAGGTGGTTTTCTGCTTTCTTGATGCCAAAGCAAAAAGCCTTAACAGAGGGCCTCAATAGATAAAATAGGGATGCCATGGGGGTATAGTATAATATTAAGACCGATAGATCCGATGACAGCCAGGCAGAGGACACAGTTTTCGCATCCATCACCGATGTCTCCGTACCTGGGCGCGCTGTATTCAGACCTCACCCCGCACTCGGATTTTCCATCCGCCAACTTAGCTCGAAACCTGGGAACCCTAAAACCCTAAATCCCTAAACCCCTCAACCCTAAACTACCCCTGAAGCCTAAACCCTACAGCCCTCAAACCTAAACCCAAAACCCCTAAACCCTACAGGTTTGCAGTTATTCACGGCGGGTGTTAATTTTGAGGGGCCTGGGTTTCGGGCTTAACAACCACTTCAATATAGGGGCTTAAATGATTACCAATACTATTTTAAGGGTTGTTTAGCAAAAATCTGGAAAAGTGGGCCTCAACGCCCTATTCTAATTAATGAGGCCCCTATATTCTGCATGCTTAAGCGCGCGCCAATCATGAAGTAGAACCTTCGAGGCACTACTTAGAGGACCGTGGGACCTAGTAAGTAGGGTTGTAAGTAAGGTAACTATAGTTATATCTACTTATCACCCCAATTAGGGTACTTAAAACCCTACTTACTAAGTCCCATGATCCTCCAAGTAGACCCTAAACCCTCAACTAAACCCCATAAATCCCTGCAAGGAACCCTATAGATCCCTTTAGGGACCCCTATGACTGGGAAACCCTGAGCTTCTTTGGGTTATCCGAGGCACGGCAGCCGCCTGCCAACAGCTCCCAGGTGGGGGCAGGGCAGTCATTGGTATTGGGGGAGCTAAGGAGCCAGGGATGATGATAATCCCTATTAAATAAGGAGCTAAAGAGCCAAGGGAACCCCCAAAACCACTGGTTAGGCAGGGCAGTCTCTTTTTCCGGGCGCTGCGGCGTCTTGAAGCCCAAAACCTGCACCCTAATTGGGCACATGTGTTTGGCGGAGGGGCGATGGGTAGAGTCACGCACACTCCGAACATCCCAGACCCCCGGGAGGATCTAGAAAGCAGATCCCCTAATTTGGGGCCTTATACTACTAAGGGTACTTTACAGGAACCCCCTATTAAGGGATCTACTTTTTAGATCCTCCCGGGGGTCTGGGATTGCTCTGAGCGGCTGCGGGTTGAATGGCATGGTAATGTGTGGGGTCTGGCCTCCATTGGGGGCCTTGATAACCAAAATAGGGTTCCTTTATTCCAACCGGACTAAAAACTAAAAGAGATCTACAACGGTACTAAGTCTTACTAAGTATATTAAATATATTATAGGGGCTTCAATACGCACAAGTGCACAAAGACTCGTGTGTGGGTTTTGCTGACATTGACTGCCATGAGCCTGCCAGTCAGTTAGGCAGGAGACAAGAAATCCACGTTGAGGGCTTACAGTAGAAGCCAGAAAGTTGGAATATCATTATCGTAACCCCTTTAAGGTCAATTATGGGGGATCCTACCATAAATCCATATTCCAACTTTCTGGAGTTCCCTTTATGGTTTGAGTTCTGTTCGACCTTGCAGGTGGCCACGCAATTGTCTTGGATGGGGCAGCAGAAGCGATTGTCGAGCCGCCAGCAGAAGCTTCATCACACCCTGCGCCAGCTGCAGAGCATGCGGTACAAAATGATTCTCGGACATCGTGAGAAAGCTTTGCGAGTTTCAGGGGTGACGGACGAGGGGTCTCAATGATGCCCGAAAGCTTCAATCATGGCGAGGCGAACCATGAAACCTTCAATCGACAAGGATAGAAGTTACAAGCCCGGGGCAAGCAAAGTGGAAGCTCCGGTCCGGTAACTTCAATTTCGGCGTCAGGGGCTTCCTTATTGGGCCATTTTGTTTAGGCGTAATGCTACGGTCATTATTATGATGCCCGGTGGCAATTAAAATATTCCCGGGGGCGAATTTCCGGTCGGAAGAGGAGTTCAGATTGCGAAGCCAATCTGCCCAAGCAATTGAGGTTAGAGCCTGGGTCGCAATAATTTAAGGGGTGACATGGGTGACAATTAAAATATTCCGGGCCCTAAATCCCCCAAAAAATTAGGATCCAGGCTAAGCAACTCGAAAAGCTAAATATGATTAGTATTATTATTACTATTATTGCTATTATTACTAATCAGTACTAGCTACTACCGTTACTACTACTATCACTATTACTACTATTGCTACTATTACTACTAAGTAATTATTACTACTGTTGCTACGATTACTACAATCCCCGGACACGGCCGGACGTTTATGATTGCCACCCTGACCCCACACCCTGCCCCAAGACCCCCGGCAAAACAACCTCGGGGGGGGAGGGGCGGGGGAGGGTTATTATTGTGACCGTGATATTACTGTCCCTGATCGCCATCAAGGTGCGCACACGTGCAGGGTCCCCAAACCCAGAGCACCTTGATGTCCTCGGATCGAACTCCGACGGCGTGACGGCCGTGGATGAACTGTCTAAGCTAGCTCATAACAAGCGCATGGTCATCGTTTCCACCATCGAAGCAGAATCTCCTCAGGTTCATCGCATGAGATCGCCAACACTCCGCGAGCGCCAGAGCAAGCAAAGTATCGTAAGCAAAGAGTGCGGCCGCGAAAAGATCCCTCGTCAGCAAGCCCGCTTGCACAGCCACCTGTGCCTACTAAACACAAGCGGTGTCGCCGTGGCCTCTAGAGTTACGACACATCACCACATCTCTGAAGACTCCAAAGCCACAAAGCCATCAACAATGTCGGGTCTCGACCCTGTCATATAGTGGTCGGAATATTTACTCAAACATATCATTGCTTCGGATTTCTTCGTATAATACAGACAGTTTGCTTTACATACCCCCAAAACCCTATTCCAGTCATTCGGGCCCCATATTACACAGGTTCGGTGGCTGCGCTCGCCATGGCGGTCTTGTGTTTCGCAGGAGAAGCAGCCTGAAGAGAAAGACACGGCCAAACCCAGTAAGCCCAAAGCCGTAAAGCCCGGCATGACCTGTAACAACGCCCTTACCCAGGAATGACGAGGCAAAGCCTTGGATGGACTCGGATGCTTCGACTCCTTTATGATCATTGAAACCCCTAACTGCCAGGGGCCAGCAATGCGAGAGGGAAAAACCCAAGGGTCCCCTAACGCAGTGTGAACCTTTATACCTGAGTGTTCTCGTCGATGCTCCCGGGGTCCCTTCAAGGCCAGGCGTCCTTCAGTCGATCCTGGCAAGCTTCCAAAGCTCTGAATGCTGAACCCTTTAGATTAGGGCTATAGGGTTTAGGTTGGGGCCTGGGGCAGTTGGGTAGAAGTAGAAGCTAGGGCTTACAGTCGGGTTTGGACTCTTCATGTGTCTTATATGATGCGCTTTACCCTAAACCCCAAACCCAGAGACTCCAATATCCCTTAATTAAGGAATATACCTTAAATTATATTAAGGATCCTACTATAATTTAAGGTATATTCCTTAATTAAGGGATATTGGAGTCTCTGGGAATCCCTATACAGGCTTTTGAGTTCTTAGGCCGTGGGATCGGGCTTGGGTCCTCTTCCGCTTCTAGACCCACTTGGAGGATCATGGGACTTAGTAAGCAGGGTTATAAGGACCGTAATTGGGGTTATAAGTAGATATAACTATAGTTACCTTACTTACAACCCTACTTACTAAGTCCCATGATCCTCTAAGCAAGGATGGTTTGATCCTCTGGTCCAAGTGGCGCATTCGAGCTGCACGAGTGGTGCTCTCCCAGGCGATGCTGCATTCAATAGCCATCGAACCCCAAGACCCATCTTTCTGAAGCGTATAAAGCGCGGCATCTGCGAATTGCAGCTTTGTTGATGCTGTAACGCTGAACAAATATGAATGGTTCCCCGTGTTCAGTTTAGAAGCTGAAAGCCTAAACCCTAAACCGCCTTCTTCGACGTTTTTGATGGGAGTGGCCGGCCTTCAAAATTTCCCGGACGGCTTTCTGCGAAGAGCTGAAGCTTAAACACAAGAATTGCAAAGTTCTTCAGCCTCCCATGAGAGACTTTGTCGATGTGGGGTTCAGGGTAGTTTTTGAACCTGAAAGACGAGCATCCCCATGAGAATACTCACGTTGGCTAGGCTAGTAAAGGAGAAGGGTCTAAGGTCTAGGATTCAGGGGATTAGGGTTTAGTGCTGAAGGTGTGTTCAGTCAGGCTTCAGAGGTGGACTTTGGGCTTGGAGGGTTTGGTTTCGTGGGGCTCAGAAGCTCAATTGATTCTTCGGCCCGCCTTAACCCGTAATCCCAATTGATCATGAACAGTTGCCCAAGTACGAAACATTTTATCTGTAGATCCAGTCTTTTGCAGGAGGGACTACTTGTGCAGAACCCCATGTTTAGGATGCTTCAGGAGTTCAGTGTTCGCCCTTAGCCCTAAACCCTGCCTATGGTCTCCATTGTAGTTCCTTCTTTTGGTTTAACCAATTATATATTTTGGATCCTAAAAGGTAACCCCCAAAAAAGGAGCTACAACGGGGACTACAGGTGGGTTTAGCCTTCCTCTCGGCCCCAGAAGTCTGATCTCTCCTTTGCCAGGCCTTCGAGAGCTGCATGGGCTTGGTGATTCTGGGCCGCAGAGAAACCCTGAGGGTATCAGAGATCGGGCCTGAAGCTTGACCATAAACGTATCCTTCGCATCCTTGTTGTCATACATTCCTACATTCATTGCCATGTTGAATACTATATATACATATATATGCATGTCGTTTAACATAATAATGAGTTTAAGCTACCTGACATGATTTGTCTTGCAGGTTGTTCATCGAAGCCCTTAACAGACAGGTCTACGGCCGCCTCAACTTTAGCAACATTTGATGCCTGACTCTGCTTGCATTTTCCGTGCATCGCATCCTCTCCCACTCCCCCCCTCACCCCTAAACCCTCAACTTAATAGCTGTGTAGCTATCCTTTCACCTGTTGGTGCTTATAGAATCCGCCCAAATGCAAAAAGTTAACCTGTTTTGGGCTAGGGTACTCAGCCGCTAAGTCACAGTTAGAAGCCCTAAACCCCGAAACCCCAAACGAAAAACGAGCAAAAGCCCTAAACCGTGGCTTTCCTTGCCTTTGGTTAGTAGGGAATGGAGGAATTGGGTACAGCTATAACTAGCATTACTACAATTCTTCCATTCCCTACTAACCACAGGTACAAAAACCCCTATAGATGCCATTATAAGGAACCCCTATAGATCCCTTTAAGGAACCCTATAGATCCCTTTAAGGAACCATTCCCTACTAACCAAAGGGCAGTTTCAGAGCAGCCGAGGATTCTCATCAACTTCGGCTTCATCGTCTTCGAGTCGGATCGAGATTCGAAGTGCTACCCCGACTCTTTCCTCCGCTTTAGAGAGTTTCCCTAAGGGTCCAAAGGACCCTAGGTTACCATTTGGGAGAGTATATGATTATTAGGTACTCGGACCCTTAGGGTTTGGGGCTTACCTAGACCCGATTCTGACTTCCTCATGTAAGTCCTTAAAACAGGTAAGGTGTCTGGGTTTCAGGTAGGGTTGAAGAGCTCGGAACACCTCCCAACCAAGCCGGTCAGACCCCCGTAGAACCTGTCGTAGTTGCGACTACGGCTAATTACGGTTTAGGCCAAGCTTCATTTGGCTAAACCCGTTTGCCAGACGGCCCTTCAGCCAGCAAACCTAGACGCCATCTAATACAGAGGCGCTAATACGCACCTATACTATGGGGGGGGGGGGGTCCTTATTATAACTATAGTATAAAGGGCCTCAAAGCCTTGTTCTAATTATAAAGGCCCCTACCACTCGAGCCTGCTGGTCACCTTATACGCTTCAGCTCTGCTGGGAACCCCGCTGAGGACTATGCTGGCCGGTATGATGCCTGCCCCCAGCGGAGTGAGCTGCTGGAGTGGCTGCGGTTAGCCACTCGGTTTGGGGTTGAGCTGCCTTGATCTTCGGCAATGGTTGGGATAAGCCCGGGAGCCCAACATCATCTAGGTAGGGCTTTGGGACATTTTATATGGCCTCTTATTGGGCTTAAGAGGATCTTGCCTACTAATTTGTTTCAAAGGCTTAAAAAAACTTGTAGTCTTTCCATTAAGCCGGTGATCGGTTGCTCAGAATCCTTGGGTAGTACGGGTCGGGATGTGAGCCGATCCCTGAGGGTGCTCGTGGGCTGGTCAAGAGTCGTAAACCGACGGAATTCGAAACTCCAACATCCTAACCGCCTAAGCCCTGAACCCTAAACCCTGCTTCGTGCGAGCATGCGTGTCGAAACCCTAAACCCCAAACCAGACCTCGCCACCACGGAAGGAAGCTGAGAATCGAAGCTCCACCGCTCCGGAACCCCGCGTCCTACCTCGTCACAACGCAGCCCTGCAAGCCGCAGAACCGCGATTGTCGGCGTAGGTGGGGGAGCCCCTAAACTACCTTGAACATCATGTCAATCGAGTTTTGAAATCTAAAAAAGGGGTTCCAAAAACAAGCCTTGAAGTCTTAAGATCAGAGCCATACCCTAAATAATAACACCTAATGTGAGGTGAACCTCACACTTCTCAGCGTCTACACACTTGAAGCGCTCTGTCGGGCCTTTGTGGAGCGCAACTCGCCGGCTTTTAGGGGCAGGATTTGATTGGTGGGGCTTCGTAGGGTTTAGGTTAGGTACTGCCTCCATACAGTAAGACTCTATAATAGGGCTACTGTTAAGGTCCTAAGATATCTGTACAAATATTTTTCAGCCATGACGGAGTGGGGGCCTCACCCAAGGTTTAGGGTCTTGACATCCCCCACAAAACCGATTTTGAATGCTGAAGGCTTTAACTCTAATGCTGCTGCTGGCGAGGCTCTCAATATTTCTGCAATCGCTGGAATGTGGTGGACCTCCTTGCGGTGCTTCTGGGCTGGCCGACCGTGCTCTCCCTAGGCGGAACTGAGGGCTTGAAGGGGTGGGTTCCAGGGTTTATGGGTATATGGGTTTAGGTGTGTAGGGGTGTTGGATTTATGGGTTTAGGGTTTAGGGGTGTAGGATTTATGGGTTCAGGGTTTGTGGGGGTTTAGGGAGTTCTGGGTATTGTTTTTCGGAGTTGTTCAGGCTGTCCCGAAGGTGCTTCGAGTTTCTGAAACGCTCTCTACCCTGGACGCCCTGTATCCCCGAAGCGCTGGGATTCGGGAATTCCCAACTCAAAGCCTGTAAACCCTCATGAGAGCTGTTGAAACCATAACTGTTTCAAAACAAACGGGATAACCCTAAACCCTAAACCCTAAACCATAACTGTTTCAAAGCAAATGGGATTTTGAGGGGTGCAGAGGGTCGACGAGAATGACCTAAGCCTTTACAGCCGCACCAGGAATCCTTTTCTTAAACCTCTAAGCCGTCGTTAGACCTGTCGATGTCTCAAAACCCCTTCAAAAACCAAACCCCTGAAAGCAAATCTCAAATTCCCCGAAACCCTAAGCCAACTACCCTAAACCCTTAACCCTGGACCCCTACTAAACCCCTAAACCCTAAACCCCTAAACCCTAAACCCTACGGAAGGCTCCGGTAATCTCCACCTCCTGCGCATGGTCCGGTTCGTGCGGCCACTGGACGCTGTTGAAATGACTGCAGGGTGTTTCAGGTAAGTAAGAACGGAGCTATCAGAGAAACCCTGAACCCTAGAGTTCGGAAGGGTTTTGGGTTGAGGGCTTTGGGATAAGAGGGGTTTGGGGGTTGTGTCAGGGTTTTTTAGTATATTCAGTATTGCAATACATACGTTGAATCAAGAGTAGGAGCCCTGAGGAATAAGACAGAATGTTTTTATATGTGTGTGTGTGTATGTGTGTGTATGTATGTATGTATATATATATATGTATATATATATATATATATATATATACATACACACACACACACACACACACACACACACATATATATATATATATATATATATATATATATACATACATGCACACACACACACACACACATACCTTGGTATATTAGGGCCTCGGGACGTAGATGCCCAGCAGAGAAAGACTGCATGTTTGTCTTCGAACCTCTTCTGGCCTTGAAAATGCAGTGAGGTTCCATGTCTTTCCTAAACCTTCAACCTTCACCCCCCCAAAAGCGCCTGGCTTGTCCGAGTGCGAGCGCCGAACCCCTAAAAGCCTATACCTTTTCAGGACCCATTTCAGGAAATCCTTGTCAGGTTTCCGAAACAGATAGGGTTTGGGGGGTTCAGGTAAAGCTTAAACTTATACTTGCAGTCTATACATCGGTCCTACAGGTAACTGTTAAGCCCCTCACCCATCAAGCCGCAAAAGCAAAACTCCAAAACGACGGGTCCTGCGAACCCGCCCGTGTTGGGGTGTTTTGAGTTCTCGCTTTTAGCATTAGGGTCAAGGCAGAAATCGGGTTTCTTCGATCTTCACAAGCCCAGAAGAAACCTAAACCCTAAACCCCTAAACCCTAAACCCCTCAAAGAAAAAACCCTAAACCCCTAAACCCTAATGTAGCCCTCGACAGAGAGGCTAATCCGAGCTCTGCGCGTCATCATCTCAGTGCCAGAGCTGTACTTGCTGGTGACCGGCTTTTCATCCTCCATCAAGGTGCATGGTTACAGTAGAAGCCCAAAAGTTGGAAACCCAATAGCCTCAATCCTTAAGAGTAATGTATAGGGAATCCCAGCACTATTTGGCCTTAATCCGGTTTCCAACTTTATGGAGTTTACTGTAGGGTTTAGGGTTCAGGGTCCATGTATTCAGGCGATTGCACAAGTCCTGATGCAAAAAAAGGGTTTAGGGTTTAGGGTGCATGCTTAGGGCTAGGGGTTTCTGAGCTGCAGGGGTCCGGTAGCATCCTCCTTAGAGTAGGTAGCAGTTGCAATGTCGAGAAGCTGTTCGTTGAGGGCTCTTTCGGAATTCCTTCCATGCTGTCTCCCAATCACGACCCCGCCTTGCGTGTTAGTTTAGGGTTGCTGGATCATTTCCGGCAATATCGCGGTAACGTAATTCGCATCATGTCCTTTGCTGCTCGGATTTGTCGTGCTATTACCTCTTACTGTAGCTCTTGTTGTGGATTTTTATTTGTGGTACTTGGCATTTTCCTGGCGCGAGCTTTGGAACGTTGGGCAGCCCAGGTCAATGCAAAAGTGGCCAGTCCTTTCTCTGAGTTTTCGGTACCCAAGCTTAAACCCAAGCTCACGCTCATGTCGGGTAGTTGTCAAAATTAAGGTCCCTTTTTGGGAACTCTAAATAATTTTTTCCGTATTATAATCGGCACCCAGAAAGGGACCATAATTTTGACAACCACCCATGTAGGTCGGCCGATGCATGCTCGGCATCTCGTTCACTCTTATGTAGGAACGGCTGAAATGAGAAGGCCGGGCACCTCAGGAAAAGCACGAATGCAATGAACTCTTCCGTAGAGTTGGTGGCACTAGGACAGAAGACAAAACTCTTGGTATACACGAGTTTTAGCCACGTCAGCAAACAAACCAGCAAACACACAAACAAACGTACAGACAGACAATCAGCCGAACACACAGCCAAACACAAAAAAAGCACAACCAACCACCGGTGGTTGGTTCATGCCCTAGTCACATCGACATGAGCCCTAAAGCACTTTGCGCCGATAGCTTATGACCGTTAGGATCCCAGTGCGCCTGTACTAAGTTTCGGTTTAGGGTGTGGGGTTTAGGGTTAGGGTTGGGTTTAGGCAAAAGGGTACAAAGCCCGTCACTGTGCCCTGCAGAGGCCATCATTTTCGGTTCCCTGCTTCTGGTGGCTGCCTTGGTGTTCTGGGCCGTCATTGCCGTGGAGGTCCTACATCCCATCATCTCGGTCCTCCCCTATCCCGACTGTGGCTTGGGCCAGAAAGATGTATTTTTGTTTGGATTGTTGGGGTGCACTAATCGGGGGTCTCTTCGTGCCAGGGTTCTAGTCAAACCTAAGGAGCCCGGTATAGCAGCCGCCGTTGGAGAGCCCTGATACAGAGCCGTTGAAGCCCTCATAGGATGCTTTGAGATCCCTCCTCGGCATCCGTGCTTTTCTGTAACCACCAGATCTGATCCGGGGCTCCATAGCCTAATAGTAGAGTAGGGAACCTTTAACCTTTTTTGGGTAGTTTAGTCCCTATATATTTCCTATATAACCAAAAAGGTTAACCTTTAGTTCCCCATGATACCCCACAAGTAGGGTAGTAACTGGAGTAGGGATTGGCCGAGGGTGGATGGTAGTGCATTGGTATGGGGACTACTGGGATGCCTCTGTTAGTTGTTCAGGCCCGTGCAGTATGGGTTAGAAGGGTCCCCCACCCTGTAATAGTGGTGGTTACGGGGTCGAAGTCGACCGCTGCGTTTTGCATGCTTTAGGAATATGCTGAGAATTGTGTGTGTGTGTGTGTATGTGCGCAGTATCAATCTTTTTATCTATAGTTTAACTATATCAGCTCTGTCATCAACATTAACATCTATATAATTTCTGTATTGCGTGTCACATTGTGCAATCATTAGGTTGATGTTAAGCTACATAACCAACGATCAGTTAGGACTACATCATCTATCTTATTAATAGCCCTACCAATCTTAACAGGTGCGATGCTTCACTAATTAAGGTTATTAACAGATGTGCACTTAATACAATAGCATCTGGTTCATATTTGGAGGTGATGCTATGTTCTATCAATGTTTGATTTAGTTTTTTGGGAATCCAGAAGTCTACCCCTTCCAGCATTCGATAATCAATAGTTAAACAATAACTGGCTTATTGCATGTTTAGTGTCTTTTTTAACTTGTCTATAATCGGATAACTTGAGCTATGAGGCTATGAGCTGTCTTTGTCTATTAGGATAAATTCGTTTGGACACATCATATGTTTACAACTAGTATGCAACAGTAATACAAGAGCTAACTTTACAGGTTAATACCTTGGTTATATTATCATTACCAACTTGTTCGTTACGATCATGTAGTTGGTATTCCACATCCCTGGACAAGTAATGCATGTCTACTGATACTATTTCACAACTAATGTTAACTGTTATAGTATATCTTTCATATAGTCTTTTTTCAATAGGTGGTTCAACCGGTATTATACTTGGTAATTAGTGCTGCTATTGATATAGATTCTCATGACTCTTATTATGTTGTTGCACTTTTTCATTATGTTTTACCATTAAGTACAATCAATGCTACCCCATTAGGACTATTATATGTATTGGCTTGTGCAGTATTCAAACGACTCACTGAACGGCTAAATGTAGTGGCATTGTCATGAATGGTCTAGGATAGCTGTGTGTAGAGGTTAGTAGAGTGCAAGCCTAAGGAGATTACTTAATATAGTGGTTGGAATGATACTAGTTCAGTTGGTGAGAGGTTGCACGTTAGTTTCATTTTGTATCACTACAGTCCTTTCCAACCAAGATAGTTTAATAAGTATTGAGGAGGCCACCGGAAGCTTGTCATGAATCGCGACTGCTGTGCAGATATGAGTCACCGGAAAATAGAACTAGGTTTTACTAGGCTTGAGTACGGAACACCGCGAATCACAAACTGTGTACGGCATGAGTGAGACCAGTGATGCATGAGCGATATATGTGATGCAGCACGCGACTGACACGCATCGGCTTCTTTTGGAATGCGCAGCGATTCATTGAACTGTCTGTCACGTAGCCAATGTGTCTCTAAGCGTCGAAACCTAAAAACCAAAACCTCCAAAACCAAAAAAACAAAACCAAAAAACTAAAAAAAAAAAACACAAAAACCATTCTTTCAGAACTCTCCCATTTGTGTATATTTCTGATGTTATTCTGGAAGAGCACTGAAATAATGTTTTTTGTTTTTTTTTTGATTTTTTTGTTTTTTGGTTTCGTTTTTTTGGATTGGGTTTTATAGGTTTGTTAAAGGAAAGGGGCTGGTGTTTCTTAGGGCTTGAATTACGACAACGCCCTTAAGCGCCAGAGTTGATAGTGATGTCGTGGGGGAGGCGGACCTGAACTGCGCAAAACGCAGTGGTCGAGTTCGGCCCCCGAACCGTGGTGGACCAATAGTGGTATAATCGGAATACAATAGGGCCCTAATATAATCCGTATAGTCACTATTACAGGGTGTGGGCAGCTTCTAAAGTATGCGGTCTTATGTCTTGGGCTTTTGCTCCAACTCAAGGAGACTTTGTAGAACGATGCTTTTGGGGTCCGCAGGAAAAGGTTTGTTCCTGTACTGCCTTGATTGGTCAGGTTGGTGGGGCAGGATGCAGTTGGGAATGAAGGGGTTGGTGTATGGTACTGGCGATTGCGGGGCTCAGTGTGTGTTGATTACAGAGTTCGTTTTAGGCATCACAAACACAGCCAGGTGAAGAACTTACTCAGTAGCTTTCACAAGTGAGCTACAAGTGCCAGATGCCCGTATATGTGCAACCCTCCATACTTGTGCTCCGATTGACGTGCTTACTCCTGCTAGGGTTACGGTCTAGTGGCGATCGGCTTGTTGGGGTTGGTCCTTGAGTCCAAGAAAATAAGCTCCTAAAACCGGATGCATCGTAGGACACCGATGCCCTGCCTGATGTTATCCACCTCACAAGTCCCCGTCAGACCAGCATTAGAAGTCCTGCCTAGACTTGTCACCGTGTACGTGTCAAGGCCCTTAACGGTTCGCTGCTTGCTTGCCGTTGTGCCAGCGATAGCAGAAATAAGCAAAAATTGAACTGTAAGGGTAACAGTACCGGAAATCCAAAAGCGACCAGTAATTGCAGTGGCAATAGGTGTCCAAGACTTGCGATTCAGGGTTGTTTCCTGGCAAGAACCAAGGACCTCCGAAATGATCAATCAAGCCCCTCTGTAGGTGGAAACTGTTCCGCTGGATTCAGCGGCATCTTCGCCGCGACAGTTACGCTTTTCCAGCAGATGGTCATGGGAGATGCATGGGGTGCGCTCTTTGCCTGCATCAAACCTTGCTGAGTAGCTGAGTAGGTAACCTTTAATGAACCTGTTGGGGTTTATAGGATCCTACTATGATTCAAAAGTGCAATCTTTCTTCGGCTAGGATACTCAGCCCGTAAGCTTGACAAACGAACGAGTGCAGGCGAAATCCAGCCTCAAGCCCGCCTTGCATTGCTGCGCCCGGAAAGCACGTCTGGCTGAGAACAGCCAAGGATTTCTTTGCCACTGATTGAGGCCGCAAGAAGCTCGAGCTTCACTTGGGTGGTTGTCAATATTAGGGTCCCGTTTTGGGTCCATATCATAATACGGCACCTAATATGTAGGGTACCCAAAAAGGGACCATAATTTTGACAACCACCCACTTGTATGTTTGGAGTGAATTTCCAAGTAGGAAAATCGGGATCAAGGAGCGGGTCGGTGAATTGATAGGGGCCAAAAAAGCACATAAGCATAAGCATTTTATAGGGATAACTCTACCTTATTGGGCTTCATTATGAGGGGGATTCCATGAGATATCCCTATCCTAAGTTGTGCTTATGTGCTTTTTTGGGGCCCTGCAATGACTGGAAACAACCCTGATAGGGCCAGGTGCGAAGTGTTCAAATCAGGAAAATGTCTGGGTCTCTCACAGGCGTATTCGACCTCTAATCCTGAAGCGAGCACTTTGTAAACTAGTTGCTGACCAGTCAGGTGTGCTGCTACTCCTCGTCCTGCTACTGATACATACTGCTGCTGCTACTACTACTACTACTACTACTACTACTACGGCGACGAAGACGGTCTGTCCGGCAATTGTGATCTCAGTGTTCAGCCCAAGGCAGTGCAGCAGCATCCAGCGGAAGATAACAAGCATTCCCCATGTACCCCACTTGTCAGAGCTCCAGGAATGCTGCTGACTTTGATAGTGACGACCCAGCCAGCAGCGTGATGCTGCAGTCTAAGCTTTACACTGTAGAAAGTGGATGTACGTAGTCGCCGAAGCAATCCTCACCCCAGGACTGCCACAATTTTCGACAGGTCATGTTTAAATTAGTACCAGGCAAGGACATGGTCATCCGAAGCCGCCAAGCCCTTAAGCCAAACACCTTGGGTACGGCCCCCACTCAGTATCAGTTGAATAGTACTCATAATATATCTCTTGTTTCAGCTGGGCGGGTGGCAAAAAATATAGATATATTAGGACCCTAATCGTAGCCCTATTGAAGACTCTTACTGTAAGGGGGCCGTACCTAACATACACCCGCAGCTTTAAGCTCCTCAACTTGAAAAAAAACCGGCAAACACAAACCCTAGCCGCTGCCCCACTAGAGTTCAAGGCCCGGCAAAGAAGTGAACTTCCCACCAGCAGTCCCAAAGTTCATCGCCCTAGGGCTTCTAAGGTTTAGGGGTTGGGGTTTGGGGAATTTGGGGTTTAGGGTTACTGTTCTAACTGTCAAGGCCTCTGTGCTAGTTCTCTTTACTGGAAGTCGTGTAGAGGCGGCGCCATGGACCTTCCCTGTCCTCTTCGTGATGATGATGACGGTCTCTCTGGGCGCCATGAATCTCATCCTCGCCGTGATAGCAGCTGGCTTGCAAACCCTAAACGCCCGAAGCTCCATCATTCCGGCATAGTTGAAGGGCTCAGAAAGAAAGCACAAAAGTGTCAGCGTTTCTTCCCACCGCCTAGACCGGAAGGGTCATCTTGGGGGCGACAGGAGGTTTGAGATGAACTGTCCTTTTGCTTTCAGCGAATGGATGGCGTATTGGGGTTCGGGTCTTTACGGAAGGCATGCCTTAGGGTAGCGTCATTAGCCGCACTCCCCGGAGGCGCAGCATATGGAATCCCTGTTTGAATCACCCTTGCATTGAATGCATGTTGCATTATCTCGCGTTTAGTGCTGCATATTTGTCATGTTGTTTCGTCTCAGGTTTAATTTCAGGTCACAAGAAACATGGGCTTACGATTCTTTGGTTTGTCCATGCTGCCCTTTGCATGAATAAATGGGTCCGGTATACCCAGAACCCTCATGCCCTGGCATGTTAGTAGTTGTAGCTGCAACTCTTTATTTCTAAACCCCACCTGTAGCCCCCAAAACCAAACTTTTTCAGGAAGTTGAACGTAATTAGTCAGGAACCTCAAGGTAGGGTAGGGCTTTCGGGCTACAGGCAAAGTAGGAACCGGATTAAGAAACACTAGTGCGATGACCCCCAATATAGTAGGACTCATATAAGGAGCCCCAATAAAGACCAAGGTGTCTTAATCAGGTTCCTACATTAAACCCCTAGACCCCTAAACCCTAAACCCCTAAACCCTAAACCCCTAAACCCCTAAACCCTAAACCCTAAACCCTAAACCCTAAACCCCAACCTCTAAACCCTAAACCCCTAAACCCCTAAACCCCTAAACCCCTAAACCTCTAAAACCCTAAACCCCTAAACCCCCTGGATTGTCCGAGTGTGAGCGCCGAAACCCCTAAACCCCTAAACCTCTAAACCCCTAAACCCCTAAACCCCTAAACCTCTAAAACCCTAAACCCCTAAACCCCCTGGATTGTCCGAGTGTGAGCGCCGAAACCCCTAAACCCCTAAACCTCTAAACCCCTAAACCCCTAAACCCCTAAACCTCTAAAACCCTAAACCCCTAAACCCCCTGGATTGTCCGAGTGTGAGCGCCGAAACCCCTAAACCCCTAAACCTCTAAAACCCTAAACCCCTAAACCCCCTGGATTGTCCGAGTGTGAGCGCCGAAACCCCTAAACCCCTAAACCTCTAAACCCCTAAACCCCTAAACCCCTAAACCTCTAAAACCCTAAACCCCTAAACCCCCTGGATTGTCCGAGTGTGAGCGCCGAAACCCCTAAACCCCTAAACCTCTAAACCCCTAAACCCCTAAACCCCTAAACCTCTAAAACCCTAAACCCCTAAACCCCCTGGATTGTCCAAGTGTGAGCGCCGAAACCCCTAAACCCCTAAACCTCTAAACCCCTAAACCCCTAAACCCCCTGGATTGTCCGAGTGTGAGCGCCGAAACCCCTAAACCCCTAAACCTCTAAACCCCTAAACCCCTAAACTAAAACCCAACCCCTAAAAAACCCCCTGTATTGTCCGAGTGTGAGCGCCGAAACCCCTTAAAACCCCGAACCTCTTCAAACCCTAAACCCCTACCCCCGGATTAGTCCCGAGTGTGAGCGCCGAAAACCCCCTAACAAACCCCTAAACCTCTAAACCCCTAAACCCCTAAAAAAACCCTACCTCCTAAAACCCTAAACGCCCTAAACCCCCTGGATTTGTCCGAGTGGTGAGCGCCGAACACCCCTAACCCCTAAACCTCTAAAACCCTAAACCCCTAAACCCCCTGGATTGTCCGAGTGTGAGCGCCGAAACCCCTAAACCCCTAAACCTCTAAACCCCTAAACCCCTAAACCCCCTGGATTGTCCGAGTGTGAGCGCCGAAACCCCTAAACCCCTAAACCTCTAAACCCCTAAACCCCTAAACCTCTAAAACCCTAAACCCCTAAACCCCCTGGATTGTCCGAGTGTGAGCGCCGAAACCCCTAAACCCCTAAACCTCTAAAACCCTAAACCCCTAAACCCCCTGGATTGTCCGAGTGTGAGCGCCGAAACCCCTAAACCCCTAAACCTCTAAACCCCTAAACCCCTAAACCTCTAAAACCCTAAACCCCTAAACCCCCTGGATTGTCCGAGTGTGAGCGCCGAAACCCCTAAACCCCTAAACCTCTAAACCCCTAAACCCCTAAACCCCTAAACCTCTAAAACCCTAAACCCCTAAACCCCCTGGATTGTCCGAGTGTGAGCGCCGAAACCCCTAAACCCCTAAACTCTAAACCCCTAAACCCCTAAACCCCTAAACCTCTAAAACCCTAAACCCCTAAACCCCCTGGATTGTCCGAGTGTGAGCGCCGAAACCCCTAAACCCCTAAACCTCTAAAACCCTAAACCCCTAAACCCCCTGGATTGTCCGAGTGTGAGCGCCGAAACCCCTAAACCCCTAAACCTCTAAACCCCTAAACCCCTAAACCTCTAAAACCCTAAACCCCTAAACCCCCTGGATTGTCCGAGTGTGAGCGCCGAAACCCCTAAACCCCTAAACCTCTAAAACCCTAAACCCCTAAACCCCCTGGATTGTCCGAGTGTGAGCGCTGAAACCCCTAAACCCCTAAACCTCTAAAACCCTAGACCCCAACCGGAAGGTCGAGCGGGCCGCGCAGGGGCGGGACAAGGACCAGGAGCGGAAGATCAAGCAAAAGGAGCGGAGCTGGGAGTTCTGGAGGATTTTGATTTTTTTTTGTGGGGGGGGGGGGGGGGGGGGGGGGGGGTTGAGGGATTAATGTGGCGGTCGGTTTAATAGTGGGGTACCCTGGGTACCCCCCCCCCCCCCCCCCCGACCAAAAAGTTGCGGTCGGTTTAGTATGGAACCGGTAGCCCCGGACAGGGGTCAGGGGTCTGAGTGGCATTGGGAGGTGCCGGGGTTTGGGGGCTGGCTTGGGTGCAGGGTC
Organism: Symbiodinium sp. CCMP2592; assembly: GCA_905221615.1. Classification (NCBI taxonomy): domain Eukaryota; class Dinophyceae; order Suessiales; family Symbiodiniaceae; genus Symbiodinium; species Symbiodinium sp. CCMP2592. Next base: position 2,099,204 of record CAJNDT010003334.1, on the reverse strand, counting down.
TGCGGTTCTGGGCGAATGCGCGGTCGGGGGGGTCTGGGGATCACCAAATGCTGGAAACCAAGCCCCGATCACTCCAAGATTACTACCAAGACTAAAAACCTTTCATTTTGAACACTTTTGCCTCCCTAACCTACACTCCCACACTCCCACCCACAATCGACCACGTATGAAGCTTGGTGCGGTACAATAATAGTACAGTAGTACAATAGTAGTACAGTAGAAATAATACAGTAGTAGTACAGTAGTAGTACAATATAGTGCAGTAGTACAATAGTAATACAACAGTAGTACAGTGGTAGTACAATAGTAGTACAGTAGTAGTACAATAATAGTACAGTAGTACAATAGTAGCACAATAGTAGTACAGTAGTAGTACGATAATAGTACCGTAGTACAATAATAGTACAGTAGTAGTACAGTAGTAGTAGAATAATAGTGCAGTAGTACAATAGTAGTACAACAGTAGTACAGTGGTAGTACAATAGTAGTACAGTAGTAGTACAATAATAGTACAGTAGTACAATAGTAGCACAATAGTAGTACAGTAATAGTACAGTAGTAGTACGTTTATAGTACCGTAGTACAATAATAGTACAGTAGTAGTACAGTAGTAGTACAATAATAGTGCAGTAGTACAATAGTAATACAACAGTAGTACAGTGGTAGTACAATAGTAGTACAGTAGTAGTACGATAACAGTACAGTAGTACAATAGTAATACAGTAATCGTACAGTAGTAGTACAATAGTAGTACAGTAGTACACTAGTAGTACAGTAGTAGTACCACAGTAGTACAGTAGTAATACAGTAATAGTACAGAAATAGTACCAATAAGCAAAGCATAAAGCCAGTGAGCACATTCCCCCAATAAGCAAAGCATAAAGCCAGCGCCTGAAACCCTAAACCCTGAACCCTAAACCTTAACAAACCCTAAACCCTAACGAATCCTAAACTCCTAAACCCTATAACAAACCCTAAACCCTAAGCCCTAAACCCTTCCAAAGGGGGGTCGGTCCAGATTCGACCCAAAACTTAATTTTTTATACAAACTTTAGTACTGGAGAGGCCTCTTTTGAGCTAGGGTCCAATCCCCGATTCGGCGGTTCACCCTAGCAGCCCCCCAGCCCCCCCCAATAATCAAGGTATAGTAGAATAGTAGTACAGTAGTAGTACAGATTTTCATTCCTGACGCCCCAATAAGCGAAACAATTCTGCAAGAGATTTTCGGGCTTCAGGGCCAGGGTTTTAGGGTTGGGTGGGGGTTTGGGTGGGGGTTTAGGTCGTGGCTGCCTTAAGATTGACCATCAGCAAAAAGCACAGCCCCGCCACCAAAAAAGCCCCCCCAGCCAAAAAAAACGCATTAATTAGACCGCCCAAATTTTTGGTACCGGTCGGAATTAGCCCCGGAGCCGACGCATTAAAGGAGCCCATATTCCTAAACCGGCCGGCACATTACTGGTGATTACTGGTGTGGGGTGTGGCTTTCAAGTTTTTGGGTTTAGTAAGGCTTAGTAAGGCTTAGTGATTAGTACTTGTTTCAGGCTTTCGGGTTTGAGGGTTGCGCCTGTAGGACTTAATTTTGCTAGGTTTACTTCAAAGTTCGCGGTTGCTTGCATACAGTGTGATACGTATACTGCTTTGTGCTATGTGTTTAAGCATGCTTGAGGTGGCTTTGCTTAACCCTTTGAAACGAGGCATACGCGGCAGAACTATCGTGTTGGTGTTTTCAGGTTTGAGTGGCTAGCGTGGCAAGTTTGGTCCAACCATTTCAATACATAGACCCGACAAGGCAACACCAAAAAGAACCTACGATGGAGACTGTACATGCTCTGGGGACCTAAATGTCCTAAATAATACATACCCTAATCATTCCGAATCACAAAGCCGTCGGGGCTCGCATCCTGTGTCCTCAACCCTTATGTCTAATTAAATGCCTCGCCTGGATTGTCCGAGTGCGAGCGCCGAAAGCCTAAAGCCCTATATAAACTCCAAACCCGAAAGCCTTAAACCCTTTGGCATTTTTTTCCGCGTGGGGGCGTTGCTCGTTCCGACGAAGGGCCGGAAACTCCTACAGTGGTTTTGGGGTTTGACTGAACACTATATCCTATCATTATGTCCTTCACCCTAAATCCTTAAAGCCTCAAAGCTTCAAAGCCCTTGTCAAATTTGCCTTGACATCCCCTTTATGAACTCCAGAACCCTCCTTCGTATTCCGGCCTCTCTCCTAGACCCTAATCCAGGAGGAAGAAAGGTCAAAGAACATGATAGACCTGGCCGTGCTATGTGCCACGATGGATGAAGACAACAGTGGATCTTTGTCCCTGGTAGAGATGCATCTTGGTTTGGAGGTTTATAGGGCTCAGGTCTTTTGATTTCAGGCTTAGGGATAATGGCCGGGTTTTGTGGAGGCCTCGCGCAAGTTGTGGGGATCTTGAGCCAAGCGGAAAGGAGAGGTTACGTCTAAAGTAGCTTTCTATAGCTTAGATAGTGAACGGGGGAACTTTAATCTTTTTGGCCTTATATATTTGCTCTATCTTAGAAAGATTGAACTTTTTGGGGCGCGGTTGTTGAAGAAGAGAGAGAGGGGCAATGCCTTTGGAAAACTAGCGTTGTCCTATTACCCAAACTGCGGAATCCCACACCTTCCTTCTCCGACACACCCTAAACCCTAAACCCTGGAGAAAGGAGCTCAACAAAAAATCTAAACCCTAAACCCTAGCATCAGCCGTCGGCCTGGCGAGCCCAATCAACATCAGATCCTGTGGAAATGCAAGGCCCAGGACATCCCATTAAAGCAGGGTTTAGGGTTTCGGGTCCTCGATTTCGCCGCATATACTGCTCCGAAAGCCCTATAAGGCCGCGGAAGCCCTAGCCAGGAATAGATGACCCAGCAGACTGTTACAAACACTTGTCTCAATTAACAGCATTTCGGGGCCCATCATAGTAAGTCTTTCAAGCAGGGACCCCAAGGAATGATATGGGGGTTTCCGAAAATAGGGGCCCCTAATATAGTACCCTAAATAATAGGATCCTTATTATATATAAGGACCCCAAAATAAGGTACCCCTAGTTTTCGGAAACTCCCATATAGGTCAATATTTATTCCATGCCTTAAACCTAAGCCCATGTTAAGAACCCCAAGGAATGATATCGGTAAGTATCTGCCCCAAGCCCTAAACCTAAGCCCTGGACCTTAAATCCTAAAGCCCTAAAACCTTAAACCCTAAAACCTTAAACCCTAAGCCCTAAACCCTATTAAAACCATGTTAAGTCACCATGTTAAGTCTTTGTTGTCCGAGAAGCCCTGCTAAGGCTGCACGGATACGATCGTAACGAGGAGTTTCGGAAACTCATGCAGGTGATGGAAACTTGGCTTTACCTCAGCCTAGACCCCCTAAACTACCATCTAGCTAACCATTGATATTGCAGGAGCTAAGGAGCCAGGGATGATGATAGTCCCTCCTAAAGGAGCTACAAAGCCAAGGGAACCCCAAAACCACTGGCTAGCTAATCTACACCCAAAAACCCACTATTAAGGGGCCATAGGGAGACTATTTGAAGGGTCCTTGGGGGGTCCTGGAGGTGAACTCCACATTTCGGCTTGTAGGTTTAGGTCTTCGGGTTTAAGGTATCGGGTTTGAGATTGAGGGTAGGAAGTATTTAGTCACCAATATTACCTGGTACTTGCACATCTCCCTTGTGGTAACTGTTGCTGGAAGGAAGGTTTGCCTAAGTTCAGGCTGGGTTGGTGCGTACTACAGTGCTAAACCCTAAACCCTGCGAGTCTGGGGTTTCGGGGGTTTTCGAGTTTGGGTCTGAGAAAATCTGGGCCAAAAGTCCCGAGCTTCACTATCTTTCGGTGACCGTGAAGGTTCAGATACCGCTCGGACAATTTTGGTTTTTCGCCTTTTCAATGCTTGAACCCCCCGGGGCTCAAGCCAAGAGCTTGCCGGGTGCTACAGGGCATTATTTGCGTGGAATCACACGCTCATGACCCACTCTAGGAAGAATTTTTCGGGGGGTGTGCCGTAGGACATCAAGTGTGGACGAGTTGCTTATGGCGCCACTTGTAACCCCTGATATAGAGGCCCAAAAAAGTACCCTACGCCAGTCTGGAGGTTCCTTTATTATTGTAAGTATACTATAGTTGGCACCAAAGCCCTATTCTAATTATCAAGGCAGCTGTATTAGGGCAGGGAACTCCTACCCCGAAAGGATCAGAAGTAAGTTCGTTTAGGGTAGCACAGGACATCAAGCGGGATGACATGCAAACCATCTTCCGCGTCCTCGACAGCGATGACTCCGGTGAGGTGCAACGTCTAAGCCCTCACCGAACTTGTTGATTGTCGTAGCGTACGATTTTGGCAGGATGGCTGTTCGGTTGCCGGAGCCACTGGCTTGCTTCAGCATTCGGGAAGTGGGGGAGGGGTTGAAGTTTAGGTGTTTCTGGTTTCCGTGTGAGGGTTGAGCTGTGTCATTTCTCGTTTCATCAGGGATCCCCTTGCCTGACATGCAGCTGCGGTCATGGAAACAGCAAGCGTTTCACATCTCTGGTTTTTTGCTGAAAGGAGCAGGGGACTTAGCAATGTGTTCGCTGGCTTCTCTGACCTTTAGTCAGTCCCTCAATCGTATCTAAGTACCATAAGGAGCTTGAACAGTTGCTTAGTGATGTCATTATTCAGGGCTCCTTTTTGTGCTTATACAATCCAAAGCCCTGTTTGTTTATTACCTCAAGGGTCCAAGTATCCAACAATCATATACTCTCCAGAATCCTAACCTACATAACTATTGTCCTAAAACCGAGCACCTAACTATTGGATCCTTTGGACCCTTGGGGTGAAGACCCCTACATTGCGCTAGTTGGGGGACGGTTCTTGGGGTGTCAGACCCTGCCCCTAGACCCTCATTCCTCGATGTCAGGTTTGGGGTTTCTGTACGGGTTATCTTCAAGGTTTCAGAGAGGCCTTCTATGAGGATTCTGTAACGGCTTCTGTACTCTAGTGCTCTTGTGAGCTAGTTTCATGTATCATAGAATATTCAAACTCCAAGGTGGTACTAAGTCTACTCTGTAATTATTGTTTCAAGGCTGCTTAAGTGCTGTAAGAGTCGGCAGGGGGACGAAGTTCTAGCAACAAAACGCAGACCAGCGAGCAGACCGTCTCAGCGTTAGCCCTAAACCTGCAATCCTGGGGTTCATTCTTCAGAGTCGAGGGTCCCACCCCTCGAGCCCTGAACCTTAAAGCCGCGAACCTTCTAATGGCTCTGAACCCTCAACCCCTCCACCCTGTAAACCTCCGTACCCTGAACCCTCAACCCCAAACCGTAAACCCTGAACCTAAACCCGCAAAGAAATCCCTTAAAGGAACCCTTCAAGAATCCGTAAACCCTAACCCCTATAATTCCCATCACTCGGAAGGTGTCTTACTTCGAGTTCTGCCAGCATCTGGGCAGCTTCCTCGAGCGAGATCCGGTGGTGATGCACTCCTTGGTGAAGCGCGCAAGTCGGTTTAGGGACTGTTGAGAACTACCTATAGTCTCCATTGTAGTTCCTTTTTGTGGTTTAACCAATTCTATATTAGGGATCCTAAAAGGTAACCCCAAAAAGGAACCACAATGGAGACTATAGGTAGGATAGTAGGGTTCCTCTTGAGGGCATGGGGTTCTGTAAAAGGGTTCCTTTTTTTAGAGGTACGTTGGGGATCTATACTACGAGGGCTCCCCAGTAGTAATGACCCTTTTGCCCTTTGTTTTGAGATCCCCTTGTTAAAACCAAATAGTAGGAACAAGGGCACCCTTATTATGAAGGGGTTACTGGGGAACCTTCGGGAGTTCGGGGTTTCTGGTTTACGGTTCGCGCTCTTGGGCTTATGTGTGAGGGTTCAGGGCTTGAGCGTTTATCAAAGGGGAAAAGGAAGGACCCTTAATGGGGACCCCTACCCTACAATGGGCTATATAATGGATATATAATAGCTATATTAAGGGTATTTGCCTAGGGGTCCTTATTAAGGGTCCCTCCTTTTACCCTTGGATTTTTAGTCAGTGCTTTCAGCAGAACGCTTGGTGCAAGGAACCCTGCAAAATACCCAAAGTTTGTGGCTTGAAGCCCTAATGTGGGAGCCCGATTAAGAAACCCTGGGCCTTTAACCACCAAAATAGTAGGATTCCTATGAAGAACTCAATCAAGGCCCAAGGTTTCTTAATCAGGTTCCTACATTACCCTGCAAGGCGGTAGGTGTCGGTATGACTGAACAGGTTTTCTATCATGGAGCTCAGAAAGTTGACGCTCAGCTTCAGTTGCGGTGTGTGTGTGTGTGTGTATGTGTGTGTGTGTATATATATATACATATACATGGGAGGGTGTGTGAGAGGGAGCGCCCGTGGGTGTGTTTAACTGCCGTTTGCCTTTTGTTCCCATCTGGACATGCCGGACTTAGTAAGTAGGGTTATAGGTAAGGCAACTAAAGTTATATCTACATAGAACCCCAATTAAGGTACTGATAACTTATAACCCTACTTACTAAGTCCCATGATCCTCCAAGTAGGACCGAGTACCCGACTGTGGGAGTATATTATACAATAATAGTATTCTAACTATTAAGGCCCTTGCATTCGGACCGAGTATCTTTCGGGTTCGATGGTTCGCGACAAGAAGATTTCGAGGATGAAAGAGGATGCGCTTGGAATCCTCCACCTGCACACGAGCCTTCTCCAGGAGCTTCCCTGGAGGTTCAGGATTATTTACAAGGGTTCCTTTAATGGTCTCTTTAAAGGGATCTATAGGGATTCTATAAGGGTACAGGGTTTAGGGTTTACTTGGAGGTTGAGGGGTAGTTAAAAGTGGGGTTGTAAGTCCCCTAATACGGGCTATAAGTATAGTTACCCTGCTTATAGCTACCCTTGAACCTCCATGTAGGGAAGCCTCCTGAGGGGATTTTTGGGCATCAAGGACCCTACCTAATTATGGTCTCCATTGTGGTTCCTTTTCGGGGGTTACCTTGTAGGATCCTTGCTGTAGAATGGGTAAAGCCAAAAAGAGAACTGACATGGGAACTATAGGTAAGCCCTGAATCCCAAACCCGGAACAACTCTTAGCACTAAACTTCCAGGATTTAGGGTTGGGGCCCTAAAGCCCCGAGCTTGATCCCTAAATAAACCGTAACATCTTAAAATTTGAAATCGCGAATGTGCTTGTTACAACCGGAAAAGTGTCTAACAGAGGTTTCGGGTTTAGGGTCCACGGTACGAAGTTTCTGTTGTTGAACTCACTTGTGACACCAGCGGCATACATGGCAGTACTTCGGTCGTTCATTTACGAAACCCTAAGGGTCCATGTACCCAAATAGTATATACTTTGGGCCCAATGTACCCATATAGGGAGTACTTTAAGGCCGATGTATTTACTATTTAGGTACATGGACCCTTATGGAAAGTTTTACGAGGAGATCTGTGGGCCCGAATTGTGTGGGAGGCCGAACAGGGTCCAACACTCCTCAGATTGGGCACTGAAGGACTAAGAGTCCTGAAGCTCTCGATTCCCAAAGCCGAAAAACCCGAATGACCTCAAACTCCACGATCTAAACGGAAAACCCTCTACCAAGATAAAACGAGTTCATAAGCTCTTGAGACTGTATGCGCACCTCAAGCGACACGGTATGCGCTTCATGCGCAGCCCGACGAAGCTTTCTGATCTTCACTGAACAAACGTGTAAACCGCTGAAATCAGACAGCGTGCTTACAGCCTCGTGCGCTATAGATGCCTGAAGCCGCAAATGCCCTATATAGAAAGAGAAGCTGACCTTCTATGGGACGGTGCATTCGATCCTGGAACAGTTTATTCCACGTCTTCTCATGCTACACGGGGACTTATTCGTGGTCCAACTGCTATGTCCAGCTACTGTCGTCGCACTACATGGTTCACTTATCCAATCGGATATACACGTACACAACTTACAACGTCTACCTCAACTCAGCTTGGAGGGCATCCGGGATGATTGGGCACTGCATGTGCGATCCTTGTAGTTTGGTAATTCCGATTTTCTCATTGCATTTCATTTTAGATAAGCGTGCATGACGAAATCGCTATGTTCCGCGTCGCGGCTGACAGGCAACTGAGTCCGTGTGTGAGAGAGAGAGAGAGAGAGAGAGAGAGAGAGAGAGAGAGAGAGAGAAAGAGAAGCTGCGTTTCTCACCGGAGAATATCCACCAAGGTTTAGCACCGGTATAAACATACGGACAATACCCAGTCATACTCACGATGGCAACCATAGGTAAACGAAGGAGGCGTGGCACGAGTGTCGAAAAGTGAGTGTAAGGCACGAACATACATCTCAAACACAGGAATGCTTACATTTTTGACTGATGGGAAACAGAGCTAAGAACAGCATCCACGCCCACGGAAACCGTGACTTACGCTTGTTTTGCTGTCGACTAGCACTACAGCCTGAATCCGAAACCCTAAGCCGCTAAAGCTCGAAACGCTGGACCCAGATCCCAGACCTTAGAAGCTGAGTGGATACACTTTACACTTTTTGGGATAATAGTACCCACTATAAAACTGAAAGTGTGCACTTCTTGGGGTGTTTATGAACTCAGCAACCTATAGACCCGAGCCTAGACACCCTGAAGCCCAAAGCTCAAGGCGTCACCGCCCAACTACTTTGGTTTAGGGTTTAGGGGTTTAGGGGTTTAGGGTTTAGGGTTTAGGGTTTAGGGTTTAGTAAGTAGGTTTCGGGTGTGGGTGTCCCCGCGATTTTTGGACCTCGTGGGCTCCATGAAGGGGGTACTGGGGGACCGGGCACTGAAGGGGAGGCCCAAACTCCGAAATCCTCGCAGACTTTCAGATATTAAGCCCTAAGCCCGAACGCTACACCCTTCTTCAATAGGGCCCAGTAATTGCAGAGGAGCAAAACGAGCTCCTTTCGCGACTCCTCGACGCCTGGCCGAGATGGCTACTGACCTGAGGGTTTCGACCCTTTGTACATTTCGTTGCACCCAATTTTGAAGGCTTTCGAAGCAGATAATCTCTGCGTCGTAGAGGAGGATAGAATGATTTAAAAAAACTTTCCCTAGGGATCAAAACAGCCCGACAGCCTTATGTAGTATGGTCTTTGGGCCGAAGAGCCGTAATACATGAGTCCTTAGATCCCTCGGGTTTGTGCCTTGATAGGAGGATGGCCGGGCTCTGAGGGTAAATCACAAAAACAGCCTGGTAAGGATCAAGGATGACGCGGAAACAGCGTGTGAGCCCGGTTGAAAGCTGAAGCCTCTGGATCCACCCGCGGACATCGAAGTTTGCGCAACGCTACTAGAAGCTGCATCTGTAGACGGCTTCCTCTGTCATGGTTGGGTAACATTTTATTTCTAAGGGTACTTGAACCCAGTAAGGAATAAAAATGGGGATTGTTGATCCTATCCCAACCATGAACTAGGTCCCATGGACTAACTTCTTCATAAAGTGTTCCGATCGAGTCCTGCAAGCTACGGGGCTCATTCCACTGGGCATAAAGCCTTCGAATGCCTGGCAACCCTGGCACCTGAAACCTCAAACTGCTTCCCAGAGGGTCCAAGTACCTAAATAGTAGGGTTTTAGGTCCCAAAATCCATACTCCGAATGGTTTTTGGACCTTGAAACCCTCCTGTTTGGGTACTTGGACCCTTAGGGCTTTTCCTTGCGAGACGGAGAAGGGACGTTAACAAAACTGCAGGTAGTACTTGACAGCCGCGAAAGAACTTAAGCCCCAAACCTTAACACCAACTGACCCTAATCCATGGAGCCCTTCAGAGCCCCAAAAGTAACCCCCCCACCCCCCTGAGGATGACGGCTGCACCCCTGTGCGTTCTGCGAGGGTCCAGGGCGGCTCCTCTGCATTTCCACAAGGCCCGGCTGTTCTCAGGACATCATCAACTATAGTATACTAGGTCCTACCATAATATACCAAAATGTGACCTATAAACGGATTATATACTGTAGTATACGCGATCATACTATGACAGGCTATCATACAAGCGTTGTGGGTGGTACTCCAGGATTGTGGGATTTTAAGGCTTTCGGCTTGGAGTTTAGGGTTTGGGGGGTTCTGGCGTTGTGGTTTGGAGTTGAGGGTTTGAGGTTTGGGGCTTGTGAGGCAAACGGGGCTCCCGTAAGCACTTCATTAATCAATCCAAGGTTGTGGTAGCACCCCCTTGTTCCGTTCAGCGCCAGATGTTATGTGTGATCTAGATCCCCATTCGCACCAAATTGCCGGATGAGGGGCCACATCTTAGTAGCTGAGTAGGTAACCTCTAACCTTTTGTGGTTTATGGAACCAGGGCACAAGCCGAACAAGCAAAATCTCCAAGGAGCTGATGAAGCGACACGCTACTGTAGAGGCCTGAATAATTAGAATAGGGTTGTGGGGGTTCCTGATTATGAGTATATAGTATAATATACCCCCAAACCCTATTCTAATTATTAAGGCCCCTACATTATTTACACCCTGAGAACCGGGAGAGACCCGAAGAGAAAGACTCAAGAAGCAGACGAGGTGTGCTCAGGCGGTAGTAAGAGCAATAACAAGAACAGTCATGGCAGTCATATAACTGTAGCAATAATAAAATGTCGATGTTTATATAAGCGTGCAAGAGGGCCTGAGCTATTGAAAGCCAGGGAATGACTGCGACCTTTCAGGGGGGGTCTCTGGGCTTCTGCGTTGGCTTCTGTAGCGAGGGGGGGGGGGGGTTCTTCTTACAGCTTCTTACAGGTGAGGCCAGGCAATAGTTGGCAGGGGCTGGGATTGCATTGGAACCTAGCCGAAGTGGCGTAATCTTCAATTGGCGTTCTTCTGGTTGGCTCTTAGGACTTTAACTTGTTGGGTTCTACATGAACTATAAAAAGGAGGCAAATAGTTTATTAACTTTTTGGAGCATTTCAGAAGTCAGCCAAGCTCAGTACTGGCTGAGATGTCATAGGTTGCTGTCCAGACCCCTGGCTTCCAGAGAGGAAGGTATTCCGATGCAGCAGGACGAAAAGAGCCCTCAAGCCGAAAGCAACATCCTGACATCATTTTAGTAATGTAGGAACCTGATTAAGAAACACTGTGTCTTTAGTAGGGTTCTGTGTGTGAATCCTACAATTTGGGGATTATATGGCCATGGTTTCTTAATCAGGTTCCTACAGTAGGCTTTTCCCTGGACTGCTACTGGCGGAAGGCGAGTCCTTCGAACTCGAAAAGCACATGCAAGAAGCAGATCAGGAGCGATACGTCTTGTGCCTTGCAGTTTTGAGAAGTGTTACTCTAAGGGCTGGGGCGGTAAGGGTTGCCACCATCCGGGTGACTTACGAAAGACCGCTGCTGGTGTTGAATCTTGGAAAACAAAGTAGGAGTAGTAGGAGCAGGCGTGGGAGAGTTAAGGATGGGGGTAAAGGTGGAGTTGCAGGAATAGTACGGCTTGCAGAAGCGTAGGAGCAGGAGGCGGAGAGGTAGATGTAGCGGGAGTAGGAGGATGAGTAGAAGTGGTGCAGTAGCCGTAGGAGCCATCGTAGTGGTAGTTTTCGTCGTGGTGGTAGCTGCGGTGTTAGTAGTTGGCCTGGTCGGCGATCGTGGTGGTCGTCTTCGCGGTCGCGGTCGTGAGGTTGTCGTGAGGTCGTGGTCGTGCAACAGTGGCAGTGGCCTTGCAGTGCTACTGCCAGTGTCCGACCCAGTTTGCCCGGGTGTAGTGCAATCACTGGTGTGGTCTTAAGAGTTTTGGGACGTCCAAGGCCAGGAAATGCAGGCAGGACCAGAAAGCTTGGAGCGCGCAAACCCTAAACCCTAAACCTTTTTCCTTTTTTGAGATGCCGAGTGTAGAAAATACTGGCAGGGCCAGCTCTCGGGCCGGTTCTACGGTTGATGATATAAATCCTGCATTACCTTAATGGCCCGAGACTATGGGGATTATGGTATACTCCTTATTTCTGGGTAATGCAGGATTTATATCATCAACCGTAGTTTCGGCAATTTCGTATTTCACTGCCGTTAGCATTCCTGATCTCCGCTCAACACGGGTTAGACTCTGGGCGTCATGATTGTTGGGCATGTTGCGCCATGGATGCTCTCCAATCCTTAGTAGCTGAGTGGATGCACTTTACACTTTTTGGGATAATATTACCCACCACAAAGCTGAAAGTGTACACAGTGTACACTTTTTGGGGCTTATGAACTCAGCAACTATGTAGATGCTCTGAAATCAAAACAGGTCAGACCAATGGGCATCATCATCATGGTGGGGCCATGGATGATTTTCACTCCCAGCGGATTAAAGACAAGGTTGTGGGCGGAGCCTAGTACTGGTACCCTAGACCCTAAACCCTAAACCATCCTAAACTCCTGCACCCTAGACCCTAAACCCTAAACCATCCTAAACTCCTGCATCTCTTCTGCTTTTCCCCAAGTCGAAAGCTTGGAGGAGCTCGGTTCGCTCCTGCATCGCGCACGGGAGCCACTGAACAGCACTTGGCAGGAGATTGAAATTTCCTTTAGGGGTACTTAGACATTATTTTCATTTTTTGGTTATTATAATCCCTAAGAAACAGCTAAAATTATGATTTTTGCTAGGGTTCTAAGTTCAGTAAAGTTTCTCTTAGATAGTGAACGGGGGAACCTTGAACTTTCGGGACTTCAATATGAGCTCTATCGTAGAAAGTTTGAACATTTTGGGGCCCGGCTGTTGAAGAAGAGAGTTCTTGGGTTTCAGGTTTAGAGTTGATTAGTAGCATGTTTAGCAGCTGGCGATTAAGGGTTTGTGATTGTCATCGTTATTGTTGCTTAAGAGGACTGTCGGACGTGGGGTGCAGGATTTATGAGGTTAGGATTTAGGCTTACGGGATGTTGAGGGTTTTAATCATCAAGGTCCTGTGTTCTATAGCGCACCCGGAAAACACCCAGTTACCTCGAACTAAACCACCCCCAACCCTAAACCCCAAAACGCCTTTGATTTTTAGGCTGTAAAGCCGTGAGGAACGTATGTAGCCTGGGCCTAGATCAGCGGTTGAGGGTTTAGGAGCCTACGCCTTATCTCAGCCGTGAAGCCTGTCCCTGCCTCACCCAGGTTGCTCGATGGTGTCACCAACAGCTTCGAAGACTCTGCACAAGAAGTCCAGGCCATACTATATCGTGGTCCCAGTAAACAAGTAAGAAATCCTGCTAATCGTCCCTATAAGCATAAACCACAGTCCCACTCAAACCCCTACACATATCAGCGGGCTCTCCACGGCCAAGTGTGGAGAGCCAGCGAAGCCTTTGCGTTTTTTGCAATGGCTAGCATTAGTTTATTCAGATGCCGCCATCAGCAACAAGTAGCTAGACCAAGGTGTTTTCAAAAAAGACGTAGAATATCCTCAAACCTTATAAACTCTAAACCCTAAACCCTACTATGCAAACTACGTAAGACTGTAGCGAAATGCAGAGCCAATCCCCCCAAAAGGAGGCCGTGGGGTCGGATTTTGTGGGAAGGAGTTCTTGCTGGGCTTGTGGGGCCCCGATTTCTTCACTGCTCTTAAGTCAAAGGAGTTATGTCTCATTTCAAAAATTACTTAAGGGGGTTAACAAGAGCATTGTTTTTGTTCTGGTTCTGAGGACGGCTAAGATTTAAGATTTGACTTCCGCTTCTCCTTGGCCCCGAAGTCTGAAATAAGATCCCAGGCATAAGGCGCAATCACGTTTAAGCCCCGGGGTGGTGGATGTATGGCATGATATTCAACAGGCATAGGAGAGCCGGAGGAAGGCATGGGATGTAGGATCTCGAATAGCAGGCCCGATAAAGTTTGAGGTTCGGGTTGTCACCTTGAAGGAGTGGTCTGGGAACAGGTGTTTGCTTTAAGACCTACTTAGTAAGTGCAGAAGTTATGGTGGTACAAGCATGTGCAGTTGATCCAGATGCCTATACTCGGCCACTCAGCGGGGGGTTTCCGAAAATAGGGGACCCAAATATAGTAACCTAAACAGTAGGATCCTTGTTATAAGGACCCAAAATAAAGCTGAAGGTGCCGGATGGGCCGCGAAGAGACCTGAGCGAGCTGCAGGCACTCCTGAATCACCTGGGGGATGCTTAGTAGTACTATAGTCTCCCTAGGAATTATTTTTATTTTCTGTTCATATAAAACACAAGAGATTTAGAAATAGTATTTTTATTATGGTTCCAAGAGGGTTTAGAGTAATCGACAGTACTCCCGAGGGCTCTCCAACGTGTTCAAGCATCGAGACTTCCAACAGATCCCAAGCCCTTTGCAACACAGGGTAAAAGCCGAAATACTTCCAACACTGTTATTGCATGGGGTTCCTGTTCCATTAAACTAGAATAGACCCACAGACCCTAAAAGCCTTTGCTAATTGATTACGACCTTCATGTTCGTCAACTTGTGCAGGCGTCTAAGAAAAGGAGCTCATTTGGCCGAGACGAGGAAATCCTAAACTTTCTGACTGCCTTAAAGCTGGCGGACCTTGGGGGCAATGTCAACATGGGAGGGCCTTAATGAGCTAATAATACGATGTCTGGGGCATTCTTCTACGAGGACAGTGAAAAAGACTGCAAAGGGATGTGATTGCTATTATTGAGACGGCCTGTTAATATCCCAGACCCTAACCGAGAGAGCGCCGCAGCTGAGCAACCCCTGTTCCTGCCATTTAAGCACTAGACCGCACAGAGAGCACTCGCAAATATTGTTATCAAGAATTGTTATTATTGGTATTACTACAGTTTTCATTCGTGTTACGGCTGATGACAGAAATCTTGCATTACCCATAATACGGAATATGCCATAAATCCCATAGTTTAGGGTCCTTTAAGGTAATGCAGGATTTATACCATCAACAGTATCACTACTAGTGTTTTTGCTATGATAAGCTCGAGTGTTGGCATTAGAAGGTCGCTACCATGGCCCAAACCACGACAGCGGAGTCTGGCTTTGATGGTTTTCAGGCTTGTGGTTTTGCGGTTCAGGGATGCGTGACACACCCTGTACCCTCAACCCTCAAATCCTGAACCCTATAAATCCCAGACCTGAGATCCTAAGCCCTACACCCTTAAATCCTAAAGCTTAAATCCCAAGCCCTGAACCCCAAATCCTGAATCCTGACGCCCCTATGAACCCTAGCCTACCGTACACCAACGTGACCAGGAGAACCCACACCGACGGCTAGTGGAGGAGCAGTTTGCAGCTCGCCTGAAGCCGTCCCGAGGGATCCTAAGTAGCTACATCTTGGCGTTCTTCTGGTTCGCTCTTAGGTCTTTAATGTTTTGGGTTTGTATATGAAATATAGTAAGGAGGAGGCTAACAGTTTAACTTTTTGGAGGGGTTCAGAAGTCAGCCAAGACATAGCCATATAGTAGTGTTTTAGGCATAGTAGAAAGGGCCCTAGGTACCCATAGAGTAGAACTTAGGGCTCCGCCAAAGGATCCTAAGTAGCTACACACTAGAAAGGGCCCCTCATAGGTATCCAGGGTTTAGGGTTTATTCCCAGAGGGTCCGAAGAAGCAACATAGTACTGTAGAAAGTAGGGCTTCCATACTTTTCATTATGGTATGGGCCAGTATCCCTCATAAAGGTACTTGGGGTATGCGGGTGTGAGTTGAGACTGCTTACGGGACCCCAGGAATCCGGGAGTCCCCACAGTTCAGCACCTTTAAACCCTAACCCGAAGGGTCCAAAGGACCCAAATAATCAGGTACTCGGCTTTAGGGTAGTAGATATGCAGGTTAGGATCTTGGGGAGTGTGCGATTATTGGGTACTTGGACCCTTGGGGTACTTGGAGGTTCATGGGTAGCTATAAGTGGGGTTATAAGAGCCTTAGTATGGGAAATAAGGATCGTTACCCTACTTATAGCCCTACTTGTAACTGCGCATGAACCTCCAAGCACGCCCTAAACCCTATACCCTTATAGAATCCCTATAGATCCCTTTAAAGGGACCCTTAAACCAACCGCCCCAAGACAAGCGTCAGGTCGGGATAGGGCAGCCTGAGGCCCAAAAGGCCCAAAGTACCAAAAAACCCAGAGATTAGGGGTTTAGGGGTTCAGGGTTTGCATATTTCGAGCTTCGAGGAGAGATTCACTTGTGAAGTTTGCGATCTCTGATTTCAGAGGATTTGTGTCTGCGTGGGGCTGGCACCTAGTGGCGCACAAGTTCCTCCATCCCCTGTACCCAGAGCTCCACACCTGTACACTTTCCGCCCCAGCACTAGTCACTAGTGAAGTTGTAGGGCAGTAGTTTGTAGGAGCCTGATTAAGAAACCCGGGTCCCATAAGCTCCAAAGTAGTAGGATCCATACAAAGAGCCCGAATAAACACCCAGGATTTCTTGTTCAGGTTTCGTCTGGGCAGGGTATGGAGGTGTTATCAGAGCTCCAAGCCCTCAACTAAACCCAAGCTTCGGCCGCTTTGTGAGGAAAGCCTCTGCAGCCACTTCGAAGCCCGCGCCCACGAAGCGGAGCATCTGAAACAGGGGCTCCCCGCCGGCAAGGTTTGAAGGATTTCGGTGCGCAACCCCAAACCCTAAACCCTAAAACCTTGGGAAAATCCTTAAACCCTAAACCCTAAAACCTTGGGAAAAACCTTAAACCCTAAACCCTAAAACCTTGGGAAAAACCTTAAACCCTAAACCCTAAAACCTTGGGAAAAACCTTAAACCCTAAACCCTAAAACCTTGGGAAAAACCTTAAACCCTAAACCCTAAAACCTTGGGAAAAACTTTAAACCCTAAACCCTAAAACCTTGGGAAAAACCTTAAACCCTAAACCCTAAAACCTTGGGAAAAACCTTAAACCCTAAACCCTAAACCCCAACCCTAAAGCCAACTCAGAGTCCCAGAAGCCATGCGTCATAGGGTCCTTTTTCAATCAGAGCGGTATGTGACGATGCGACTCGGGGGTTCTTCTGGGTGGCTCTTAGGAATTTAATCTTCATGACCTACATAATAAGGAGGCTAAACGTTTACCTTTTTGGGGAGTTCAGAAGTCAGCCGAGGTAAGACACACCATAGGCGGCCTAATATGCCATGTTCTTCCGACTAGGCCATTCTAGCAGGCCCTAAACTCCCAAGCCGCCGAAAACCTTGAAAAAGTGAATCCTACGCCAGGGCCTGTCGAAACCCCTAAAACGGTTCTGTTGCCTGAACCCCACGCCCCGCAGAGAGAAAGCTGAATAGATTACGGTATGTTATAATACATACTGTAAATTGTTTCTATATGAAACACATTGTAGAGAGAAGCTCGGAATGTATCCCTGTTGAGGACTATGGAACTCAAGACTTTAATCTAGACGCCGAAAGACATTATACCGATGATATTGCTTAGGGTTTTTGACATAACTAATCAGCAGTATACCCCGAAACCATGTTTTAGCAGCTGTTGAAAGCCTTTATTGATTATAAAGGAGCCCATGTGTTTCCCATGTAGCTTGTGGTGAAAGTTCGACCGAGCCGGTTTCATGTTTCTATTACAGAGGATGCAGTGTGAGGGAGCGCTTCGAAAGTAGGGCTACTGTAGGGGCCTTAATTAGAATAGGGATTTGGGGCCCCTCGTACTATATTTTCATAATAAGGAACCCCCAAACTAGTATTGGTAAATATTTCGGCCCCTATGTTGCTGAAGTACATGTTGCAGCGCATCACGACACAGCAGCTGATGAGGGGAGCACGCCAAACGCGGTGTTGCAGCGCTGTGGTAGTTCATTCCCCCCCCAACAATCAAAGATCATAGCGCAGTATGTGCAATCTTGTGGGCTTACAATTAAGGTTCCGACATGTCGCGCTGGAGTCCGAATGACTGTATGGAGTACGGCCCTAGATTATTGTCTTGGTGAGAGCATCAAGGGTTCAGCGTTTATTGTACTTCCCACCCTGCACGTTTCTCCTAAGTGCTGACTCGATTTCATAACCCCCGAATTAGTTGCGGAGAAAGAGCTGCTGCATCTAACAAGTTAAAAAAGCCACTACACCTCGCAGCAGGTGCCTCCAGATTCAGAAGCGCCTGCAACAAGTGGGGTGCGACGTCAAGGAGGGCCGATGCTCGGACCCAATCAGACTTGCCCAGAAAGTAGAGGAAGAATCTCCGTGCGCGGGGTACAAGGAGGATAAGGGGATCGTGTCGGGGTAGGTATAGATATAGATGCAGCTTGAGATGATATAGGTGCAGATGCAGATGTAGAGGTTGGTGTATGGCTGTACATGCAGATGAGGTATGGATACAGATGTATAGGCACAGATAGATAGCGATGAGGGTAATTAAAGGTATGCATTCATTTCTCAAATGGGTTCACCAGCTGCTGCATAAATAACCGGTTCAAAATCTGCAGGAACTCGGCTATGCCCGTTGCAACGTGATGTCATCGCGTGGTTGTATGAGTAGACTTTACGTTGAAGTCCTGGCTTCGAAGAATAGGATGACTGTCATCTGAGCTGATTCATGCATGTTTTCGGGTACAGGGGCTTCCGCTTGTTTGCAGCTGCCTTCCCAAGCCATATTGCCTTTCATACCTCTTTCAATTTCACTGGGAGGATTTGGTGGCGGAGGGCTTAGACCCAGAGTCTCCATTGTAGTTTTTTGGGGTATAGGGGCCTAAATGTAGCACTGGTTACACCAGAAAAGAAACTACAGCGGAGATTCCAGGGGCTTCTGATCCATTCTTGGGAGAAGCTGTTGGCCCCCAGGTATCCCAGCTGAGCTTGAGGTTCCCAGAGAACCCAATACCCCTTCATTAAGGAACATACCTGAAATTATAGAGGCCTTAATAATATGATTTAAGGCATATCCCTTAATTAAGGGGTATTGGGTTCTATGAGTTCATGATTCCGAAGCAGAGTCCGGGACGCTTAGGATTTCGAAGCCGAAGCAGACTCAATGCCACACCTAAGACTTGAACCTAAACCCTAGTCCTAAACCCCCCCAAATTAAACCTCAACTCTAAACTCGAAACCTAAACCTTGAGCATAAAGCACACACCCAGTATAAAACCCTAAAACCTTGACCCTAATCCCTAAACTTGACAGCCAATCCTACACCCCAAACCGCTGGACCCCTGAACCCCCAGCCCCTCTAACCTAAGCACCCTAAACTCTAAAACAATACCCAAGCCCCCTCACCCCTAAACCTTAAACCTTACCCAAACACCCTAAACAGAGTGAGTGCTGAATCCTAAAATAATACCCAAGCACCCTCACGCCTGAACCTAAACCTGAAAAGCCCCAAACGGAGCCCAGTGCCACACCAAGGAGTTTCTCTGGTCGTCTCGCAGTTTCTGTGATCACCCATATGGGTGGTTCCGAAAAAATGGGACCCTAGAATATAGAATATAAGGTTCCGTTAAAGGGTACCATAAGGGTGCGGTTGAAGGATGTATAAGGGTTATATTAATGGTTTAGGGTTGGGAGTTTCGAAAATAGGGGACCCTAAGGGGACCCTAATACAGTACCCGAGATAGTAGGATCCTTATCATCAGGTAGAATAAGGCATCCCCCCTGGTCTTCGGAAACTCTCATATCGGAGACGAAGCCAAACGCTTTTCGGGGCTTTTGGGCTCTATGAGGGTTTTTATTGAATTCTTATAACCGGGTTTGGGGCTTATACCACTTATATCGACGGTTTTACAGAGTCTTACACAGGTGTTTATAGTGTTGATGGTATAAATCCTACATTACCTTACGAACCCTAAACTATGGGGACTGTGGTACATTCCTTTTTATGGGTAGTGCAGGGTTTCTATCATCAACCGTAGTGTAAGACAGACAGGCTTTAGAAGAGTCCCCGCTCTGGTAGCTACGATTGGGGCTTAAATAATTACCAATACTATTTTGGGGGTTCCTTTAAAAGGGGTCTATAAGGATTCCTTTAAGGGGTATGGTGGGGGTTTAGTATAGGGGCATGAATAGTTAACTATAGTAATTTGGGGGGGGGGCCTTATTCTACTCATAATACAATGGGCACCCAAACCCTATTCTAATCATTAAGGCCCTTTATTATGATTGAGCATTACTGCAGCTACTCGGGGCACTTTTATACCGGAAGGCTCTATGGCGCGTAAATGTGGGGCTTTGGGGTTTTATGGTTTAGGGTTCAGGCGGGATCGGGGCCGTAGGGGGCGTAAGGTTTAGGGTATCGGTGTAGGTCTCACAGCGCAACCTATCCTGATGACGGATTCATCGGTTAATACCCAGACCTTCCAAAATCATTTACTTAAGGAATGTAGCCTAGATCATATTAGGGATTCTACTTTAATGTAAGGTAGATTTCTTAATTAAGGGTCTGGGTACGGCTTCAGGGCTTATAGGCACCGTTTTCAGGCAGGTTGATGCTCTGAACGTCAGTTAGCGCAATCGAATGCAGACGCCTGCTCCCAAAGATATGCGCGGCTTCATGCGACAGTCTGCCTTCAACAGGCATGCCAGCACTGAGGTTCGAAACCGGATTCTTGCGTTGTTCAATATCTTCCAAGGCAAGGGCAAACAACCCTTCTTTCTGCATTGCAAGTCAGACGGTGAAGCTTCTGACGTGCCATGGTTTGGAGAACACAGACTGCTGTTGGTGTGGTGTTTCCATCAGCTGCGAACGGGGTACCTCACGCTAAGCCCTAAATCGGTGAGCCTTTCCAAAAAAAATACGACTGTTTTGGGCAAGCACCCCTCATACAGGTACCTGGGGGCCTTTCGTAAACGGTATTATGCTCCTACTTCTGCTACTATTACTGCTAATTACTACTTCGACGACGACTACCACTAGGACTAGGGTTTCAGGGGGCTGGAGCGCGTGAGGTTTCAGGGCTTGTTAGGGTTTAGGGTTCATAATATGAGAGTTTCCGAAAATTACGGGTACCTTATTTTGGGATTCTTATAGTTAGGATCCCACTATTTAGGGTGCTAGATCAGGGTCCCCCATTTTCGGAAAATCCCATATTAGGCTGCCGGCAAAGGGCGGAGGTTTCAGAGCTTATTGAGGTTCAGATCTTAGGTTCTGCTGAGGGTTTAGGGTTTAGGGTAGGCTTCAATCCTTCATCGTGCTGTTTCTCGGGTTCAAGTGGAATGTCGTGATTTAGAGTTGAGGCCCTGAGGTTAATAGTACTTGAACCTCACTGCGTCGCTTTTGCCGTCGCCTGGAGCACGCCGACATGTAGTTGCCATGCCGTCGTTTCACAGGTGCAGTTCATCAGCTTGGCTGCCTTGCGAATTCAAAAAGTCTGCAATCTGAAGCTTATCACCGTGATGGTCAGTACTTTGACCTTCAATACTTTGCTTTGGCTGCACGTGTCCTGCTTCTACAACCATAAAGCACCGCAGCACCATTTATGCGAGAGGCCTCGTCCCCGACACCCCTGAACCCTAAGCACGAGGTTATGAATTCTTCAGCGGTAGTCGAAAATTTTGTTCTTCAACCCGCTTTCTCTCGAAAGTTTACCCTTCAGTTCCGCTAGGCGGCTGGACAAGATTGGAGAAGTATGAGCTTTCTACACCTTCCCTCCCCCTAATTTTAGAGGTAGGAATGGTTACTTGTGTATATGATGGTCCCCGCTCGGAGCACCTATATACTTACGCTACAATATACCCCCAACACACAATGTTGACGATTGAGGCCTTTTTGCTACCGAAAGCCGTGTAGGGCCCTGAACAGCAACCCTTTGGGAGTTGCCGAAAATGATGTTGGGGTCCTAAAACTCAAGATCCTACTATCTAGGGTACTGTATTAGGGTCCCCTATTTTCGGAAACTTATTAGGGTCCCCTTTTTTGGAAACTCCCAATTATTGTGACTGCTGAGGCTTCGATCTGTAGTTCATCTCCTCGACCCTTCAAGTGGGGTAATGTAGGGCCTTAGTAATGAGAATAGGGTTTGGGGGTATATTCTCCTATATAATCACAATAAGGAACTTCCCAGTACGCTAATCTAATTATTAAAGACCCTATACTTGAAAATCTTCCTCCCTGAGACCTCGGAGTAGCGTAGGAACCTGCGACGAGCGCCGAAATACCGCGAAGAATTGTTCAGCACATGAAAGCCCTGCCTTAAACACCGTGAGAAGCATCAACACGTTGAAGTCTTAACACCCTCAAAGCCCGTAATCCCTTGAACCTACATACTTCTAAATCCGTAACCCTATTCCCTAAGTCCCTGTTTAGGGTTTATCACGGGTTTCGGGCTTGGGGCCTGAGCCCTCCACCACCCCCCCAAGCCACTTTTTCGACCAAGGAGCCACCGCACTGGCCGCACCTCAGAAGAGGTGACTTCGGAGTGGATGGATCCGGAGGAGTCAGCGAAACAGGCCTTGTTTGATGCTTTCTGTTTGGGCGATCAGGGCGTAGGGGGCTAAAGGACTCTTGGGCTTTTGGGGCTATCAAACCCTAAAGTATAGTGTAGTACAACACAAGAGCATGGAATAGAACGCTGTAAAACAGGGTTTAGAGCTTCAGAATCGGGTACACTGTCGGGTTTTGAGAGGCATATGTCGAGGCCCCATAGGCTCTGCGACTTCACGGCACCTGGAAAGGGAGGAGGGGTCCATTTCTCGTTCAACTTTTTCCCAAGCTCTGCCTATGGTACTCTTACCCACGAAACTTCTAACATGCCGGATCCATGGAACTGAAACTGGCTGTCACCCCGGGACAGGTATTCCGCATCGCCCCACTTGGAAAAAAAAAACATCAAACCCTGCTGCAAGAGTGTTGGGGGCTTTCGGGGTGTTGGGAGATCTCTGGCTTGAAACCCTGCCTGGTTGCGGGTTTCGTCGGGCCTGAGGCTGCGTCGGTTTGGAGCTGAGCCCGGGTTTTGTTGGAGGGAGTTGTGGTTTGGCCTTTATATGGCTGGTAGCTGTAGCTGTGTTGTTCTGACTCAGTTTTTATGGACCTCTGCCGTGCCTTGAAAAACTCATGTTGAGGCTGTTGAGGTGCCGAGTCTGCATTGCGTATGATTTCCATTTCAGGGTGCCCGGTCGACTAAGGCATCTTTCGAAATCTCTCCGTGACGGTCAACTGTACCTTGCAAGTCAACATGAAGAGCTTTTTAGCCCACGGCCCTCAGCTTTAGAAGCTGCCTAAGCACCCTGCCTCGTGACGGAGGGTTCACGAGGTTGGAGTTTTCGCAGTCCAATGTTTCGCTCTGAAGCCCCCAACCCCTAAACCCGAAACCAGGTTTGTTGCTGACATATCATGACGGAGCCTCTTAGTGATGTTTCACTTTGCAGACGCGAACTCATATGCCTCGCCTGGATTGTCCGAGTGTGAGCGCCGAAACCCGAAACCGCGAAGCCCTAAATCTCTACCTTAGTAGCTGAGTGGATACACTTTACACTTTCTGGGATAATATTCCCCAATATATAACTGAAAGTGTACACTTTGGGGGGCTTATGAAGTCAGCAACTAAGCTACGCACTTCGAGCGCCGCAGGTGGAAGAGCTACGCCGTGTCCGAAGGCAAATTCGCACCACGGCAGCAGGAGGGGACTCCGGAGCTTCTCTACTCTTAACTTAGGGGTACTTAGATTTTTTTAGTTTTTTGCTATAATCTCAAGAAACAGCTAAAACTATAATTTTTGCTAGGGTTCTAAGTTCAGTAAAGTTTAAATAGAGGGTCATGGGACTTAGTAAGTAGGGTTACAAGTAAGGTGACTATCTGCTTATAACCCCCGATTAAGGTGCGTCTACCAGGACCCTACACCTACACCCTACTATGGGGCTTAAGCACTTTGGGGTTCCTTATTATATATCGATAGTATGATGGGCCCCCAAAACCCTATTCAAATTATTAAGGCCCCTATATTGCACTCAACTCTTTCCGTCCTGCTCCAGTCAAGGGGCTGTTTGGGGGCTTGACGTTAGGACTCACGGCTTAAACGCGGGAGGAAGGCAGGTACAAGAAGGGCCTAAATAATTGCCAATACTAATTTGGGGCTGCTTATTATAAATATTGAATATAGGATATTGGGCCCCAAAACCCGATTCTAATTATGAAGGTCCCTACAGTAGGATGAAGGATCCCTTATATCGGGATTCTTATTTGGGATTGCCCCACCTATCTTCATCCCACCTTCTAAGCCCCTGACAGGGATGGGAGGGAGGTCCTGGGCAGGGACTGGAGCGGAAAATGAAGACAAAATGAAGACTCCCTAGGGCGGTTTAGGGTTTAGGGCCTAATTTTTAGAAGCGGGGGACAGAGGGGCTCTTTGCTGTAACCGGGCTGCTGGACAACGAGGCCTGCTGCAAAAAGGGCCTAATTTTTCAATTTCCTCTTCATTTCAATCATCATCTATTCTTCATGTTCCTCGTCAGCGGGCCTGGTAGGAGGCCCTGGGGAGCGGCTGGAGCGGAAAACGAAGAACAAATGATGATCAACATGAAGATGAAAACGATGTTCAAAAATGTTACAAACAAAAAGCGAATAGCGAAATGAAGAAAACATGAATATGACAATTAAAAATGGAACGAAGATGAAAACGCAGAGCAAAACATGATGACGAGCATGAAGAAATAATGAATTGAGATTGCCACAGTGTGTCCATCAAAGATTCTCATAAGTTTAGTCCTCTGGAACTTACAGGAAACCCTAAACACTCCACTTGCGGGGCCTGAATAATTACCCATTTTGGGTTTACCTTCACAGAAAAGGGTTGGGGGTTCGAGGTTTCAGGTTTCTTGCTGTTCTGTGGGTCTAGCACGGGGGGACCCCGTCTTGAGACATACTGTGCGACACGCAAGGATACACCCTGAGTCCGTGACCCTAAACTCCGAAACTCATCCCCCTCCCTTCCAAAAAACACACAAGAGAACAAAGCCCTGAACTGCGAATCGCTCAACCCCTAAACCCCTAAGCCCAAAGCCCTTAAAGCACAAATCTCCAAAAAAACTCGAAACCCGAAGCCAAAGTTACTGCCAAGGATACATCTTGAGAGGCCCAAAGACCTGAGCTCTCACACCCATAAACCCTAAATCCACCAACCCCCCTAAATCCTTATAGATCCCTTCAAAGGGAACCCTTAAAGGGTACCCTTATAGTACCCTTATAGTTATTGCCAAGGATACATTTTCGGTGGCATGATCCAGAGCTTACCGGATGCCAGCTCCTTGCGGGTGGCACCTTGCCTGCAGCCAAAGGGGTCCTAGGTAGGGTATTGGGACACTTTATAGTCGCTCTTATTGGGCTTAAGAGGATCTTACCTAGTAATATTTCTCAAAGGCTGTAAACGCACCTCCTAGGGTCTGTTCAGGGACCTTACAATCCGTGAAAGGGGGCTTCTGGGTTTAGGGCTTACGACTCCCTTAAAGCCTTGCTACTTACTTACATTTGGGGAAAAGGGGGCTCAGCAAATGTTGAAATACCCGGTTCAGGCATGGGTAAAGCTTCGGAAGGTACAATAAGGCCAGACCCTAAACCCGGCGATATGACGAGGTGTTAATCTACCGAAAGAGGGCGGCCGTGCCTTCCAAGATGTTGCGGGGACCCGCTCACGTTGGTCAACGGAGACTTATTCTTAGTTCTCTAGATTCGGGTTCCTTGTAGGCTCTTTTTGTGATAACGGTGCCGAACTATACTCTGCATCAAACTGACGGCCTCATGGCTTGACCGGCGTGAAGCTGTCAGGGGAAACCCCAAAAGCCCTAAGCCCCCTAAAGCCCTAAACCCCTAACCCCAAACCCTAAACCGTGGTCGTCTACCCCGAAAACTGACACCCGAGTTGGGGTGGTACAGGATTTGGGGGTTAAACCTACTGGATTTTCTCCATTTGGGAGGTTACGGGTTACGGGTCTCGAGATTTATCCGGTGGGCTTTGGGGTTTGCCGTTTCGTTTCTTGGTTTGTAGTGGTTTGTAGGGTTCGATATGGTTTCGAACTCTAAGGTTCGCTTAGGTCACGGGTTGAGAGTTGCGGGCTCTCATTGGCTAAAGTGTCACTTCAAGAAGAGCTGCATTTCAGGGTCTCGGGAAGCGACAAAACAATCGGAGACCCGCCGCCTCAATTAAAACCGACCACGCTGGGCCCGCCCTAGGGAAACCCCTACTTGGAGGATCATGGGACTTAGTAAGTAGGGTTATACGTGCCTTAATTCGGGTTATAAGCCGATATAGCTATAGTTACCTTACTCATAACCCTACTTACTAAGTCCCATGATCCTCCAAGTATGCAAGGACGACTTAATGAGCGATGCTGGAACTTCTATTGCACAGCATGGGGCCGGTGCCTTAGACGTTGGCTTTGTGATGCAGTGGGCTGGGTGATTACCTATCTCACCTTTTGCTAGTAGGGAGTGGAAGTATGGTAGTAATAGTAGTTATAATTGTGCCCCATTCCTCCATTCCCTACTAACCAAAGGTAAGCAATTGCTTTTGTTGAGCCTGTTGTTGCATCGTGATAGGGTTTGTGGTTGATGTAGCGTGCGGCATTCCGTGTTTCCTTAGCTTTCATTGGTGTTTTGTGGCGGTTGCAGCAACGGTCGAGGTTGACATTGTTTGAAGATCGTCAACCTAAAGCCCCACAAACTTAAACCCTGAACCCTCACCTCACCCCCAAGACCTTTATGGTTAAAGCTTAAACCCTGAACCCTAAAGATTAAACCCTGAACACAAACGAGGTGGCCGAGCCGATGGAGTCCCCAAACCCAAGGCTCTTGGGCTTGGCCTATGTAATATTATACTCGGTATCGGGTTTGGGTAGCCGTTGATTCCCCTTATTGTTTAGTTTAGCATAGATCCCCAATTATGAATAATTTTGGGGATTGTCGAAATCGACACCTGGGCCTCATCAATTTCCAACCCTATTTTGCTGGCCCTTCAAATATTTTTTAGTATAACATGCCCCAAAGCCCTATTCTTTTTTTAAATCACGGCATGCCAACACCATGGGTCTTCCCGTAGTACAGGCTTGGGGTTTAGGGTTGGGGCTAAGGCCTTTGCGGCCCTGCGGGTTTTCAGGTTTTTACCCTCTAGATGGCTTAGTAGCTGAGTGGATACACTTTATACTTTTTTCGTGGTAATATTGCCCGCCATAAAACTGATAGTGTACACTTGTTGGGGCTTAATTATGAACTCAGCAACTAAGATGGGGGTCAAGTGCATAGTCACAAAACGGTACCCTGATTATTAAGGGGCGGCCGGGGATACTGGCTTGAATGAAGGAGTAGCGTTTTCTTTACAGCAGCGCGATCCTAAAACAGACCATCAATCACAGCACGGCGGATTCACCGGGAACACTAAACCGGACACTATTTTATATGAAGAGCTTCCCATCCAACCACCCGAGGTCAAGGCACATCATCAGCCGACCGAGAAGCCTCCCCCACTACCAGGCAAGGCAGCTCTTGTTCAAGGTTTACGGTAAGCCCCGTAAAGTTGGAAACCGGATTAAGGCCAAATAGTGCCGGGATTCCTTGTACATTACTCTTAAGGATTGAGGCTATTGGGTTTCCAACTTTTAGGCTTTTGCTGTAGGTCTCGGTGTTCATGGGATATTTTCAACAAGCGGGGTGCCGGTTACCGCATCAATCAACCAAGGATCAGACTCGGCTTATTGGTCACCTATGTTGTCTTAGTATACACGTCATGACATTGTTTAGGGCCCTGGAATTGTATGTACGCTATGTTTCAATCTGGGTGCTGAGTGCTGTTTGGTGGAAAGAACACTCCAACAGGGGGACCTACTATTGCATGCCCGTGCATGCAGCAGGGGTGATCGGCATGATTCTTGTGTATGGGTGTCGAGCTTAATTTAGGGCGTAGGGGCTTGGGCCAAGGGTATAGTTCCTACAACTCATCCGTTTATTTCTCTTCGCGCAAGCTAGGGCTTGCAGAGTACCACTTACTTGTTTGTGAGTTCCGAGCGACCGAGTAGCGTTCTTGTCCCGTCGTCCGCAGTTCGTCAGAGAGTTTGCCCTGTTCCTTTGAATTTGACCCCTGAAAAGCAAACCTTGTGTCTTTAAGACCTTTCATACTGGAATCCCTACAGAACCCTTATTGAGAGTTGTGGGGTTCTGAAGCCGTGGTGTAGAGCCGAGATTATCACTGAAGAGGTTTCGGGAGACGGCCCTTTGCAGGTTCTTTCTTTTGCATCCGGGTGGATTGGAATCGTGATAGCGGTTAGAAGCTGCCCCCACCCTGTAATAGTGACTATAAGGATTATAATATCAGGGCCCTATTTTATTCCTATTATACCACTATGACAGTGTGGGGGCCCCTTCTCAAGATGGCGGTCTTCTGTTTGTTCCAAAGCCAGACTGACAGGATATCTTCGCCAGCCAGCGTCCTAAATTGAACCCTAAACGAGTGTAGGGCTGCGGGCTTAGGGTTTTCAAGCGGAGGGTTTAGGTTTAGGGTATATAAGGTTTGGAGCTGTGGCTTGGGGGTTTTGAGTCTGGTTCTGGGTGCTGCAGAGCTCGCTGTGTGACTTGGGATGTTCATGTCACGGGTTGCAGGATACTTAGAGGATCATGGGACTTAGTAAGTAGGGTTAAGTAATGCAACTATAGCTATATTTACTTATAGCCCCAATTACTTATAACCCTACTTACTAAGTCCCATGATCCTCCAAGTAGGGTTTCGGGGGGTCGGAACTTCAGGATTTGGCTCCTTAATATAGCTATTATATACCCATTATATAGCCCATTATAGGGTAGGGGTCCCCTTTCAGGGTCCCTCCTTTTCCCCTTTGAGTTGAGAGATCTACAGTTTAGGTGTACTTCGGCTGTTTGCTTCACGCTTCGGATTCCTAGACCCCAACCTTCCCATAAAGCAAACATCACCCACGCCAGAACCCGAATTAGTGCCCCACATCCACAGATAGTTCCTTCCGCCCTATCTCCAAATCTGGGCTTTGGATTGCATGGAATAGTAACCCTTATGGGAACCCCGTAAAGGAACCCCTATTCTAATTATTAAGGCCCCTACATTCTGGAACCCTGCTATAGATCCCTTGTTGCTTTCGCCTCTTCGGCAGCCAGCAGAGTAGCGCGCCCGCTCCGTGTCGCCATCCTGCGGGTTCCGGTGGAAAGGGCCGAAAATGAAGGAACTTGCCCTTGAAGTAAAGGCAAGAGGCAGGATTACCACATGCTACAAAGAGCCATAGCAGCATAGTCGATAACCCTAATAGACTCCGTTGATAATATATACTTAGGCCATAAAGTACCTATATAGGGACCCCTTTGAGGCTTAAGTATCTACTATAGAGCCTTTGGGTAAGGGTTGCAAGGGTTTAGTCGTATTATTCGACACACTTGCAAGACCCTAAACCCTAAACCCTAAACCCTAAACCGACACACTTGCAAGAAGGAGATTGACAACGAACCCGTCTGAGGAGTCTGGGTTCGGTGGGATACGAGAGCCAGAAATCCACGTGAGAAAGGGTTGGGTCTCTGGAGCTTGAGGAATTTGGAGGTAAAGTGAAGTATGATACACACACATATATATATATACACATACATATCTAGATATACATATATGTATATATGTATGTAATTGCCTTTGGGCACGGGGGCTTCATCTCAGGAGCAGTAGAAGCCATGTCCCTCTTCGCCTGCGGCTGTTTCTTCGGCCCGCGACAGCTGGAAGTGCTGTGTTTCAACAGACGCTTTTGGGTGAAGCTGCTTGGCGGCTACTTACGCGATGGGGGAGTTGAGCAAGTAAGTTATGAGTGGGCCAACCACTGGTTTCATATCCGCAACAGTCCGCAAGGTTCCAGAAATCACAAATACACTCAGCTTATGAAGTCCCTTCTCAGCCCTTCACACCTAAACCCCCAACCCCCAAATCCTAAAAGGCCAAACAACCTCTTAGGACCGAGCCCCAAACTCTAAGCCTCCTTAAAGCACAAAACCGAAGCAAAGCGAAGCCGTCAGTCCTAAGGGGAATAAACAGCCACTACTATTTTGGGGTTTAGGGTTTAGGTTTTAGGGTTTTGGGTTTTGGGTTTGGGGTTTAGGGTTTTGGGTTTTGGGTTTTGGGGTTCCTTATTATGATGATACCATAAGATGCCCTAGACCCTGTTGAAACTGTTAAGGCGTCTGTATCAGCACCCTAACTTGCCACCCACGTTGCGTTTCAATTGATCGCAGTACATGACTGTTAAGCAGCATTTCAAGATAAACCTGATATTCGGCCGCTTGGAGAAGTGCGGGGATTTACTATTCAGATCTCTGCATCACCCACCTGTGGCAAGAGTGTAACGCCGTTAACCCGTGATGAGACCAAACATGGACATCCGCTGTTTGAAAGAAACAAATTATTACAGTCTTGATAGAGTGCTTGCAATAAATCCCATTTGGAGGTCCTATAACGCTCTGCAGCCCTAAACCCTAGACCCTAATCCCTAAACCCTATACGTACCCTAAACCCTAAAACCCTAAGCCAGAAAACCCCATACCCTAGATCCCTAAACTCTATACCCTAAACCCTGAACCCTAATCCCTAAACCCCAAGCCCCTAATGTTGGATCCAGATTAACAACCCCCCCCCCCCCCCCCCGCTGTCAAGGTTAGCCGGCTTGAACTTGTTCATGGGTTCAAGTTTTTCCCGGCCCCCCCCCCGATTATGTGGGGATGGGGTTAATTATTAAGTATAGTAGTAAGTAGATAAGTACGGTCGTACAATAGGAGTACAGTAGTATAGTAGTAGTACAGTAGTATAGTAGTATTACAGTAGTATAGTAGTAGTACAGTAGTACAGTAGTACAGTAGTACAGTAGTAGTACAGTAGTATAGTAGTATTATAGTAGTATAATAGTAGATCCCCAGGCCAGGGATCTCTGACCCTTCCATCTCAAAGCTTCGGGCTTTCTAGGTCAAAGCCAAGGGCCTGCAAATCCCTGGTCCCGGGCCGGACCCTGTTAATCGGGGGGGGTTTCCTGCTATTCGGGGGGGGTCGGGGCCTGCAAAGGGGTAGCCTTGGAAAACTTGACAAACCTACTCTTTTTATATACGGTTTAATTAGGGAACCACCTGTTTCTGGCAGCAGAAGATATCACCGAAATCCCAGGGATCCACAGGCCAGGGATCTCTGACCCTTCCATCTCAAAGCTTCGGGCTTTCTAGGTCAAAGCCAAGGGCCTGCAAATCCCTGGTCCCGGGCCGGACCCTGTTAATCGGGGGGGGTTTCCTGCTATTCTGGGGGGGGCGGGGCCTGCAAAGGGGTAGCCTTGGAAAACTTGACAAACCTACTCTTTTTATATACGGTTTAATTAGGGAACCACCTGTTTCTGGCAGCAGAAGATATCACCGAAATCCCAGGGATCCCAAGGCCAGGGATCTCTGACCCTTCCATCTCAAAGCTTCGGGCTTTCTAGGTCAAAGACCCTGTTAATCGGGGGGGTTTCCTGCTATTCGGGGGGGGTCGGGGCCTGCAAAGGGGTAGCCTTGGAAAACTTGACAAACCTACTCTTTGTATATACGGTTTAATTAGGGAACCACCTGTTTCTGGCAGCAGAAGATATCACCGAAATCCCAAAGATCCCAGGCCAGGGATCTCTGACCCTTCCATCTCAAAGCTTCGGGCTTTCTAGGTCAAAGCCAAGGGCCTGCAAATCCCTGGTCCCGGGCCGGACCCTGTTAATCGGGGGGGGTTTCCTGCTATTCGGGGGGGGTCGGGGCCTGCAAAGGGGTAGCCTTGGAAAACTTGACAAACCTACTCTTTTTATATACGGTTTAATTAGGGAACCACCTGTTTCTGGCAGCAGAAGATATCACCGAAATCCCAGGGATCCCAAGGCCAGGGATCTCTGACCCTTCCATCTCAAAGCTTCGGGCTTTCTAGGTCAAAGCCAAGGGCCTGCTGGTCAAATGAGGAAAAGTCTGCCATCATGAGTTCTTTACGGTTTAGGGTTCAGGGTTTGGGGTTTAGGGTTAAGTCATAAGCCTCTAAATCCCCTAAATCCTTACTTCGGGGATTTTCGGGGATGGCCCCGTCTAATCGGGGGGGGTTTAGGCGAGCTCCGGTACTATTAGGGTGGGGTCTAATGGACTTCTTCATGAAGCCCATGACATGCCCGGGACGGCCCCGTCTAATCTGGGGGGGTATCTTAATTTGGAAACGACATTAAACCCTATATCTGAACCCTTCAAAGTAGGGACACCGAGGCTGAAAGACCGATCAAAACGGAAGGCCCAGACCGAGGAAGCGACCAGCGAAACGCGTAATATAGGGTTTAGGGATTAGGGTTTAGGGATTAGGTCATGAGTGCTGACCTTCCGTCCATGTTCTTCAGGCGATTGCACAAGTCCTGATGCAAAAAAAGGGATTAGGGTGTAGGGTATAGGGTTGAGATATAGGGTTTAGGGATTAGGGTTTAGGGTATATATAGGGTTTAGGAATTAGGGTTTAGGGAGGGCCTAAATATTACCGATTAGTATAATCTTATAAGTAGCTGAGTAGGTATCCTTTAGCATTTGGGGCTTATAGAACCCAACTTTAATTCAAGCGGTTAACCTTTTTCTGCTAGGGTACTCAGCTCCTAAGTATAATTGTTGTATAATGTACGCCCCAAACCCCATTCGAATTGTTAATACCCCGAGAGTACATGCACGTATGTGTATACACATACATGCAGACATGCGGATATGTAAGCCAGCCCAAAGAAGTATGCATGTTAGAGCGGAAGGGGGACATGCGGCTTATGAACGGTTTGGTAACGTTGAGATTGACGGCTTTGAAGAAGGTTACCAGGTTCCCACAAGCCTTCTGCAAACCCTGACTCCTGCATTCTTGTTGGCCACATCCGCGAGCCTGCAGCCCAAAAGGCACGCCCTTTCAGGAACTATGTGGGAAACTTGCAGTAATCAGGAACTTGAATGTAGGGTTTTCTAGGGTTGGACATCGAACCCTCATGAAGGATTCAAACCTGTGAAGTTTCGGAAGGTTTGGTGTCTCTTAGGTACTTGGCTTCTGGGGCACAGGGCTTCTAGCGTTCTGCTATCAGCTCGTAGTGAAGGTCCCAGCATTACGGTAGTTTTGAAGCTTCGAAGCGCAAGCGTCAGGAGATTTCGAACAAAGACACTTCATGCTCCAACTGCTCCAGAAGCAAGGAGGAGGGGGGCAGCGCATTGCTGTGATCGTCTTGCTGAATTGCTACGTGCCACCACTCATTATGAGCAGTCGTTCCAGCAAGCCTCCGATATAGGATCCTAACCATAAGCTTGGTTAACCATTACACGGAACTACAATGGAGACTATACAGAATTAGAAGCCAGAAAGCTGGAATATCATTATCGTAACCCCTTTAAGGTAAATTATAGGGGATCCTACCATTAATCCATATTCCAACTTTCTGGAGTTCCCTTTAGGTGGTTTTTAGTAAAGAGCCCCAACCTGAGCATGCAATCGGGGAGACTCAGGAGTTTACAGTAGAAGCCCAAAAGTTGGAAACCCCATAGCCTCAATCCCAAAGAGTAATGTATAGGGAATCCCAGCACTATTTGGCCTTAACCTGGTTTCCAACTTTATGGGGTTTACTGTAGTAGTTCTGGATAGTTGGAGCGCAGACTCCATGGCTAAGAGTTGATGTCTTTGCAGGGTTGAGGGTTTCCTGTGTTTTGAGGTGTAGTACCAGGATGTACTCGTCTGTTCGCTTTCTCGTCCCGGTATGACTTCAGATTAGCAAAGATGGAACAATCATGTCTGAATAGTGTGCGTTTTCATTCTCCCCAGGCCAGAAACTCCTAAACCCTAAGCAGCACACCCTAAATCCTTAAACGCTGAAGCTCTCAACCCCTAAACTCCCCGAAACCCCAAAAATCCTCCAAACCCCTAAACAATACCGAAAAATTATCTAAAAAATCCTAAAAAACCCCTAAACGCCCTATAGACCCGAAATCTCAAGAAGCCCTAGCACCCAGCCGGGAAGGCGACGGCGGAAGCCCCGAAGATGGCGAACGCCGCCGGCCTCTGAGTCTTCGGGGACGGCGGAGGCTTCTATAGGCTTCCTTTAAAGGGGTCTATACTTGGAGGTTCATGGGTAGTTGTAAGGGTCCCTTTAAAGGGATCTATAGGGATTCTATAAGGGTATAGGAGTTTGGGGTTTAATGCAAATTTAGGTGCGGCCCCCATACAGTAATAGTCTATAGTAGGGCTACTATTAAGGTCCTAATATATCTATATTATGACTATTATTCAACTATTACTGAGTCTGGGCCGTACCCAATCTATAGGCTTCCTTTAAAGGGGTCCATACTTGGGTAGTTGTAAGGGTCCCTTTAAAGGGATCTATAGGATTAGGGCTTACTTGGAGGTTCATGGGTAGTTATAAGGGTTCCTTTAAGGGTCCCTTTAAAGGAATCTATAGGAGTTCTATAAGGGTATAGGGTTTAGGGTTTACTTCCTTTAAAGGGGTCTATACTAGAAGAGGCCCCCACCCTGTAATAGTGGTATAATAAGAACATAATAGGGCCCCAGTAATATCCTTATAGTCACTATTACAGGGTGGGGGCCCCTTCTAAGGTCTATACTTGGAGGTTCATGGGTAGTTATAAGTAGCGTTATAAGTAGGGCAACTATACTTATAACCCATATTAGAGAACTTATAACCTCACTTATGTCTACCCCTGAACCTCCGAGTAGGGTTTTACAGCATCTATATGGTTTAGGGTTCAGGGGTTTAGCTAGGGTTCCCTTTGAGGAGGCTATAGGGTGTTAAAGGACTCCCTTTACAGGGATCGATAAGGTTTGGGAGTCGATGCGTTGGGGGTTTGGGGAAGCAGGGGTTTAAACTTCTCGGGTTGAGGGGAATGGGGGTTTGGGTTTAGCAGTTGAGG
This sequence comes from Symbiodinium sp. CCMP2592, assembly GCA_905221615.1. NCBI lineage: Eukaryota > Dinophyceae > Suessiales > Symbiodiniaceae > Symbiodinium > Symbiodinium sp. CCMP2592. The sequence goes on along the minus strand of CAJNDT010003334.1, from coordinate 2,064,491 downwards.
GTTCAGGGGTTTAGGGTTTTGGGGTTTAGGATTTGGGTTCAGGGTTTCTGTTCATGAAAAAGCGTTTCGTAAGCAGCTGAGTAAATAAGAAGACGGTTGTCCAATACCCCTGAAGCAATGCTGTGGCGAGGAGGAAAAGCAGTGTAGTAGGCGTGGCGAAAGTTCCCCATCGTTCCCAATGTCTCCTTTGCGCTCCGTGCTATGGCACACATGACCTGGCCCTGCAGTAAGCTGCTGCTCAACCCTTAGGCCTCACCTGAGCCGACATCTCGTGCAACCTCCACACCGAACGGAAGTGATGCAGGAGTAGTTTGGCAGTTACCGTGGAGGTAGTAGGCTCGTAGAATCGCGAAGTGTGGGGCTCGTGTTGCAGAGGCTTGGCGTCTGGGTGTCTGTAGTTCAGAACCTTCATCCCCTGCATATATATATATATATATATACATATATATATATATATATATACATATATATATATATATATATACATATACATGTATATATGTATAGATGCATATGCATCTTTGTAGGAGGCGCTGAAAGCTAAGGACTTCGTGGCCAGTCTCAAGTATGGAGACTCTCAAGGCTTATTGTATAGGGCTTCAGGGAGTAGTGCAGAGGCTCTCACTCGAACGTTGGTATAGCTTGCTTTGCTGCCTCTCGGTGCTCCAGCAATCACGGCTTAGGGGTTCAAGTGCCTCTTAAACGCTGTCGCCAGATCTGCAAAGATCATATCTATCACCGGGAATAGCCGTAACACAGCGAGGAGCGCGCCTATGAGTGAGGGAATACACAACCACAGCGGTATCAACAAACATAGCAGCAACAAGTAACCCAATTCTAGCCACAGCCGTATCGCAATCCTTGCCATCAAGCAATACCCAAAACAGCCTTCGAGCCTTTTTTTTTTGTGTGGCTTTTCTGAGGCCGAGCCTGGGGACGGCACATGTCGAAGCCTCAGTAGTTCGGGACTGGGATTCAGCGTGTTTTTTGGTTTAGGGGTTTAGGGTTTAGGGTTCAGGGTTTCGAGCTTCTGTTTGTTTGAGGTGCGGGCTTTCGTGCGCCTAGGGTTCTCCATTCCAGGGATAGGGTTTCGCCGACAGTTGCTGGTGTTCCCAGAGTCCCAGAGATGTGGGTTTAGTTTCCAGGGCTCAGGATGTAGTTAGAAGTTCATGGCGCGAAGTTCAGGTTTGGTACTTGCGGAGACCCGAAACCCTAAACCGTACAGGGCTTGAGTGTTGAAGCTCTCTTAGAGTCTCGCAACTCGATACCCTAAGCCCTGGAATCCACGGGATCATCCGATAAAATTGGAGCGGAACAGAGAAGATTAGCATGGCCCCTGCGCAAGGATGACACGCACAAATCGAGAAGTGTACCCAGAGCAAACCCCTAAACTGATAATCGGCTGTGTCTGAATTGAGAGCCCCCTGGCTCAAAGCCTAAAGCCCTAAAGCCTAAACCCCAAACCTCGATCCTAAACTCCCCAATAGTACTGGTCTTTATACTCCATTCCCCATTCCCAACTCAACGAACCAGACCGAGAAGAGTCTGTAGCTCTCACCAGGATGCCGTTCTGGCTGAGCCTTTTTAGCCCCCAGACCTTCCAAAGTCCCTTCATGAAGGAATCTACTTTAAATCGCGGCAGGGGCCCTATTCTAATTTGCGGTATATTCCGTTGGAATGTCCTAAACCCTAAACCGTCGGTATATTCCTGAATTAAGGGAGTTTGGGAGGTCTTGGCCAGCCCCTGCCGGCAGTTAAGGAGGATAGGGGGTTTAGGGTTGAGGGTTTATACAGGTTAGTACGGTTAAGGGTTTAGGTTAATCTGTAGGTTTCACAAAATCATGGTTGCTTTTTTTTTGAGGGGGTGGGGGTCCGTTTTGCACGATCGGGGCTTCAACAACCAGACGCGCTAGTCTTCAGCGTTTCCTTAACTAGATATCGGCCTAGTAAAAGAGCTCTCCTGACCCTATTTCTGCAAGGTTTTAGATTCCAAGCTACCCCAGATTCTAGGCTAACTGGCGTTTAGGGTTTAGGGCTGCGGGCAGTTGTAAAAAAGGTACCAGTAGGGGCTTCGCGAGGCTACGCGAAGCTTCGCCGCGCTTATCCCAACGCGCCTGCGGCAGAACTCGCACGGTTCTCGCTGTGCTGGCGACAACCCGATGCTGCTTGTTCTGCTACGGCCAGTGCTTGAGGGCCTTCTGTTTCGATATACTTATATGTACACATATAATTGGGCATGTATGTATAAACACATATTCATGTGTGTTTGACTTGCTTTGCTCCCTTGTTTGCTTGCTGGTCTCTCGATCGTTCTTTAATTTGTTATTTTAGAACTTGGGCTTGGGTTCGGGCCTCATCGGGGATGCGGGGCTTGCAGGGGGTTTGAGAGTTTAGGACTTTTGGGCTTTGGGCTTACGGCTTTATGGTCCAAGGGGATGAGGCTTCGGGGATTGATGTAAGAACGTTTATGGCGTCCAGGTCATGCCTAGAATCAGGCAATCCTTTGCAGTCCAGTCATGAAGCATTTAGAAGGGTCTAATTCGTGATTGCGGGTCCGGAGCTTTGAACCCTAAGCCCGTAATCATCGTGATGACATGGAAGCCAAGCCCTCCTCAGAATGCATGACCCTGCAAGCAGAATCAGGCAGGCTAGAAGCCACTACTCCGCAGTCCATAATTGCAACAACGGTTTTTGCCGAGTTGGTCGCCGTAGGCGCCGTCCCCGAGTTTCTGGTGTTCTACCCCACATTGTGCACGACTGTTCCTCAAGCTCTAGCAGAGGCTGTGCTTGCTTATCAAGCACATCTCCGGCCGGACACCCAGTATGGAAAGAGAGGGAAGCTTCGCACTGCTTGAGTTTATTTGGGTTGTCCTTTGGTATCTGTTTTAATTTCCCCTACTATTCTCTAGAGAGCCATAATAGTAAATAGTTTTCAAAGGGCTTAAAGGACAACTCAGTTATGTCCTAGAGTCCTAGAGCTTTGTAGGCCAGGCTTCAACCACGACCAGTTGGGGTTCACGCGTGGTCGCCTGGTACCGGTACGTGGTTGCTGTCTAGGGGTCAGCTCTGAGCGGCAATCATCAAGGTCTTGTTAGTAGTAGTGATTTAGTAGTAGTAGTAGTAGTAGTAGTAGTAGTAGTAGTAGTAGTAGTAGTAGTAGTAGTAGCAGTAGTACTAGTAGTAGTAGTAGTAGTAGTAGTAGTAGTAGTAGTAGTAGTAGTAGTAGTAGTAGTAATTAGTGGTAGTGGTAGTGGTAGTGGTAGTGGTAGTGGTAGTAGTAGTAGTAGGAGTAGTAGTAGTAGTAGTAGTAGTAGTAGTAGTAGTAGTAGTAGTAGTAGTAATTGTAATAGTAGGAAAAGTAGTAACAGTAGTAGTCGTAGTAGTAGTAGTAGTAGTAGTAGTAGTAGTAGTAGTAGTAGTAGTAGTACCGGAGTAGTGGTAGTAGGTAGTAGGAGGAGTTGTTGTAGTAGTAGTTGTAGTTGTAGTTGTAGCAGCTGTTGTTGTTGCAGTAGTAGAGCCTTGGTCGCCGCCGTAGAGGAAGTCGTCGTAGTAGTGGTTGTAGTAATGTAGTAGTCGTCGTAATAGTAGCAGTGGTTGCAGTGCTAGTAGTAGAATGAGCAGCACCACCAGCAACAGCACTACTGCCGCTACTGCCGCTAGCACGACTACGACCACAAACACCACCCACACGACGAAGGCACACATGGGCGACAACTAGTATAGAGGTCTTATTAATTACCTATTATACTATTTTGGGGGCTCCTCAATATAGGTATAGTATAATGGGCCCCAAACCCTATTCTAATTATTAAGCCCCCCTGTAGTACTGCTGCTTGTGCTGGTGAGCATCTTGTCACAAGATTCTTGTGCTTCTTTTATCACTGCCAGTGTCATCATCGCGGCCATCATCCCGATCCTCAACCAGTACATCGCCACACATAAGGCACACAATCCCGGCGATTCACTGCGAAGTCTGCTCAAGGTGGCGGCAGGATGAGGGCAGCGCGTCGTCTCTGGCCCAGGCACACTTTTGCACTCTGGTGATATTTTTGAATATAGGGGCCTTAATGATTAGAATAGGGCTTGGGGGTATATTTTACTACTTTAATCATAAGGAACCCCCCTAAACCCTATTATTCTAATTATTGAGACTCATTAAGACCCCTATTTTATCTACAAAGCCGGCGACTCCCACCGGTTTTGTGGTGACAGTCTCGTTTGACTTGATTACAGAAAAAACCCTCCACAGGTTCAGGGATCAAGGCCTGGTGGGACTTGCCACGAGAATTTTTTAAAAGAACTAAGTGCGCGAGACTCTAGGCAAATGAGCCCAAAGGCCGATACCAAAATCTCTAGAATCTAGAATCTAGTACCCCGAAGCACTAGCCCTCATGGGAAACCCTTAACCTTGAGGCCCGTAAGTCCAAACCGCGAAGCGGGCGACGCAACAATGCAAGTCCTTATCTCAAGCCCTAATCCCAACGGCGCAAGTCTTGTTTTGAGTTCTTCCATTCAGCTCGGGAGTGTTCCATATGCTTGGACCTATACCCAGAGCAGAGCCTTCATCTGACAGTTTCGTTTGAATACATGCAGGACGATCCTGGTGCATCTTCCAGAATGAATATACAGGGATTGTAGAGGGTTATTATAACGCAGTATTCCAACCCCTATGTTAGACTTGGATTTTTTTTCAGCATATCTTGCCACTACGAAACACGATTTCCACTCCTATAGAAAACCCCCCTCGTCCCAAAGCCCAAACATCAAGACCACAAGCCCATAAATCCCAACCCCCTACGATCCTCTGATAAACCCTGAAGCCTAGACGTGCTCCGGGGCCACGATAGGCATAAACCAAGACTTGAGCTTCAAATCACAAGATCTCTCCTTTCACCCTAGAATGTTAAACTCCCCTGTTTGAAAATTTGTAAGTCCTGAACCGGCACACGATCTTCCTCAGAACCCGGATCCCAAAAACCCTAAAAGTCCTCTAAGCCCTCAACCCCATCTCTTGGACTTTAGGGCTTAGGATTGTAGAAACCCTAACCTCTATATTCCTAAGTCCCAAGCCTTACCTACTATGAGACAACAACACCTAAACCCTAAACCCCTGACCTTGCCAGGCTTTGTCCGAGTGCGAGTGTCAAAACCCCTAAACCCCGAACCAAAGGAGCCCGTCATAAAGCAATACCAGGTAGTTGAGTAGGTAACCTTTAACCTTTTTGGGCGAAGCTCGTCTCACGCCTTTCGCTGGGGACGCAGCTTATTCCACGTCGCGCTTTAACCTTTTTGGGTCGCATACTCCCTGTATAATCCCTATATAACCAAAAAGGTTATCCTTTAGTTCCCCATGATACCCGACAAGTAGGAATGGCAAACAAATCCAAACCATGAGCGTCTTCAGCAGGCCCGGGGATGCATTCCCAAGGAGTGGCTCTCCCGAGGCAGCAAAGCCAAGGACCCAGGGAAGCGGAAGCGTAGTCGGAAGCCTCCCTTCCACTTTAGAGGTTTAGGGTCTCGAGAGAGAGAGAGGGTTTGGGGTTTAGGGGTTCCTTTTATAGGGTTTAGTGGTTAAGGGCTTGGGGTTTAGGGGTTCCTTTAAGGGTCCCCTATAGGGTTTAGGGGTACCTTTAAGGGTATTATAGGCTAGGACCCGAGTCAGAGTAGGCCCTTTTTCACTTTTTTAGGTTTAGGTTCCCTTATAGCCCCGGTTCAACCACAAGGGCACCCTGTTTATTCCTAGGTTACTCTTGGGTCTAGTTGGGGGTTTAGGGTTTGGGGCTTAGGGGTTCCATTTAGGGTACTATAGGGTTTAGGGGATTAGGGTTTGGCGAACATGGAGCATCGGGGTCTGAGGTTTGAGGTTTGGTGTTTCTGAGCATAATTATGTTTTTCACTTGCATCATTGGTGGTCATGGGCTCCTTTCCCAGTGATTCGTTGATTGTGTCCGAGTGGCCCTGGAGTAACCTGGATTGATACAGATTGAACTCTGGTTCTAGAGATTCCGGCGTTTGGAGATTTCAAGCCACTTCCAACAAATTTTGTCACAGCCCTTTCAACCCCAGGCCACCCCTAAACCCTAAACCGTATCAGCTTAAACCCTAGGCCCTAAACCCTAAACCGTATCAGCCTAAGCCCTTGGAGCTGATATAAAAAACCTCGCAGCCTTACCTCAACCGTGGTCTCTTCTTACCTTTGTTTATGGAAGAATGGCAGTAGCAGTAATTATGATAGTACCCCATTCCTCCATTCCCTACTAACCAAAGGTAAATCTTCAACAGCCCCGAGCTGCTATGACAGGCCTAAACTTTAGGTACTGCCCCCTTACAGTAAGAGTCTTTAATAGGGCTACTATTAAGGTCCTAATATATCTATATTATGAATATTATTCACCTATTACTGAGTGGGGAACCTAAACTCAAGAAAGCCACAACGAAGACCCAATGCTTAGTTCCTTTTTCTGGCTTAACCAATTCTAGAGAAAGGGTCCTATAAGGAAACCCCGAAAAGGAACTGCAAATGAGACTATAGGTAAGCCCTAAACCCTAAACGACCGACCCAATGCTTCGTGATTGGTAAACCATCCTCGCCTCTTGGGAAGGACGGCTCGGACGTGCTATTCTTGCACCTTGGATGTGAGCGAAGCACTCCTTATCTTGCGGGTGGGCCGCAAACGCTTGAGGGTTAGAGGTCCGTGATAAAGGATCCACACTTCTTTCATCATAGTACAGAGGTCTGCACATATGAATGAATGAAGTTGTTGTCCGCACTATTTAAAAGATACCCCCCAACGCCCTAGGAAGGCCACTATGGTAGTTGTGTATGCGGGCCAGTATGTGTCCGGCTCGCCTTTGTCGTAATCTTGCTGTCCACTTGAGGAGGAGCTCCTGGCGATCTGGGATTTCGGATTCCAGGGTTGCATATCTAGAGGCAAGAGTAATTCGCAATATGATTGCTTAGGGTTCCGATGCCATAATAATACACTTACATCATAGATTCCCCCCGTACGTTACGTTGATAAACACGCCTGTATTTGCATTAAAGCCTTAGCTGCCTTAGCTCTGAACCCGAAAGTGCCCAGGCAGGTGGCGCAGACGGACTGCAGCATTGCTCCGGAGACCTACTTCAAGGCTGCGGCACCGGCAGGATATAGGAATCTGAATAAGGAGGGGAAGTAGACGTTTTACAACAGCTGCAAAGACAGCCATCGTACTAACAGTAAGAATAATTTAATTCGGACAACATCAATACCCCATTGTAGAGCTCAAGAATAAGAGCATACTCCCAGCCTAGTCTAATCTGTTAAGGCCCCTACATTGAACCGCATTGTGAAATTCAATCGGTTATCTTCAGGCCCGCCTAAACCCTGAAACCTTTGACCCTAGACCTTAAACCCTGAAGCCACATCCTAAACCGCCCAAACCCTGAAACCAAATCCTAAACCGCCATAATCCTGAAGCCAAATACTAAACCGCTGAAACCCTGCGACACGAAGCCCTGAAGCCTTACTTAGTGCTGGTCTCGTAGGCCTTGTGCTCCTACCTGGACGAGCTGGCTCCGAAAGAGAACGCCATGGACTTCCAGCCTGGGAACCCACAGATCCAGTACTGTAGGGTTTAGGGTTTAGGCTTTAGGGTTCGGGTTTAGGGTTTAGGAACCTGATTAAGAAACCTTAGGGCCTTTAGAAGGGTACCTTTAACGGGAACCCTGAGATCCAGTGTAGTAGGGTTTAGGGGTTTTAAATCCCAAGAGAGTTCTGTAAGGGTTCCTTGAAATGGTATTATATAAGGGGTACTATAAGGGATCTATAATCAGGGTTTATGGGTTATAAATCTCAAGAGAGCGTGATGAAGGGGTTGTAGGGGCTTTAGGGGTTTGGGGGTTTGGGTTTATTGTAGGAACCTGATGAAGAAACCTTGGGCCTTTATTAGGGTTCATTATATGAATCCTACTGTTTGGGGTTATAGGCCCAGGGTTTCTTACTCAGGTTCCTACATCAGTAGGGTTTAGGGTTTATAAATCCCAAGAGAGCATTAAGACTACTATTACGGTTCTCGGGGGCCCACAGATCCAGGGACGCCAAACTTAGTCTATAGTCTCCTTAGGAGTTTTTGCTTTGCTTTTGCCATATAAATCCCAAAAATACAAGAGCAGTAGACGTATTATTTAAAAAAGGTTGTTTCGGGGAGGGTGTATTAGTAGGGGTTAGGGGTTATGGCTAAGGTTTTGGGGGTTTAGGGGTTAGGGTTTTCGGGCTTAGGGTTAGAGTTTAGGGTTTAGAATAGTACAGTAGACTGCACATGGTGTCACCTAGTCTCCTTAGGAATTTCTTCCCATAAAAAAACGCAAGAGAAGATTCACCACAATGTTTTTTAATCTGGTTCAAAGGGGTGCATAGTAGTAGGGCTTTGGATTTAGGAGTTCAGGATTTAGTTTAGATAAGATTTATCATAGGGATCGGGCATTGGTTTATGTCGTGCTATAGTTTTATGATGGAACCCTCAAGATAGCAGCATATCGGGCTACCCAATCCCCTAAACCAAAACCGTCCAACGTGGGTTTTGGGTTTAGGGATGCAGCAGAGGCGGATTACCGTCTTTCTGGACACGCGCGGAGGCGTCAGCCAAGTCTGGGCTTTGGGTCTTCATGTCCTCACAGCTGTAATTCGCTGTAACCTTACCCAAAATCCTAAGTATGAAGGCCGACTGTGTGATTCTGTTGTAATCTGACCCGAATGTTGCTTTAGATATAGAGGCCCTCTTTGGAGGCACTGTTCCAAGGGATTCTGGGGTGCAGGATCACATGGAACTAACGTCAAGGCCCCAAAATCTCAAGCGTAGCCTAGATGGGAGTTTCTAGCAATTAAGCGGCCCCCTCTTTGGGATACTTATAACTTTCGTTGAGGGTTCAACAGTCGGTTTGCGGAAACTTCCAGATCCTGATCCTTAAACTAAAACCCGGGGCCACAGTTTCACTGTTGTTGGACCCTCAACCGCAGCCGTCAGTTGTTCCACATGTCAAGCTTAGAATCACTGCTTGGACTGCAAAGTGCGGCTGGTCACAATGCACGCATATCTTAGTTTAGAGCATCATAAGATTATGCGCTTGTTCGTAGCTTTGAATTGCCGATTGGTGTCAAAGACTTCAGGAAAGCGGTACGACCGTCAATTCTGTTGTCATTCCGACCTGTTTTGTCAGAAAGTACTTCGGTGTGATCGATGCTAACTGGTTGATGTCGCTTGAAACATGTTCGGCAAATTTGTCGCTGTCGTGTCTTGGACTGAGCTCCTGTAGAATCCGCACGGTCCTGCTTTGCTAGCCTCACCTGCTGTGGACCAACCACACAAATCCGGAAAAACACCAAACAAAAACCTGAGACCTTAAGCGCCAAAAACTTACACCCCCCAGCCCAAAAAACCCTTCAACCCCAAACCCTAAAACCCTAAACTCCCTAAACTCCTAAACCCTAAACCCTAGCACGTAAACCCTGGAAAAGCCTACGCAGGGGAGGGCTGGTCGAACCCACCAGCGACGCACCTCCTGCCTTTGTTGCCGCTGTCTGAGCTCGGGCTTGAAGGCTTATGCTTAGAGCTTCGTTGGGGTTATGGTTCACGGGTTTAGGCCGTGAGCCACGGATGGCCTTCCCTCTGAAAAGGTCTTAGGCTGTAGCCTGTGCTATGCAGCTTTTTGAATTTCAAAAGTTACTAGTTTCTATTACTCGCGACTAAAGACGGAAGCAACAGCAGCTATCATAAAGGCCTTAAGCCCTAAACCCCAAAATCCTATACCGGAAGCAGATTCTTAGAGCCCGAAAGAGGCTTCAGAAGACCGGGGGGACGCAGTCTCTGTTCGGCATGCTCAATGAGACTGCCTAGGACCTAAAGTAAGCCCTTGTTCCTTTTGTGAGGGTTTAGGGGTTGCGGGTTTGGGTTTAGGGTTCCTGGAAGGGTCCTATAGGGTTTCGGGGTTCAGGGGTACCTTTAAGGGTACCATAGGCCCTCATTCCTTTTGTTTAGGGCTGAGGTTCCCTTATAAGTCCCTTTAAACCAAGAAGGGCACCCTTTTTATTCCTGGATTACTCTTAGGCCTGGGACTGCCCATGCTTTCGAAGAGACTCATGTTTTTCGTCTGAGAAGCCGCCCTTATGTACTATAGGGGCCGAAATAATTACCAATAGTATTTTGGGGCGGGGTCCTGATTATAATTATAGTATATTGGGCCCCAAAAGCCTATTCTATTTATTAAGGCCCTTATACTAAATCCTTATAAGAGCCCTTGTAGACCCCTTTCAGTTATTAAAAGAACCTTATTCTAATTATTAAGGCCCATATATTAAGCTCAGAGGATCGGAAAGGCTTGGGGCTTGGAGGTTTCAGGGTTTAGGGGTTTAGGGGTTCAGGGTTTGGGGTTTAGGGGTTTAGGGGTTCAGAGTTTAGGGGTTTGGGGTTTAGGGTTTAGAGGGGGAAGGCTGTGGGTCAGCGGCCAGGGTCTCTTCCGGTGAGGGGGTAGGGTTGCTGTCGCCAGGGGTGGGAGCCGCCAGTCTAATCTAGAAGCTGAATAGTGCCATCTCATCCAGAAGCCCGAAAAAATCGTAATGCCATGCTTTTTTGGGGTTCCTTAGCATAATCACTGGAATAATATGCCATTAACATACCCTGTAACACTACCCTACTGGCAAAGGCCCTATATGAATCCCGAAACTTGAGCGAGACTCGTGGTGCTAACCTCCGCTCCAATAATCAATTTTAGCATAGACCTGGGCCGCAAGAAAGATACCTTCCGGGGGGTTCGTTAGTATGTGCGCTTCTTGCAAACACCAAATTCCCAATTGCCCGACATCATGTACTCCTGCGCTCAAAGGCGTGTTTGCACTCGGCAATTGCCCGTGTCGGGTGGCCAAGAGTTTGCGAGTTTGGGGTAAGGATGGCAACATACCACTATTGATGCTGCGATTCTTCTTGTCGTGATGGTCATGACCCGTACAGTGGCATAGTAGTTATTGTTGTCATGACCATTGCTTTTGCCATGCCCATTGTCGTTATGACAAAAGGAATGTTTGCCGTTGCCGCCCCATGCTACGCTGATTGTCGGTGTTGTTATCCTAGCCCAGCACCTAGCTAATTGTTGAAAGCTTTAAACCCTGGAACTCTAAGCATGTCGCTCGATGCCCGGCGAGGTGAGCCCTTGAATCACCTCCCCCCAACTCCAACATCGGATCCTATCGAAGGGCTGGGGGTTACAGGGTATACCTGTAGCCGAAAAGACCTATATACCTTTTTTAGGGTTCCTTATTATGGTTTCTACATATACTTTCTTCAAGAAGCCTTTTTCGGGTTCCTTATTATGGTTTCTATATATACTTTCTTCAAAAAGGTCGATCTTTTCGGCTACAGGTGTAGTTTATGTAGGAGTCTTAGAAACACCAGGGGCCGAGCTGGTGGATGCACCCAAAGCAACTAGTATGGGATCCCTTGTTTTCGGAAACTCCCATATGGGTGGTTGTCAAAAATAGGGTCCCTTTTGGGTCCTTATTATAATACGGCACCTATATAATATTTAGGGTGCCCAACAAGGGACCCTAATTTTGACAACTACCCATATGTGAATCCATGCAGGCCCCCCAGTAGGCTACCAGAGCAGACGTGCACCCTGAAAGAGGTGGAAGGTGCGTCATTAGTAGTTTCCTCGTGTTGCTAAGGGTCTGGGGTTTAAGATGGGGGGGGTCGAGGCTGTCCTATTCGGCATTGGTTAGCAGGAAAGGACTTCATGGAAGGACTGGCACCCGCTGGAGTAGCAAAAGCAGAAATAGCCATCATGGTGCCAGTAGCAGCAAGAGCATGTTGGCAGGCAGGCACAAATCCAACCGCCAGCTTCCGTACAGATAGTCGTAACCACCTCCATGAAGGCTTTGAGTTGTAATACAAACATGAAGACTACCTGTTCGGTTGTGATGGTGGTAGTAGTAGTAGTAGCAGCAGCAGCAGCAGCAGTGACGGAATCATTGCTAGATCTGTGACTTGTAACTTGGCTACCTTCGTAGTTTCAACCCCTGTGTACTTGCAGCCCTACACTACCTGTAACCACCCATGAAAGTTCAAGTGCAGCAGGCCTACAGCACTTGTATCCAGAAGTGCATCTTCAAGTGGGCTGGGAGTTGAAACCCTTGACACTGAACCGTTACCACAACAAAATCCTCAACCCAAAGCTTCCACGGAACTCAATAGAAACATGTATAACAGATATACACACATGCATACACTACTTTATTTTAAACTTTCTGTGTACATGTATATATATATATAGAGAGAGAGAGAGAGAGAGAGAGAGAGAGAGAGAGAGAGAGAGAGAGCGAGAGAGAGAGAGAGAGAGAGAGAGAGAGAGAGAGAGAGAGAGAGAGAGACCCCAGCAGAAGCCGACATTGCCTGCAGGAATTTTCCCGGAGTCCTCCAGAGGATCGTGGTTTATCCCGTTCCCGTGGCGCTGAAGTTCTTTGTGAGCCTTTCGTCTCACACGCAAGACCCAATCTTGTGGGAGGTTGGGTTTAGGGTTTTCATGGCTTTGTTGGTGTTTAGGTTGTGAGGTTTAGGTTTAGGGTTTTGTAAAAGTTGGATGCCATTATTCCAATGTCCTGCCGCTTGATTTCCCCTGATGGTGCGTCGTTCAATGTGTGCCAGGCGGAGTCTTGATCCAGTCAGTTGGGAGCCTCCGCAAAATAGTATAGGTAATTATTAAGGCCCTTACATATTATGGTACCCATATAGATCCCTTGTAGTAGCCCTCTTAAGGACCCCTTTAAAGGAACTCTCGGGAATAGTATAGGGGACACGTGGAGGGCAGTTGCAAGGCCTTTGGTGGCTCCAGGTCGCGATCGGGGCGTGGGGTTTCGGACTTCCCTTGGGGGTATTTAAACAGCGGGAAATATACTAAGGGGTGCGATAGGGTTTTATGGTTTCTCACTTGAGGGGTTCTAAACGGTACTACTAGGCTTAGGGTTCGTCTAACGGGTTTTTGAGCCATAGCATGTCTCTGGCGCCCAAATCCTCGATGTATGGCTTGAAAACGAACCCTGGAGCCTAAACCCGCTGCCCCCGAAGCAGCCAGAGGAGCCTGCATCCTTTCTTCATAGCACCCGTATAGCCCGTATGAAACTCTATAAAACGCCTGCACCTAAAAACCTAAGTCCCTAAATCCTAAACCCCTACACCCCTAATCCCTAAACCCTTGAACCCTTGAACCCTAAACCCTAAACTCCGAATCCCCCAAACCCCCAAACCCATAGAGCCCTAAACTAAGGGGTACTTAGAAACAATTTTTAATTTCTGGTTCTTATAATCCCTAAGAAACAGCTAAAATTACAATTTTTGCTAGGGTTCTAAGTTCAGTATAGCAAACCCCAAGAGGCCTCTGCCTGGCTCTGGTTGACACGAATACCCGGAGTCGCTGTGTGCTCATCAGTGTGGCTTATTTGCAAAGAGGGCTTAGGGCTTTTACTACTGTTTGCTTAAGAACCCCCAAAAAATAAAAAATATATTCCTTATGGGGGTAGTATAGGGATTATTATTTTTATTTTTTGGGGGTTTCTTAAGCAAATAGTAGTTTAAGGTTTACCACAGGGGCCTTATTTATATCTATACTACTTTGCGGTTCGTCTTAGGGTTTATAGTATATGGTTCAGTTTTTCAGGGCTTATCTCAATTTTTAGAGTTTTTTAAGGCTTGGGGTTTAGGGGTGAGCCAGGACTCCCCAATGACCCTTTATTAGTCCTTGTGCTTAATAGTGGGTAGTCAGGGTATATTAGAGGGTAGTTGGGGGGTCTCGGAATGTAGGGATCTCACTAGAACATGCTTGTGCTTATGGGGTCACTAACCCCCACCTCCCCCAAAACCCCAAAACCCCACCTCGTGGGATTCTGGGTTCGTCCTGCATTTGGGGATTTGATGCGAAGCTCGGGAGGTCGAGAACGCGAGGGCGGGCGAAGGCCGTGAAGTCTACCTTATAACACCCCAAACCCTACCCTTTTGGGATATTGTTTCTTTTTAGAAGTCCCTTAACACGTAGGATGTCCAGGGTTTAGCTGTCTTTCTTTGCAAACCTTTAAACTGAAAACTTAAACGTCCCTGAACCCATATGACATGAAACACCCCTGGACCCTGAACGAAAGCATCCCTTTTGCAACGTCACGCCCGGACAGCTGACTCGCTCCGGGCTAAGCATCCCTGAACCCCAAACGTTACCCTGGAGCCCCTAAAAAACCTTAAACCCTAAAGCCTTAAAACCCAAAACCCTAAACCCCGGAAAACCCTAAACCCGCAAAACTTATTGGCTGTAAACTCAACTTTTCAACTTTTGGGGTTCTTAGAAGGTCGTCGATTCTGAAAGGTTCAACTTTTGTTTCCTTGGGTTTTGGGCCGGAGAGAAAAAACCCTAAGCTCTAAATCTCCTCAGCTAAACCCTAAAACCCTTAAACGCCTTAAGCCCTAAACTCTAAACCCTCACCCCAAAGCCAAGTCTGAGTGGTTGTCAAAGTTATGTTCCCTTTTCGGGTACCCTAAGCAATAGGTGCCGTATTACAACAAGAACCCAAACCGGACCCTAATTTTGACAACCGCCCATATATTAAGCCTCATGAGCAAAGCTTCAAAAACCAGAGACCCGAACTTTGCCCCGGCCCATGCCCTTGATCCTTAGTCCTTCTGTAACCTAAAGCCAGTTACCTAGACCCCCCAACTACTTGGAGGGTCGGGGGACTTAGTAACTGGCTATTTTGGGGACTTATAAGTACCATAACCCCAAGTAGGGTCCCTTTTAGGATACTTATAAGTCTACTTACTAACTACTTACTAAGTCCCCCGACCCCCCAACTACCGTCCACCACACCAAGGGTCCCAGTACCCAATAATCATATACTCTCCAAAATCCTAACCTACACAATCACTATCCTAAAGCCGAGTACCCAATTAATGGATCCTTTGGACCCTTGGGGTTATACCCCAAAGCCTAGTGAGGAGAAGACGGAAGGCGGCGTTGAAGCCGCCCTGCAGGAGTACGTTTGCAGCTGGGCCTTTGACGGTTTGGGTTTAGGGTTTTAGGGCTACAGGGCTTATGGCTTCAGGGTTTTGGGTTTAGTGATGTTTGCCGGGTATTTTAGTGTTTCGTGATGTGTGGTGTTGAAGTTTCTGGGTTCAGGGTTTGTAGGTTTTAGGGGTTGGAAATGTCTAGTGTGCCCGGCAGCCGCAATAGGCCTGGATGCAAAAAGTGAGTCTAGTGCTTGTGTTTGGGGGTTTAGGGTTTGCAGTGTTTTCTAAGGTTTCTGGGTCGGCTTGTGGTTGTTTGGGCTCTTTAAGTTTGGCTTTGTCATGATTTCGAGCAGAAGGATACCCTGAGTCATTGTGGGGATACTGGAGAAGTTAGTTTAGAGGAGTCTGGCCAATGGGGTTCGCGCTGTGGTCTACAGCCCTTAAGTTTTGTTTGTGGGTCTCCGTTGTTGGTCCGGCTGTTATGTCCCAGTGTCTGTACTGTTGGCCTTGTGTTTGATGGCGTGAGCCTGTCTGATCGAGATGCGACACACATTACACACTATGCCTGGAACCCTAAACGCTGCCCACCCAAATAAGCAACGCGAAGCCTTGCTCATTTCCAGGCAGATGATTTCACTTGAAGCCCTGAGCTCCTTTAAAACCCCTAAGCCGAAACCGCCTTCTTCCCTGAAGCCTAAACCCTAAATCCTAAAACCTAAACCCTAAACCCTGAATCGTCCGGATCCTACACCTGCAAGACCATAAAAGGCCTGAAGCCTGAACGCTAAACCCTTCAGTCCTATACTTTGAGGCGCCTTACCCTAAGGCCCCATAGTAGTTCCTTTGTTGGGGTTACCTTATAGGATTCTAAATAGGAACCCCAAAAAAGGAGCTACTTTGGGGCCCATGGGTAATAGTTACCTATACTATTGTGGGGGTTCGGGTTCCTTGTTATAATTCATGGTACAATGGGCCCGTAAACCCTATTCTAATCATTAAGACCCCTATATTAAGCCCTAAACCCCCTCTTGCTGTCCTTTGATTCATAGGAGGCCAAAACGGGTTTTAGCCTATGGGGGTTTAGTAGGGATTGATGCAGGGATTAGGGTTCCGATACTAGGGTTCATATTAAGGAATCTGCAGAACCCTAAGTGTGCTGGAGGCAAGGATGGCCTTCCGGAGCACTGCTGGCCGCGCCACCCTGGACTCTGAATGGGAGTTGTCAGGGGTTCTTCTTGGGTTCAAAGTTTAGGGTTCTTAAGGATTTCATCGCTCTCCCTAGCTTCTGCACTAACCCTCAACCCTAAACTCAAAGGGTTCTTTAGGATTCTAGGTTTGGGCTCAGGGTACCTTTTGTTGTCGTGGTTTTCGGATGTAGGCTTCAGGGGTGCCGAGTTTTCGGATGATGGGATGGATACGACTGTCTTAACATCAGACGTGGTTGTCTTGGGGACCCTTAAATGGGAGTTTACGAAATTTTGGGGGTGTCTTACTTTGGCGTCCTTATATTTAGGATCCTACTATTTAGGGTACTATGTTAGGATCCCCTCATTTTTGGATATCCTCAAATGGCGCATGCTGACTTCGGTGGTGATCAGGGGTCGGTTGCGGTTGGTTTCAAGCAGTGACCACTGCTGACATACTTCACCCAATGTTCCTAGCCGAAAAAGAGCCACCTGATTGACGACTATGGGGATTTGCCGTGTCAACTTCTGCCATGTAGCCTTGGACAAGGGGTTTGGTCGATGACCTGAAACTAAGCGGCTCCCTTTTCTTTCAGGGTGGATTTGCTCAGTAGCCTTTTCTGCTGGCAGCTGACTTGGCCACGTCTGAAATGTCAGTCCGGCCTCCAGAAATTTTAAGCTGTATGCATAGAGGATGATTTCCTCAAAACGGACCACTCATTGAGCCGATCATGGTGGCAATTGAACTTGAATGTGGCTTTGGGGCAAACTTGGGCAGAACTGTAGAGACTTTAAAGCTTTAAAGGGGTACTACCCGCCACAAGCAGCACCACAAGCTGCATTTTAGGAACCTAGTTAGCAAATCTTGCGTCTTCTTTAGGGATCTTCAGGGTTTCTTCATCTAGGAGTTCTCAGATTCTGAATCTTCAAGTAACTTTTAAGCATTGCTACCCGGATGCTGCCCATGCTCGTGGAGATTCCGTAGATGTGTTCTAAAGAGTTGGTTGGCTCTATACAGGAGTGAAGCATTGCAAACGATTTTCTTCTTCCAGTGTCATCCTACTCGTACATTGCATAAGGCTTTCCTCTCTTCAGTGGGCTATATGGGAGTTTCCGAAAATAGGGGACCCTAAAATAGTACCCTACATAATAGGACCCTTATTACAAGGACCCCAAAATAAGGCACCCCTATTTTCGGAAACTCCCATATGGCTATTTCACGATAAACTCTCCAACCTGTGTAACATCTTGGGAGACCCCTAAACCCTGTGATTGCGGTGGCCCGTTTTGAGGAAGCGTGCTCCTTAGCTTAGCTTCCCAGGAGGTCCAGCACTCACCAGTGCAGGGTAGAGAGTTTAGGTGACCAATAGCACTTGAACATGCCCTACGAAGTCTTTAGGGCAAAGGCAGCACACATCGATTCTGAGTTTAGGTATTCTGGGGTTTAGCTGGGGGGATTTGGGGTTTTTTGGGTGTACGGTTTAGGGTGTTTCAGGGCTTGGGGTTGTCGCGGTTTCGGTTTAGGCCTGGCGGTTTCAGGTTTAGGGTCCGGTCCGGGCTTTCGGTTTTTTGAGTTATAGTATCCTTAAGGGAGGGGGCTCCAAGGGGGGTACATGGCCTAGTGATCCCTAACTCTCCCTAGTACTCCCTAAGGTTCCCCTAAGGATTCCTTGTACCCTCCCCCCTTGAACCACCCCCCCTTAAGGATCCTATAACTTTCGGTTTTTTGAGGGTCCGGGCTTTCGGTTTTTGTTTGTCCTTCTTATGTTCACTCGTCCTTCTTGCACTGGAACCCAGAGAGCAAGCTACTGAACCACAACGCCGCAAATCATACCGGAGGAGTTTAGGGCCACGGAGGGGATATAGGGAGTTTCAGAGGTTCGGGCGATCTGTCTACATGTTGCCGCGCTTTCATGACGTATGTAGCATGAACAACTTACGATCCCCTAAGCCCTCCTTAGGAAGGAGCCCTTATAGAACCCCTAAAGAACCCGTAGAGAACCCTCATCGAACCCTGAGAGAACCCTCAAAGATACCTCATAGAGCCTCTTAGTGAACCCTCATGGAATCTGTGTGGAACCCTTACAGAACCCCTTGACACACCCTAAACCCAAAACATGAAACCCCAAACCCCTAAACCCTAACCCGCTTGCAGAACCCTTGTAGAAACCCTTGAACCCTCAAAAAACCTTTGTAGAATCTGTATCGAACCCCTAAAGAACCCTCATAAGAAGCCCTTAGCCCTCTTTGGGAAGGAACTCCACATTGAGCCCCCTTTTTCAGGAAACCCCTCTTTGGGAAGGAGTGCGCTGTTGGACTCTCGAGGATTTTAGTCTTGCCCTGCGTGGCCGGAAGAGTCGCCGCAGAAGGATCCTTGCATCAGATGTAGGGGTTCAGAACTAGGACCCAGAGGAGGGCCTTATTCCCTTTTTGAGAGTTTCGGTTCCCTTATAATCCCCTTTAAACCAAAAAGGGCACCCTTTTTGTTCTTACGTTACTCTTAGGTCTAGAGAAGGGTTTTAAGGTTTAGGGTCTAGGGTTTTAGGGTTGGTTACATGTTTAAAGTCTAGGGTTTTAGGGTTTAGGGGTTTAGGATCCTGCATCAGATAGGGGTTTTAGAATCAGAAGGGTTTTAAGGTTGAGGGTCTAGGGTTTCGGGTTTTTTGAGTTTAGGGCAGTCAAGGGACCAGTTTGGGGTTTATGAGGTTTTAGGCTTAAATGTTTAAAGCCTAGGGTTTTTTGGGTTTAGGGAAAGGGTTTTGGCAGTTTAGGGTTTAGGATCCTGCATCAGTTTCAGGGTTTTCGAGGTTTTAGGGTGAAAGGTTTAGGGTGTAGGGCGTTAGGGTTTTAGGGTTTAGGGTTCTCGGGTTCTAGGGTATAGGTTTATAATGGGGTTTAGGATTTTAGGAAAAGGGTTCAGGGCAGATTAGTGTTTAGGGAAAGGGTTCAGGGTTTAGGATTCAGGGAAAGCGCTTGAGTATGAAGCTTGTAGGGGTCAGAGGGTTTGCGGTTTGAGGCTTCATTGAGTTCATAGGGCTCATAGGGTTTAAGGTTTAGGTCTTTAGGGCTTGGGGCTGACCCATTCCCTCGTTCTTAGTAGAGAAGGGGGGAGTGGGTTTATAGGGATGACTACAAGCCATGCTTAAGCCCACACTCTCAGGCCTAGGGCTCTAGGTATGCCGAAAGCCATAGCCCTAAGTTTCGTTGAACCCTGAACCCGAAGTAACCTTAAGCCGAAACTCCAAAAGCAGATCCTGTGATACCCATCTGTTAACGATCCTCAGCCCTCGAAGCCTTTGATCGAGAAGCCTGACAAATCCTGAAAGTGTATCTCTGTGGGATGTTGGGTATCTGGGTGTCAGGTACAGGGCTTCAGAAAAGTGAGGATCCCTCTGTTTTTCTGTGTGCATTCACCGAGTCACTGCCATCTTCCAGAAGTTGCTTTGACTTGGCAAGTTATGTTAGGTTGCCTGACGACGTGCGAACCATTTTTCTGAGAGCTCCTGCAGGATTACTACAGGACCCCTGCGTTCTGTATGAGTCCGTAGTTCCACGTTCTCCTGGAGTCTGTTCAATGGCTCATGTCGTCTACAAATGTTATTCCGGATTCAAACGCCAAATGGTGTTGACCTTATATGCCTCCGTTGCTGGCGGCGTGAAGTGCACGAAGGGCCGGTTGATTCCAGGTGCTGGCTTTCGGTGCGTATGTCCGAGTACTTTCCTGTCTGATATTCGCTAAACAGGTTTTCATGAGCAGTGTTTGGTTCGACCTGCGAAGCTTTCTACTACAGCAGCAGCCAAAAGCAGGAATTTTGCATCGCCAACCACTTTTGCGCAACATAACACTAGGCTGCTTGGTGGAGACTACTTGGAGGTTCAGGGGTAGTTTTAAGTGGGGTTATAGGTCCCCGAATATGGGTTATCAGTGTAGTTACCCTACTTATAACCACCCATGAACCTCCAAGTAAGCCCTAAACCCTATACCCTTATAGAATCCCTATAGATCCCTTTAAAGGGACCCTTAACTTGAACCCTTATAACTACCCATGAACCTCCAAGTACATGAACTAGTGCTCAGGTTCCTCCTTAGTTCTATCTACTCACGGGAACGATTCGGTGGGATCTGCTATGAAGCCACTAGTCTGTGTCACGCATTGGTTCTAGTGACGTCTCTGCAGACGTTCCCCGGGGATCCGCACCCATACAGCTTCAGAGTTTGCGGTCAAATTCTGGAGCCTACCGGCAACGTCGCCCGCTCCAGCCAGAGAGACGGGGCAGAGAGCGAGAGAGAGGGGGGCATTGCTATCAGCTCTGCTTGAACTACGGTTGATCAAATAATTCCTGAATTACCCATAATAAGGAATATAACATAATTCCCAAGATCCTTAAGGTAATGTAGGATTTCTATCTCATCAAAAGTATTAGCAGCTGTTGGGTTGCAAAGGTCGAGGGTTCTGAGACCCTGAACGGTTTAAAGGGAACTCCAGAAAGTTGGAATATGGTTTCAGGGTAGGATACCCTGGAATTTACCTTAAAGGGGTTACGATAATGATATTCCAACTATCTGGCTTCTACTGTAGGGGGTTTAGGGTTTTGGGGTTTACCTTAAGGCTCCTGGACCCTCGAAGTGAGATCCCGGACCGTAGCCCCCAAAGCCGAAACCCTCCCCCAGAAAGCCCAAGACCCTCTTAGGAGCCTTAGGGTAGGGTTTAGGGGCCCTGATCAACTTTGTTTACTACTAGTGCTATTCTTATGGTTCGTATTATTATGAGCTCTGTTTACAGTAGTATTTATACGTCTCAAACTTGAAAAGCTCTAACAGCTTCGTTGTACCTGCAACTGGAAAGCGGGATTTAGCGGCTCTTCCATGGTACTGCTTACATGAACCCCATGACTCCAAAAAGGTCGGTTGAGATGGTTTGAGAGGGAGCTGATAGGTCGAATGTTCAGGAAGACCACGCCGCAGGCATGATTCAAGTCGTGGCCTTTGCGGTCTTGGGTTGTTCCAAACCAGCGTGCTCTCATTCGACAGGGATCTTTAGAGGAAGGTGACGCGAATCAGAAGGTCGACCATGGAGTCCCTATTGCTATAGAGTACAGGGTTGCCTTGATTTCCCGATTTCCCGAAAGAGCACTAACTGCCACACAGGGTATCTTGCCCACGCCTAGATGAGGGCTACGTGTTTGCAATATGAAGATTTGATGGTTCAGGGTTTAGGGTTGGTGCTGTGGTGGTGGTGGGGCACTATAAGGTGTCATCGAACTCTACTACTGTCTTTGTGTGTGGACTTAGAGGGTTTTCTTCACCGAAGTTTAGGGAGGCTTGTCGCACAGAGTTTTAGTGCAGCTGCCACATCTCAATGCTGGTATCTGAGCGGATACTTGCTGATAGCAAGAAGGTTTCCGTTATTGTTTGCATGCTTGGACTACCCTAAACCCTACGTTAGATTTAATTTCGAAAGGTACAACCATGTTTGGCTTTCGGAGTTTCAGGAGCACTTACCTTCGAATGTAAGGTTAGCAAAAAGTCGGCGACCGAAGAAGGCAGCCGGTAAACTCATATACCCTATAGGGGCTTAAGGTAATAGAGTTTAGGGTTCTGTTGGGTTTCGGCTTATAGTTTTTAGGTTGTTAAAATTAGGGTTTTAGGATTTGAGAATTTAGGGTTTTAGGGTTAGAGAGTTTGGTGATCTGGCTAGCCGCAAGCCCAGTGGCAAACAAGAGAGTTTGAGTCAAAGGGGAAAAGGAGGGACCCTTAATGGGGACCCCTACCCTATAATGGGCTATTTCACGAGTATATAATGGCTATATTATGGGTATATACCTAGAAGTCCTTATTAGGGGTCCCTCCTTTTTACCCTGTGACTGAGGGTTTTAAGTTTCGGGTGTAGGGTTTGTCTCTGTTCCCAAATGTAGGAATCCAGTCTTTTCTGGCTTGGTACCAGGTAAAATCCATCAGCATCTCAGGAATTGTAAATCGAGCCGTGACAGGGAACAGCACCAAGGTGGCGTGAAGACGAGTTTCGATTGCAGGCTGGTCAAAAAAGCGTAAACATCGTACGTAAAGTATCAAATTTCCCAACTCGAAATCGAACCGTAAAGCCCCCAACTAATATAGGGCCTAAATAATTACCAGTTATTACTATTTTGCGCCTTTGTATTATATAGTTTGATATGCCCAAAAACATAAGGCCCCTTTCCCTGGGCATCAAAATAGCCCAAAAGCCTCAATATATGAGTCCTTAGATGCCCAGGGTTTATTACTGCAGGAATGGCACGCTCGTGTTTCCCAAGAAAGCTTCCAGACCAGATCAGACTGCTTGAGATTGTCTCGGTCCGGTATTTGTCAGTATGGGAGTTTCCGAAAAATAGGGGGTTGCCTTTTTTGGGGGTCCTTACAATAAGGATCCTACTATTTAGGGTGCTATATTAGGGTCCCCTGTGTTCGGAAACCCCCATATGGTCTCGGTTTTCTCTTCTCGACTAAAACCAGGCCAGCCGGTGTGTCTTTATTGCGCCGCTGGAGGTGAAGGCATCTCCACTCTCTGTCTCGCAAAGAAAAGTCGCGAATCAGCAGATGCTTTTCAAATCTCATACCAGGAGGCCATCCCAAACTGCTGAAGCCCTGTTCCTTCACGCCCTGCAAACCTAGAGCCTAGAACTACAACTCTAGTCCCTAAACCTGGGACCCCAATCCCTATTTTCGGAAACTTTCATGTAGGTGCAGGTTTGAATCAGAATCCGACTGAGGCTCGACTACCCAGAGCTGCCGGGGTCGGACCTGGTTGTGGCTTTAGGATTCGGGCTTCTAGGATTTCAAGGTTTTTCTCTTAGGGATCTACTTGAAGGTTCATGGGTAGTTATAAGTAGGGATATAAGTGGGGTAGCTATACTTATGACCCATATTCGGGGACTTGTAACCCCACTTTGACTACCCATGAACCTGCAAGTAGGGTAGTAGGCAACAGTCGACCGCATGATATCGGTCTCGACACTCTGTCGGGAGTCGACAGTGGACTTCCACCATCTATGCGTACCATTCCGGAGGCCTTATTACACAGCTGCGAAGACACAAACAGTGAGAACGAAGCAATCAAAGCATACCCCCTGCGGTTTAGGTTGAGGGCGTATGCCCTGAAACCCCCGTAAACCAGAACACCCTAAACCTAAGGACCTAAGTTTTGTAACCCTCAAACCCCAAACCCTAAACACTAGGTTCACTTACAATCAGTCTATCCCCCCACCGCCCTCATACCCAAAGCCCTACGCTTCGAGCCGCTACCCTGTGCGAGGCAAACCTGCAAGGGAGCTGGCCTACCAAAAGGTGCCCGTCCCGCCGTTGCCTTGGCTCGGCGTGGGGTTTAGGGCCTACGGTGGGAGCAAGGTGTTTTAGAGCTTGTGGTTTTGGTGTTTTAGTTTCAGGGTTTTGGGGTTTAGGGCTCGGATTAGGGGTTTAGAAGCGTAATAAAGGGGTGAAGGTGAATACCTGAAATCATGGCCCTGCTACTTGGGGTCTAAAACGCCACTCCAGGGACCAAAGCTGAAGCGGCAGTCGGTCTTTTTTGGCTTTCATCCCCGGACATCATGAGCGCGAAAACCCTACCTAGCCAAATAACCATCAGCCATGTAAGCCCCAGGCCCCGGCACAACTGTAAAACAGAGTCCCTACTTGGAGGGTCGGGGGACTTAGTAACTGGTTCTTTTAGGGACTTATAAGTACCATAACCCCAATTAGGATCCCTTATAGGGTACTTATAAGTCTACTTACTACCTACTTACTATAGGTCCCCCGACTCTCCAAGTACCCACAGATTTGCATTGCACCGGAAGCAGTGAAGCACCAGTGCGCATCGCAGGGTTATGTTCATCCAAAGTCGGCCACTGAGCACATACTGTACTTGGAGATTCATGGGTAGTTATAAGTAGGGTTACAAGTAGGGCGGCTATACTTATAACCCATTTTCTGGGACTTATAACCCCACTTACAACTACCCCGAACCTCCAAGTAAACCCTAAACCCTATACCCTTCTAGAATCCCTATAGATCCCTTTAAAAGGGACCCTTAACTTGAACCCTTATAACTACCCCTGAACCTCCAAGTCATCCTCAAGCCATGGCGACTGAAGTCCGAAGTCCTCTGAGGCACCAGATTTAGCCCCAACATAGCTGGGCTTTGGAGTACCATACTGTAGTACTTGTTGGGGGACCTTTTACTTAAAGGGAACCAATTATGAGAAAACAGTCTCTATACTTTTTCTCCCTGGTTACTTCAAGGCCCAAACATAGACCCCCATCTAAGCTTTGTCATATTTGGGTAACATTTTAATTTTTTTATGGTTACTTACACCCAATAAGGAGTAGACAAAATTGAATTTTTAATCCTATCCCAATCATGAACTAGTAAGCGGGTCCTCAGGATAACGACCTACGGTTGATAGAAATCCTGCAGAGGTTAAGGTCCTTGAGGTAATGCAGGATTTATATCATCAACAGTACCGTTCCTTTGGGCCGGAGACCAACATGAGCTTAAACTAAACCAGCAGAAGGACCGACTGAAGCTGTCCGTCTTCCCTGGTTTGTCTCGCTTCTAGATCACCAGGCTTTGGTGTGTAGATGTATATAGTTTGACTTTGAGGTCGCTGTGCGACAGCTTCTAGGACCGACTATGTACTCGCTCCCTAAACCCTAAAGCAGTACATGGACCCGCAGATTCCACCCCTCCCCTAGACCCCCAAACCCTAGACCGTTATGATGAGGACCTGCCCTTTTCACCCTTCCTTTTCCGAGGCCCTACACCCGAAAGGCCCGAAACCAACAGGACCTACAATCCCTAAACCACTGGGAGGACCTACCTTCCCAAACCCTAAGCCCTATAAGACGACCTACCTGTAGTCTGTATCGTAGTTTCGTTTTTGGTTTAGTCAGCTTTTTGTTCAGGATCCTATAAGCTAACCCCAAGAAAGAACTACAATGGAGACTACTTGGAGGTTCAGGGGTAGCTATAAGTGGGTTTGTAAGTCCCCTAATGTGGGTTATAAGTTGTAAGTACAGTTACCCTGCTTAGAACCCGAGTTATAACTACCTACCCATGAACCTCCAAGTAAGCCCTAAACCCTATACCCTTATAGAATCCCTATAGATCCCTTTAAAGGGACCCTTAAAGGCATGAACCTCCAAGTATAGCTATCTTGTTCGCTCTTTTTCCCAGGCCCCAGTCGAAACCGGATCACGGCCACCATGCTGGGCGCCCGCGGCCGGGCTCGGGCGGTACCGAACTGCCGGGCCCTCTGCCCGAGTTGCATAGCCCAGTTTTGGAGTATAACCCGTTTTTGGAGTCTATCGCTTCTATAAGCATAACCCCTGCGATTAACCTTTAGTTTCTCTAGGATACTGGGCAACTAAGCATGAACAATGGCAGCAGCTGCAATAGGAATGGGTTCAGCCCTCAGCTAAACGCTTGATTGGTTGGGTACGGCCCCCACTCAGGAATAGTTGAATAAATCTTCATAATATAGATATATTGAAGGACCTGAGTAGTAGCCCTATTATAGACTCTTACTGTATGGGGGCCAGTACCTAATTAAAGTAAAAGCCAGAAAGTTGGAGTATGATTATCCTAAACCCTTTATGGTAAAATATAGGGTATCCTACCCTGAAACCATATTCCAACTTTCTGGAGTTCCCTGTACTGTATGGGGGCAGTACCAAATTAATTGATTGCCGTCTGACTGAGCTAGGCTGTGACGCTGAAGGCGAAAGCGCCGGAACCCGAAACAGCAGCCGACAAAGCCAAGAACCACGAAACCCGAACCCCTCAACCCTAAACCCTAACCCCTCCATCCCAAAACCCTGAAATGGGAGTTTCCGAAAATTAGGGGTGCCTTATTTTGGGGTCCTTGTAATAAGGATCCTACTATTTAGGGTACTATATTAGGGTCCCCTATTTTCGGAAACTCCCAAATGTCGCAGATCCTAAACAGTGAACCCTTGAAGCGGAAGTCGAAACACTGAGGGAGGCCCTAATCCAACCGGGGATCTCAGGGGACCACAGGAGTCGGTGGTCTGCCACAAGAGGGGAGTAGAAAGGAGCAGTGAGGAATTTTTGTTCGGGCTGAGGGTTTAGGGTGACGAGTGGGAAGGGCGTCTTTAATACTTCTTAACATTAGGGAGGGGAGGTGGGACTGCAATCATAGGGCTGATTACCGGATGGGTAACCCGTCAAGAAAAACAAAGGTCACAGGAGTTGGGAATTTTGTTGAGAGCCAGGGCAGGGTGCACAATCTTACAGGCTTAGAACCTGCACTTCTACCAGAGAAGCATCTGTGAACAGGGTACTTGGAGGATCATGGGACTTAGTAAGTACGGTTTTAAGTACCTGAATTGGGGTCATAAGTAGCTATAAGTATCCCATGATCCTTTAAGTAGGAGATTAAGAGAGGAAGCTGAGTCATCACATTTGTCGGTTTCCTTGGTGCTCGGCTGATTCTCAGCAAGCCTCCTGCACACAGGGTTCAGGGGTACACAAACGGGCTGTGATTTTCGGGTTGCAAGGTAATCCAGCCGCTCCACCCCGATGTAGGGCCAAGAATGGCTTTCTGTGCCAAGCGCCTCACCACCCACCAACAAAGTACAGGGTTTAGGGTTTAGGGTTTGTCGTGATTTGCCTGCGCTGTACCTGGGCTCCAGAGTACGTCTGTAAATCTTCTGAACATCTTCTAAGATCTTACTTCATGTATCTTAATCCCTTATAAAATTGAGCCTCTTAGCTCGAAACTGACCCAATCAGAAGGAGGAGAGCAACATAGGGGCCTTCATACTTACCTATACTATTTGGGGTGTTCCTTAGTAATGTTGTAATATACTGGGCCCCAAGCCCTATTCTAATTATTCAGGCCCCTATATTAACGAGGGATTAGAGTTCGGAGGGAAATATCGTGCTTCCTACAGCTCTGATTCAACTCGAGAGGCTAGACACAACCTTACGCCCCAAGTGCTTTGCCAAACGAGGAGCGACCCTCGCAGCGTTGCTGTCGGACCCTGAAGAATACCTGGTTTAGTTTATTGGCAGTTTCCGAAAATGGGGGACACCAATATAGTAATTACCCGAAGTAGTAGGATCCTTATTATAAGGACCCCAAAACAAGGTATCCCTAATTTTCGGAAACTCCCAATTTGGTTCACCTAGTTTACCTTATCCAGGGGTCTAAGACCCAGCACGGGTGCTGATTTGCATCTCGCCATGTGGTGCTGCTGCGAAACGGTTGAGGATGCGACTCAGACGCATCGATGCAAGTTGGTGAGCCTTAGACTTCCAACCCTAACTCCAAACCTAAACCCTACAGTATGCCTACACATAGGTGCGTGCTCCGAGATCTTTCCCAGTGTTCTATACCATTTCGGTTTAGGGTTACGTTTAGGGTTAGTCCGTTGTCATCCACAGCTTGCCCTGCGAGCTCCCGCCTTAAAAAGGGGGTTGAGAGTTGCGTAGGCACTGGCGGGCACGTGCTGGAAAAAGGGATTTAGGGTTTAAGTTGGGGTTGTGAAAACTCTCTTGGTAGCCCTCCTAGAACGCCTTCGTCAGGGAAGCAGGCTTTACTGTCGAGGTCATCAAAAGCCCGAAACTCTTAGCCCTCGAGTCGGCTTAGGGTCACCTTTGGCCCAAGAGACCTACCTCGTTGTTTAAGGAAGTATACATATACGTGTATATATATATATATATATGTGCACCTGCATAGTTTGAACCTGCGCAGCAAGGCAACCAACCCCTCTGCCTCCAGTAGGCCGTAGAACCTCAAGTTTCCAGCAGTACCTTCAGTCTCCACTGTAGCTCCTTTCTCTGGTTAACAAGTTCTATGGCCAGGATCTTAAAATTCAAACTTGGCTCACGAAGAAAGGAACTACAATGCAGACTTCAAGTAGACTCTAAACTTACTCTAAACCATGAAGCCAACTGATCTATCCTGCACTGCTGCCTAGGGCCATGCTGCCATGCTGTAGAGGATCACCCCTTAGGAAGTAGCTTTTAGGCTGTTGCTGGTGTTGGGGGGGGGGCATCTTTGATTGGTTCTTGTTTATTTATGCATGAAGTTTATCTTGGGGCTTTGAGGTGCTTAGCTTGTCTTTTGGGTGTCCTAATGGGGGCCTGATGGGGATACTCAAAATATAGGGTTTAGGGTTTAGGGTTTAGGGGCAATATGGGCTCCTGGAAGGTGGGACCTAGGCTCTGTTAATGCTCCGCACGATTGAAGCAGCGCTCCAGCAGACGTTGCAAAGCCTCAGAACCTCCAATCCCAGGCTCCTCAAACCGACGTCCCGAGGTGACAGTTCAAGTTCAGTCCAGCCCGGTTCTGAACGAGGCATTTGCTTGCGGAGTGTGGGGGGGGTATATACCCGCATGAGAACGGGCAGACTGTGCGCTTGAGGGCAGCGTTGGCCGTCAGGAAGTTGGGACCGATAGCCGATAGTGTTGCCGGCAGGGGACGCAGGATTCAATTCGGGTTTAGGGTTCAGGGTTTCCAGCTGCGCGCAGCTGGGAAACCCAATGCCATCCTTGAGCGTGTTTTGTCTACTGTATGCAGGGTCCTTAACCGGAGTTTATTCTGCTATGTTTTCTGGAGTCTGAAGGCGAGTCCTTGTGTCATTGCGGAGGAACCCTGTATTGCCTACACCCAGCCTGCACCTCTTTAGTTTCATCATATGAGCGATGAAAGTATAACTCCGAAGCCTATGGCGAAATCCGAAAAAGTGATCGGTTTGGGGTGCAGAGTATGAAAATGCAACTTCGCTTATTAGGGCGGGCGTGGAGGTCCGTGTAGGCTATAAGCACCCTTCTAACCAAGGGGTTTCTTGGGGTATGCAACTTTTATGATAGTCACTTCACAGCCTGAAAATTTCGGTGCTATTAGGGGAAACACGGGCTTGGATTGAGGTCCAAGCCACAAGAAGAGAAAGGATGTCTCTGCTGGGTTTCCCGAATCATATTCGATCCGAAGCATATGGGGATGATCTTAAACCCCGAAGCCCTGAACCCTAAAACCCCAAGCCCTGAAACCCTAAGCCCCCCAGAGCCCTAAAGTCTCAAGCCCCAGCTAAACCCTTAGCCCCAAGCCGAACACTCTACTTGGAGGGTCGGGGGACTTAGTAAGTAGGTAGTAAGTAGACTTATAAGTACCCTAGAAGGGGCCCTAATTGGGGTTATGGTACTTATAAGTCCCTAAAAGAACCAGTTACCAAGTTTTCCGACCCTCCAAGTAGGCCATATGATCGCCATTCGGAGTGAGTGCCTACTGCACTCAAAAAGCAAACCTAACACCCAAACCCCTAAACCCTAAACCCTATAACCCCTAAACCCCAAACCCTAAGCCTTATAAGCACCACGCAAAAACCGTAGAGCGCGTCGATGACTCAGTTCGTGGTTCGTCGGGTTGCAGCAGGAAGAAAGCAGCATGTACAGGTTCATGTTCATGGGTTCCGCAGGAACCTTTGATCAAGCGTAGCCACCTGCCGACCGATGTGGAGGAGCTTAGCACATGGCGCCAGACTTTCCCTAAGGCTCCATGTACACATATAGCGTATACTTAGGCCTTAAAGTACCTATATAGGAACCCCTTTAAGGCTAAAGTATCTACTGTAATGCTACATGGAGCTTTTGGGTTTGGCGGAGGAATGGGACGGCGTCTCGGAAGACGCGGCGCTGGGCAGAGCCGTAAGGCCCCCCAAAGGCTCCATGTACTATTATAGTAGATACTTAAGCCTCGAAGGGGTCCCTATATATCTACTTTAAGGCCTAAGTATATACTATATGGGTACATGGAGCCTTAGGGTCTACGGGTGGTTCATCCACTTGGGAAAACAACCCAAGGATGCGGAGAAGGTCTTGTTACCTGCACACAGGACAAGAAACAAGGCTGCAAATCAGCTCTACGGAGCAATCAAGCAGCTGAAAGTTGAGTTTGATGCGCTTCCAAGCAACGGATTTCTTGGGGCATGCAACCACTACCCATCGGCCCCATAGTAGTTCCTTTCTGGGGTTCATATATAGAGTTTTATTACAAGGTAATCCCAAAAAGGAACTACTATGGGGCCTATGGGTATAGTAGACATTGGGTCATAGCCTGAATATTTCGCTGCTCCATATTAGGGGTCCATGGTTTGAGGTCGAAGCCAAAAAAAGACAAAGGATGACTGTGCTGGGATTCCGGAAGTTGGCTTGTTCTTAAGCAAACGGAGATAATGTTCCCCCCCTAAACCCCCTAAGCCCTTGACTCCAACACCCCCTTACTCTGTCACCGGAAACCGAACACTCTAAGCCATATGATCGCCCTTCGGGGTGAATGCCTACAGAACAATAAACACAAACCCAACCCCTAAATCCTAAACCCCTAAAGCCCTAAACCCCTGAACTCCTAAACCCTGTAGATCCCTTCAAAGGAATCCTTCAAAACCCTATAGTACCCTTAAACATGAACCCTACACACGCCGTTGTGCCCTGGTGAAAAGGATGGTGTTGCGGCCAGCGAGCCGCCAGAGAAGGGGAGCTTCACGGCTCCTTGCAGAAAACAGGGTTTAGGGGTTTTAGGGTTTAGGGGTTTAGGGGTTTAGGGTTTAGGGGTTTAGGGTTTAGGGTTTGGGGGTTTAGGGTTTAGGGGTTTAGGGGTTTAGGGTTTAGGGTTTAGGATCTCAGAAACCCTAAGGGTCCAAAGGGCCCATTAATTAGGTACCCGGGTTTGGGATAGCAGTTATGTAGGTTACTATTGTTGAGAGTATATGATAATTGGATACTTGGCTCCTTGCAGAAAAGCCAATCTAGCGGGATCTTAGTGGCTTTAGGGCTTAGGGGTTTAGGAGGTTTAGGGTTTAGGGGTTTAGTGTTTAGGGGTTTTGGGTTCAACAGAAAAGCCAAAATAAACTGTCTGAGTCTTCGGTGAGTTCTGAGGGTAGTGGTAGTGGTAGTGGCAGTGGTGGTGGTTTTAGTCGTCGTCGTAGTAGAAGCAGCAGTAGTACAGCAGCAGCAGCAGTCGTGATGGTGGTAGTGTAAGTCTAGATGTGGAAAGCAACTAGTAACTAGTGTCTCAACCAGAAAACCTAAGCTGACAAAATGATAAAGACAGATCCTGGGACTTAGTAAGTAAGGTTATAAGCACCTTAATCGGGGTCATAAGTAGCTTTAAGTATAGTTACCCTGATTATAGCCCTAGTTACCAAGTCCCATGATCCTCTAAGTAGACCCTAAACCCTAAACTAAACCCTATAGATCCCTTTAAGGAACCCTATAGATCCCTTAAAGGGCCGTTTACTAAGTCCGATGATCCTTTAAGTACGCCTTGAAGGTCAAGCTGGAGCTGGAGGAGCTGAAGCCACGGATGCTGGGAGTCAGTTTGGACTCCACTGAAGAGACGCTCGGCAGGATGAAGTATATGTATATCTGTCTATGGGCATAACTATGTGATACATACGTTAGTACATGAATACTTACATATACATACACATATACACATATACATATCTACATATATATATATATACATACATACATCTGTACATGTTTTCATATATATATATATATATATTTGCAGACATGTACATACATGCATACATACATGTTATATGTGTGTATATATAGATGCAATATATGGTATGTGCATATGCAGTAGACTACATAGTTACACCTATTCGGATGTCAGCGCTTGGGACTCAGGGCTCGTTTGCAAGAAGGGGCTCAAGGTTCAGGGATTCTTGTGGCGAGGCTTCTCTTCGATTGCCTTAGGGGTTTAGGGTTTAGGGGTTTAGGGTTTAGGGTTTTAGGGTTTAGAGTTTTATAGGGTTTAGGGTTTAGGGTTTACGTGTTTAGGGTTTTATAGGGTTTAGTTGACTCTTACCTTTGGTTAGTAGGGAATGGAGGAATCGGGTACTGTTATAACTACTATTACTACCATTCTTCCATTCCCTACTAACCAAAGGTAAGTTCTCTTCGATTGCAGGTTAAGGTCAAGCAGGTCCGAGATGTCTCGAGTGGTTCGATAGGGTTTGGGACCTAAAGCGACGTATGGTTGAAGTGTGCAAAAGTCTTTCTGCCGTGACGCGGTCATGATGATAGCCAAACATAGGGCCCTTGCGGTTCCTGTTTTGCCGTGCAAAGAGTGCACGGCGAGAGCTCATGCAGTCACAGGGTACAGAGACAAGGGATTGAGCGTTTCAGAGCGCAGAGTCCGTGGGTTCAGCATGAGATTGGTTAAGCTTGCATGCGTTGGAGACTAGGAATTTAGACCGGATGCAAGGCATCTTGCACAAGGCAGCCAGGCAAATGGCAGGATCCGGGTACATGCATTGGCTTTATCGCTCCTCCATACTTCGAAGCTGTGTTTGCTGCTTTGTTGTTCCTGGATTCTTGCATCCCCCGAGACAAGTTTTCTGACACAGGTTTAGGGTTTTGTGAAGGAGTTGGTTCGAACCGTCTCGTCAGTTCCCGACTGACCGCTGGATCCTGCCCCATGCAGCTCAAAACTCCGAAAACAAATCCTTCCCTCGAACCCTAGACATCCGTTGCCAGCGCCGCTTTGAAGAAAGAAGGGCACATCAACTTTAAAAGAAAAAACATCCGCTGCTCAAAGTCCCCACACCCTCTAAACTTTAATCAGCCCTAGACAAGTGAGAGCCAAAAATTAGCCCGAGAGGGCCTAAGCCATAAGCCGCAAAAACTAAAACCTATAAAACCCTGAACTCTACTACCCCTGGGGATCAAAATAGCCCAAAAGCCATATATAGTATGGTCTTTGGGCCCAAAAGCCTTAATATATGAGTCCTTAGATCCCTAGGGTACAACGCGCTGTTGTCAGCACCAAAAATCACGCACCCATCATACTCTAAGGCCTTGGGCACTTAGAAATACACTTCCAAACCCAAAGCGTCAAGCCCTAACCCCAAATCCCAAAACTTCAACCCCCCAACCGACTCTAAACCCCCAATCCCAAAACCTCAACCCCAGAGTTAGACCCTGAACCCCAAATCCCAAAGCCCTAAAGTTACCCGCCTCAGGCGGGGTCTCTTAATCGTCGGCTTCTTTGATGGGGTTCCTTGGCTCCCACACCAGGGTGTAAGGCTAGAACACGGTCAGCTGGGTTCTGGAGTATGGACCATGCTTGGGTAATGTTTTTGGACCCGTTCCTATAAGGAACCACTATGGAATAAAAGTTTGTACTTCTTCCACTTGGTTATATACTTTTAAGGCCACTCAACGTAATTACAGTATGTGATTCGGTGCGATGTTGGCTCTAGGCTATTCAGTGCACAGGCTTCAGAGGCTAAAATGACCTACCTTTCCAGGGTAGGCATACTCATGCGGTTGGATTGCGGTGTGGGTGGGCTCAGGGTTTGCACGGAAATGGGGGCTGGATTTTGTGTCTAGCTTTCAGGCATCTTCAGGCTTTTCGACAAGGATCCTATAATTTCAATTTGGTGGACCCAGAACCATCAATAAAGGAGCTGCGATGGCGGCTATGGGTCCATAGGTAACCCCAAGGATCCAAGTAAGTAATAGTTTAATAACCATATACTCTCCAAACCCCTAGCCTACATGACTATTATCCTAAAACCGAGCACCTAATTCTTGGGTCCTTTGGACCCTTGGGGTAAGCCCTCCCAGGCTCCAACTTGATTCCGAGATACGGTTGATGATATAAATCCTTCATTACCCATAAGCAGGAATATACCATAATTCCCATAGTTTAGGGTTCTTAAGGTAATGCAGGATTTAGATCATCAACAGTACCTCTGCTTCGAGCCCTTCATCCCAGGGCCGAGCCGTTTTTGGAGCACGTCCACAGCCTTCTTACGTTTGGGGTTTAGGGCCTTAAAGGGAACTCCAGAAAGTTGGAATATGGATTAATGGTAGGATCCCCTATAATTTACCGTAAAGGGGTTACGATAATGATATTCCAACTTTCTGGCTTCTACTGTAAGGGTCCAAAGGATAGGTGCTTACGTTTGGGGTTGAGGGCCTCAGGGGTCCAAAGGAAAGGTATCCAAGGGTAAAAGGAGGGACCCTTAATAAGGACCGCTAGGTATATACCCTTAATATAGCTATTATATACCCATTATATAGCCCATTGTAGGGTGGGGGTCCTTTTCCCCTTTGAAGGTACTTAAGTTTAGTATAGTGGCTATCCGTGTTAACATTTGGGAGAGTATACTATATGATCATGGGCTACTTGGACCCTTGTGGCAATAAACCCTAAACATTTACAAACCTCCATCTTTCGTCGACGTCGAGATCCAAGCTTTGCGAAGCCAAGCCTTTTCGTTGCGGGTCTTTGGGCTTTGGGGTTCAGGACTTGGCTTTGGGACTTTTTGGGCTGTTTCTGTCGGGGGCTTCCAGGTTTAGGGTCTTTTAGAGTAGGGTGTTGCAGGCTGGATAATTGAGCTGTCCTGTGCCATCCGTGTCAGGCTTGTGGTATCGGGAGCTGGGGCTGTGCGTGCGTGCGAGGTGCTCTCGAAGTACAACGAGAAGTTTCCCCGACAGGCCATCAGAAAGTTCGACAAGATCACTGCCGTGAACGGGAAGGTCGGAAATGCCAATGACCTTCGAAGGACAACGCACCACAATGTCTGAAACATTCTCGGTTACATAGGGGCCTAAACAGGAACAGGAGACTCTATAGCGGGTCAAAAGAGATACAGGAAATCGAAAGCACGATGCGAAGCCTTCCTCATAGCAAAAAACCTGTCGTCAAATCGGCCAGCATGGGGTTGTTGTGGCTTGACAGCAACTAGGACGGTCAGCCCTGAACCCTAAACCCTAAGCCACAACGACTTGGATGGACTTGTTCTTGGCTGACTTCTGAACCCTTCCAAGAAGTCAAACTTTTAGCCTGCTCATTATAGTTCATATAGAAACCCAAAAAGTTAAAGCCCTAAGAGCCAACCAGAAGAACGCCAAGTGTTAGTATGTCTTCCACTGCTTGCGGGACTGGCCGGGCCTCGACGCTCCTCTAACCCTGAACCCCCTAAGGCCCTAAAGTCCCAAACCCTCTAATATAGGGGCCTTGCTCACTGGCCCAAAATCCAAGGAAATAACAGTTGAAACTTTCAGAATCGACTAAGCGTTGAAAAGTTGAGCTTTCAGCCAATAAGCTTAATAACTAATAAATAGAATGGGGATTTGGGGCCCATTATACTATACTTATAAGGTATGAGTAATCATTTTCGAAGCGTCTTGTTAGGATTTTAGATTTAGGGCTTTGGGGTTAGGGATCTTGCACAAAAGTAGGTCATTGTGGAGGTCGGATACAAGAAGCAGTAAGCGGCCATTGGAGTGGCCTTCAAAAACAGACTTCCGTTTAAAGGGTTGGGATTAATGAAGGTCCTGTATTCAAAAACAGACTTCCGTTTAAAGGTTGCGGGCTTTGTGAAGGTTCTATAGTACAGGGGCATCAAGGATCAGAACAGTAGTAAGTTGTCAGTCCCAGAAAGGAGGGGCTGCCATGACATCGGATCCAGATGCGGCCATTTCTCAAAATAGCGCTTCTTAGATCTTTCAGGGGACCAGGAGAAAGCCGGAACCCCAATCAAAGAAGCCACAAACGCCTGAAATCAACAATTCCAGAGTCCAAACTCTGCAGACCCTAACCCGAAAGCCTTTAATTGCCCTAAACCCTTATCCCAGAACGCGCAGGATCATGGTCTCCGCCATTGCCGATGAGACCCTGGAGACTTTGGCGCTGACTCTGCGGCGGCCGGTGGAGTTTGAGGCCATCCCCCTAAAGCCTAAACCCTAAGCCCTTAACCCTAAACCGTTTCAAGACTTCGGGCTGGGTGTTTAATGTAGAAGCGCCAACGTTACTTGTAGCAAGCCCCTTTTTTTTGTCGCTCATACAACCATAGTCTAACATGCCTCCAAAAAACCCTGCTCGTACTTCTAATGGCAGGATATTTATAGACAACGATCAAGCACTTTGTTGGTAAGGTTTTATCGAGGCAGTACAGTGACTCAGAAACCGTAATATAAGTTTGAGACTCCAGTTATTACTTGCCTTCGGTTAGTAGGGCATGGAGGAATGGGGTACAACTATAACTACTATTACAACCATCCTTTCATTCCCTTCTAACCAACGGCGAGAAT
The DNA here is from genome assembly GCA_905221615.1 of Symbiodinium sp. CCMP2592. Taxonomy (NCBI): domain Eukaryota; class Dinophyceae; order Suessiales; family Symbiodiniaceae; genus Symbiodinium; species Symbiodinium sp. CCMP2592. The sequence goes on along the minus strand of CAJNDT010003334.1, from coordinate 2,028,172 downwards.
AATGCAGTGCTGTGACCCAAGGCCTTGAATCAAAGTGGGAGTTTCCGAAAATAGGGGACCCTAATTTAGTACCCTGAATAGTAGGACCCTTATTATAAGGACCCCCAAATAAGGTACCCCCAATTTTCTGAAACCCCCAAGTGAAGGTTAAGACGAAGCGCGCAACCCCAACATGTTGGAGCACCGAACCTATCCCCAAGGCTCCAAAGGATCCAATAATTAGGTGCTCGGTTTTAGGATAATAGTTATGTAGGTAGGGATTTTGGAGAGTATAGGATTATCGGGTACTTGGACCCTTGGGGTATACCTCAAACTCTCCCAGCTTTAGGGTTTAGGGCCCTCAAAGTATGTAGAACAATGGCCTTTTATAGGGTTTGGGCCATTATTTTACTTACTTTAGGGTCTAGGGTATAGTACCGAGTCCGAAGGGTTAACCTGACGAGTGCGAGATGCAAGAGCGTAATCCCTAAGCCGTGTAAAGACCCAAGTTATGAAACGGGTAGGGGCCTTGGGCTGGCAAGCCCAAAAAAACCAATATAGGGACCGTGGAGCTCGTTTGGTTTTGTAGTTCAGAAAAGAAGGAACCCTCGAAGAGTATTGTTCTTATTCCTACAGCCCCTACATTGCCCTCGGAGAAAGGCTTGAGTTCCCGGCTTGTGGTTTCTGTAGGCGAGCTTCGTCGTGTTCAATACCCTGCTTGCAACATAGTTAATTTTTCCAAGTGCCAGACAGGGGTGCTCTTACATCCCCAATACCCAACCTTTAAACTTTTTGCATTCATATAGTTTAGCATGAATTTTGAAATTTGCAACGTTTTGTTTCTTGGGCTTATCGGGGGAGGAAGTGCTTCACGCTCCACAGCCTTAGCCAGTAGCCGGAAGCACTCCAGCCCTGGCCTCAATGGAAACTATAGTCTTCTGAGGAATTAATTTTCTTATTTTTGTTTTTATCAAACCCAACAGAACATTACAAACTAATTTAATATGGTTCTCAGGGTGGGTATAGTAAGCACAATCTTGTGGACCTTGCGGCCTGAACCTGTGACCGCTGCCCTGCGAAGCCCCGATCACTACTGTCGATGATTCAAATCCTGCATTACCATAAGAACCCTAAACTAAGGGAATTATGGTATGTTCCTATTAAGGGTAATGCAGGATTTATATCATCAGCCGCAGTACCCTCATTCCCTTTTTGTAGGCCTAGGTTCCTTCTAAAGTTACCCAATACCAAAAAGGGAGCCCTTTTTATTCCTAGGTTACTGGGCATCCTGGATCATTGTGCCCATCGGGCTAGACGAAGCCTTATTTATTGGAAAAGTGGGTTTCCACTTGGGGGATATAGTAGATTTGTCCATGGACTAGAAGGACCTTTCAAGGCAGGTCCAAGGGAGTTTTGGGTGTAGCTTTAAATATCATTGCCTGCAAGGGCTAGAAGGCCGTGTTGATAGGATTTGTTTTCTAAGCCCCCGGATTTGACCGTGATGTCAGACGTCCCGACACCCTAAACTGAAACAAAGCCTATGTTTCAGGGTGTATAAAATTATGGGGTGTAGGCTGGCCGCCTGAACATAATTGCCAAGCCCACATCCCTAGCTCCTGAGCTTGCTAAGACCAGATTGACTGTCGCAGCCCCAAAAGAAACCCCCGCCCACCCTCGGCCTCTAAACCATAAACTCTGAGAAAAAATCTAAAATCTAGAGATCAGGGGTTCAGGGTTTAGTGTAACAGCGCACCGAAAATCTGAGGTTTGTGTGCGAAGGCCCGGGCCTCTCGGTATCCAGGTGAACTACACCGATCTGCCCCTACTCTGAGATGGGAGTTTCCGAAAATAGGGGACCTCTATATAGCATCCCTAAACAATTAGTAGGACCCCTATGATAAGGAAGGTACCACTCATTTTCGGAAGCTCTGGGATAGGGTTTAGGGGTCAGGGAGCTCTGAAATCGGGGCTTTGGTTTAGGGAGCTCTGAATTGGAGTTCCGGAGCACAAGGAACCCCAATACAATCCCCCACCTCCTCCAAAACAAACGTACAATCGCATCCATTCTAGTGTCATCCCGTGAAGAAGGAACCTACCCAGAGGCCCCAAAGTAGTTCCTTTTTGGGACTACATTATAAAATTCTACAAGTGAACCCCCAAAAAGGAACTACTTTGGGGCCTTTGGGTAGGGCATGCATCGAGAAGCCGAGAAGCTTCAAATAACTCTAACATGTTGTGCTTTGGGATTTGTGATGTGCATGCTCTGGGGTTAACGGGAATAGAAGGCCTATCAGTAGTAGTAGTAGTAGTAGTAGTAGTAGTAGTAGTAGTAGTAGTAGTAGTAGTAGTAGTAGTAGTAGTAGTAGTAGTAGTAGTAGTAGTAGTAAGCATCGTTGTAAGAGTATCAATAGTCGTTGAATTAAGAGTGGATAACGTAGAGTTAAACCTAGTAGTAGAGTAGGTAACCTTTAACCTTTTTGGGGTAGTATAGTCCCTATAAACCCCCTATATAACTAAAAAGGTTAACCTTTAGTTCCCCATGATACTCGACAAGTAGTTAAAAGGGTTGGGTTTTTTTGCTTTCGGCTTCAGGGTCCCTAAAGGGCCCAGGTTCTCGCAAGGGCCCCTTTGCTAGAAGGCCAGCTCTTTCAGCAGTAGGTTGCTTTGTGTGATCTGCGGGCCTTGTAGATGTAAGCCTCCGTGTAACTAAGCCGGATAGTACAGACCCAGGCTCGGCGGAGTTCTTATCACCAAAGTCGTTCCAGATGGTTTGGTCGACCGCTGGAATGCTGAAAACCTCGAGGAGGTGTGGGGTTTTGGGGTGTTAGGGGAGGTGGGAGTTAGGGACCCCAAACAAGGACATAAGCACAGGCATGTTGTCGTGAGATCCCTACATTCCTAGACCCACCAACTGCCCTCTATTATATCCCAAATACCCACTATTGGGGACCACGAGGACTCTATTAAAGGGCCATTGGGGGGTCCTGGTTGTTGGGCCTAAATCCCCTTGTAACAAGGGGATTTATACGGGCATATCCCTAAACCCTAAACCCTAAACCCTATTCTTGTTCAGCGGCGTCTGAGACCTTGGGTTCTCGACTGGGGATTTTGGGCCGCTACTCGGATTCGGCGCTTCAGTAGGGCTTTTTCTTTACAGGGGCTTTAGGGTTTGATAGAGGTCTCAGGGGTTGTATGAGGGCTTTAGGGTCTTATAGGGTTTCAGGATATAGGCTTGACTTCCGAGGACTGGTTATCTTTAAGGAAGGTGTGACAGATGTATATAGTAGTAAAGTTCACGGTGTCATTCCTTGCAAAGCCGGCTCAATATTTTCTCAGCAGGGCATGCTCCTAACCGTGAATTCGAAGCCTCTGCTTCTAAGTATCCGAATCCAGTCCTGGTTTCTAAACCCTAAACCCCACGTGACCTACCTTTTTTTTGGGACTTATATAAAGAACTCATATTAGGGGGGCCCTAAAAAGGTAGGTTCCGTAGGGTCCAGGTAAACCCTAAACCCTAAACTACTTGTTGTCCTTGTCGCCGCTTTGGAAGTCCCTGCTGGCATTTCTGGGTCTGCGCGACCACACAGCAATATATGGGTGGCTTTCAAAATGATGGTCCCTTTTTGGGTCCTTATTTTTGTACGGCACCTAATATTTAGGGTACCCCAAAAAAGAAACCCTAATATTGGCAACTACCCATATGTTAGTTGCCGCTGTTTGCGGCAAGCTTGCAGCCCCCACTACCCCAGGCCTTACATCCCAATGTAGGAACCTGATTCAGAAACCGTCGGCCTACAACCCCCAAAAACAGTAGGATTTACATAAGGAACCCTAATAAAGGCCCAAGGTTTCTTAATCAGGTTCCTACATCAAACCCCCCAGAACCCTTATGGTACCCTCCTAGCACTCCTTAAAGGAACCCTTATAGAACCCTTATAAAAGCCCTGAGGTTCCTACATTAAGCCCCAGCCCCGGCATCCAGGGCAAAAGCGTCAACGCTGGTGATCGTATCATCGCGTTGAATAACAGAAACTCGGTCTGCAAACGGGGGCGGGATTTCGGACGGTTGGCCTCTGCTTATATCTCTGTTTAGTGTTTAGGGGTTAGGTGTTTAGGGGTTTAGGGGCTTAGGGTTTTTGAGTCTATTGCTCATAGGGAAATTATCTTTTCGGTGTTATCTTCCGTTCTGCATGGGATCTGTGATTCGCCCGGCCTAGACCTCAAACGGATTGGTGACACTTCTCAGACCGGCGTAAGAGTTCCTGCAAGTTTGAAAGGATGGCCCAGATACAGAAACACACTCTTGTTCACCGTAGGCCCGTATTAGCCCAGTAGATCGAACCACATGAGGAGGGCATGCCGCATAAACTCCCTTTAACATACGGGCTGCGGCTCAGATATGCGAGGATTGTGAAGATTGTCATGACGTGATTTTGCCAGATGCTTCAGAGAGCAACACAACATTATTTCAAACGGAATGTAAGACCATGCTGTTCCTGAAGAGTGCGGACTCATATTCCGAACCTCCGAAATCTAAAGCCTACATCAAAGTGGCCGATCGCTGAACAGGTCACCGAATGTCGATGCACCCGATGTCGGCAATTTTTCGAGAAAGACAGTGCTCCGAGTTTAGTGATCCAGAGCCCCCCCCCCCGCCCCAAACAGGCGGTTCGGGGTTGATCCTCGCGAGTAGGCTTTGGAAGTAGATGGGTTCTGGTGGGTTCTGCCTGGATTAAGCTGCACTTGTAACATCCTTCCCCGTCGCCCAGCTGTCGCTAGACAAAACATCACTTGTCCTAAAATCTTGGGCGCTAAACTGCGTTAGGCGAGCTGCGTGGCGACGACCTCGTTGACAAGCTCAAGAGTCTTGCCCGGCAGCTCTTTCATTGTCACTTTTGCTAGTGCTAGTCTCAATGGCTATTCTGACTATTGTTATTAATGTCGCAGTTCCGCAAGTTATGCAAATTGGCTGAGGCTTGCGGCACCCTCAAACCATGAAGCACAGACCCTGAAGCCAAGACCCTGTCCTGTTGTTAATACCCACAATCTTCCATTCCACAGCATAACCCTAAAGCAGACCTAAATTTAAGGCGCAGCTTAAAACGCCCGAAATATAGAAAGAAACGCTCGCGGAGATCTTCCTTCGAACAAGCTGATGTCAGGGCTCCAGAGATTGGTAGTTTGAGTCATTGCGGGTTCACGCATAAGTTTTGGGTGCACAAGCCCAGCTTAACACCACCTGGGCTCGTCACTGTTAGATGTATGTAAGCCAACTTCTCTGCACATGATTTGCGCTGCTCAGCTTGTGTATAAACCATCCTCACTTCAGTACTGGCCTTATGACAAGTCCTGTAGTTCGTTGCAAGCACATAGTGACCCCATATACGTGCAGAATATGTTTCCAGTGGTCTAAGATTGTCTGTGTCCGCGGGTTTAAGATTCGAGGTGCAGGTGGTAATCGAAACACCGCACGCCGAAATTGCGAGTCTGAGTGTTCACAAAGCCTTGCCAAGCAGGGTATCACACACAGTCAGACTTCGCTAGAGTCAACATCCTGCAGGTAAAGACTCTACTCTAGGATGCCCAGTACTACCCTTATTCCCTTTTCCTAGTCCTAGGCTCCTTATACAGTTACCCAATACCAAAAAGGGAGCCCTTTTCATTCCTAGGTTACTGGGCATCCTAGTCCTTAAATCCATGATCGTCAACCTTTCGACTTTCCGGGAGACAGCCAGAGGTTTGCGCAATCTGAGCCGGAAACCGAGTTTGTTAACCCTAAATCCCTAAACCCGAAATTCCGGAACCCCAAGTCCCAGTCCCTAAATCTTCATGCCTGCTCTTGTCATGCAAAGTGTTACATCGTATACCAAGTACGGTGGTAGAGTTGTTAACTTTAAGACATTTCTGGGGTACAGTACTGTAGCCCCTATATACTCCCGAAGCTTAACCTTTAGTCGTCCTGGGTACTGGACAAGTGGGTATACACTATGGACTTTATACTGTTTTGACGCCGTAAACGATGACTGCTAGAGTCTCGGGGCTATATATAGTTACATATATATATATATATATATACAGACATTGTGAAAGGTAGCCTTGTTTTTGCCGTGATGTGAGAAGCTATGAGGACCAGAGCCTGAACACGAACGAAACCCGACGACCCAAGTCCGGAAGAGCCCGAACACTCGGAGATCAGAGAGAGGAATCACTTCAGGGTGGTTAGATCAAGGCGAGTGCCAGAGAGAGAGAGAGAGAGAGAGAGAGAGAGAGAGAGAGAGAAAAAAAAAAAAAAAAAAAAAAAAAAAACGAAACAGAGACATGTGTGTTTGTACTCTTATATATGTATATATATATATATATATATATATATATACGTATTCTGATACAATACATATATATATATATATAGATATAGATATTGATAGCCGAGGGCAGAACAGAGAGGGGCAGAGGGACAGGGAGAGATAACCAGTCGGGCTTGGTAGTCTAGGAGCGGAGCGCTGAACTTCCACTGAGGGATTTCCGTAAATAGGGGACCCTACTACCCTAAATAGTAGGATCCTTATTATAAGGACCCCCAAAATACGGTACCCCGAATGTTCGGAAACCCCCAAATCCAGAAAGGAACGACGAGGAGTTGAGACTCACTGTGCTGCACTACTGAGCTGCACACCGCATGTCCTGAGGCATCGTCTTGCCACCTGGTGGGAGTTTCCGAAAATGGGGGACCCTAATATAGTACCCTAAATAGTAGTCTCCTTATTATAAGGACCCCAAAGTAAGGTACCCCTAATTTTCGGAAACTCCCTGGTTTTGAATCGCACCCTAATTCCCTGAAGCCTGTAAGCATCCTCGAGCCCTGGAGTTACGAGAATAGACCGTGGAGTGGAGCACAAGGTTATGATGTTCATGGTTACCATGAACTCTCAACTCTCCCAGACACTGAACCCACAACAGTCGGAGAATGTCCAAGGCCCCAATGAAACTTTGATTGCATGCAATTTCGTTCCTTCTAGCCTAGCTCCATGATACGTCCCGTCTGTAGCAGAGTGTGCCCTCAGCCCTGATTCCGAAAACTACCATTTCTGCCTCGAAAAGATGATGATCTCTTCGACGGCGAGTTCTCTTTTAGGATCTTTTAGCATTATGTTGCAATGTGTTTCACAGCAAGAGACGACCGAGCAGTTTCCTTGCAATGACAGGGGCGAAACTGGATGCTTAAAACAAGCTGCGGTTTTGGGCTTCCTGTTAAGGCGTTAATTTCGTTACCATAGTAAAGAAGCCGTATTATTTACTACATATGCCTATTATGGTAACTTACCTGGAGTCCTTTAACGAGAACCCAGGTTGTGGGGCTGCCTTTGTGTTGCAGTGTTGCGGTCTTCGGCCTACGCCGTTTTCGGCGTTGACTTGTGGATTTAGGGTTTAGGGTTTATAGGGTTTAGTTTAGGATGGTAGGGTTGGGGATTTTGGCTTCAGGTCATAAGAGGGATCCCGTTGCCAATTGCCGTGGTGGAATTCAGGGTCAAAGCTTCAGGGTTCAGGCGCATCAGTAGTCAGGCTTTAGATTCCGGGGTCTCTTTGGGGCGCCCCTTCCATTTTTAGAAAGCCCTTCGCATGTAACGGAGGCTCTTTGCAACTCTAGAGCTACCTGGAATGGGCGGAAACTGCAAAACACAACGAAGTCGCGGTTCTGTCACGCAACAGCCTGAATTTGTCGGGCTTCCCACGTCTTGAAATCTCCGACGAGACTCCGCAAAGGCTGACATGTTGGCGAGTCGTTTAGGGTTTAGGGTTTAGGGTTCCTTATTATAGGTTCCATATTGGGGTTCTACCAAACATTAGGTTCTGGTAGTTCAAGGATGCGTAAGGTGTGGATTACCGGGGCCGCCTTTGCTTTGCGACTGACTCCCTTCCACTGTGTTAAAGGGAACTCCAGAAAGTTGGAATATGGATTAATGGTAGGACCCCCTATAATTTACCTTAAAGGGGTTACCATAATGATATTCCAACTTTCTGGCTTCTACTGTAAGATGTCACGCTTTCATCCCGCGAGCAGCTCTAAACCCAAGGTCAGTTACGGACTCGTCGGCTGTCTCTTGGAACTCGCAGGTGGGCTGGGGTAGCTCTCCCAAAGGGTCCAAGTATTGTTATGGTACATACTTAGGCCCCCAAAATACCCTATAAGTATACACCATAATGATACTTGGACCCTTTGGGTCTGTTGAGTTCTTTTTGGGTGGCCTTGCACGCGTTCCAGACGGATTGGTGCTGAGAAGTTTTGTTTTAGGCTTCGTGGCATTCAGGTTTTTGCCAGCGATTCAGGGGCCTGGGGATTATAACAAGGTGCTCTACATGATCGCCCGTCTGGGAAGTCCTTGCTACAACCAGGTTATAAAGCCTTCACTGCCCTTATGTCACACTTACGTCAGATGTTTGGAAGTATCGCTGGTTAATATCGGGACTGTAGAGGCTCTCGAGCTATCGAGTTTGCGGCCTACGGGTTTCCGGCCTGGATGTGGGCAGTAGTGGTGGTGAAAGTCGTCGTCGTTGTAGTAGCGGGCTAGAATAGCTTGTTTGTTGTTGGAGTGGCAACAGCAGGAGTAGCAGTTTAGTAGTAGTAGTAGTAGTAGTAGTAGTAGTAGTAGTAGTAGTAGTAGTAGTAGTAGTAGTAGCAGTAGTTACTCGTCTTCGTCGTCGTCGTCGGCGGGGTGCTGGTGGTGGTAGCCGTCGTCGTGCATCGTCGTGGCAGTCGTAGCAGTAGTAGTAGTAGTAGTAGTAGTAGTAGTCGTCGTCGTAGTAGTAGTGGTTGTGGTAGTGGTAGTGGTAGTAGTAGTAGTAGTCGTCGTCGTCGTCGTAGCAGCAGCAGCAGTAGCGGTAGCAGTAGCGGTAGCAGTAGCAGTAGCAGTAGCAGTAGTAGTAGTCGTCGTCGGAGTCGTCGTAGTAGTGGTAGTGGTGGTAGTGGTAGCGGTAGCGGTAGTGGTAGCGGTCTCGGTAGTGGTAGCGGTAGCGGCGGCGGCAGCGGCAGCGGCAGCGGTAGCGGCAGCGGTAGCGGTAGCCGTAGCGGTAGTGGTGGTGGTGGTGGTGGTGTGGCAGTGGTCGTGGTAGTGAATGTGGTAGTGGCAGTAGCAGAGGCATAGTGGCAGTGGTAGTGGAAGTGGTGGTAGGAGGAGCAGCAGCAGGAGCAGTAGCAGTAGCAGTAGGAGCAGCAGTCACAGTAGCAGTAGCAGTGGAAGTAGCAGTAGTGATAGCAGTTGTTGGGGCCCTGCTTGTCAACTCGCGGATCTTCTAAACGACTTAGAGACATGCAAGCATCGAGTTCTCTGTCGTACAGACCTTGACGTTCAACCCCTTCTTAGGATACCCGTGAGGTTTGGAGTTCAGCTGGGCACTTGGCTGTTTCAGGTCTGCCCCTCACACCCTAAACCCAAAACCCCTAAACCCTAAAACCAACACGAGAAGCCCCAAACCCGCCTCTCCAAGCCGTGAGCTTTTGTGCTGGCGCCCATCGCAAAGGATTTGAAAGCCCGACCCCAAGTACCTAGTAGTAGAGTAGGTAACCGTTAGCCTTTTTGGGGTACTATAGTCCCTATATAACCCGTATATAACCAAAAAGGTTAACCTTTAGTTCCTCATGATACCCGACAAGTAGGAGTAAGTTCTGAACAGCCGGCCCCAAGCACTTCATCCGAAGGCCGTCGACGACGATGCACGACGGCGTGAGAAGAAAGAGCGCAGCTACCTCAGACCAGATTGCGATTGCGAAGATTGTTTGAGAGTAGAAGCATGCCAGTTCAATATTAAGACATGGTCTGCATGGTGGCACTTGCCCTTAAGATGTGTGGTGCGGACTTGTAATTTCGGATTCAAATGTGTTGAACGAAGAGAATCGGTCATTGTCTGCATGCGGCGGCTTGCATGGTTTGTGCTCATTTCCTGTTATTAGCAGGTGGCATCGTTTTGGCTTCGAAATGTGTCAATCCCGAGAGGGGAGCATGTTTCCCAGTATTCCAGAGCGTCAGGGGGGGCGTTAAACCCTAAACACTAAATCCCCTAAACCCCGAACCCCCTAAACCGACGTGAAGGCAGAGGGGGAAGCATTTCAACACCATGGTGTCAGGCGATGGGCGGTCTCTCTTTGTATAGTAGAAGCCAGAAAGTTGGAGCATGGATTTAGGAGGATTAGTGCTAGGATCCCTTATACTTTACCTTAAGGGCATGGGGATATTGATGTTCCAACTTCCTTGCTTCTACTATAGCTTCTTGTGGTCTCCCGCTGAGCTGGGTGGTGTCCCAGTCTTAGGGTTTACCTATAGTCTCCATTGTAGTTCCTTTTTTGCTAACCAAGAACTATGTTGTAGGGTCCTAACCGTAAAACTGGTTAACCAGAAAAGGGAACTACAATTCGAGACTATAGGTACACCCTAAACCCTGTGCCCTAAACCCTATAATCCCTAAACCGTAAACCCTACAAACCCTAACCCCTAAACCCTATAGGTAGGTTGTAGGGTGGGGCTCCCAGTCTCTTGAAGTCTCCTTGTGGTCTCCCGTTGGTTTCTTGCTGGTCTCCTCGTGGTCGGACTGTGTTCGGTCGTGGAACAAGCGGATTCGCTTTATGTGGGCAGTTGACTACGATATGTGAGTCTCGAAATGGACCCGAGTAGGGTAGGATAATGTCTTTTATGACCTTAAGCTCCCCAAGCCATTAAACCCTGAATCCTCACCCTACCTAAACCCTAAACCCGAAACCCCAACCCTAAACCCGACCTAACCCCCCCCCCAAAAAAAAACATATCGAAAGCCCCCAACGGAGCTGATCTCGCGAGCTCAGGCAAGTCGAAGAAGCATCGGCACTACCCGGCAGAGCCCGAGGCTCCGCCAACAACGTCTCTTTTTTCGTAAGGGTTTAAAGTTTAGGGTTTAGGGTTTCTTCTTTGCAGGCAAGATTTGGACCTGTTCCGGTCTGGGTGCACGTATATCTACATAAGCACAGATTTCTTCATATCTGTATTCATTTCCACATACCTATATATCCTATGTATGTATGTATGTATGTATGTATATATACATGTGTGTGTATCTTTCTCAAGGTGGCTCGCTCGCTCGCTCTCTCTCTCCCCCTCTCTCTCTCTCAATCCCACTTCTTTGTATGTGTTTATATATATATATATATATATATACATACATATATATATATATATGTATGTATGTATGTATGTACGTGTGTATATGTGTATAGATATTTAAACATATATATATATATATATGTACATACCGATAGCCCTCTCGTCGCACGTGAACCTGTACCCTCTTTGGGTTTTCATGTCATCCTACGGCCATATCGCCTACCACATAACCTGCTGTCATGCTTTTAAAGGCTTGGTTTTGTAGGCCTCAGGTTGCAACATGCCGGGGATCTCAGCAACTAGATCGTAAGGTTGCAGGTTTTTGACGGTGGCCCTAGACCCCAGACCCTATACCCCAAGCTCTAAACCATGGGGAGATATGTGGCTGAGACGCCAATCTCTGCCCCCTGAACGGCAGAGCTCCAGTTCGGGGGCCTTAGGGTTTACAGAATAAACCCTGAACCCCTAAAGCTTAAGCCTAAAACCGGTCTTTCGTTGGTAACATGGATGTTGCAGACGGAAAGCGGAGCCTTAAAAAAAACAACTAAAGCCGAAAGAACCCTAAAGGCATTGCTTCAAGCTCCCGTTTCGACTGCAAGAGCCGAGCACGCAAACCTAAGCCTGGCGATACTAAACCCGAAGTAGGCCCATACGAAGCAGGACAGAATCCTTGATGACCCCTTGAGGAACTCTAATTACAGAACCCTGGTGTCTGCATGATGGATAAACGGCGGCCACTCGAAGAGTCTGCCGTGCCCGGAGCTACAGGTGCGTGATGTTCGGCACGGCAAAAAGGATGTCGCTGGCTCAGTTTTGCAAAGAAGGTTTAGGGCTTAGGGCTTCAACGGTTTTTTGCCTCAGCTCAGAGAGAGAGAGAGAGAGAGAGAGAGAGAGAGAGAGAGCGAGAGAGAGAGAGAGAGAGCGAGGTTTCAGGGCTCAGGGTCGGTTCAAGCTTGTAATTTAGTGCTCAGATCGAGTTTATCCGGACCCTCGAAACTCCAGACGTGAAGCCCAGTGAGGATGGAGCTCTGGCAAAGCCCTTCAATTGGGCCGATGAGGCGGGTTTAGAGGGGATTTTTGGTCTTGGTTTTTGGTGGGTGTTGTCCGAAAAGCCGACGTACGTACCTACAATCATGGATTGCTAGAAAACAGGAAATAGCTAGTGAAACAACGGTAAGAGAGGATTTGGGGCTTTGGTTTTGGTGGGTGTCGACGTACCGGCAATCATGAATTGCTAGACTACACAGTAAAACTAGTGAAACCAATGACGGTTTGGCTCTATTCTGCTAAGGGTTAGCGCCCAGGGGCTTGTAACAACACACCTGAAGAAGGGATTCTGCGGCGAGGGGTTCAGAGGCCGGGTGCTTAGGGTGTATGGTTTTAGGGTTTAGGGTTTACCTATAGTCTCCATTGTAGTTCTTTTTTATTATAGGGTCCTAACCATAAATCTGGTTAACCAGAAAAAGAATTACAATGGAGACTGTAGGTAGGGTTTCAGGTCTCATCTGCCGCACCGATCCCATTGCAAGGGTTCGTTCGGAGGCCTCACAAGGAGGGATGAAGGTAGGTGGGATTAAGGATCCCTTATATAGGGACTCTTATTTGGGAATATCCCACCTACCTTCACCCCACCTTTTGAGGCCCCCCGGTTCGTTGGATGATAGTTGAAGCCGCGGATCCGAGCCATCAGCGATGCGCATGTCGATGGAATTGGACATCCTGTTCTTCACATGTGCTCACATATACGTGTACGTATCTGTATATATGTATGTATATATATATATATATATACGCATATATGTACACATATGTATATATGTACACATTTATATATGTATATATATATGTACATCATAAGCATGTTGTCTATGAATGCATTCAACTAAACCTTGCAGTTGACGGTTGTGCCAGCAGCTCCAGATGATCGCCAGGGAGATGAGCCATATTGGTTATCGCTCAATTTGGTTGGGGCGCAGGGTACAGTTGCAATCTGGTGGCATCTAAGTTTAGCAAAGTCTGTTTCATTAGACCTGTGGTACGTTTGCATGCAAGCTTATGCTTGCTGAAGTGCTCACAGTTGACGATTACTTGTATTGGTTCCGTGCGATTTGGGTTTCTGTCACGATGAAAACAGCACATCTGGGCATACTGTCGTGGATGAAGGTAGCACACGAGAAATGCAAATAACCTGTGCAACCTCAAAATCTCCCCGCAATCTAGCTTCATCTCGTTCGTGAGAGATGACTGATTCCGCTGTGTTCCATCTAGGCGCTGGGGCTGTCAAAAACCTGGCAGCCACGGTCAAAATGCTTGGCAGCTTCTCTCATACAGGGGACTTTTTGAACACATCAGCTTTACCGTTTACCTTGATGCTCAAGTTTCTGGTGTGTGTGTGTGTGTGCGCGGTCCGGCTGTTTGTTTGTTTTCTTGAACTTCGCGGTTTAGCGCCTGGCCTGCCTAGGCACTGGATTGCAGCATTCCGGATGCTCTTCTTCAAAACCTTGAAAGACCTTAGGCACCGAACCCTAAAGTCCCGGAAGCCCCTTCTAAACACCTGGGAGGCCCATGGAAGCTCCAAAAACCTGAGGTGCAGCCATAAGCACCCACAAACCCAAACCGACAAACCCCAAAGCAAGCCCCTAAGCACCCTTAAAGGACCGTTCAAAAACCCTTCGGAGGCCTTCGAAGAGCCCTCCTAATATAGAATACTATAGCTTCATTAATGTGCGGGTTTTTATTTTTAAATGTTGGTTCATTTTTGAGTGACTATACATTCGACTTTACATATATATATATAAACAATAAGAAGATGAACAATAATACTAATATTAGTAACGTAAACCTCTGGCTCTGAGAGGTCGTCAAGGCTTCCATGGACCCGCAGAATCAGTGGGACTTTCCGAGCAACAAGGGCGGCGGGTATGCCTTGGCCCTGGGAGGGGTCGGTACTCGAATTAAGGGGCTCCTTTTCAGGGTTCTTTAAAGGGTTCTATAAGGATCCATAAAGGGTACTACATAAAGTATAGGGGCCTTAAGAATTAGAACAGCGCATAGGGTGTGGGAGTCGGAATTGCTCATATCCCCTAAAGTCCCTTTCTATTATAATCAGGTTAATATGACCCCAAGACTTATTCTGCGTCTTCAGGCCCCTATATTACGGTTTCCGATGCTCGTGTTTCGGGGGTTGGGTGATTTAAGGGGCTTGAACTTAAGCCCGAACTGAAGGATAAGATAGGGGCCTGCCCTGGCGATGTGTCAAGAAGCAGCCTTCTGCATGCCTACATGCATGCATGCGACGCATGTATATGTATGTATGTATATATATATGCACATATACATGCACATATATATATATATATACATATGTTTATACATACCTACATACATACATGCATGCAGAGAGAGAGAGAGAGAGAGAGAGAGAGAGAGAGGTTCATATTAACCTTTGCCCATATGCCATTTTCATGGTTATATGCAGGTGTATACATATATACTTTTTTGAGTGTGTAGATGTATGTGTAAAGGTACTATAAACACACACATACAGGTATATTGTTTTACATTGTCTGTATAAGATTCTACTGTGTTATGTTATGCTGCATTGTAATATAGTGTACGATTGTATTTTGTAAAATTAGTAGAATATGTTTTTGGTAAATGGTGTTTTCTACCGTTCGACATACGATCGAGTACGTACATGTGTATATGTATACGCATGTGTACATAAGTGTTGCAGTTTTTTGTATGTGCATGCGCATTGTACTATGTGCTCTATCACTCTGTGAATATTACCTTTTAATATATATATATATATATACATACATGTACACATAGTACATGTGTATATATACATATATATGTACATGTATGTACATGTGTGTATGTAACTCTCGTGAAGATCTCCCGGTGAGGCCGAGGCTCCCCAGCGAGCTGCCTGGGAGCAGCCCGGGCCCAAACGGGGCTTTCCTGGGCTTAAAAGGGCATGCGGTTACAGTCGAAGCCAGAAGGTTGGAGCATTCTGATCCTCATGCCCTTAAAGCAAAAGTATACGTCAACCTAGCACTAATCACTAATCATCCTGAATCCATGTTCCAATTTTCTGCGGTTCGCAGTAAGAGCTAGGGAGCTTAAGGCTTGGCTGCAAGATGTTTGCTTCTGAATGTAAAGGCCTGGGATTGTCGGGGTGACGGGGTGTTGAGGATTTTGGTTTAGGGTATTGAAGGTTTGAGGCTGAGTAGGAACTCCAAGCATTGGGATGCTGGGTGTACAAAGAGTCCTCGATTCCCTGAACTGGGCGTGCGCCTATATCAGATTCGATCACCGAGGTTTCACGGTGCAGAGTGCCGCGTGAGTGCATCATCGAGAAATACTGATTGGGCTGGTAGCAAAACCACAAGTAAGGAAGTATGTCTACGAGTCACCCGAGCACCTCCGCAGCATGCCCAACCTGCAACATCAATGAGCAGTACGTTGGCAGCGACGACGTACTAGACAACAGCGCTGATTGTTCATGGCCCTTATCGTGATAAACAGTACAATCACACTTGCACCAGCAGCATCACGGCCAGCATCATGGTCACCACCACTATATACACAGAGAACAGAACACTCGTGTCTACCGTTGCTGCGGGCCTAAACCCTAAACCCGAAACCCTAAACTCCTAAACCCCTAAACCCCTTTTTCCCATAGATCCCTTTGTAGGACTCCTTTTCAACATGTTTTGGACTCGTTTCCAAATCCTTATAGATCCCTTTAGAGGAACCCTACCTAAACGCGAAACCCTACTTGGAGGTTCATAAGTAGTTGTTAGTAGGGTTTCGCCTAGCGGAGTCGCAGCAGGCCAGTTGCAAAAGGGTTTCGGTAGGGTAACTATACTTATAACACATATAAGGGGCTTTATAGCCCCACTTATAGCTACCATAAACCCTAATCCTTATAAGCCCTATAGAACCCTCAAAGGAACCCTTAGACGAACCCGTATAACCCCACTGATAACTACTTATATCTACCCCTGATCCTCCAAGTAAACCCCCCTGCTTGGAGGGTCGGGGGACTTAGTAAGTAGTTATTTTAGAGACTTATAAGTACCATAGCCCCAATTAGGATCCCTCTTAGGGTACTTATAAGTCTACTTACTACCTACTTACTATATGTCCCTGAACCCTAACCCCTATAGTACCCCTATAGAGCCCTTTAAAGGAACCCGTATAATCCCCTTTAAAGGAGCTCTTACTAAGTCCCCCCACCCTCCAAGTGGGCCAGGCCTCGAGCTCGCGGGCCAGAAGTCGCCTCCCGCGCCAGAGAGCGCGCTGAGGAGGCCTCCACGGAGTTCCTTAGGTTAGGAACCCAAAAAGCACATAAGCATAAGCCTTTCATGGGGATATCCCTATCCTAATTTTTGCTTATTTGCTTTTTTGGGGCCCTATTAAGGTTTCTTTAAGGGTTAGAGGGCTTTAGGGGGGTTTGGGGTCTTTTAGGGGCGTTTTGGGGGGGCTGTCGGGGTTTGGGGTCTTTTCGGGGCTTGGGGATTTGGGTTTAGGGGTTTAGGGTCTTTTAGGGTTTTAGGGGCTTTAGGACTTTAGGGGTTTTAGGGGCTTTGAGGTGTTTTCGGATTTATGGGTTTGGGGGTTTCGTTATATTTTTCGGCACCTGGTTAAGAAGCCTTGGGCCTGTACTAGGATTCCTTCTCTGAATCCTACTACTTGGGGGGTTTATGGACCCAGGGTTCCTAAATCAGGTTACAGTAGTAGCCAGAAAGTTGGAACATCATTATCCTCATGCCCTTAAGGTAAAGTGTAAGGGATCCTAGCACTAATCCTCCTAAAGCCATGTTCCAACTTTCTGGCTTCTACTTTAGTACATTAGGGGCCAAGAGGTCTATTCGGGTTGAGGGGTCTAGGGTCTGGGGGCTTCAGGATCGTTTAACGCGGGGTTTTAAGGAACTACGAGGGTTCCTGTAAGGGATCTATATATGGGTACTATAGGGCTTAGGATTCTTGTTAAGGGATTTGATTTAAGCCACTATAGTAAGGATCTATAGTAAAGGCCTCCACAGAGTAACTCCAGGCGTTAGGGTCTTTAGGGGTTTTAGGGTCGTTTAGGGTTTGGGGGGAGAGTTTAGGGGTTTAGGGGAGAGGGTTTTGGGGTTTGGGGTTTTAGAGGTTTTGGGACAGAGTTCCTTAGAGGATTGAGGGTTTAGAGGTTTTCGAGTTTAGGGTTCTACTTGGGTCCAGAGGGTTTAGAGATTGGGTGTAGGATGGGTTTATTTTGGGTTGCGAGATGTGCATAGGGACCTGAATATGTACAATGGGGTTACAAGGCCATGTAGTGTCGAGGAAGTATCAGGAGCATAATACGGATTCCCATTCAGAGTTGTATAACGCCTCTACACACTTTCCGTTCAAGAGCTCCATACAGCTTCCGGAAGGTTGAGCCTTGATACGACAGGGTTGCGGTTGTTCGGCTCGGGATTTTCATTGGCATAGCGGGTTTAGGGGTGTCAGGCATTGGCCTGGTTGGGTCTAGGGTCGATTTACGTTACACATTCGTTGTGGCGAAAAGATTTGAGCGCACGGCCCTACATGATCCCTCTGTGTGGTCTGTAGACTGTAAGCCACATGCATCGAAAACGTAGCCTTGCGCTCTAGACGCTTGGGGCTGTGAGCGCTCATCAGCTCAAAAGGAAGGACTTGAAACTGATCTCTTGTGCCAGAATAGTCTTCTGACGACTGCTAGCACACGGTTGTCTTTTTTGCTGCTTGTTTTGTTTATCCGGGGTCTCGGTTTGTCATTGCACGAACTTTTTGCGGAGAAGCATTGACACTTTTTCGGCTGTATCGCAAATTTCGGAAGCCATTTGTGGAAACCGACCCTTGGCCAGGTACAGCGCTGGGAAAGGCAGCACGAGTCGCACAACCAGCGCAGTCCTTATTGGTCTGTCAGTTCAGGGTGCAGTGCAAAACCTAAACTGAAACCCGAAGCTCTAAACTGAAGCCTTAAGCTAAACCCACCACCTCTGCATGCAGGTTTATTTGGCGTTCTGGCTGCAAGCCTCTCGAGTAATGAAATGTCCTGGATGTATGAACTGTTCTTGCTAAGGAACTTAGTTTAAGTTACCATGAGAAGGGAGCCACACTACTTATTACTATAGATCATTATTGTGTAGTCTTACAAGAACCCAGATCTTGAATACTGAAACCTGCGTGAAGCCATGCTGAACTGTTTGGGATGGTTTGAAGAGGCCGTTGAATAAGGAGTTGTACTGTTAGGCATAGTAGAAGTCTTGGTGTGCACATTGTGCCTGATTCGTGATCCCTAGAACCTAAAACCCTGCCGCAGTGCAGTGTTCTGTGCACATTGTGTCCCTTCGTATCCGTCCCCATATTAATATACATAGAAGGTTGCATTTTCGATCATCCTCGTGATAATTGTGTTGGCAGGATTTCTGCTCCCGCCTCGCCCTGCCCCTCCTCCCTGCTTCCCTCCCGGCTTCCGTCCCCGAACATGCAAACGGTGGGGCCCATCTAGTTCGATATCCCGAAATTCCTGGAAAACCCAGTGATAACACCCCCCCCCTAAACCCCCCCCCCACTCCCGCGAACTCTGACGGGTCAGATCAAGCGCCCGTAACACGAGGCAGTACATCTTTGGATCGCCACGGGGATTCTGAGAATCGGCCACATCACGCCCAGCTGCAGGCTGGGCCAAGCCCTGACATAGGGGCCCTTCTAATTAACTTGGGGACATGTCAAGGTAGGGTACTCAGGAGTAGTACAGCACCCGTAGTCCTCATCATTGTCTCTCTGTTGGTCTGACCAGTTGTGTATTTGGGATCAAAAAACCTACAAAAGGAACTACAATGGAGACTACTGCATAGGTAATTAATTCCTAAACCCTAAACCCACAACCTCTGCATTGTTTAGTTTTTTGTTGGTTTCTTTTGATGCTTTAGTGCTTAGGGTCATTAGTGCTATTCAGCTGCTATTCAGTTGTATCCCCTGAGCTTTCAAAACTTCCAAGCGGATAGCTTTCCGAAGCATGGTCCTGCTAGGAGTTTAGGATTTAGGGATCTTTGTCGTAATACCCACTTTGGCGACCCCAGTGGGTTCGTTTCAGGAGCTGCGAGGTTCGAAGCGTTCTTTTCTGATTCTAAGCAGCGTAGTGGCCCTTGACGTGGCTTGAAAGCCTTCCGCATTTTAACACACCCTAAACACCTGGACCCAAATCCACCTAGGAGATGTAGGGCTTCAGGATTGAAGTTTTGGAGCCTTTAAGAAAGGTCGTAACCCTAACACCCTGCCTCTATGTCCGTATGCCCCTCTTAGCCTGCAATGCAGGTGTCTCGTCAGACCTGCCATCGGCTCATGCCAAAGGCATCGAAAGGGCTTTTACAGTATGGCTCGGGACTTCAGCAAGACCACAATCATACCCAAAATCACCGTGACAGCAGGAATGATAATCGCACCAACAATGACCAGCATCATACTTATAATGACAGTAGAAGAACAGTACAATACGGACAAGCAGCGGTACTACTATTGTCGTTGTTTGCATGATGTTCATAGCAAGAATAACAATCAAAGCAATAACGACATCCGTAAACATCAGTGTTAAACTAGCACAAAACATGATAACCATAACGACAGTAGGAACATCTTATGTGTAAGCGTTAGCAATACTCACTCTTCAAGTCTCTGAGATTTGCAAGCCCCGAGCCAAAGCTCCGAAGACACGATCATGTCAGGATAAAGTTTAGGGTTTAGGGGTTTAGGGTTTAGGGTTCAGGGTCTAGGGTTTAGTTAGGGAATGGAGGAATGGGGTACAATTGTAATTACTATTACTACCATTCTTCCATTCCCTACTAACCAAAGGTAAGGACTTTGGGGGTTTAGGATTTTAGGGTTGCTTGCAGCTCCATTGGGTGGCTTCACCTCGTCTCTGGCGGCGAAAAAAGCGACCGCCAGGACGCGTGGAGGCAGAGAAAGCATGCCAAAGGCAAGGGCAAGACGTCAGGCTCTAGGATGTGCTAGAAGGGTCGGTAAATTTAGCAAGATATCGTATACCCACTACACTCTTCTACAGATTAACGCCCCTACCTATAGTGCAACTTAGTACAGGGTTTCGGGCCAGTTTAGGGTGTGGGGTTCAAACGAGGTCTCTCACCTGGTTTTGTGGCATATATACAGTTTTTCGGGGACTGTGGGGTATTGAAACCTATGACTCAGGGGTTTGGGATTTTTATAAGAGGTGGATATGACCTAAACCCTGTTCGACTCTGAACATACGCAGACACGGACACAGACGCAGCAAGCTTAGAATCCCATATCCCGAACTTTGAGCACCGGTTTGGCAGAGCAGAAATCTTGAGCCGCTACCCACACTGTTTTGAGAGCATCCGGGCCGAGCATCGCAGAGAGTGGCTGTTGGGTTTATCCCACAAGCCCTTGATTTAAAATCGCCCTTGGGCTTAGAGTCTGGGAGTAGGGAGGAAAAGTGTCTGTGGTTTCTGGTTATACCCTAAACCCCAAATGCCCTACCCTACTGGGTATCCTTGACATATCCTGCACGTCTTGCCAGATGCTGACTGCCAGCTGGCGGTTGTCGAAATCAGGCGTTTCTTCCTTGAAGGCTGTAACTTAGATCCCCAATACCCGACCTTTCAACTTTTTAGGGTTCTTATGTTTTTGGTAGGAATTTAAAGGTTCAACCTTTTATTTCTGTGGCTTATTGGGGGAGTAAGGTACGGCACCGCCAAGATGAAGCACGCTGTTTTGCCCCACGGGCTTTGACTTTGGGATCCCTGCCCGAATCCTCATTATGAGATCGGGGCTTACTTCATCAGTCAAAGGATCATGGGACTTAGTAACTAGGGTTAATGAGGGTAACTAGACTTACAGCTACTTAAGTGCTACTTATAACCCCAATTAAGGTACTGTATAACCTTACTTACTAAGTCCCATGATCCTCCAAGCATTGTTGTAGACATTGCATTAGACTCCGGATGGCATTAGCTCGAGAGCGCCCCTCCGTACCCGGAAGATCGTAACACAACGGATGCCATGTTCGGCCAGTCCTTATTTACGCCCCTACATTAGACCCTTCTCTAACCCTCAAAGATCATAAAGACAAATCTGTTTTCACTCTGGACCTTTTTTCAACCCTTCAGGGTTCCTTGAAGAATTTCCCTTAAAGGATCCCTCGACCCTAACCTTAAAAAAAAAGTCCTTGAGTGGCTCCCTCGATGGACATTTGATGGTGTTCATTCAGGCGACTTATTCAAGTCCTGAGGGTTTGGAATGTAGGAGGGGTAGGGCTTGAAAGGTATAGGATAGGGTTTTGGTTTTACAGGGCTAAGGGGGTTTATGCTGGAAGCTGCGTTGTCCATTTCAGTGAGACATTTGGGGTGTATTTGAAAGAATAGTCCTGCCGTGGCTGAATTGTAGGTGATTGTTATTTACAATCGCATTGTTCAGACCTCTGGAACAGATACCCCATTTCTTTGATGGTGCCCCGGCCAAAAACGAGGTGGATCCGTATGACCCTAAGCCCTAAACCATACTCTTTGGGCGTGCTGATTTAGTGTATGCCCTTTTCTGGGTATATAGGCGCGCTTTGGAGAAAGGAGCGTCATTGCACTTCAAACAAAAGCATACTCTTTGTTGGGCACACCTCCATAAAACACAGCCCTTGCTCAACGCCGGTCTCCACGCAGGCGCGGTAGATCCCAAAAAGCGCAATGTCTCTTCATGAGAACCCTATAGACTGAAAGGCCCCCAAGTAGTTCCTTCTTGGGGTTCATATATAGAATCCTATAAGCTACTTTGGGGCCTCTGAACCCTAAACTGTTTAGGGTTGATGGGCGCTAACTGCCACAGGAAAAGAGGACATCAACAAGAAAAAGCATTTGGGGTTTCGGGACGCACCATTCCGACAGCCACCATTTTTGTGTCGCCCTCTCCCGACAGTGGCGCCTTTTTCTCGGCTTTCTGGGTGGATCTTCGGACACTACCTATAGTCTCCATTGTAGTTCCTTTTTGGGGTCTCCTCTTCGGATCCTTATTACATTATTCGTTAACTCAAGAAAAGAACTACAATAATGGAGTCAGACTATAGGTAAAACCCAAACTCTCAATCCAAGAGTCACCAAAGCACTTTCGACCCCTGATAAATCCTTATAGCTCCCGAAGCCCAAGAAGCCCTGAACCCTAGATTCAAAAATCCAGAAAGCCCTAAACCCTACAAGCCCCAAGAGCCCTGTAGGTCCTTTGTAAGCCCTGAAGGCCTTGAAGTGTTCTAGGATCGAGGCACTTTCCGGTGGCTCCTTTTTTGCTTACCTTGTCTGCCTCCTTGAACACTAGCCATGATAAAGTTACCCAAGAGAAAGGGTATTACAGGGTTTTCACGGTTTCGGGATGCCGGGTTTGGGACCGCTGAAAACACTGAAGTGAGCCGCCCTCGGTACACAGTTGACATGAGCAGGCAAGTCAGGTTCTGGGTTCGGATATGTCGAATTTGCTTCTCATTGGTGCTCGGAGAGGGCGTTGCACATTGGACGACTTCTATTCTGGTTTTTGGTGAGGCATGTCTGTTCCGCCAACACGGCTGGTTCGACATCGCTTTTCCGCTGCTGCGGGTGTGCTTCATCGGGTGAAGCCCGATCAAGAGCCCTGAATCCTGTTACCCCTTCCCCCACACCTGCCCCTACATCACTTAAGGTGGACTGCAAGGGTATATATATATATATATATATATATATATATATATATATGGAGACTCATGACTCATGCTGGCAGATTTCCACAGTTTTCGACACCAGCCCTGCCGTCTTGGTCAATGCTCAGTGTCGCAGTGACGACAAGGAAAGGACTTTCGTGAGCCTGTCACGGCGGAAGTCTAGGCCCTTAAACATTACGGACTATCGCAGCTCCACATCATCAACCACCTCGGCCCCTATCATATTTCATGTACCAAGTCGCACGCACACCTGCCTGCGCAACAAGCAGCTGGCGAAGTCAGCCGTTCGGATGCGCGTCAGGACTTCTGTCCAAAGCTTAATAAAGTGTTTGAACTTAGAGTTAAGGCATACTCCACACAACTTAGGAGGAACTGAGCATGCCAAGCATACTGCCACTGCAGCTGCTGAAGTCCTCTTCGATTTTAACGCTTCCTCATTACTGCTTGTTGGAGGTGCGAGTTCAGGAATATACCGAAAACCAAGCGCAAGGCTCAGTGGATTTAGCTACAGGGCCTTCGTCCCGGAGGAGGAGACTGGGTGGAGGATTCTAAACAGGGGAGGATTCGTGGTTTCCAGGTTTAGAAGTTTAGCTTACGGTTTCGATTGAGGGGCAGGGAATTCCTAAGAGGCATCCGCTCTAGGTCGGCCGTATTTGGCTTTATTCTGTTTGTGCCCTGTAACCTGGTTTCCGACCACATACCCTAAAACCATAGACCCTCATGGTAATTAGTAAGCAATCGAATACCCCAATGTGAGTTGACACTGGCTGGTCAGACATCCTCCAACGGAGCTCGAACCACAGGAATCCCTGAAGCAGAAAAGGCCAATATACAATAGGGCCCGGACTGATTAGCAGTACAATTCGTCATCCTGTCCCAATACTTTTTAACATTACGTATAAACTTGCCTTTTCCATAGCACTAGTCTACTTACACTCGTCTCTGCACTATGCATTTATGCGGATGACGGAGGGGAGGTTTCGGGCTTCATCTCCTTCTCATGGGGTTCCGTAGTGCCTGAGAACTTAGAGTTTCTGGTATATGCCTCGAGGCTCCAAAGTAGTTCCTTTTTGGGGCTCATATATACAATTTTTATAAGGTCATCCTAAAAAGGAACTACTATGGAGCTTATGGGTATTAGATGGTACTAGAGAATGATTTGAGCCATGTTCTGATGTTCTTGGAAAAAAACTACCGAAAGCTACGATGCGGCTAGCATACCAGCTGTGCTGCTGGGATGCCGGCAGTTTTTGGGCGTGCTTGAGACGTTGGGTTGCACTTGCTTTGGAGTGTTTCTTGATGAATATGTCCATATCTCACGGAGCCCTAAACCCCAAAGCGTAAACCCTTGACCTCAATCCGAAACCCGATTGCCCTAAACTCACCGTTCTCATGCCACACAGTGTGTAAACAAGAAAAGCATCCCGAAAGTTTCGTTTGGACCTGCCAGAACCCAAAATTACCGCATATCGGCTCAACAGTCACGATGGCCGGTGCACTCTCCCACGGCGCGCCGTTCGGCGCCGGCCGTCGCGGGCTTGGTGGTTTTGATTTCGGAGTGGAACGTATTGAAAGTTTAAGAGGCTTGTGTGGTATTGGCCAAAGTAGGATTCAGGGACAAGGTTTAGGATTCCGTGGCTTCTTGTATAGGTATAGGAAAAAAGGGGCACTACTTGTAAGATTATTTAGGTTGATTCTAGAGTCTCGGGCTTCTGTCCTCGTCTTACAGTTTAGATTGGCTACAAACCAAAGGGCGGATGCTCCCGGGTGTGGATCTCTCCTATGCTGTTGAAGCGTATGTCTAGGCTTGAAGGGTCTTGTCGCATCCCAAAACAGCTGCTCGAATAAAATGTGGTGGCAGTAAGTGCATCACCGAGGAAGATGAAGATCGTCACAATGCAAAAATCGCGGTGGAGACACGGAATGCCAGCGTAGGAGTCTTTTCGCATGTGTACCGTCCAAGTTCCACATTGTGATGTGCGTGAGTAGCCAGTTGCGATTTCTCAGCCTAAACCCAGCAGCCTAAATCCGTGCATGGGGGCCTGTTTCCATACGGGCTCCTCGGGAATGGGCTGCATGCGAGCTAGACTGGGTCCATGTCTGCGGATCTGCGAACGAGTTCCACCAGGAGCTGATTCATGTATGCAGGGATCATTTGACAGTGGTGATGCTTCTGACTTCCCAGATTCTAGTTACCACAACGGTTGACTTCTGAGGAAGACCAAGTTGTTTTCCGGGCATCGGCCTTCTTGATGCCCAGACTAGCCGGCAGAAAGCCAACAGCGACTACCTGGAGATTGTCAAGAATGTGGTCACGGACTGTGGCTTGCAGAAGTCCGCCGTTTGTTTGGTGGCAAAGCCACGCCTGGACTTGCCCTAATATGGGACCCCAAATAATTACCAAGACTATTCTGGGGCTTCCTTGTTATGTCTACTGCTCTAATTAGTAAGGCTCCTATATGGTTTAGGGGTTAAGCTTGAGGATGGCTTAGGGCTTATTAGGGTTTGATTTAGGATGGTTTAGGGTTTCGGGTTATTTCGGAGGGTTGAGGGCATACCGGTTTTGGGATGGTTTAGGGTTTAGGGGGAGGAAACCCACGGGCCTGTGCCATCAGCGCGATTCTGGATAGCAGAAATACACTTGGCGTTCTTCTGGTTGGCTCTTAGGACTTTAACCTTTTTGGTTTCTATATGAACTATAACAAGGAGGGTAAAAGTTTAACTTTTTGGAGGGGTTCAGAAGTCAGCCAAGTACAATCGCACCCGAAGTATGCGAGGGTTTCCGGCCAGACACAGATGCAAACGAGATCATGCCCTAAATAGAACCCTAAGGTTTAAGGCCTTGTAAGCCTAAGCAACCCAATACAAAGTGCCGGAAAATTTGTTCGAATTATGAGAAAGTGCACTTAAATTGGAAGTTGCATTTCATCTAGACCTCGTTGTTCCACTTCAGGACATCTCGGCGCGCTTTTGTGGGAAAGGCCGTGCGAGGGTTTACGTTTCAGAGTTGTAGGTTCAGGGCCTTTAGGATTTGGGCTGGTCCAAATACGACGTCATCACATACTCACCGACATCCCAACCGAAACAAAGCTTAATCACATGGTGCAATCGTCATGTGTGCTGGCATCTACCAGGTCCGCTGCTTCAAAGAATGGTGAACCCAAGTACCTAATCGTGAGGTACCATGGACCCTTAAGAAGACTTTTATCGCACCCCACAAGACCCCGAATGAGTAGCTACTTTGAGCTTGTGGGGCTGAAGTATTGCTCAGATCAGGTTCAGGTTTACAACCGATGATACGCTGAAGGGTTACTGGGTAGTTGTCAAAATTAGGGTCCTTTTTTGGGTCCTTAATATATTACGGCAGCTAGTATTTAGGGTGCCCAAAAGGGGGACCGTAATTTTGTCAACCACCCTTGCCCAGGGCGCTCTAGCAGTTGAGGCGTACAGGACGGAAGGCTTCGGGCCAGGCTTCGGGCATGCATGGTTCCTTTCAGCCCAGAGACTCCCATATCCCTTAATTAGGGAATATTCCTTAAATCATTTTAGGGATCCTACTATAATTTAAGGTGCATTCCTTAATTAAGGGATATTGGAGTCTCTGGGAGGTTTACCTTCACCATATGGGAGTTTCCGAATTAGGGGGTACCTTGTAAAACTTTGGGGTCCTCATGATAAGGATTCTAGTATTTAGGGTACTATATTAGGGTCCCCTATTTTCGGAAATCCCCATATTATGGTCTAGGGTTCAGGGCCACCATATATGAGGAGATCATTCTGATGTCCAGGTCGGTCTTAGGTTTATAGGCATGGCTGGGGCTCAGGAGGCTAGGCTTGCTCCATCTGCATCTCCGGACTCTACACTTGCTTCTAGGCCCATCCTGTTTTGGAATCCCGAAACCCCAAACCCAGAATGAGATTTCAGAGCCTCTCGCAGCACCTGCCATCCTACTGTGCTTCTTTTTGTCATGGCGATTTATATAAGGCTATAGACTTAGTAGCTGACCCTTTGGGGGATGATATTACCCCTTACAAAACTGAAAGTGTACACCTCTGTGAGCTTATGAACTCAGCAAGTAAGTATAACTTGGATGGTGCGGCGGCGTCCTTCAGGCTTCACGGTCTGCGGTTCGTTGGGCTCAGGGAGGATGGGGAGGAATCCAATGCTCTTACTCTAGGGTTGGATTGTCATGAAGGGTATGTTTGGGACCCTGGTATAGTACCCTAAGTAGTAGGATCCTTATATGGGTGGTTGTCAAAATTATGGTCCCTTCTTGGGTACCCTAAATAATAGGTGCCGTATTATAACAAGGACCCAAAAAGGGACCCTAATTTTGACAACCACCCATATATTTCGACAAGGAGAACGTTGTTTGAAGATTGGGAGCTCTACCAATGCGTACCCACAGTTTAGGAATTTGAGGGTTAAGGGTTGTAAGTTTTAAGGGTTGGGGTTTAGGGTGTCAAGGGCTTAGGGTCTGGAGTAGAGGAGTTTGCTTAACACTCCAACTGCAGAAAGAATGATTGCGGGCCAGTTGGAGTGTGCTAGGTCATTTTCCTCAACCCCGCCCTCAAATAGTCTCGGGACATCCTGAAACACCCTTTAAACTTTAAACTCCAAGTGCTAATGAACCCATAGATGTTTCGCAGAGGTCCACGTCGTGAGAGGCACGTGAGACTTCCGATGTTTGGGAATGGGTAGGCCCCTGCAGCATATACTTATTCAAGGCTTCTTGAGTCTCGGAATAAGCCTTAACCCCAAACCGTTCATGCCTTGCAAGTTCCTTGCCGTTAGTTCGGCCCTTCATTGGAGAGGACTTGGTCGGGCGGATACATGGGAGTTTCCGAAAATAGGGGACCCCAGTACAGTACCCTAAGTAGTAGGATTGTCCGAGTGTGAGCGCCGAAGTAGTAGGATTCTTATTGTAATGACCCCCCAGAATAAGGTACCCCTATTGTCGGAATGGGCTTGCGGTTGTTTTGTGAGGTTGCGAAGTTCCTGGAGTTTTTGAAGCTTTTTTGGTCATGACGATTATGATGGCTCCCATCGCATGATGTCTTTTTTAATATGATGAATACGAGTATGACATACGAATATACATAAAGGTGCACGCATACATAGGTCCACACACACACACACACACACACACCTAACTTACCGCGTGCTTTTCTGCAGGTTTATCCGGTTTGGAGGCTTTCGCATTGATTTCGGGCGCTTCAAGAACTTTGGGTGGGAGGATAAGGGGGTGGGGGGTAGGGCTGATTTCGTTCTGATTCCACCAATTCTGTGTGAAACATGAGCTCTGAAGCCACGATTGCCAGCAAAAGTCAACACAGTGCTACTTTGTCACTGTTGGGTAACATTTTACATTGTATAGGTACTTAAACCCAATAAGGGATAAAAAGTACATTCTTAATCCTATCCCAACAATGAACTAGGCTACTGTAGCGGTTTTGGGAAGCCCGAAGATCTGGAAGGAAGAAAGACCGGCTCTGAACCCATGCCGCAGCCAAGAGTCAAAACCGTGCAGATATGCCTGTGAGACGGCATTCAGGAGCCATGTAGAGAAATAATGCAACACCCTAAGGTGTCTAGGCTATGGCTCCTCAGGCAAATCTTCACTGTCTTGACTTTTGCTGGCAGGTGAACCCGGCATCACACAACCCCGGCGGTAACTTAAGGACGTGTGACCACATAGGTTCATACATGAAAGCACACATACATACATTCATAAGTACATACAAACTCACATTCATACCACATAGGCACATGCATGCACAGATTCATTCATACATAAGTACGTTCATACCTCCATACCTGCATGCATACAACCTACCTACCTATATACCTATACACACATGAATACTTACGCACAAGCATACCCGCATGCCTACCTACCTACCTACCAACCTACTTGCCTATCTATCCACCTATCTAGCTATCTACATGCACCTAGACACACACAGACATGTAGAGATAGATAGTTACATGGATACATGATACACAGACAGAGTGTGAAACGTGTATACGTATGTATGTAGGTAGGTAGGTATGAATGCATGGATGGATGGATGATTGGATGTGCATACGTGTGTATCTGTGTGTATGTGTGATTATGTACGCGTGCATGCAAGTACGTCAAAGTACGTATTTGTTTATGTATCTATGCATACCTGTCTGTAGACATATGTTTGTGTGTGCCCACACGGTCTGACCGTATACATGTATGTGCAAATCTGTACACATACATATACACAGACATAATGTGTGTGTGTACATACGTACATATATAAATATATGTGCATATACTCATATACGTATTTGATTCTCCAGTTTCGGCATGCATTCCCTGTCTTCTGCAGGCTGGCCCTTGACATGTGATTGGATTTGTGCATTGTACGAAGCCCGTTAACCTTCTTGGGGACCTACTGTAACCCAAGCCTTACCACAGCCTTGTGCCTCCTTGGTCCCATGTTTGCTTTCCTTGAGGTCATTTGGCTCACAGCAAAGATGATGCTGCCACCGAGTAGACCGTTTATGCCCATGGGGGGGCCGATGGGCGGCCCCATGAACCCAATGGGCGGGCTGCCAGGAATGCCGTCGATGCCTCAACCCGGCACCGTGCCCGGCGTCCTTCCCCAGCCCGGGCTTCCCCAGGCGATCCTGCCTCAACCAGGCCTGCCCGGCCCTGGCATGTGCCAGGGCGCCCCGGGGACCCTTCTCCCACAGCCTGCTATGGCCCAGACATTGCCCACACCGCAGTTGCCTGGAACGGTTCCGCAGCCCTTTGCTGGCGTCGGCGTCCTGCCGCGACCGCCTATGAATCCAGGTATGTGCGCCAATATCATGCCTCCTAGATGCTTGGAGCGAACTTTTGAAAACCACTGCTCGTAGCAAGAAGACCGATCGGGTGGTTTGCCTGCTCTCCGGCCAGGCCTAGCAGAATAGCCAGTAACGGTTGCATTCTGTTTTTGAGACGACGTGTTTGCTTTCTGCAGCTCCATTTTCCTGGGAACAGCAGCTCGAGAGTCCGAAGCAGCAGTGCGAGATGAACGAACTGCATCTGCTAATCTTAGGGGTGCTTATAAATTGTTTTAAGTTTTTGGTTCCTATAAGCCCTAAGAAGCAGCTAAAATCACATTTTTGTTAGGGGTCTAAAGTCAGTATAGCAATGGGAGTCCGGAGCCATCAGTTACCAGACCCAGAAGCCCTAAATCAGTTCGCAGGCCCCAGGAAGTTCTAGACAATTGTCGCCCCGGCTGTTGAAACCATAAACTAATGTGCCCAGACCCCGAAAACAGACCTCAACCCGCCCAAAAAACCTTCACACCTTGGGGACCTAGAAGCCCCAAGCCTCAATGCATGCATAAACCTTGTACCCATCACGTCTAGCTCCTCAGGAATGGTCAGAGAGACATTAGCAACAGCCGGATATGTATGACGATAAGGCAAAACAGCCATACCCTGAAGCCATCGCGCTTGAACCCTAAGCCTTACACATCCCTCAAGCGTATGAGGACCTATAACTACAGTAATCATTTCAGGACCACTGCAGCCCATGCCGCCGATGGGAGCGGGCATGCCGGGTGGCTGTCCTGCCCCCCGTCCCATGGGCCACTTAGCACTCCCCTCTCCCTACAAGGACTGGTTCGAAAGGGTAGGGCTTACTTCGATTGCCCGGACCCCTGGAAGGATCCAAAACGTAGATAGCTCAATGGGGGTTCCTAAAGTACCCTTAGTAGTATAGGGCCCCAAATTAGGGGATCTACTTTCTAGATCCTCCCGGGGGTCTGGGTACGGGTTCTAGGTGTTGGGGCATGTTGGGCGTTCGGCTTTGAGGTTTTAGGCAGTGTGGGGCTCTGCACGCATCCCAAGAACCAGACGATTTTAAAAGAAGCCCATCAGGAAGCTACATCAAGCCCTGCTAGTCTCCGAGCCACTTTACGGGGGGGTGCTCCGGTGGCCACATGCAGCATACGTAGTCTGTAGGTACAGTGAGGTTCCCCTCTGCACTGGGCTCACCAACCCAAGACCCCACAACCTCACACAAATACACACGCACACATACACACACACACACACACAGACACACACAGACACACAGACAGACACACAGACACACCCGCACCCACACACGCCTCAAATAGCCCAGCCTTGCTTACACATCCCAAATCCAAGCTTCAGGCATGCCAACCCTAATCTCCACGTGCTACCTGTGCCGACCGTACCCTGAACTCTCTAGTATGGCTCTGCTTGTACCCACAAGGCCTACATTTTCCAGTGTTCCTTGTGGAGGGTCGCGTAATTTGGGCTGTTAGGTAGACCCTACCTGCAGTCACCATTGTAGTTCTTTTTTGGTTCAGCCAGTGTTGTATTTGGGATCCTATGACGAGTTACCCCCCAAAATTGAACTATGATGGAGCCCATAGGCACCACACTACGCCCTAAACCCCAAACCCTAGACCCTACGTTTGATGATATAAACCCTGCATTACCCATAATGAGGAATGTATCGCAATTCTGGTAAATATTCATTATTGTGGGTAATGCAGGACTTTTATCATGAGCCGCACTGCACCCTAAACCCTAAACCCCAATCCCTGGACCCTACCACGCCGAATTCCCGAAGGAGCCCTCATTGCCTCCTCGACCACCGGCCGGCTCCCTGCCACAGCAGCTGGCGCAGCTTGCAGCAGCGGGTTCGCCGCAGGAGACAAGAGCATGCAGAATTCACTTGGAGGTTCATGGGTAGTTATAAGTGGGGTTATAAGTCCTCTAGTATAGGTTATTAGTACAGTAACCCTACTTATAGCTACCCATGAACCTCCAAGCAGAATCACATGGTTTAGGGGTTGGGCGCTTCGAGCTTCGAGTTAATAGGGTTTACGGAAGTATAGTAGAATGTGGCAGATCCTGACATCGATCCAAACTGTGAACTACCAGAAGGAGGAATGAGTATACAGTATACCGGCACAGACTTGTTGGTTCTTGAGTTTGAAGGGCTTTGGGGTGTAGGCTTCAGAGTCGCTGACATACCCTGACCCTGTCCACCACTTCGACAGCATTTGGTCCAGATGCTCGCTTCGCCGCTGGGATCCCTGATCAAACCGGATGATTCTTCGTGGACACTTCGACGAAATCGTTGGGGTGGGATAGTCCTTGAACTCCAGTGTGGATGTGTCCAAGGCTTTTGGTCTGCATCGGAGCCCTGCGACTCCTTGCACAGCCGTTCTACGGATGTTTTGGACAGTGAGAAGATGTGCTCGCTGACCCTGAAGCTTCTGTGCACATCGTAAACACTCAGCCCTACTGAGAAGGTCAAAAAAACACTACACGAAGACATGTTCCTGAGTAGTACCCTTTGCTCCTTTTGTTTTGGGGTCTCCTCATTAGAACAGAAAACTAGAAAACAAAGTCACCCGTGTTATTCAGGGGCTACTGGCGAACCTAGCAGAAATGAGTTCAGCGACGGGTCTGAATGAGTTCAGGTTGTATCCCGTGGTAGCCGTAGCCCCTGCTAACTGTACTAGACGATGATACGCCCATAAATCTTACTATAATTATTCTGGTGAAGCCTTAAACAAGTCTGATGAAGCTTTTTAAACCCTAGAGAGCGTTCGCAACCTGTTTGTAAGCACTTAGAAACCCTATTCCGATAGTTAGTTAAGACCGTTATGTTTCACCTCGCGGCTTGGGCTTCGGTTTCAGGAGATACCGGAAATACCGGAGATAGAGCCAAGATTGGATACATTACAGGAAGGTACGCCAGAAAGTTGCGGTTTTATTTATCGTTTGGTATAACACCGCACAGGGTATGTATACAAGGTCTTACTCGGGTTTTCCAAGGTTTAGTTTTATGGAGGTGTGCATGCTCCTTAGGGTTCCGTGGTTTCAAGATAGAACAGAAAGCTCCCAAACCCAGTTGTAGGCATTCAGGCTCCGGGGGCCTGACGGTGTAGGGTCCACAGGATTTAGGTCAGTCAAGTGCTTACGGAGAAATGTCGAGGCTCGAGAGTCATGGCCTGAAGCTGCAGGCATTGAGGGGTTTAGGGAGGTTTAAGGTGTCAAACGAGAAGGCTCTGCTGTTGAGGAGTGTTCGCTGGCACACAATCCAAGCCCATGC
Source organism: Symbiodinium sp. CCMP2592 (assembly GCA_905221615.1). NCBI lineage: Eukaryota > Dinophyceae > Suessiales > Symbiodiniaceae > Symbiodinium > Symbiodinium sp. CCMP2592. Next base: position 1,995,209 of record CAJNDT010003334.1, on the reverse strand, counting down.
TGAAAAGGGTTCAGTGACTTAGACGAGAGCCGGGTGTACGAAGGAGCCCTTGAAAGGAGCCCTTCTAGTAACCCTTTAAAGGAGCCCTAAGGTACCCCGAAGTTTCGGAAACTCTACACCCTAAGGTCCCGTTAAGGAACCCTTGTAATCTCACAAAAAGCTTGCTTAGTAACCCGAGCCCGAGCCCTTGAGGAGTTTGTAGCTGTAAGCTCTCCTTTACTCTGTGCCGATGTGAAGCACGGGTTGGCGGCTGGACACTGGTCGGAGGTGTTGACCTTTCCGTCGACAACCTACGTCCCGGATTCAAAAAGATGAACCCACAGGGTCCAAAGTATTTAATATTGTAGAATGTAGGGTATACTAGGGAGAGGTATTCCCTGCAGTACCCCAGGACCCTTTGGGAAAGGAAGAGGAAGCAGAAGCAGGGAGACTCAACTGGTTGCCTTTGCGCCACTCTGCCGTGATTGTCAGCTGCTAGTGCCGACCAGTCGAAGTACTTCGAAACCGAAACTTCGTCAGGCTAGTCCGAGTTGCGAGAGCGTAAACCCCAAACCGTGGCTGACCACATGTTGAGAGACATTGCCTGGCGAAGTCCCAGTCGGGAGATGAGTCCCTAGAGGCTCCAAAGTACTTCCTTTTTGGGGTTCATATATAGAATCCTATAAGGTAATCCCCACAAGGAACTACTATGGAGCCTATGGGTAAGGCCCTAAAAGCCCCCTACACAGTACAGCTCTGTCAGAGCCCGAAAGGCCCAAAAAACTGCTTGGTACCCCGAAGTCTGGGACTTCTTTGTGTAAAATCCTAAGCCTAAACCCTCAAACCCTAAACCTTTTACCCTTGAACTCTAAGCTTTCTAGGGATTTGCCGCTTCGGGTTCAGGCGTAGGGTTTCAGGGAAAACACCCTTAAACCCTAAACCCTCAGCAAATCGTCGAACCTACTTCTGCAGACCTTGCCAGGCTTGTCCGAGCGTGGGTGTCAACAAAAACCTAGGCCGCAAAGACTTAGAAAGCCTAAATACCCGCTCTGGCCCTCGCGGAGGACCCCTCTCGTGGGCCATCAGATAGGAAGCCACAGCTGTACATGTTTCTTGGCTCTTAGGGGTTCTCGGGCTTTCGGATTTGAGGGTTCGCGGGTTTAGGGTTCAGGTTTTCGGCTTTAGGGCTTGGGGTCTAGGTTTCGGGATGTTAGGGCTTTGGGGCGTTTACTTGTAGTCTCCTTTGTAGTTCCTGGTTTTGGCTCACCCAGTCTTACATCTTAAGGGCTTAAGATCCTATACGCGATAACCTCAAGAAGAAAATACAACGGAGACTAGAGGTATGGATTTCAGATTTTAGCATGTGGTCTAGGGTTGTACCAGGATCCCCCAATGGCCCTTGAATAGAGTCCTTTTGGTCCTTAGTATATAGTGGGAATCTCTGGGGAATAATAAAGGGTAAGGTTACAGAAGGACTCAGCGTCAAGGGCGTGGGACTTGACGGGGTTCGGGTCTCGGGTTTTGGAAGCTTTGAGGCTCAATATGGGAGTCTCACTTAAATAATCAATACTATTTCTTTTGGGGGGGGGTCCTTCGATTTGAAGGGTTCCTTGCAGGGGTCTATTCGGGATCTATAGTAGGGTTCTATGGTATAGGGGCCTTTATTTTTTCCAATACTATGTTGTTGTTATTGGGGGGGGTTAATTTCTAACTATCGTATCATATGCCCCAAAACCTTATTCCAATTATCAAGGCCCATATATTATACAGTACCCTTATGGATCCCTCACAGAAACCTTTCAGGGAACCCTTAAACGAGCCCGAAAACCAATTCTAATTATGAAGGCCCCTAAAGATCTCGCCGGGGCTGGCGTTGGCGGCGGAGGGTACGTAACAGATTGATTTGTATTCTGATTTGCGGCCCAAACTGGAGCATGCGGGCCCTGTGTCTTGAACCCTCTAAACCCTAAGCCTAAACCATAAACCAGAAAAATTCCCTTAAACCCTAAGCTTAAACCCTAAACCATAAACAAGAAAAAGTCACTTAAGACCCAAGCCTAAACCGTGTTAAAGTTTGACAGCCTAAGCTAGATCAAGCAAACAGGGTCACAAGGGAAATCAAGACGTCGGCATCCCCACTACGACTCTGGCCATAGTCATTCTTCATCATTTTCTCTGACATAGTGGCCTTGATAAGTACCTATACTATTTTGGGGGTTCCTTATTAAAAATTACACTATTATGGGCCCCCCAAACCCTGTTCTAATTAATAAGCCCCTGTACTAGCTACTTATCATCAAGCCTGAAGAAGTAGCAAGGCTTATTGCGCAGCTTGCCACGCACGTGGAGGACACCTATCGTGGGGTCATTCGGAACCCCGACAGACTAAACTCTAGAGGGGCCTGCAAGATTCGGTAACCTTCCCTAGGGGAGATGCTTTGTAGAGGTTTCTGCTGTCTGGCTTGCTAGAGACCAGTGCTGGGTGCAAGAGAGAAGGTGGTTAGATATATACTTACGTTCATATTTCTTCGGTTTTTGTTCCATTCCATATGCATGTATATATATATATATATATATATATATACACACACACATATACATACTCATACGTATAGACCCTTTAATATTAAAGGATGCACACGCACAGCTTCCATGAGGATGAACCGGGGGTCCGCCTGTGTCAGAAACAGAGCTTGGGCAATATCCTTCGGCAGACGTAAAGGAAGCTCGGGATTGGGGATTCAGTGTACTGTGGTTTGGATCAGCATGCCTTCTGTAGCCAGATAAGTGTCAGGTTTGAGCCAAGGCCCGTTTGAGTCCCAACATACGTATACTCGACTTCAAAAGAATGTCCAACCCTGTGCCAACTCCAACAAGATCTGTAATGATGGAGATGCCGGCACACACGAAAGACTTTCAAAAAACAGCAAACTCACAGAATTCCTGGAGTCTCCAACCGCAAGCCTCAAAAGATTGGACTTTGGGTATGCCCTATAATACCCCCCAGAAGAGAGGTACCTCCTACCTCGTGATTTAAAGTGACAGGGGTTCGGTTTGGGATTTCGCGATAGCAGGAGTCCCACATGCAACAGATACTGGAGCAGTGCGGAGACATTCAGGCCCGGTGTCTGCTTAGGCTCTCAGACGGTACTTAGAGGATCATGGGACTTAGTAAGTAGGGTTATAAGTAAGGTAACTATAGTTACATCTACTTATACCCCCAATTAAGGTACTTATAGCCCTACTTGCTAAGTCCCATGATCCTCCAGGAAATCCTTTGACCATGACAGGTACGTGTGTCCCTATGGGCCTAGCACATGTAAACACTAGCAGATACTCATAGTCTCAGGGAGTCTGGAGTTCTCAAAGCTTCCGACGTTGGATGTTCAGGTCGTGTTTCGTGTTACGTTTAGCTTGCTGCGGTTTCCCAGGGGGTGCGGTGCGAAAAGGGAGTTTCAGAACGTAGACGCCACACAGTAGGACCTGATTTCTGGACAACAGAACTTGTATGCGTAGGTTGCCGGTCACAGAAGAAGCATCTCGTTATGGTTCGAACTTCCAGCTAGGCCATGTAGAGTGTAGTTTTTTTTGTAGATTGTTGTTCTTACCGAGTTTTTTTACATAACCGTACCCTGGTAAATAATTGTTAGTTGCTCTTGTCGCGTGGTATAAAGCCCTCAAGTCCTAAACCCCCTACACACCAAAACCCATGCCCTGCAATGCGGGCCTCGTCCATGCTAGGTAGGAGGTAAAAAAAACCCATAACCGTTACCCATAGGACTCCATAGTAGTTCCTTTTTGGGGATTCCCTTATAGGAGTCTGAACCCCAAAAAGGAACTACTATGGAGCCTCTAGGTATAAACCTCTAAAAGGCTCAGACTCCTGGAGTCGAGGGGCTCGTCTCCCAGGGTTTTTGTGGCGTTTTTTTTGGCGCTGGTAGCATGCTATAAATGAGAGTTTCCCAAAATTCGGGGTACCTTATTTTGGGGTCCTTGTAATAAGGATCCTACCATTTCGGGTACTATATTAGGGTCCCCTATTTCCGGAAACTCCCAAATAGGATCCCTACTGTATTCCGCAATACGAGGTACGTGCTTTTTGCAGGGGTTCTACATTACTTGTCGTTCTTCGCTGCTTGTGCTATGTTTGCAAGTAGCATCAAGGACGTCCCTCTCCGGCTCTATCGGTTTGCAACCACCGTAGCACTCCAATAGAAAAGGGGCCTTAATAATTAGAGTAGGGTTCCTTTAAAAGGTGTCTATAAGGGGTACTATAAGGGTACTATAAGGGTACTGAGTTTGTCTGTGGCGTGCAGGCGGGTGCGCTAGTCATGCGTAACACTTGGTTGATAAAACCCTTGGCTTAGAAGGGGCCCCCACCCTGTAATAGTGGTATAATAGGAATATAATAGGGCCCTAATATAAGATTAATATAATCCTTAGAGTCACTATTACAGGGTGGGGGCAGCTTCTAACCCTTGCCTTTATAGGTGTTATGGTGGGGATCTGAAGATGATGGCTTTGAGCGACAGAGGGGTTACCATTCCGGAGTTCGCATCATCACTAGTGCCATGAATGTAAACTTACACCCTAAGCCCTAGAGCCACCGATTCTGAACTCCAGGCCCTATAATCCTGAAACCTTGAGAAGCCTGAACCCCGAACCTCAAATCTTGAACCCTGAAACCTTAACCATCAACTCTGAAGCTTGACTCTTGAACCCTCAACCCTACCTAAACCTTTACTTTAACCCTACACTCCTCAAATCCTCAACCCGATATTCTAAACCGTGCCATGCGAGCTTGTCTTTGCGAAGTAAGGCGGCAAGAACAGCCTTGTCCTTTTTCATGGTTCCCCCAAAAGAATAAACAGACCGGCTAGTAGACCTTCTTAAATAATTCCTACTACGGGATATAGGTATACGGCTCTGTCTATTATTTCTAAAAGACAGGGCTGGGCAAGAATCCCTAAACCCTGAACCACAAAACCCTGATCCCTACTTGCAGGGTCGGGGGACTTAGTAACTGGTTCTTTTAGGGACTTATAAGTACCATAACCGCAATTAGGGGTCCCTTTTAGGGTACTTATAAGTCTACGTACCACCTACCTACTAAGTCCCCCGACCCTCCAAGTAGACCCCATCTCTAAGTTAACCCTACGTAAGCCCCTGAAGCGCTGAAGTAGACCCCATATCCCTGGCGTTCTTCTGCTTGGGTCTTAGGACTTTAACTTTTTGGGTTTCTATATGAACTATAACAAGGAGGCTAAAAGTTTAACTTTTTGGAGGGGTTCAGAAGTCAGCCAAGATCCGAAACCCCAAGCCAGATCCTAAATGCCCTATAATCTCCCCCTATAATTACCTCGCCTGGATTGTCCGGTGTGTGAGCGCCGAACCCCTAGAAGCCCCACCATATTTGTACAGGTTAGCATTATTTGGGCTAGGTTAATCTTGGGGCCCATTGTACTATAAATAATAAATATAATAAGGAAGCCCCAAAATGGTACAGGTAACTATTAAGGCCCTTTTGTTACCGGTCCCTACTTGGAGGGTCGGGGGACTTAGTAAGTAGGTAGTAAGTAGACTTACACGTACCCTAAAAGGGACCCTAATTGGGGTTATGGTACTTATAAGTCTCTAAATAACTACTTACTAAGTCCCCCGACCCTCCAAGTAAGCAATTTGCGAGGCCTTCCGGCGAGGACAAGATGCCGAGGGCCGCAACTTGGACCTGCAACGCCTTCAACGAAGCCTTCAGGGTTTAGGGTCTAGGGTTTAGGGTTTGGGGTTTAGGGTTTAGGGTTTGGGGTTTAGGGTTTAGGGTTCAGGGTTTGGGGTTTAGGGTTCGGGGTTTAGGGTTTAGGGTTCAGGGTTCAGGGTTTAGGGTTCAGGGTTTAGGGTTTAGGGGTCGGGGTTTAGAGTTTAGGGTTTAGGGGTCGGGGTTTAGGGTTTAGGGTTTGGGGTTCTGGTTCAGCGGCTTAGAGAGCTCAGTTTGTACAGTCTTGGTTTTAGGGTTTAGGGTTTAGCGGTCATGTGGTTTGGGGGTTAGGGACTGGGGTTTAGGGATTAAGTAAGGTTTACTGGTTGGGGGTTTGGGGCTTGGGGATATAGCAGGGTTGGATAAAAAAATAAGAACATCGAGGCGTTGATAAGTAGCATGGAGTTCCAGGGTACGGCATGATATGGTACTGGTATGGTACTGTTATAAGAGAACGGTGTAGGGTGTGGGCATTGGTGTGTAGAGGTTTGAGGTGTTTGGAAGACCCCCTCTCTTCAAGGCCGTCCTGATTATCACGCGAAGGGGATTCGATTCGGAACGATGGGCCTCCGATGGGGGTTTCGGGGACAGGAGAGCTCTTCCTATATAAAGTTGACACGAGTTCTTTCCACGGGGTTTCTGAGTTCGGGGCTTGGGGATTGAGTTTTCGGAGTGTAGATATAGGGGGACGGGGACGGAGTAATTTCCGCTGTGTTGCTCCTTACAGCTCCTCATTGTGTTACTGTATGTCATACTCCAAAGCCCTATTCTATTTGTTGCGGCCCCTACTGTATGTTGAGCTTCTGGGCAGTTGAAACCCGAAGAAGCAAGCGCTTGACCATTATTGTCCTCGGATCCTGTTTGCTTTAGACCCCGCGCCGTCCCTGAACCACATCCAGCCATTAATCCTGAAACCCTAAACCAGACCCTAACTCGAATCCTGATTCGCCCTATAGCCTTCTGGGGTTTAGAGGATTTAGGCCACTGTGACTCTGGGCTGAGTAGGCCCTAACCCTCAGGCCCTAAACAATTACCTATACACTATTCCTAGAGTTCCCTATTCTTTTTTCTCAATATAATGGTCCCCAAGAACCGATTAAGGCCCCTATGGTAACCTTCAGGACCCATGAGCTTCGGCGTTGCACAGTTCGCAGATGCGGAGTCTGCCTGGAAAGCCTTTACCTGCGCCTTGGGTCAAAGAGTGCTTCGTGCTCTATTTTGGCTCTATCTTAAGGGTCCATGGTAGTTCCTTTTTGTGTTTGCCATACAGGATTCTAAATATGAACCCCAAAAAGGAACTACTATGGAGCCTATGGGTATCAGACAAGTTAGAGAGGCTCAACATGTCTCCAAGCCTCCCGGACTTATTCATACCCTACACCTTTTTTAAGGTACCTAAGTTCTTGGTTACGATCTGCTAGATAGAAAACTAGGTGCCCTAAAAAAGGGGGTAGGGTCAACTCAACTTTTAAAAACAAAAAAAGGGGTAGGGTATGACCCCACAGGTATGACCTCCCATGAACTTATCGGCTCACCGGCTCGAGCATTTGTCTCCGTCCGCTGCCACGTCCATGCAGCATCGGAGATTCATCAAGAAAGATAGAGACACTAGGGTTTAGGGTTTAGGGTTTAGGGTTAAGAAAGAGAGACACACCCTGTGTCCTAGCTTTCCTGTGTCCTAGTTGCTTGGAACCTTGGAAGTTGTGGCTTTTGCATCAGGGAAGTATCTCATTAGGAGTCCTCATATACAGATCCTACCTGTTGGCGTTTATGATCGGGCTTATGATCCTCTGAAGCTCCCATATATGTTGATAACCACTCGGCGACTGCCACTGCTTCTTCTGTGCCTTGTGCTGCAGTTACTTTGGCCATCTGCAGAGATACTGCTCAGATGCTTCCGACACTATTAGCAGTGACTTCTTTTACTGATCGTAGTTTGACTAGGGTTTGGGGGCACACTTTACACTCTATATCTATACTGCAAGACCCGGATGAATAGTACTGGCAATGCTGCAGGCTTTACATTCCACCACGAAGTGTATGATTTTTGCTCATGAGCCGCCCGAAAAATGAACTCGATGCAGTGCGCTCGCCTAGTCACTAGTCGAGAGTTAGCCTTAGCAAACCCTGCATCCCAAGCCGGAGCCAAGCAATCTGACGCTTTCCCCTCCCTCCACCCAGTCCCATTGAGGCTTAAACAAGCGACGGCTGGCAGGCCAAGAGATTAAGGCACGCCTGGAAGCGACAAAAACAAGAGGGCACGACAAACATAGGGTTCTATGAAGGTTGAGGAACGATTTGTAAGTTTGCTGTCGTGCTGTTTTGTAATGGCAGAAATCTTTAGCAGCATCTTTCTATTTTGCTGAAGAAGGTAGTGAGTAGGAGGTCCTTCCGGGACAAGGTATCGAAAACTGGGGTCCTGCACCCTCCACCTCAAAACTCCGCAGGGGGGGATGAGTGAAGGGCAGTCGGTAGGGCTTAGGATGATGGCCGTGTATATCCCCATTGAGTCCTACTCTTAGTAGCTGAGTGGATGCACATTACACTTTTGGGATAATATGACCCACTATAAAGCTGGAAGTGTACACATCTTGGGGCTTATGAACTGAGCAACTAAGTACTTGCTCATGAGCCTTATCCTCCAAGTAGAAGCTTGCAATCTCGGTGCCCGAAACCCGACACATCAGAACGACCAGAAACGGCTGGAACACACAGGCCTCTAAACGGAAACATACAAATATCCGGTTTAGGGTTTAAGACTACGACTACTCTAGCAAAGCAGATCGAGGGATGCAAAGATATGATGCGAGTTTCGGGTGTAAGTGCAGCAAAGGCACGGCACTCAAACTCAAGACGGATGCGGAACGAGTCAGAAGTGATCAGTGGCACTTAAGCAAGATATTGTAGAAGCTGCCCCCACCCTGTAATAGCGGTATAATAGGAATACAATAGGGCCCTAATTTAATCCTATACAAACCTTATGGTCACTATTACAGGGTGGGGGCCCCTTCTAAAAGATATTCTTCTAATTGAGTTCTCAGAGCACTGCAAACTACAAACCCTTGGGCTGAAAAAGCCTCAAGCCAAGAACCGTGAACCCAAAGTCAAGGCTTGGGGCTTCTCTTTAGGGACACGGTTTTCCCACTCAGGCTCGTGATACCGTAGATTTCACATTGTTGGCTCTTTTTTTTTGGGGGGGGGGCTTCTCTTGGTGTTCTGGAAGTTGTGGTGGTGGGGAAGATCTTGCAGCTAAAGAGTCTCTCTGCAGCGCATGTAGCACCGCGCCGTTCTGATTTCATCTTTCGTTACTGTCTGAAGGTTTGGAGGCCTTGTTTTGGGGTCCTTACAACAAGGATCCTAGAATTTAGGGTATATGTGTGGGTGGTTGTCAAAATTAGGGTCCATTTTTGGGGTACCCTTAATTATGGGTGCCGTATTATAATCGGGACCCAAAAAGGGACCCTAGTTTTGACAACCACCCATATTGGGATCCCCTAATTTTTGTGTCATGACGTCAGGTGCTGCTCGAGGAGAACACGGAGCAAACCATCCTCAGGTGGAAGAGCTTTGGCCGGTTTTCTCATATTGGTGGTTGTCAAAATTACGGCCCCTTTGTGGGTACCCCATATATTAAGGTGCCGCACTATATTAGGGACCCAAGAAGGTACCATATTTTTGACAACCACCCATATGTATTACTACCTTACACTACTAAACCCTACTCTTTTGTAGGGTCTTATTAAGAATCCTGATATGGAATTTAGAGGGACCCTACAAAAAAGTAGTTTTGGCAGATTAAGGTATGTTAGATTATGCCATATTATGTTTAAACCACATTATACGATATTAGACCGTAGCGGTATTGTATAGTGTTGGATGCCGGGGAGTCTCGCGCACCTGGCTTCCGTACTTCACTTCAAGGAGGAAAGGCAAGCCAACCCATTCCTTAATCCCAAATCACATACCTTTTTAAAGATTTACAAAAAGAAATCACATTAGGGATCCGTAAAATGGCAGGTTATTTGGGGTCCAGGTAAATATTCCCAAGCCAACTTCCCTGCCCTCTTGTCGTTCTTCACTGCCTTCAACGTCACCGAGGACTTCGCAGAAGGCAGTCTACCATGTCAACAGCGAATCCTAGCTGAATTGGCTAGAGTTTAGGGTTTAGGGCTCGGTTTATGGACAAGGGTTCACGGAATAGGGTAGGGTTTCTGTACTGATACCGGTTTACAGAGTTCAATGCTTCTGTTTTGTGGCAGAGCAGACTTGGAACCCGTCGTAGCACCTGGCAACCTTAGTTCCTACACTCCAAGGGTAAAAGCAGGGACCCTTAATAAGGACCCCTAGGTATATACCCTTGATATAGCTGTTTTCTATTCATTATGTAGCCCATTATAGAGTAGGGGTCCCCACTAAGGGTCCCTCTTTTTCCCCTAAAACCCCCAAACCCTAAACCCTATACCCTTATAGAATCCCTATAGATGCCTGTAAAGGGACCCCATTAAGTGTCCCTCCTTTTCCCCTTTGATACACCCAAAACGTTCGAGTCGGTTATGTCAGGATGTCAAGTTGAAAGGCTCGAAGTTGTACTACTTGGCCCTACTTAGAGGATGATGGGACTTAGTAAGTAGGGTTATAAGTAAGGTATCTATAGCTATATCTACTTTATAACCCCAACTAGGTTACTTATAACCCTACTTACTAAGTCCCATGATCCTCCAAGTAACTTGTGTTCGCCTGTTTCCCCTGCCCGACTCCGAGAAGCCTTGTAGTGATGCGCTAAGTGCAATGTTGAGTTGCCGCCCCGGCCACACAGACCTCGTTTGGCTTGCCGAAATGCGAGAGTGCAAACCCTACGGCTCCTTTTCTCACCCCTGACTCTAAACCCTAAGCCCTAAACCCTAAACCCTAAGGCAGCTGCTTTCTTTCTTTCTTTCTTTCCTTCCACTTTGAAGCCGGTGTTGGGTCTGTATGCGCCCAACCCTCCTGGCCTGTAGGCCTTTCTGACGGCCGCTGGGAGCAGCAGTTAGGAAAAAGGAGTCAACAAAAAAACAACCTAAGCACTAAACCCTAGGCTCTGATGATCAGTTCCCAGTGTGATACAGTCACAGTAGTTGCGGAAACCCAGACCTCGCCAGGCATGTCCGAGTTATTGAGTTGCGAGAGCGTAAACCCTATAGACTGAGCCTGTTGGATTGCAAGCTGTTCCAGGACGAGGAACTCGAGTGGGAGTTGGAAAGAACAGCAGTGAGCTGCAAAGCCCTGCTTGACTCCAAAATCGAGGAGCTGTGGCTAGCCTGAAATAAGGGTTTAGGGCTCATAGCGTTTAGGGTCTAGGGCTGTGGCGAACCTGAAATAAGGGCTAAGGTTTCATAGGGTTTAGGATCTAGGGCTGCGGCTAACCCGAAATAATTGAACTAGGGTTCATAGGATTTTTGGTTTAGGGCTGTGGCTAACCTGAAATAATTGAAACGGGGGTTTTAGGGTTTATAGGGTTAAGTGTTTAGGGCTGTGGCTAACTTGAAACAAGGGTTTAGGGCCGTTTAGGGTTTATAGGGTTAAGGGTTTAGGGTTGTGGCTAAGCTGAAATGCGTTGTCTTTGGGGGTGGTCTTGCAGAGAATTCGCCCTGGGACAGCGGTTGTGAAACTGGGGAGGGGGCATGGGAACAACCCTCTGCGATCTGCTTATGCAAAGACTCACCCCGCAAACCGGCTCCTGGAGGAAGCCCTCGTCCTTGCATGCATCCCCCAGAGACTCCGATGGCCCTCAATTCGGAGTATACCTTAAGTCATAATATGATCCTTATGTGATTCAAAGACTATTCCTGCAATCAAGGGATGTTGGAGTCTCTGGGCCCTATAATTTCAAGATCATATCAAACTTCAAGCAGCAACTATAGGCAACACTGGTGGCACGATGCCAGCGAAAGCCTCAAAGACACAGAAGTTGAACATATTCAGACTATTTAGCCGTAGTCGTATGGGAAAACCCAACTATGTTCGATTCTTCAAACCCGGGCTTCTGCTAAAGTTCTCCCGGGCAGAGGCTTCAAGATCTAGGAAACCACCTATAGTCTCCATTGTAATTCCTTGTTGGGGTTACCTTTTGGGATCCTTAATATGAAAATTGGTTAAACCAAAAAAAGGGAACTACAATGGAGACTATAGGCAAGACTTTGGCCGACCAGCTCGAGCTCTGCCATAAGAGATTAGTTCCAAGGGTAAAAGGAGGGACCCTTAATAAGGACCCCTAGGTATAGACCCTTGATATAGCTGTTTTCTACTCATTATATAGCCCATTATAGGGTAGGGGTCCCCATTAAAGTGTCCCTCCTTTTCCCCTTTGATTAATGGTTTCAGGGCTTCTAGAAAGGCCCTACAAACGTTTCGAAAAGAGGTTCAAAAGGTGCCTTGAAAGTTGCTGGTAAGGGTTCTTTCCAGGTTCCATCAGGGTTCTATAAGCATGCCGCAAGGATGGTGCATAGTTCTTTTAAAGGGTGTCCAGGGTTTGGCTCTGCCGGAATCCCCTGAGCCCCAAGCTCACAAGGGGACCTAAACCCTAAGCAGCGAAGCCCTAAACCCTAACCCCCCCCCCCCCCCTCCACTCCCTAAAACTGCGCCTAAAACCTAAACCAGTGTGACAGTCCTTTCTCCAGCGCTCGAACGCTTAAAACTACGGCCTACAGAGGCATGAGCTTAGATCCTTAGCCTCTGAGCCCAAACGACCCCAAACCCGAAAGCCTGAATAAGCTCATAAGAGCCCTTGTGGGCAGATCCTCAAGACACCTTAAACTGTTAATTTCTCAAGCACAGAACTGTATTGGATCCTTTATAGTTACTAACCAGTGGTTTTGGGGTTCCCTTGGCTCTTTAGCTCCTTATTTAGGAGGGACTATCATCATCCCTGGCTCCTTAGCTCCTCCAATATCAATGGTTAGGTTAGACTCAGTTAGACTTCTGAAAGCCTCCAGGGAAATACGCCAGACCCTTTACACTCTAGAACCCGCAAGAACCCCACAGCCTAGGGATACAAGTACCCTTTCGCCCTTGAGCCTAAAACCTCGCACCGTAAATCCATACATCCCAAACTCTACACCCTCAACCCTGAACCCTACGACCTGGAGGCCTAGAAGTAGAGTAGGGAACCTTTAACCTGTTTTTAATTTTTGGGTAGTATAGTCCCCTATATAGTCCCTATATAACCAAAAAGGTTTAACCTTGAGTTCCCCATGATACCCCGACAAGTAGGGAGGTATCCCTATACACCCCATTCAGGTATGGTGCTTCGGATGTCTCTGGTGGGGCGGCAGCCCAGAGAAGGAATCGAAGGGGATGGACGGGTCTTCAAGGGTTCAGGGTTTAGGGTTTGAGGGGGTTAGGGTTGAGGGGTTTATGGGTTTACTGTTCTGCAGGCTCCTTAACTAAGGAGGCGCTTGTATCTATGTTCTGAGTTAGGGAGTCGTGGGTTATGTTAGGGTTTATAGATCGTTTTAAGGGTTCTCTGTGAGGGTTCCCGTAAAGTTTTTGCTGGTTCTACAAGGGTTTGAGGGGTGCTTGGGGCCTTTCGTGACTTTAGTGTTTTGAGTTTTGCATGGATTTCGCGGTGAACATGGGTTTGAGAGGGCTTTTGGCGTATGGTTTTGTGCAGTCGGTGAGAGTGAGAATTCAGTTCTCGGCTCAGCCGAAAAGACCGGGTCCGAACATTGGAATACTTACCTTGAGGGTCCCTGACCGCTCCTCGAGAATACACTTCAGCATACCCCCAAACACTATGCTGGTTGTTAAGGCACCGAAATTCGGATCTCAGGTGTGTTTCAAGAACTGGGTTGTCCTTTGTGATCTTTTTCAATTTCCCTAAGTATTTTGTAGAGAGCCATATTAGTAAATGGTTTTCAAAGGACTTAAAGAACAACTCTGAGAAGATCCAAAACCACCGGGGCGCATTGCGACCTTCCCTCGAGTTTTTAGCGCTTCGGGGCTCTATTCGCAAAGGCTCAATGTACCCTTATAGTAGGTACTTAGGCCTTAAAGTACCCATATAGGGGACCCCTTTAAGGCCTAAGTACCTACTATATGGGTACATGGAGCCTTTGGGATTGCACCTTGCAGAATGGTGCCCTGGGTTTTCGAAACAGGCACCCCCTCCCCCCTAATTGATGTGGATGCCTCTACTTACTTAGTAGCTGAGTGGATACACATTACACTTTTGGGGATCATATTACCCACTAGAAAGCTGAAAGTGTACACTTTTGGGGGCTTATGAACTCAGCAACTAAGTTTGCACTAGAAGCTTCATGACGAAGGCCCCCCGGTTGTAGATGAACTGTAACAGGCCTGCTGTACAGCAACCATCCGTGCGTGACCACTTTCTCGACCTGCGTATCTAAAAGTTGGTCGCAGCGCGTCAAGCCATGACTTACCCAATCTCCGTCAATCCCCTAAACCAACTCCTAAACCAACCCCTAAAACCCCTAAACCCCTAGTTAAAGCCCTAAACAGCCCCTAAACCTTACATCCTAAGCCCTAAACGCATGGCTCCAGGAAAGAGCTGCGAGAGCGTGAGCAAAAGCGAGTCTCTCTTGAACGGATGGGTCAGGGAGGGCTCCGCAGGGCAGGACTCCGAAACGGACATCGGAGGTACGGTTGAGGGCTCAGGTTCAGGGCTCAGGATTTAGGGCTCAGGATTTAGGGCTTAGGTTTTAGGGCCTAGGATTTAGGGCTCAGGGTTTAGGGCTCAGGGTTTAGGGTTTAAGGCTCAGGTTTTGAGGCTCAGGGTTTAGGGCTCAGGGTGTGAGGATGGCTCCCTTTTTTGAGCGGGTGTTCTACTTTCAGAGTCCTAGGATCAGTTGAAGCTCCCAGACTTCCTTTTGCCTTAGCTTACCTTTGGCTAGTAGGGAATGGAGGAATGGGGTTTAGGGTAGTAGGGTTTAGGGTTTAGGGTAGTAGGGTTTAGGGTAGTAGGGAATGGAGGAATGGGGTACAATTATAACTACTATTACTACCATTCTTCCATTCCCTACTAACAAAAGGTAAGTTAGGTCTGCCCGGGGTCTTAAACCCGATGCCGCAAGTCCTAGATCCTAAAGCCTAATGCAGGGCCTTCATACTTAGAATTAGAATAGGGCTTGGGGTTAAAATATACGATAAGGAGCCCCCCACAACCCTTCTAATTATGAAGGTACTAAACTTGGTCATAGTTGGGCAACTTTTTACATTTTAATCGGTATTTAAACCCAATAAGGAATACAAAATTTAATTTGTTCATCATATCCCATATGTCTTTCGCAGAAGGAAGAGAGGATACAGCCTCGAGCCGATGCCCCACTGCGGTCTGTGGCTTGAGGTATATCACAGGTGTAGGGTTATGAGTTTAAGGCTTAGGGTTGATAAGGGGCCCCCGTAAAGTGCAACCTGAAGTATAAGGAGGCCGTGGAATCAGCTTAGTTGGTATTACATATTGTTGCTCTGGAGGCCATCGGAAGCCTCTAAATGCAGAACCGTACGTGTCAAGACCAGGGCAAGCCCTTGACAACACATCGCGGCCTGCAGCAAAAATGGCACCCAAGGCCCGCGAACCCCAAAACCCCGAGCCCCATGAACCTGAAATAACCGAAAATGTCTCCAATTGTTACATACATAAGAAAGCACATATATATATATATATGTATGTATGTATATATGTATAATACATGTATATGTGTATTATATAATATAAATATACTTACATGTATATTTGATACAATATAAAGATATGTAACTGATGCTAATTATTGGTATCGTAGAAAATTTGTCAAGTAATGCTTGCAGTCGTCACGGAGGTTTGAACAAGTACCTTTTGCCGTGCCATATCTAGATAAAAAATGGAACGGTGATGCTATGGTTCGGGGTACAACCCTAATAAACCCCACGAGTCAGGGATGTTCGGGGCAGATTCTGAAGCTCATAGGCGTGTCTAAGGAGTGGATCGGGCGAGAAAGCGAAAGGCCTGGCGCGAGGCAGAGTTCGGTAGAGAGCTGGACAGAAGCTCGGCTCTTCAGCAGTCCTTTGCATTGCTATAGGGGCCTAAATAATTACCTATACTTTTTTGCGGGGTCCTTACTATAAGGCCCCTTTACTAAATCCTTATAATGCCGGTTCTGGGTTTGGACGGTTAGAGTTTAGTGGTTTAGGTATTGGGTTGGTTATTTGGGGTTTAAAGTTTAGGGTTTGAGGGCTCGAAGTCAACTAGACTGACAAGCCATCAATCCCGAACCAACCAACGGCGTCAAATTTCCAAGTTGTCATTCCTTGGTCGAGGATTTTCTTAGATCCCCAGTACCTAACCTTTAAACTTGTTGGGCTCTTATGGTTTAGTAGGAATCGGAAAGTTTAACCTTTTATTTCTGTGGCTTATTGGGGCAATACGTTTTTGCAAGCTTTAAGAGGGATCCCTTGCACTTTGGCGTCTCAGAGAGCTTGTTTCACCGGTAGTGGCAAGAAGGGGTGCAGGTGGGCGACTGACTACCACAAACCTGGCAAAGGCGGACCACGACAAAAGAATATGTAGCCTGCATATTCCAGCCTCCCATGAACCTCCAGGTGGGGCTTTGGGACATTTTATATTTGCTCTTAGCGGGCTAAAAAGCATCTTAACTACTAATATGGTTTGAAGGCACCTCCTAGACCTCCAATAACCTCCAGTTCAAGCCAGGCTTGAGCTAAGCCCGACGCCCAAGCTTCTCCTACAGCCGCTCCGGGTCAGCTCTTTGGGCCCGCTTTCCTGCAACGCCCAAGGACTCACACAGGATGCACTTCCGGTCCGGGAAGCCCTGAACCTTTTCAAATCTACAAACTTTGAACCCCAAAGCCAAAAATTGCAGCCATACAAACGGTAAGCCCTGAACCACATGAAGACGGTCTGGACCCTCGGCCCTGAACTTCACTAAACCTTCAGGGGCTCATGTATCTCTATATGGGTACATGGACCCTTAGGGAGAGGGAGATGCCAAGGACTGCAGGCCGCGGAGAAAAGGCTTCGCGACGAGGAGAGGGAGCAGGACGACGCAGATCGTGAGAAGGAGGACCAGGAGGCGGTGTATGGAACCTTTTTTGGGTTCCCTTTAAGTGCGTCTATAAGGCTACTACATTAAGGGAGAAGGTTTTAGTAAAGGGGCTACGACCTGGAGGCCTAGTAGTAGAGTAGGCAACCTTTAACCTTTTTGGGGTAGTATAGTCCCTGTATAATCCCTATATAACCAAGAAAGTTAACCTTGAGTTCCTGATGATAATCGATAAGTAGGTGTATGGAACCTTTTTTGGGGGTTCCCTTTAAAGGCGTCTATAAGGCTACTATATTCAGGGCTATTATAAGGCCTTTATGATTATGTGGTTCCCTTTAAAGGGGTCTATAAGGCTACTATAGGGGCTATCAGGATTTAGTAAAGGGGCCTTAATAACTAGAAGAGGGCTTTGTGGTCCATTATAGGACATACACATATTAATATATATATATATATATATATATATATATATATATAGTAAGGAGCCCCACAAAATAGTATTTGGAATGGTTCAGGCCCTTATAACTAATTAGAAATTAACCTTTAACCTTCTGCGGCTTATAGAATCATACTATAATTCACAAGCCTAACCTTTTTTTGGACTATTAGGTACTTAGCCCTAAGGCGAAAGCAGCATTGGGTTTACGGGGTTTAGGGCTTGCGTGCTTTAGGGTTTCAGTCTTTTTTGCGTGTAGGTTGAAAGAGTCATGCTTCTGATTGCAATGGTCGTTCCTGGAGCTACATCTAATTCCAACACGGTCTTCCGGCATTCTTCTCCCACTCTAAGCGCTTAGCCCCCAAAACCCAAAACCTCGGCCCAGCCCACACCCTGAAATCCACAAACGAAACCCTGGAACAAAATTACAATGTGGTAGAATTGTGGTTCCAGGGCTTGCTTGCGGATTCTTGGTGCCCGGCGCGGTCATCGAGAAAACCCGAGTAGCGGTTCAAGTTACTCATAAGTGGTCTACTTTACGGTGGCCATACCGGGGCAGCAGATAGGCAGCTGGCTTCTAGAGATAGTTTCACCGTGGTTAAGATAACCAACGGCTAGACACGATGAATATTAAAGAAATTTTAGTTTTGCCATTCCCTTGTTGAGTGACACTCGGCTCATGCGGATGTTGGGGGTTGAAAAGGTACAAGCTCGACCCTACTGCAGATGACGCACCCAGACCCTCTACCAGCAAACATTCATCTTGTAGTTGGGGTATCGAAACTAGGACCTAGA
This sequence comes from Symbiodinium sp. CCMP2592, assembly GCA_905221615.1. NCBI lineage: Eukaryota > Dinophyceae > Suessiales > Symbiodiniaceae > Symbiodinium > Symbiodinium sp. CCMP2592. The sequence goes on along the minus strand of CAJNDT010003334.1, from coordinate 1,977,205 downwards.
GTAGGCCCTGATTCCTTTTTGAGGGGTTCGGGTTCCCTCATAAGCCCCTATTTTCAAAAAGGGCACCCTTTTTATTCCTATGTTACTCTTGGGTCCAGGAAATCGCAGGTCTTAACGAATTATAGCCAGAGAATGCGGACTGTGTTTTTGATCCTACACTGATCCTACAGGTGATCACGCACTGGACGGAGACCCCCCCATTCCCAACGCAGAATCGCAAGCAAAGACCTCACACCCATGTCGCCCTCCGCAAACCCAACTGAAAATCCCGAAGGCCATCAGAAGTCTGCCTGCCAAGGAAATAGCTAAGATAGCCATTTAGTTGAAGCACCGTTATCCTGTTGTGCCGGTCCAACTGAATGGCTGCAGAAGGTCCAAGAGAAGCAGAGGAAGGAGCTCAAGCTCGAGAAGCTCGAGGCACGTGCTGCCACACCTCGCGGAAAATTTCCCGATCTATATAATATGTCGATCAAAGATACCGAAATCAATGGACACTTTTTAATTCTACCAGGTAATCACACATCTATCCTGGCTTGGCAGCTGTATGTCCAGGGCAGGGAGGGAGGGAGATGTGGCCGGAGATAGTAGATGTTGAAGAGTAGTTTAGATTTTGTGGTTTCTGCAGCAGAAAAAGAGCCGAGGCCCTGAAATAACTTATTACTGTTATAACTATCATTATTCTGATTACTGTATTATCAGAAGATTATTGTTATTACTATTATTACTATCATTATTTTTATAAAGCTCTTATTACTATTACTAGAACTTCTATTACTATTAGTATTATTAGCAGTAGTAAAATTATTTTTGTTGTTATTAGTATTGTCAGTCTCTGACCAGGCCGAGGATGGCTTGGTTCGTACGCTGAACGTGGCGCAGCTGGCGGACAATCGGGCGCTGATGCAGATGGTAGAGAAGGCCATGCTTTGGGTACGGCAACTACTCAGTAATAGTTTGGAAGCTGCCCCACCCTGTAATAGTGACTGTAAGGATTATATTCGGGCCCTATTATATTCCTATTATACCACTATTACAGGGTGGGGGCCCCTTCTAGGTAATAGTTGAATAATATTCCCCAAAGGGTCCTATGTACCGATATAGTAGAATGTAGGGTTTCCATGTTAGGAACAACTATTATGACTTAGGGAAGTATCCCCCATAACAGTACAAAGGACCCGTCGGGTTCTTGATATTGATATATTAGGACCTTTGTAGTAGCCCTATTATAGACTCTTACTGTAAGGGGGCAGTACCTAAGCCATGCTATAGGTTCTCGTAAGGTTTAGGGTTTAGGGTCTAGGTTTTCGTATACTTGGGCCATGCTACTTGGAGGTTCATGGGGTAGTGAGTTTTAAGTGGGGTTATAAGTAGGGTAACAAAAGTTATAACTCCTAATTGTTAGGGGGACTGAAAACCCTACTTAGAACTACCCATGAACCTCCAAGTCTAGGTTTTCGTAAACTTGGGCCATCTAGGTTTTCGTATAATAAGGCTTATGAAAGGCGGAGGCGAAGGCAGGGCCTTAATAGGTTGGGTGTGCCCATAACCGCTCTCATCCCTGGATGAGAGTTCGCCGCTACCTCTAGGATCTACTACTTGCAGGATCATGGGACTTAGCAAGTAAGGTTATAAGTACCTTAATTGGGGTTATAAGTAGCTAGAAGTATAGTTACCCTAATCATAACCCTAGTTACTAAGTCCCATGATCCTCTAAGTAAGGTTGCTGGGTATACACCCTAGACCCGATTTAGAAGCCAGGCCCTACACCCCACAAGTATTTCTGTGCGCATGTGTATGTTGCGGGTTATTGGTGAGGGCAGGGGCTGTAGTAGACGCCCTTCTTCATAAAAGTTGTTTCGGACGCCTGATACAGCCCTTCTTTTATCTTTGCGAGCCTCCTAAGTTAAAGCCCTACATTAACCTCATGTCATAGACTTATGAGACTCCGAAGCGATGCTTCTCTCCACGATCCTTAGTGAGCCTTGTTTATCCGCGGCTTTCATAACTACCAAGATTATTCCTTAGGGCCGTAAGATGTTTTAAGTATACTTATAAGACATATAACATATCCCCACATCCCGATTCCGAAACTTCAGGCCCTGAAGTTATGACTCTATATAAACCCTACACCCAAGATTACAACGCCTATATATGGACCCTAAACCCAAGATTACAACCCCTACATAAACCCTAAACCTAAGATTACAACCCCTACATAAACCCTAAACCCAAGATTTCAACCCTGGTATAAACCCTAAAGCCAAGATTTCAACCCTAGGCCCGGAGCCCAAAATTCAGTCGAACGCCAGGTCCAGGAGGAGCCTCGCGAGGAGCTCTTTACGATGAACCCTCCTCTCGATTTGTTTTTGAGGTTTTGAGGGTCAACTTAAAGAGGTCTTGGGCCTCTTTTAGGGATTCAAGGTTTTTTCAATTCGGGGTTTGGGGTTCTATGGGGTTGTTCAGTGCACTTTTGGGGTTTCGGGTTTTGGGTGTGAGGGCTTAGGGCATGAAACTGCATAAAGTTGGAGCATGAAGCTTGGGTTACCTTGGCGGCCAGTCCGTCGCAGCACGTGCGCAGACGCAGACGTACCTGTCCTCTGCCCAAGAGGTTTTGTCCTTTAGATGAAGGCTCCGTGGGTTCCAAAGCTCATATATGCCCTAATCCCATGAGCCCCGGCTCAAGAGAGCACCTTCACGGTGCAGCAAGCGGGGCGTTCGGGGCGTGCGAGTCACTCTCATGGTTCTCGGAGCCCTGCGGGTGATAGCTTTCGTAATGTTTATGAACCTTTCCTGTTTTCACGACTTGACAAAACTCATCGCAGTGTTCATAGCATGAGCTGCATTTCCACAAACTTTCAAGCAAAGCCTAAGCTAGGTCCAAGTGCACGCGGATCGTTTAAGTGCTTCAGTCTTTTCTGGGATTGCAGGTCAGCCTTTAGACTAGTCTTGGCTCTTGTGATGGAACGAAAGCACAGCTATTCTCTGTCCGGCTTGTCTGGCGACTCACTCTAAGTTGCTGAAGAACCCGGTGATGTAGCACGCTTCAGGGTTTTGGGGTGCAGGGCCGTGAGATACTCGGACATGTTGTGGTCGAAAATATTTTTTGGCTGTTCTTAGAGTTGGATGGATCCCTCCCGGAGTAAGGTGCGGAGGCTTGATAGTAATTGGGCCTTGACAAGCCTGAGTTTAAGTACTGATGGGATATCGTTTGTCTTTCCTCTTGCAGTAATTACTACACATGTCTCGAATCTTCGCGCTGACGTGGGTGATGCAGCATTTTCGGTAAGCCCCAAACTCAAGGTCATGTACATTGCCGAATAACAAAGTGTGATTATCGGATCCTTGCTACCAAATGGAAAAGCAATCCGAACAATGTCCTGCGTTCTAGGGTTTGGGCGCGCTCAAAACCAACCCTAACAACCCTAAATAAAACCCCCAAGAGCCCTAGGAAGCCAAAGAACCCTATGAACCTTTAGCACCGTAAACGCCCAACCCTCAACCCTATTGTAGGAGCCTGAACAATCAGAACACGGTCTTTGGGTTCCTTATATTGTTCTAATTTTCGTATACTGCACCCCCAAACCCTATTCTAATCATTATGGCCCCTACCCCACATTATGTGAACCCCAAGCAAAGCCTACGAACCCCATAAGAACGCTTTGAGAACCCTAAACCTAGGAAGCTGGACACAGCGTATTTGCGCAACGAGCGCTTGCTCGAGCGAAAGCTGCGGCCTTGGCTGGAGCGAAAAATCGACGCTTGGCCGCGGATTTAGGGTGGGGTTTAGGGCAAAGGGTTTAGGGTTCAGCGATTGGGGCTTTGGGGCTTAGGTTTAGGGTGTCAGGGTTTGGGGTTTAGGGCCTTGACTTCTGGGGTTAGTTCTGTTTTAATTTAGGGTTAGCGGTTCTTCGTTTCTGGATTTTGAGACTTTGGATTTAAGCTTTCTTGCTTTGGCCGGGGTTGATCTGGGCTCCATTGGAGCTGTCAATCTTCAAAGCCACAGTTTGGGGTCACAGCAGCTGTGGAAACCTGCAGGTAACTAGGGTCATGATCAGGGTACGTAGCGCTACTTATAGCCACTTATAACCCCTATTAAGGTAATTATAATATAACCCTACTTACTAAGTCCCATGATCCTCCAAGTATCATTATCCCAACAAAACCCATACACGCAAGCCCGCCTCCCTTTGTGAGTGGCAGCACAAACCGTTAAAAACCCTGGCCCCAGTCATGTCGTCGTCCTTGATAGCTTTTTGCATATGCTCGGTTGGGTGCTTCGAGGCAATCCGACAAGCCTTGAGAAGCTGAAGTTTAAGGCTTTGCATACAGACTTTTAGGTTTGGAAGGGTTTCAGAAAGTTGGCAGCCAGGATAATCAGTATATAGTACAATCATAGGACCCACCACTCTCCCAAGCATTATACCAACGTTCAGGCTTCTTTATTCACTCCACACTGCCTCAAGTTCTGAATTTGGACAGCCCCGTTTAATCACTGAACCTTTCACCCTGAAGCCACAGCTCCTCGCTAAAGGCGGGGGCCACCAATCAACACAAGCTTTCCTGACACGGGGCTTCATGGCAGTTTCGTTCGGTAGGAGCTTGAAGATCAGAAGTATGGGCTGCGAAGGTAGGCAGTGTCCCTGTAGTTCACACCGATAAGGACCTCCTTCGAACTTATGTTCGAACAAGCTGTTCGGCTCTAGGCAACCCTGCGAGTCCACTCTGAAACTATTTAGAGAAGCAAAATTGTAGAGAATTGGTCCCAAATCCTTTTCTGCCTTCAAGAAACTCCAGCAGAAGTGGTAGTAGGAAGAGTAGCACCGCCTTCATCCCAGGATCTCTACATGGGTGGCCAGACGTCAGACCTTGTGGAGCTAGTCATCCGGCGGGTGCCGTGGACGAAATATAAAGCTTAACCCTTAGATCCCATGTGTACAAGTCTCTTAGGGGTACTTGGAAATCGTTTTTAATTTTTGGTTATTATAATCCCTACGAAACAGCTAAAATTATGATTTTTGCTAGGGTTCTAAGTTTAGTATAGTTGTTTAATTACAAGGCTCTGAGGTCGAAGTCTGCGGTTTGATGCTCACTCAGGGTAGTTCACTGTGGTTATGGGTTGGGCATTCAACGGGATCCGGCAGAAGGACCTTTCATATGGGGCCATCAGCCGGTCTAGTGTATTAGCAGATGTTCTTGCAATCTCTAGTATCATTCTTCAAGCCTCTTTCATTTAAACCCGAGTCACCATTCCAATTTTTCAGGCCTCTATATCACATTACAGAGCATGGGTGAACCTTGTCAACAGTTGACGCAGCCCAGAATGTGGAGCCGTCACGAGGTGTAGTCGAAGTCAAGTACACATCTGCTTTGACGAACGGGCTAATTCCCTTGAGCCCAAACATGAAAGCTCTATGTCTATGGCTCTCATATGAACTGCTTCACGATCTGTCACACGTTCTGCGAAACCACATGTGCATCTACATCCACATGCCTAGCAGTCGGTCGTGCAACCTGAGAAGCATGGTCTCCCGAGTCTAGACCCTTTTTGGGACTTAGGCTTCAGGTTCAGGGTTTTGGGTTGTTAGGCCTTTTAAGGGTTCATGGGCTCAATGCATTCTGCTTTGAGAGTTTGTGGGCGTTTTCGATCGGACGAGTGGATTCAGGGTTAAGGATTTAGGCCTCAGAGCACGACTTAGGTCAATGGTGCGGTGCAGCCGGATCCGCTGATAGCCGAGCTGGAGAGGTCCAACCTGCTTTTTTCATTCCTCGAACCGTTGCAAAGACCTGCATCATTGCTGCTGCTGCTGCTGCTGCTGTTGCTGTCCGTGGTGCTGCTGCTGTTGCTGCTGCGGCTGCTTCCGCTGCTGCTGTTATTGGTGGTGGTAGCGGTGGTGGTGGTGGCGGTGGCGGTGGGGGTGGTAGTGGCGGCGGCGGCGGCGGCGGCGGGGCGGCGGCGGTGGTGGTGGTGGTGGTGGTAGCGGTGGTGGTTTTTGCTGTTGCTGTCGTCGTGGTGGTAGTCCTACTCTCTGAGACCACGAGCACCCTGTAAAACCTTAAGCCGCAAACTATACATCCCGAGCACCTAAACCCTCCAAACAACAAGTCAAGAAACTAAGCCGTCCGGAGGTTTTTGGACGAGTACGCCGAGCCTTTAGTCGAGCGTCTCTGGCGCATGCTTGCGTTGGAGATGATGCCCGGCCTGCAGACTGGGGTTTGGGGTCTTCCGTTGTGTTGAGGACTTGGGGTTCATATAATTTGTACGGCGCCTTGCGGCTTGCATATCTCTTAAAGTTTGGAGGCTTGTTTGAGGTTTGTTTTCGGTTTTGAGGTTGGACGTGCGCTTTTTCTTTCAGTCTTAGTCTTTTTGCTTCTTCGTTTGGTAGTATCGTCATTATTTATGTTGTTTCTACTTATTGTGTATTTACTATGATTGGTTAGTATGTTTTACTCATTGTTGTTATTAGTATTATTATTATTACTATTATTACTATTATTATTACTATTATTATTATTATTATTATTGTTATTATCATGATAGTTATTTGTATTTGTTTTGTATTTACAAATATTAGTCGTAGGATTACTTTAGTTCCAGGTTTGAGTTTTCATGTATTTCAAGCTCTGCAGGGCAGCAGGATGTAGGAGAGTTTGTGGTGGGCCTTCCTGGAGTGGGATATTTGGGTCATATCAGTCCTGGGAGGTAGGACTCTGGGTTTGGAAGATTCCGGTCGTAGTCGTCGTCATCGTCGTCTGAGCAGTAGTGGTATGTAGCGGTGGTAGTAGTCGCTGTCGTCTTCATCGTCGCAGTCGTACTGGTACTGGTGCTGGTAGCAGCAGTGGTCGTGGGTGTATTGGCTCTAGCTGTTGTCGACGTTACCGGGTTATTCTTATTATTGGCAGCAGTAGTCGTGGTGATGATGGTGGTGGTGGCAGTGCTTATGGTAGAAGTCCTGTTTCTGGCACACTGAGCTACCTATAGTCTCCATTGTAGTTCCTTTAAATCTGGTTAAACGATAATATAGGATCCACCAGAAAAAGGAACTACAATGGGGACTATAGGTACTTAGAGACCCAAACCCTACCTGGATTGCACCCGAAGAAGCCGCCAGCATCGAAGGATGCAGAATGGCATTGCCCTCCCCAGCGTGGTGAAGCGACAAAAGAAGGCCCACTGCCATTGAGACTCTCACCTTTGGTTAGTATGGAATGGAAGAATGGTAGTAATTGTAGGTATAATTGTGCCCATTCCTCCATTCCCTATACTAACCAAAGGTAAGGATTTCGGGCTCTTTGGATCCAATTAGAGAGGAACATTGTCCCGACATGTCGATTATCTGCACCGCAGACTCTCCGCAGCAGTTCGATATCGTGGCGTGTCTCATACGTTGGCGGGGGGTTAGTAGGGAATGGAAGAATGGTAGTAATATAATATTCCTCCATTCAATACTAACCTAAACCCTACTACCCTAAACCCTAAACCCCATTCTTCCATTCCCTACTAACCCAAGGTAAGAATACGACCGGAGTCCTGGTGTTGAACAGGATCAGACGTAGAGCCTCAAGTGTTCTTCGCGACTCTCGGCGGCTGAGCAGCTGGCGTTTCATGGGCACATGTAACCCTGGCATAGGTCAAAAGAACAAAGTTGTGAGCCGCGAACGCAGCAACCAGGAAATCAACAGCCGAAGTTCCAGCTTTGCCGACCAGGAGGAGCTGAAAGAAGAGAAGTGAGCAGCAGCGAGACTGCTCCTGTCTGCGTATTGCCGTTTAGAGCTTGGGTTCTAGGGTTGGGTAGTGGAATACAGGGTTTATGCCTTGGGATTCTCACGGCATGCGTTCAGGGTGCAGGTGTTTGGAGAAGCTCCGGAAACTTGAACTCTAAGTTGACAGACGAAGCGCTGTTACCGAGACCCACGGCCCTACACGGCCCTAAATGCTACTTAACAGCCTCAAACTCGAAACCAGAATAAGGCTGAATGTCTCTCAGGGCTTCATGTGCGGGGTCGATTTCAGGAGAATTTTTGGTCGGCATTCTGCATTCCCAACCCTACTCCTCCACTGATTCTCTTGTATCTTTTACATGCAGGGTCAAGAGTCCCCCCCTCAAAAGCAAACCAAGTAGTAGAGTAGGCAACCTTTAACCTTTTTTTGGGTAGTATAGTCCCTATTTAATCCATATACATACATAACCAAAAAGGTTAACCTTTAGTTCCGCATGATACCCGACAAGTAGGCAAACACTAGGCTGTCAGGTAGGAGGGAACACGGGCTTTTCACATCTGGGAGCTCTCTGGGACCCCTGTGACGAGGATGTAGCCCAAGTCTGGTTTAGGGTTTAAGGCTTTTAAGGTTTAGGGTTTAGGGGACAACCCATTGTCGAACCGAATGTCGAAGCTTTACGACTGGTTTGGTTCCCTGGGCTTTTGCGCCAACTATAGGCAGTCGTTCTCGATATTCAAGGGCAAACGAGATTCCGAAAGCCTTGCGTTTACGGCAGGGGTTCCCAGCTGTTGAAGCCCTGTACTATTTGGAGGATCAGGGGATTCGTTACTATGATATTCTTACATGCGGCTTTTCTCTTGATCCTCCGCAGCTGCCAAATCGAGAGCCTGCTAGGGCGTGGAGGAAAAAAATGGAAGATTGCTACGGCTGTTAAGTTTCGTTTTGGATGGTGGGTGGCTGTGGAGTTCCAAATCCAAGTATGGTCTATAAACCCTAAACCAAATTAGTAGGACTCTTGCTTTGAGGACCCAAATGGGGGTCCACGGAATGGACTTGAGCTTCCAAAAACCTTCAATGAAGGAATATACCCGCCTTCTGCTACAGTAGGATCCCGAATATGATTCACATGAAATTCCTTAATTAAGGGGACGCTGGAAGGTCTGGGTGGTTGCGCGAATGTTTGAGGGCTTCTTGGTCTGAAGCTCTAGGACCCAGAGTAGGCCCTTATTCCCTTTTTTAGGGTTTGGGTTCCCGTATAACCCCCTTTAAGCCAGGCACCCTTTTTATTCCCAGGTTACTCTTAGGTCTGAAGCTTGTGTTTGGTGCAGGTGGGCCACCCACGGGAAGTGAGAAATGGCCCATGAGGCGCACTAGGGGTTTACAGGGAACTCCAGAAAGTTGGAATATGGTTTCAGGGTAGGATACCCTATAATTAACCATAGAAGGGTTTAGGATAATCATATTCCAACCTTTCTGGCTTTTACTTTAGGGTTTAAGGCTGAGGATTGGGGGGGCTCAGGGCTCTGGGGCTTTGGGGCTTTAGGTTTTAGGGCTTCAGGGTTTTCAGGGTTTAGGGATGTAGGGCTTTAGGGTTTAGGGTCTACTTGGAGGTTGATGGGTAGTTGTAAGTGGGGTTGCAAGGCCCTCAAAATGGGTTATAGGTATAGTTACCCGACCTACAACCCTACTTATAACTACCCATGAACCTCCAGCTAGGGATTCTGGGTTTGGGGTTTTAGGTAAGAGGGTTTAGGGCTTAGGGTTTAACATAAGGATGATATGACTACTATCAGTATCCCCTCTTAACTATGGTCTAGTAGACCCCAAAGCCTGCTTGAAATCATTAAAGCATTCATATTTCTACACATGCATTCATTCATGTTTCTACACCAACAGTGGGTCTGGCTGTATGGAAAGCTTGAACCTTCAGCTACCGGATGGCCGCGCCGCAACAAAACGACTGCCCCTTCATGCTGTGGCACCCATTGGACTGCATACTCTCTGGGGTTTAGTGTTGAGGGGGTTGTGGTGTAGAGGTTTAGGGTTCAGGAGTTTCATGTTGATTGGTAAAGAAGCGGATCTCGAAGTTTGCCGCCTGCAAGGGAGGAAATCTCGTGTCCATTTTGGAGGGTGATCCGGCTGGCACCCTCGGTGCGTGTTCCCTAATTTTCGGAAAATCTGAACCCATATAGAGCCCTTGAAAGGAACCCTTACAGTAACCCTTTAAAGGAACCGTATGGTACCCCTAATTTTCGGAATCTCCCGTTTCTGTGTTTGAAGAGGACCTCGGCCTGACCTCTGCGTAGCTGATTACGTTAGCTTCGCAGCCTCCCCGAAGGGTCCACATGCCCAAATAGGGGTTCCTACAAGGGCATTAGAAGGTGTAGGGTTTAGGGTTTCAGGGTCCATGTAGCCAAATTGTATATACTTTGGCCTTAAATTAGTCCCTATATAGGTACATTGGAGCTTAAGTATACACTATTTGAGTACATGAACCCTTGGCTTGTTGGGCATGTACCGTCCCATATACTCCGGCCACACTTACGAGATTAATGTGGTTTCCGAAAATAGGGGTACCTTTCTGGGGGGTCCTTACAATAAGGATCCTACTATTTAGGGTATTATGTTAGGGTCCCCTATTTTGTCGCAGACATCACTAACAGTTTCTGCATGTTATATCTATGGTATTGAAGCTTGCCCTTAATCAAAAAGTCCGGAGTACGAAATCCGTGTCTCACAGCCTCCACACCTAATCCGAAGGACTCCTTGGATCCTAACTTTTTCATTCCCATAAGTCCCATCTTAAGCCCTTCAGCCTTTGAAGCCCTGAGCTACTTGCATTATTTTCTACCCTGCACTGCCAGTGCAGGAACCCTGTTAAAACCCCAAGCTGGTTGCAATTCCATTCAAAGGTTAGGATCCGTATTGAGAGCCTTCACAGCATCTAAGGCAGAATCTAAGGGGTTTTATACTCCCCCAAAAGATTACATAGGATCGGAATGGAGGCCCTCACACCCTAAACCCTCACAACATCTAAGGGGTTCTCAGCGAGCGTCGTTCTTCCATTATCATGTCTACACCCCGCCGTTCCGAGCTCCTTAGCCCTAGATCGCGCACGGTCTTGGGGTTTAGTGCTTTACAGTTTAGGGTTTAGGGATATCTGGTTTAGGGTTTATGGTCACCCTGTCTAAGATCACCCATCGGCAAGCCCACGGACGCTATTCGGCAGTAGCACACTCTTTTTGTTGTCCAAGTCTCCCATTGATAGTGAGTAGCAGGAATGTAATGTAAGGGTACCTTTTTGATACGCGGCGACTTAGGCGTCGAGCCGCAATTCGACTTCAGAGCTCTTGTAAACCTGCGGGCTGTTCCGGGCTGACTGCCAATCCCCTAGTAAACCCGGCACAATCGTCAATGGCTTGCTTCCAGCTGTGCCCCCTGGAGAAGCAACACTGGACAGTCATCCGTTTGGGCTGCTCGGCCTTACAGCTGGGCCTCATCCTCGGACTGGAGGCTGAAACCGCCACCGGGCAGGCGGTGTTGATGAGATACCAGGGCGGCTCGGGCGTTGGGTCTGCGGTCTCGACCCTGCTGCAGGTGAGCAAGAGCGATGCCTACCAGACAAACGTCGCGAGAGACCAATGCACGTCGTGATCCCGGCGCTCAATCCTATAGCGTCATTCTCGGTGGGTGTGCTCAACTAGGCGTCCACTGCAACCTGCGGTTGAGTTGAAAGCCATCCTGCTCGTCAGAGGTACTCCTGCAGGTGTGAAACCGAACTCGTCCAAGGAATGCAAGTTGGACGAGGAACTGGCAAACATTTCGGGCAATCCGAATTCCGTCCTGAACATGGTCAGCAATGCTTGGCATGTCCTGTGCCCAACTGTTCTTTGCATTTTTTGAAACAGGACAGGCTGTGATGCCACATGTGCGAACCAGTCTAGTAGCCGGAATGAGCTGATGAATAGCCTGTTTTGTCTTGTGGTCTCTTCTGTACGCTGTGTCTGTCTTACTGGTTTAGTATTCCGTGCGGGTATCCTACAGCCATTCGTCAGCATGCTCCAGTCGGTGATATGCGAGATTAATGTGATTGTCCGTTTGGTGGTCCAAGGGCCCCGGTTCTTACATGCCTTATGTCCGCATATGGTGCTGTTCCGGGAAGCTCGCATGTCACTCCCAACGTCAAAGAAGCCCCTGACCTCATGAATGCGTGCCTGCCCTGTACGAGTGTGCGAGTCGAAAGCCCTAAACCTCTAATTAAGTCTCTAAACCATAATCCCGAACCCCAAAATCTTATGCCCTACAAAGGCAAACCCTAAACCCATATCCCTAAACCCTGCAGAACCCAATAGCCCTGTGAGCCTGGAAGGGCGCGATGCCTCCTTTGCTGCCGAAGCTCGAGGGTCCCAAGATCTCAGCGCCGGGGCAGCCACTCGGCTCTACTATTTTATACACTTACCACAGCCTACTAGAATATACGATACTGTACTATAGTCTTATATAGAGGAAAATAGTTTCTAGGGGTAATTCTCTAAATTAGGGTACCGATTAGAAGTGTGCCGTAATATTTTTGGGATTTGGGACCCACAAAGCGAACCTGGTTCAGAGAACTACCTACATGGTTTAGGGAGGTTCCTGTGGTTTGCATCGAAGATCTTGTTTGGGGTTACCGTATAGGATCCGATACATGAACAGGAATACTGGTACGATAACCTACGGAGACTACAGGTGCGAGAACCGACTTTAAAGGAATATGCTAGAGTGCGAGAATATACTGTGACCTACCAGACTGTAGTGTATTCTGATATACTCTGTTGCCTCTTTGATATAATACAATACCACCCACTAGACTCACTAGACGACAGCATACTGTAATGTATTTACATATGCTACGACATACTGTAACACATGTTTATGTACGATAAGATGCTGTAGTTCAGTATACGGTACAAGACTCTGCCGCGGCCGCCATGAGGTTTTTTCTCAGAGTTCAAAAGAGTCATATTCCAAGCCCAGAGGGTCCATACACAGTACTATTATGGAATTAGGCCCCCCTAAAACCATAATGAGGATGGTCTTTGGGGACCTGATTCCATAATAGTAGTGTATATGGACCCTCTGGGAAGGGTACCTAATCTCCGGGTGTTTTATCATCCCCTGGCCCTTGCGTGGGCTCAACACTTTCGTTTGAGAAGCTTCAAGCCCCCTAAACCCTAAGCCATCCTAAACCGAAAAGAGGCGCTTAAAAAAAAAAAAACATCCTAAACCCCAAACCCCCTAAACCCGAAAAGTTTTTGGGGGGATAGCAGACGCCCCAAAGACGAAGCCCTGAAATGCTGAAAGACGCAGACTCCAAAGCATTGCAACCAAGGCGCATTTTCTAATCTGCGGAAGGGACAACGTTTAGGGCAAAGTTTAGGGTTTGCGGTTTAAGGGTTCCCAGAGCCTCCAAAACCCCTTACTTAAGGAATATACCTTAAATCATATTATGGATCCTACTATACTTTAAGGTATATTCCTTAATTAAGGGGTTTTGGAGGCTCTGGGTTGATAGGGATCCTGGATCAGAGATCCGATCTTGCAAGGATTCTTCGACCCCTAAACCCTAAACCCTAAACCCTAAACCCTAAACCCTAGCCTTCGGGCTTGCGAGCCCTCTGTGCCCTAGCCCCTACGCCCTTAACCCCTAGTCTCCAAAACGCTGAACAATGTGGGAGTTTCCGAAAATAGGGGTGCCTTATTGGGGGGCCCTTATCATGAGGATCCTACTATTTAGGGTAGTATGTTAGGGTCCCCTGTTTTCGGAAACTCCCATATAGTTACCCTAAGCCCCGAGAACCTTACACCCTAAAACCTACACCCTACATTGCTTCACCCTCCTAGAGGTTCGGAACGGCCGAGTCGCTGACGCCAGGCGAGAAGAAGTTTTCGGCGCACTTGCTGATGTGTTTATGTTTTTGCGGGATTTGTGGGCCCGCAGCTGTAAATGCCCAAACCGTATTGGGGTGGACGGTGCTACGCTAGGAGACGGGGTTAGGGTGGCTGGGGGATTTTTTTGGAGTTGAGGAGTTGCGAGTGAAATCGCTCTCGGAGTTCGAGTCGGGCTAAGGTTCTGAAAGTGTGGGCACAGGGTTTAGGGTTCAGTGGTTTCAGATTCGAGTTTCCAAGGTCGGAGTCTCAGTGGCCCAAAGCTCAAATTTTCAAAATTTTGGGACTCTTGTCAGGTAGTCTTATTCGAAAGTTTGAACTTTTGTCGCCATAGGTATTTGCGAAGTAAGGAGTTTGGCTTTGCGGGATTGTAGGTCTTCAACTTTCAGGATGTTGGCATCTGGGGTTCAACTTCGGGGATACTTGGCCATCTCCCTGCGAGAAGTTACTGGCGCAATTTGTGACGGTAGTACCAAGAACGGTCTGCACAAAATGCACTCACACACTGAGCGATCACGACGCCTTGCTAAAGCGCGGCGACTGGTCAGCAAACATCCCAATTTCTTCTTGCAGCGGAGTTGAGTACCCAAACATAAACCATTTGCGGGGGGACTCGCAAGCCACCATTCATTCGGTTCCACGATGAGTTCATCCTATAGAGCCCAAGCATAGTTATCACAATGGCAAGGCACCAGCAGCTTGTTCCAGACAAGCCCAAGACTTTGACACCGTTTGACAGTACAGTCACACCAGTCACACCAGTGAAGGTCACGGGCATGATCTTCCTGACAAGTGTCAGTGAGCAAGAAAGCTTGAATGAGCCAGGGACTACACTGGTACTTGTTCTCAGATCCCCAATACCTAACCTTTAAACTTTTTGGGCTCTTATAGTTTAGTAGGAATCGGAAAGTTTAACCTTTTATTTCTGTGGCTTACTGGGGCAGTAAGTGTTGCGCAATCAATCTTTGTTGTTGGCTTGGGCTAATCCGAACCCGGACTTTTGAGGCTTCAGGGTGCCACTCTACTGTTACTATAGGGGCCTTAATACTTACCCATACTATTTTGGGGATGTCTTATTATGATTATAGTATTATGGGGCCCAAAAAAACCCTATTCTAAGCATTAAGGCTCCTGTATTACAGGGTTTACACATTCGGACTCGGGGTTGAGCCTTGCGTACGAGCGAGCAGGATGCATCTTCTCAGGTACTTGCAACTTGTGGTTCAGGGCCAGTGGCCCAATCTTTGCATGGTGTTTAGGGTTTGTGATGGTTTACAGCTTTCGGAGTTGATTTTCCGTCTAGGGTTTAGGGCACAGTTTCAAATAACCATAGGCCCCATACTGGTTCCTTTCCGGGATTACCTTAGATGATTCTTATGTATGAACCACAAAAAGGAACTACTTTGGGGCCTATGGTCGAGCACAAGCAGCCCTGGATCCCAATCCCGAACGCCAGTAGTGGCCGCGTCCTCGCCCTCGACAGTGTCAATTTCTTCCACGCGCGACGGGCGAATTGCCTGCCCGGCCACA
Source organism: Symbiodinium sp. CCMP2592 (assembly GCA_905221615.1). Classification (NCBI taxonomy): domain Eukaryota; class Dinophyceae; order Suessiales; family Symbiodiniaceae; genus Symbiodinium; species Symbiodinium sp. CCMP2592. Next base: position 1,962,027 of record CAJNDT010003334.1, on the reverse strand, counting down.
TTGTGGGTTTAAGTGAAGGTTTGAGTAATTGCAAATTAGACATCTTTCCAGTCGCAAGACGACTGTAAGAGTCTCACAGCCTTAACTACATCACGAGCATTTCAAGTTCCATGGGAGTCTTGAGACAACAGACCTCCCGACCCAAATCCCCAAACCACAAGCCAGACAGAGAAGACTAGCATGGCCTTGCGCAAGGATGACATGCACAAATCGAGAAGTGTACCAAGTGAAGACCCCACATCCCCCCCACATTTCTTCCCCTGCATTCGGGCCTGAAGAAAAGCTGTCTAGCTTGTCGGAACCCAGAAGCTTTGAAGCCTGAATTTCACCCCTTATGAAACATAAAATTGACATGGCCGGCGTCGCCTGGTGGTTTAGAATACAGGGGATGTTTCTAAGGACCAACATCCACATGAACATCACCCCCATTGCCGCCGTAGGTTTTGCGAGTAAACACGTTTGCGAGTAATCCTCTATGAGTAGAAATTTACGAGTAAAAACCCAGTGTAAAGACGTTTGCGAGTTTTTTTGCTAGTAATCCTCTATGAGTAGAAATTTACGAATAAAATCCCCGAGTAATCACGTTTGCGAACATTTTTTGGGAGTAATCCTCTATGAGTAGAAATTTTGCGAGTAGAAACGAGGAGTAAAACAGTTTACGAACTTGTTTTTGCGAGTAATCCTCTATGAGTAGAGATTTTCGAGTAAAAACCTGAGCAAAGGAGTTTAATTACGAGTGTATAATCCGGAGTAATTATGTTATTGGGATGTTCAAGGGCATGATCCGCCCCATGATTATCACTTTCGCCCGTGAAGACCATGAGGCCCGACATGGGCCATGTCAACCATAAAACCCATACCCTGAGCCTCAACAATTATAGAGTAAGCATATGCACAGTTAGCACACAAGTAAATTGAATTAAGGAAGATTGTTATAGCTATCAGTCAGGCCTTATCCCCCTATAGCTTTGACCACCTCAAGGGCTGAGGAAGTTTCCAGGTTCAGGAAATCGGGCGTGGGAGAAACTCCGCTTGTTCACCATTTGGGAGTTTCCGAAAATAGGGGACCCCAATATAGTACCCCAAATTGTAGGATCCTTATTATAAGGACCCAAAACAAGGTACCCCTAATTGTCGGAAACTCCCATTTCATGTCGGCTCAAGTAGCATCGTTGATGTTGGTTTGAAGTTCATCGGGTGGTTGTTGGCTGTTTCTGTGATTTGGGGTTTAGGGTTCAGGGTAAATCCCGTCATCAAGCCCGGAATCAAAAAAAAAGTAAATCCCGTAATTGTGACCCCTGATATCTGTGAGCCCGAAATCCGACCACATGCCGAGACTCGACTGGCGGACGAAAGGTCATGAAACCAAGCATAGAAGAATCGCGTAAGTCCCAAGCTCTATAGTGCAAAACCAAACTTGCTTCGCTTCCCCGTCCTCTTTGCTTTGACCATGGCGATCTAGGTAGGGCTTTGGGACATTTTATATTTTTTCTGTTGGGCTTAAGAGGATCTCATGTGCTAATATTTTTCAAAGCCTTTAAAAGCCCCACCTAGCTTTGCTTTGACCATGGCGATGGAATGGCGCGGCGTCGACCATGGTTGGGCTCAGGTGGGATCGGGTTTTTGGAGTCGGTTTAGGGTTTAGGGTTTAGGGTTCAGGGTTCAGGGTTTAGGGTTTAGGGTATGGTTGGGCTCAGGTGGGCTTAAAGGGGGGCTTAGAGGGGGGGCTTAAAGGGGGGCTTAAAGTCGGATCGGGTTTTTGGATTCAGGATTGTGGAGCAGAAGGGTGCAGGGTGTGGAACTTAGGAGTGTTCTCAAATTGCGAGCTCCAGAATGGGAGTTTCTGAGGATGAGGGTCTGTAAAGCTCGGATCAATACCAGCGGATCCGTTGTCTGAAAATTCCAGGACTGTTTTCGGGTTGGGGTATGGGGTTCTTCTGACAGCCTGTTCTGGTTGGGTCCGGCGGTTGAGGGTTTGGGGTGAAAGACTTTTGGGTTTTGGGTGTAAAGTTTAAGCGTCAAAGCTCTGGGTTTGGGGAATGCCTTTGCATGACACCAAGGGTTGACATGTTGTCCTTCCTATAGAGGCTTAAATCACTGCACCTATATACTATTTTTTGGGGGGGATCCTTATTATAACTATAGTATAACATACCCCCAAACCCTATTCTATTCTAATTGTTCAGGCGCCTATAGTACTCGGCCTCCAGTAGTTGGCCGTTTGCTTCTTTGTAAAGACATGATTTTCGCGAACTGGCACTGGTGGATTCAGGCAAGGTCATTGTAGCAGCTGTGAGAACGGTATAGTTGATAGTAGTTGGAGCAACTACTAATGCTACTGCTACTGCTACTGCTACTGCTACTACTACTACTACTGCTACTACTACTACTACTGCTACTACTACTACTCCTACTACTACTACTACTCCTACTCCTACTCCTACTCCTACTGCTACTGCTACTGCTACTGCTACTGCTACTGCTACTACTACTACTACTACTACTGCGACTGTTGCCACTGCTTAGCTGCTACTACTCTTGCTGCTACGACTGAAAAGAACTTTGAAGCCCCTCGACCCCAAAGCCGTACGCGTATCTATTCTCAGGAGCAAGCGCCCTGGCTCTGCTGCCACCTGAGGTTTGGGATGAAGCCCTGTTTTCGGGGGTGTGGCTGCAGATGTAATATTGGGGCCTTAATGATTAGAATAGCGTGCTGGGGCCCATTATACTATAATTCTATAACCAGAATAAAGAACCACCCCAAAAACAGTATAGGTATATAATTATTAAGGCCCCTCCAGTGGGATGTTTTTTTGGGCACGGGGTTGCCGGCTTTTCCGTTCCATGGCTTAGGCTTGCCAGCTGCAATGTTTGAGGGCTGCAAGAGTTTCGCACTCACCAGGTTCGTAGTTCCAGAGCCTATGATGGGGCTTCGTGATTTTTGGGAGTTTCCGAAAATTAGGGGTACATTATTTTGGGGTCCTTATAATATGGATCCTACTATCTAGGGTACTAAATTAGGGTCCCCTATCTTTGGAAACTCTCGTTTCGCGACGGCTTGGGTGGTTAATGTGGTCGGGGACTCAGGTAGCAGGGTTGAGAGGCATACTTTAGGAGCTGCCCCCACCCTGTAATATATAATAGGAATATAATAGGGCCCTAATATACTCCTATATAATCATTACAGGGTGGGGGCCCCTTCTGAGGCATACTTATTCATAGTGTAGAGGTCTGGTCTTCAAGGTCTAAGGGAGGGTGCGCTGAGTGCTGAGAAGTCAAGTCAGGGATGTAGATTTCGGCGTTTCAGGCCAGATTCAGTGTTTGGACCAACAAGACCGTAAAGCTCCACCGCCCTACGCCCTAGACCCGTGTTAGAACACCCTGAAGCCTAAATCCCTAAGCTCTGAACCCCTAAACCCCTAAAGCCCAAACCATTTGCCTCGCCTGGATTGTGCTTTCGCCGAAACCCCAAAACCCTCAAACCCCAAAACAGCTCCCTAAACCCTAAAACCTAAACCCTGAACCCTAAACCCTAAAACCTAAACCCAAGCCCTAAAACTTAAACCCTAAACCAAAAACCAAACCCTCAAGCCGGGTTCGTGGATCGAGACGGGGTCTGGCCTTGGGGTTTTGGATGGTAGTGCCCGGGCCTGACGAGTTTCAGACTGTTTTAGTTTTTTTTTTTTTTGGCGGATTTGTGGTTTACAGTTCAGTGTTTAGGAGTTAGGGCAGATTTTGGAAGGAGGGTTGGGATGAGGGTTGAGTTTGCGGCAGGAGAGAATCTAAATGAAATGACTTGAGTGGGTCTGATAGGGTTTTGGGGTATGTCGGAAAGTTAGAATCAAAGCAAGGCCCATAAGTTTATGAATGAAGGGATACCGTTGTATTGCTTTAGGCCGCTATGCAAGGTAATTCTTGGTCCAAACTTGTTGAGAAACGGGTTGGCTTCTGGCGAGTCTGCCTGATCTCTGCGCAGGCCATGGAGGGCTCGAGATGAAATCTCAATCTACATTCTGGCAGGCTTAATTTGGGTTTAGGGTTTAGGGTTTAAGACCACGGCACCTTCATCAGGCCCAAAACTCACACTTTGTAATGTCGGTCCCCAACTTCACAATGTCGGCCTTCAGTGCGAAGGGCCAGACTGACAAGCACAGCAGAATGGTAATCAGACAAACGCCAACAGCAATAGCTTGGCCAAAATTATCAGTGCGACTTACCCATAGGCCCCAAAGTAGTTCCTTTTTATGACACATATATATATATAGAATCCTATAAGGTAGTCCCAAAAAGGAACTACTATGGAGCCTACTATGGGTAGCCCTATGTACCTCTTCAACTCTAAGCTGTATAAGACTGATCGCATTCTTCGGGGATCCGACATGCAGATCTTTGGAGATCATTAGCAATGGAAATGTGACCATTACTGTTTTCACTACAAATGACAGTAACGACGATAACAGCAGTAACGGTATTAGTGCAACATCGACAAGAATGATAATCATGATCAGAAGAATAGAAATAGCAGGAATACTAACAAGAGTAGTGTATAAAACGACAAGAATGGTACTGTGCAGAAGCGTAGGGGTAGTAAGAATAGAGCGACAATGCCATGGTACTCTGGAGGTGCAAACCTCTGGAAAGGCGCTAAGAAAAAGCGAGACTTAGATCCCCAATACCTAACCTTTCAACTTTTTGGGCTTTTATAGTTTAGTAGGAATCGGAAAGTTTAACCTTTTGTTTCTGTGGCTTATTGGGGCAGTAAGGAGACGACCAGTGGCAAGCAGAAGGCCCCAAGTTCCACTTCCTCTACTGGGATGCCTGTGGTGGAGACCCCGGAGGTTTCTTCCCTGGTATGGCCTTAATGGTTCCTTTAAAAGGGGCCGATAAGGGTTACTATAAGGGTACTATAATGTAGGGGCCTGGTAGTTACTATACTTATCTTCCCTGGTAGTTACTACTGTATAGGGGCCTAAGTAATGACCTACTGTTGTTGATGATATAAATCCTGCATTACCCATAATAAGGAATATACGATAAATCCCATAGTTTGGGGCCCTTAAGGTAATGCAGGATTTATGTCACCAACAGTACTAGTTACTTAGACGACCATGGGACTTAGTAAGTAGGGTTAGAAGTAAGGCAGATATAGTTATATCTACTTATAACCCCAATCAAGGTACTCATAACCCTACTTACTAAGTCCCATGATCCTCCAAGTAGGGGCCGAAGTAATGACCTAGTACTATTTTGGGGGGTTCCGAATTTGAATTTTAGTATATTGGGCCCCCCCAAACCCTACTCTAATTACTAAGGCCCCTATTTTAGGAGTTCTGACAAGGTGGTTTAGGGTTCAGGAGTTTAGGGTGTAAGAGTCTCCGAAGGCTTCTTATCTGGTGGTTAGGGGTTTAGGGTTGAGGGTCCGGAAGGCAGTGTCTAATTAGGCGACGCTCCATAATCCGTGTAGTTCGTAGTTTTTGGGGGCGTCCTCTCATCATGCGCAAACAAGTTGGCCGGAGTTTGCTTTTGGATTTCCTTGTCGCCAATCATCAGTCCTGATGGAATAGAGGATCAAAAAAAGCACGTTTTAGCAGGCCAAAGGCTTCGTCGGTTGGGCAGAGGGGGGGGGGAGTGTAGGATGAAGGGCCTTTTCTTGACAGTCTGCGTGATCGGTTTGGGTTCGAGGTGTTGGAGAGCTGCTGTACTACTACTGTACAAGAACTGGGCTATGGCTGTACTTGCGACTACAACCTCTGTACTACTGCTGTTCTACTACTGCACTGCTCTACTACGGTACTGGTGTCGTCTACGACGTATAGCTTCAAGGGCCTGTCTTCCTTGTACTGGTGCAGTGCCGGTATGCACAATCCTCACGCCCTTCTGAAGAGCCTAGCTGCCTCTACAACCCCAGTACCCGGACCCACACCCCACTAAATCCACTTAGGGGTGGTGCGGGGCCAAGAGATCACATTATTCAGGGCGCTGCGAAATGTTTGGAGGGAGGAGGGGGCCCACCAGGGATCAGTGGTGCTCATGCAGATCGGGATGATGATAACGTCGAGTCGAGTATCAACCTAGGGAACCTTTTGGTTTATACAGCACAGCTAGGTGTCTTGGTAGCCAAGGTGCGCTTAATTGTTGGTTTGACGCTTCAGCATACCTGAAATACTTTGTTTGGCGCAAGACCCTGGATACGCAAAACATCTTCGAAGAGTCATCCTCCTCGTTTTGACAACCACAGTCTGTTGATGCTGGCCAATATTGGGCTGAATAAGTTGGACCAGTGTTCCGTAGTGCTGCCTACAAATAGTTATTTTGGGATAAAAACAAGAAGTCCTTCGGGAAGGAACTCATATTCTAGACATCAAGTGCAGGGGTTTGACGGTTACGGGCTCTGTGAGTTTAGAGGTTTACCGGTCCCCTCGGCTTAGGCCTACGCGTCAAAGTGCCTCTTATCGGGGCTCCGGTTTTAGGGTTTAGGGGACGTCTAACCCTAAGGCTCCATGCACCCACAAAATAACACTTAAGCCTTAAAGGGGTCCCTATATAGATACTTTAAGGCCTAAGTATCTACTATATGGGTACATGGAGCCTTTGGGTAAGGAAGCGTTTAGGGAAAAGGGCAACAATAAAGGCCCCAAGGGCGTACTTACGTTGCTATTGACTCCTGATCAGTATGAACCGCCGTGCCAGGCAAGGTGTCGGATCCCCATAAGGTAAAAGCCAGAAAGTTGGAATATCATTATCGCAACCCCTTTAAGGTAAATTATATTGGATCCTACCATGAAACCATATTCCAACTTTCTGGAGCTCCCTGTAAGCTAGCTATTGTCGGGCGCCCCAAGTGATGGAAGGTAGTAGGAGGAGAAGAGGCAGCAGAAGGAGGAGGAGTAGCCCATCAGCAGTAGCAGTAGCAGCAGCGCTCAGTGGCATCTGCCTGCGTGCAGTGCTCAGATTGTTCAGGCAAGAGCTGCACCTGCAGAAATGCATATAAACCCCTTTCCTAACACAAGCTTGAACTTCTTGTGGGGTGACAAATACGCAGGTTCCCACAGAAACATTCTATGTAGGCGGGGCTCACATCAGGTGTCAAAACTCTTGCCTACTAAACCCCACCTAGAGGTTCATACCCTATCCCTTCTGGGGTACGGTTAGGAAGAAAAGTGGCTTTAAGTACCCCCAAACACGGGGTAGGGTATGACCCAAGAGGTGAACCTTGAAGGCTCTGCGCCCCAAGCCCTAAACCCCCAAATCCCTAAAACCTCAAGGCCCTAAACCCTAAATCTCTATAAAACTCTAGAGAATTCCCAGGAGCCTCCATGAAGGCCCCAAAACGCCCCAAGCCCCAAACTCCAAATCCCTGAACCCTCAAGGCCCTTCTTAACCCCAAGTCCCTATAAACCCTAAAGAAATCCCACGAGCCCTATAAGCCCCAAATCCTAAAGCCCCTAAACCCTAAACCCTAAACCATGTAAGCGATTCAGTTTAGATTCTGCAGAGCCACGGTTTAGGGTTTAGGGTTTAGGGCCAAGCCCCAAATCCCTAAACCGTAAGGGCCCTAACCCTAATCCCTCCAGACGGAAGGTTTTTTAGTGGAAGAAGCTTATTCACCCCAAATCCCTAAACCCTAAAAGTCCTAAACCCAATTCCCTAAACTGCAGAGTGAAGGTTTCCAATTGGAACAAGCTTATTCGCTGGACGATGCGTTTGAAGCCAGGGAGCTGCACCTGGGCCCGGCGCTGTGCGAAGAATGCGGAGGGGTGACTTTGGTCTTGGGTTGTTTAGGAAAGTTTAGGGTTTTAGGTTTTAGGGTTTTAACTGGAGAGAGAGAGAGAGGGTTTAAACTTGGGCTCTCCCTTATGTTAGGTTCAACGGTTTTGTATGTGGAGTTTGGTCTCGTTTGTTTGTTTGTGAATAAACAGTTGGGAATTTTCTGCGGCCATGCGAGACCCAGCATCTAAGGTGATGGAGTCGTGGAGGCATCGCTTTGATATGATTCACTCCTGCATTCGTATGATCGCCAAGGAGGGTCATGGACTTCGTCCAGAGGTTCTTACCTTTTCAGCCATGTCCCCTGGGAAGTGCTTGATCTATGACATACACGGTTTCCGTGCCCACAATGCTTGGCAGAGAAAGAATGTCCTGACAGAATCGACCACCCTCGGGATACCCCTGCAAGTGGAGAACGGCCAGCTGGACGATACTTGCGGCGTCCAGGTGCTGAAATTCGACGACGACTCCGGAAGAGTCACCTATCTCAAGAACTTCACAAAAAAGGTGGTGCGCGAAGCCCATAATGAGGAGGGCTCTGCAGCACTACTGGTGGTAGACCCAGAGGGCGTAGAAGTGGCCTCTTTTGGCTTGGGCCCTAGCGGCCGTGGCTTCTTTGCTTCTCAAGCAAAGGAGAAGCCGATCCGACAGGTGCTGGTCTTGTTACTGGGTTGTGGAGGAATTTAGTTTTAAGTTGTATACCATAATCGAGATCTTTAGTCAATAATGTGGGTTCCTTCTTTTGGCAACTTAACTTAAATCCCTTAACAAGAACCGAGGTTAGGTCCCATCGATTGCAACCTCCCGGACGATCGAAAGGATCTCATTGAGGCCTGTTTGGAAGGAGGCTGCGACGGTCCTTTGCGCTTGGCTTTCACCTCCTGGAGACTGCCAAATGCGGCAGTTGGGGATCTGTTGATGCAGCATGATCGGTGTGAGCTACTCCCTTTACTGGAGGATCTCCGTGCAGTGGGCGAAGAGCAGTACAAGCTTTTCTTAAAGAGCTTTCAGATGACGCTCCAGGTCATGGCACTGAATTCCGATCAGCCGGATCTAATCAACGACTTCCACGAGGCTGCGAGCCAGAAGCCGGTGGAAGACCTTCCCCTGAGGCCGAGACCGCCGAAGCATCCCCCTCCCGCCCACCTTAAGGCCAAGACGAGCTCCGAAATTTTCAGCTCGGAGACTCAGATCCCCAATACCTAACCTTTAAACCTTGTTGGGCTCTTCTAGTTTAGTAGGAATCGGAAAGTTTAACCTTTTATTTCTGTGGCTTATTGGGGCAATAAGGAGAGGGAGGCCTCCACAGCCATCGAGGCCGAGCGTGAACCCCATGAGCCTCGGGAGCCACCGGAGCCGCCGAAGACTCTGCGGATGCTGCCCACAGCGAAGAAGAGGCCCTGGAAGGATGCTGCAGATCCGGAGGAGATAGGAGATGCGTTCCTTTGTCGTAGTTGGGTAACATTTTGCATTTTTATGGTTACTTAAACCCAATAAGGAATAACAATTAACATTTTTATTCCCATCCCAACAATGAACTAGGTTCATCAAGAAGGTTGATGAATGTGAGATGGTGCCGGATGCCACCGGTTAAGCAAAAGAGCCCTTCCAGCCATACGTTCTTGACGATTCAGGGAAGCTCCGGATACCGACATAACAAGGTACTGCGGTAGATTCCGGTAGATGTCCTATGGCTAGTAACCCGCTATTTAACTAACTGGAGCCCTAGAATGACATCTTCGGGTTTGCGACAGACGCAACGTGGCAAGTGTGTGGCGCTGCATAATGTAGGGACCTCTGTAATTACAACACGGCTTGGGGGCCCATTATAGTACAGTTGTAATAAGGAGCCAACCCCGAAACCCAAAATAAACCCTAGACCCTATAGACCCTAAAAAACCCTAAACCCTAAAACGAGTGGGAGGGACAAAACACCCTAAACCGAACCCCCAACAGCAGCCCATAAAACTGGGAGCTCCTTGGGATACAGGAGGGGCCGATGTTGCCAAGAGGGCTATAAAAGGGTCCTATAAAGAGTCCTATAAGGGCTACTTTGAAGGGTCCTATAAGGGCTACTATAAGGCTACGAAAAGGGCTACTATAAGGGCTCAGGGTAGGGTTTATAGTAGGGTGGTTGTCAAAATTAGAGTCCTTTTTTGGCTCCTTAAAATATAATACACCACTATGATTTAGGGCACCCAAAAAGGGACCCTAATTTTGACAACTACCCAATAGAAGCCCGAAAGTTGGAACATTTCTATAGGAGGATTAGTGATGGGATCCCTTATACTTTACCTTAAGGGCATGGGTATACGTGTTGCAAACCCCAAAACCCTGTACTTGACAATGCGGGCTTCGTCCTTGCTAGGTAGGTAGGAACAAACACCTGTTGGTACCTAGAGGCTCCAAAGTAGTTCCGTTTTGGGGTTCATATATAGAATCCTATAAGGTCATCCCAAAAAGGAACTACTATGGAGCCTATGGGTATGTTGTAAGTGCTTTTTCTGGGCAGGGCCGCCTTGCCTTGGCTCGTGACCTGACGATGTGAGCAGTTCTGGGTGCGTGTTTCGGTAAGGATTCGGGTTTACGATTAAGCTGTGCATGGGGGCTTGAATATGGTGTGTACATGTTGGTGTTTGAAGGGTGTTTTCAAACTTCAGGGTGTTTGGAGATTTCGGGTTTCGTAATTTAGGGTGCAGGGTGTTGGGTTTGTTTCGGGGGTTTGTAAGGTCCGTGGGTTCAGAGTGTCGTGGTTTAGGCAATAGCGTCCTTCGAGGCGTGGCTGCGGGGAGTGAACTCCGCAATTAGCCCAAGTGCAACGAGTGTTACATTAGTGTGGGATGTCCGAACCTCAGACACATAGCCGACATGCACTTGGGGTGTGCGTGGTTTAAAAACCCGCCAAGAAGTCTCTATAGCCCCAAGCGAGAGCTTTGGCACGTATATTCGTCCGGCTGATAGCGCATGCACTACAGAAGCCTGAAGAGTCCGTAAGAGTATTCCTCAGATTTCCTTTGTATTTATAGCACAATTTACCTCAAAGCGCTGTTGTACTTGTTTATCTTCTTGATTTCTTCGTTCCTGGCTTCTCTCGAGATCTCGAAAAGTGATTTATGAGCACGCAGGGAGACGGAAAAACAAAAAAAAACCTCAAAAATATCGTGCCTTTTCCTAGATACCGTATGTTAATTTTTAGAGCCTAGCCATGGAACAGCGGACAATAAAAATTCTTCAGAGGTATCAGGATCCTTCGCTCGCCAAGCCGTAGACCCTTAAACCCGTCATTCGAGAAACACACGAAATACCCTAGGCACTGGACCCTGAAGCCTTGCCTATATGGTCACACCCCTACCCGTAAGACTAGGTACACAAAAGGGTGAGTTATGACTGTCTATCTAGACCCCATAAACAGATTCGGGTTCGTAATAAGGACCTGCAAAGAGCAGGTTTGGTCGGTTCAAGTAGACGGTAACCGCCCTAAATTCTCGACCCGGTAAACGCAAAAACCCAGGAGAATTTGGTTAGCTGCTGCAGCTTGTGGCCCCAAATCCCTTGGCGACCCGCAAAAGTGGGAGTGACTTGGTTGAGAAAAAGAGGCGCCGGGTCCATATCTATATGTAAATACAGACATGTATACACATGTAGAAACACATGCATATATAGATGTGTATATATATATATATATATATATATCTGGATAACCAGATAGATAGCTAGCAAAGTTTCTTAGGCAAATGTCGATATACCTTTTTGTCTGTATAAGTATAGATAGGCCGTAGGATCACCAGAGTATTTTGCCAACCGCGGTTAGGATCCCACTTGAATTCAGTATCTTGTCGTGAACACCCAAAAAAACGGGTTCCACCCCGAAACCCCAAATGCCCAAACATCTGATTCTGTACATTCTGCGTTTGTCTAAGCATTTATTTTTAATTAAGATGTCAACCCTAAACCCCAACCAGTGCTCCCAATTTCCGCGCCTTCCCAAGATCTTCATCGCGCCAGACAGTCGCGAGCTCGTCCTGCGATGTGAAGCTGATGGCGCAGGACTTGGGAACCCAGCCCTTCTGTTGGGTTCTGACGATATAGGGTTTAGGGTTTAGGGTTTAGGGGAAATTTAGAGGTTCTCAGGCTTTCGAGCAAGGGCAAGAGCCTATGTTCAAGTTGTACTGGCGGAGGATGTCAGAGGTCCGCTTGGTTGTTGCGCTCGCACGGTTCAATCCTTTTCAAATCCCCTCCTGTGTGGCTTTGGTTTGGACCCCATCGGGAAGGATTAGGCTTAGGGTTCAGGGCATGTCTCCAGCCCACTGCTACTTCACCAGCGTTTGTTAATGCCTCTTTCGTTTACCTGTTCGAGCAGCACTTTCAGGAGCTGTAGGTTTGCAGTTAGGGCATGGTCCATGGTAGTACGAGTTAAGCATGAAAAGTTGTAGCGGTGGCAGCAGCGAAAGTCACACAAGGTCATAGCTCTCGGGCAGGGAGAGCCTGACATTTGGTAGGCGGCCTCGCCAATGCAGCCGATGCACATAGCGAAGGCCAGAAATTATGCAAAATGCGGAACCGGCATCAAAGAAAGCGTCGCACAGACCGACCTCATGCGAACAGCGGCTGCCGACGATGAAGACATACGGGCCGATCGGGTTCCGGTGTTTGACAAAGTAGGAACCGTCCACGATTGCAAATGATTGGCCATCCGCTGCAGCAGTTCGAATCCACAACACAAATGCGTGCCTGAAAGGGAGCCACCGATGATGGTTTAGGTGCAGAGCCAGCGCAGATCCCTGCGACGAAATGTGGTTGCATCATCAAGTTCATCGTTATTTCATAACTATGAATGACTCGTATCGACTGTTGTGGTCCGAGCACCAGAAGCCTTTATGAATGATCAAGTTGCTACGCAGCGACTGCCGAAGCTGCAATCGATTTACAACCAGGAAAAGGCCACGCATGCATAAGGACTTGTCAGGACATTAAACAAACGCACGCCCATGTCTTGCTCTTCTCCAAAGTGACCGAAAAGATAATCCTCCACTTTCGGTCGTTTGGAAGCATGGTGCTCCAACTTTGCAGTAGCTTTCTGCGCGTTGAAAGCAATTTCAAAGTGAATCTTGATGTGTTGTGTTGCTTTGTCGTTTCCAGACTCACAACTTAGAAGGAAAATTTATCTAAACCGGATAAAAAAAAAAGCTTAAGCCGCACACAAACCGTCACCCGCCAAACCCTACAAACCCCAACCCTTGGCAGACCCCTAGACTCAAAAGCTTCAAACGCCGAGCAGACGAGGCCAGGCGGTCTTCTGAACCATAAACCCGAAGCCCTGTAAGGCTTAAACCGTTGTTCCAAGACCCTAAACCGAATAAACCCCACGGCCCTAAGTCTCCAAACCCTAAACCCCTAAACCCTACATAACCTAACTCGGAAGACCCTACAGTTTTACGGACTAATTTAAAGAAATCATAATACGGAACTCCAAAAAGGTAGGTTGTTCAGGGTGAAGGTAAACCCGCCACGAGGCCAAGCGGTCTTCCGCTTGGGACAGCTCCGAAGCCTCCGTTGCCTCAGTTCGCAGCCGCCGGCCCTGGAGTTGCTGCTCGGACCGTTTTTTTTGTTTTTGTTTTTTTGTTTTTTCAATTTTTGTTTTTTGTTTTGGGGTTTGGGGTTTAGTTGCTGAAAAAGGGTTTAGGGTTTAGTGTTGTTTTTGGTGGGCGGGCGGGGGGAGGGAGGGGGGAGGGATTGCACAAATATACAAAACGGGTTTAGGGTTCAAGGTTTTAGGGTCTAAGGGTTTAGGGTTTGGGATTTGGGTGTAGAAGTACATAGCTCTATATGCCATTTAAAAGAATGCATACATGAAATGCATGCATATGTACATTTGTAGGTTTATAACCTCTAGGTGCTGCTGGTATGTGGATGTATACTTACATACACACAACAACAGTACATAAGGGCATACATACATACATACCTACATACGTACTTATGTACATACATGCATACATATACAAATATGCATGATCACGATTCGCATTTACATTTAGATGCATCGAAAAAGACAGTAATGTGCATAGATATATATATATATATATATATAGGTAAGTATTTGTGTATACACACATGCACACACACTCGCCTATGTATGGTCTTACTGCTGTAGTTTATTTTCTGTTTTGTGTCTGTCTCGTTGCTTGTTTATGGCCTCTGCTTTAGAGGTATCGTGGGCGGTTTCGTGGCTGTTACAAGTTCGGAAGCGGAGCCGAAAAAACGGTTCAAGGGAAGCCGGATTAAGGGGATAGGTATCCAGGCAGGCGCTGGGTTGCTGGGTTTTAGAGCTATACCCCAAGACTGTTCGTAGGATTGAAACCAGAAGGTCCGAATGTGTGGTCTCGTCGTAGACCTTTGGTGATATAAGGGGTGCAAGTTGTATGGCCTGAGCTTTTGCAGACCTAGGTCAGTTAGCCAGGCTGTTCAATCTGACGGATCGCGGCGCTTTCCCGTAATTATGGCAAAACCCAAAGGGTTGTTACACACAGCATCTCGGCCTTGGGATCCCACACAGAGGTAAACTACAACTTGCATCCCAAGGCATAGAAATAGGTTCTTTGACCGCGCTATAGCACCGCAAGAGCCGCAAGCTTTGCTGTCACTGCGACGCGAGGGTTTACACATGAGAACTACTCTGATGATTGATATTGGTGTACGGATGTAGATGCAGACATTATTATGGTATGTGTGTGTGCAATCAGACGGTTGACCAATCACGAGAAAATTTATACAGTTACATGCAGGTTTCCATCATTACAGGGTTACACTTAAAAAATTAAGTACATTTAGCTAATCATCTATATATATATATATATGTATTTTTTTATATTTATACACATACGCACATAATCCCAAGTAAGTAGTTGCACACGAACTCAAAATTTCATATACTTGTGAAAATAGTTACATACCAACGGTTGTGCATGATAAACACATTTGTATGAAATTATGTATATCATATCTGTAGAGCTTATAATCCTAGCTAACCAACCTGTAGGGCTTAACAAGCCGCAAGAGTGAGTGTCTTGAGAGTGTTCGGATGTTGGGTCGAGGGATGTCGACCTCCAGTACTTGACACATTTTCGGTGTAGGCCTGTCATCGCAGTTAGAGAGATGTGGGAGATGTAGTTGTGGTTCCAGGCTCGACTAAGCCTCAAATTTGCACCTCGTATTTAAGCTTCCCGTTCAAGTTAATTAGGGTCTAGGGTTTAGGGCGTGGTAAAGACAGCGTGGGAGTCAGGTATTTTCGGAGCTTGCGCCATCGACTGCAACTGCGAGCGTCAGACCTTTCCGAGAAGTCGCCGCTGTCGCAGTTGGTGTTTTCGGCCTTGTGTTGAGGGTTCAGTCTTTGGGCAGTGAATCGTGTTGCCATCTAATTGCATCTATTCGCCAATGGCAGTACATATTCCTAAAGAGTGATCGCCGAAAACCCAAAACGCTCAACCACCCTAAGTCATGGAACCTTACCTGGAGGCTCATGGGTAGCTATAAGTGTAGATATAAGGATTATAAGTATAGTTAATTTACTTATAACCCTGCTTAGAACTACCCATGAACCTCCAAGTAAAGCCGAAAAGCTGCACCCAGTACCCCGCCCTCCAACACGATTTAGGGTTAATCCTCCTGGATCACTTCGATGATTCCTTTGGGCATGGAGCTTTTCGGGCTTATGCGTTACAGGGAACTCCAGAAAGTTGGAATATGGTTTCATGGTAGGATACCCTATAATTTACCTTAAAGGGGTTACGATAATGATATTCCATCTTTCTGGCTTCTACTGTAACCCCTAGAAAATCCAGCTTGTTCAGGAAACACAGAAGGCAATCATACCAAGGAGCCAAGGAGGTCTAGACATTGTACGTGTTATAGGGTTCAGGTAGGGTTTCCAAGTCTTCATAAATGGGAGTTTCCGAAATTAGGGGACCCTGATATAGTACTTGTACCCTAAATAGTAGGACCCTTATAATAAGGACCCCCAAAATAAGGTACTCCCTAATTTTCGGAAACTCCCAAGCCTGCAGGGTACTGTTATGGGGGATACTTCCCTAAGTCATATCAGTATTTCCTGATATGGAAACCCTACATTCTACCATACCGGTACGTAGGACCCTTTGGGTAAGTCTGCTGGGGTTCCTCCGACCGAGGCCAAGCGAAGTAACTTGGGCACGATTCCAGCTTTTCCATGCCTTCATCGCGTGTCTTGCTGAAACGATGCAGGACGGAACCACGTCTGCTTTTTTTGTTTTCGGGTTTAGCGTAATCTTGAATCATTAACAAAAGTATTCCTTTAGGGTTCCTTAAATTGGTTTTCTTATACAAGTCCTTGAAACGGTAGGTTATTCAGGCTTAAGGTAGACCTCGAAGCCATAAACAGCACCCCCCTCCCAATAAACAAACGGATCCAGAACCTAAGCAACACCAAACACGCATCCCAGGCTGTTTTTGAGCCCTCATGCAACCCCCTAGAAGTCGTAAAACCCAGAACATGTTTTAGAAGCCCTACCCCTAAGCCCTCAAACCCAGACAATGTTCTAGAAGCAGGAGAACCGGGTCCGCATGGAAGCTGTGGAGTGGCCTATGCAGGTGACACAAGAGTCAGAGTTTGGAGTTTGGGGTGTAAGGTCCCAGGGTTTAGGGTCTAGGGAGGGTTTCTGCCGTGCTGAAAGGGAGGGTTTCTTCTACAGGCGCTTCCTTAGTTTCAGAATGGATGTTTCGCAGGGTGCTGGAGGGGGTGAGTCAAGCTTTCATAAACTTTCCTGGCTTTATTGGATTGTACATAGGTTTGTGATTATGAAGCTTTACACGCCTTTCTCGATTTTTGCAAGGTCTTAGCCACCAGTGGGGTGTCAGCTCAGATCGGCTTAGGGCTGTAGGAGCTAAAGGAAATAGGCTTAAGAAGCCCTAAACCCTAAACCCTGCTAAGGGTGCATGGTCGGGGAAGTGCAACTTTACAGTTGGACGCAATTTTTTGGGGCTTCAGCAGCTCCCATGTAGGGGTTAGGGTTCTCGAGTTTAGGGTTCTAGGGTTTAGGGCTTAGGCCCACGGTTTAGGGTTCACGGTTTAGGGATTAGGGGTTGGGGTTCTAGTGTTTAGGGTATGTAAGGTTGTTATGTAGTTTGGTTTTGCAAAAGGTGCACTGCATGTGGCCCACTCTTATCCGTAACAAATCGTACTGCCGGGTCTTGGTGGCTCTGTGTGCCAGAAGCCCGACAACTGAGGCTCAACATAAACCATAGAACCTGACTGAGGACGGGAGGTGGCTCAAAGTTTCAGTCTTAAGTCGTAGAAGGCTTCGTTAAGTCCTCCCTGAACGCTAACCCTAAAATTCCGTCAGCTTGAATCCCCGAACCACCAAATTCTGCAACTCCCTTGAGGCCAAATCCAAAGTTTTCTCCATCTAAGAGATCTTGATCCCTCAGGTTTTGAGGCCTCTTTCAAAAACTGTCAGGAAGCAGGAAGGCACCATAAACATGCCATAAAAGGACCACGAATCTAAAGCAAGCACTGAAACCTAAAACAAATGCCGGCAGGGTGGACGACGGGCCACCCTCGTCCACTTGGCCAAACGTCTGCGTGGAGTCACGACTACCACGGCAGAGGCGCATTCTCAAAATTAGGGCTCCATTAAGGGTCCTGTCTACAAGGGTTCCGTATTATTTGGGGGACCCAAAGAGTGACCTAAAATTAGGGAACTGCCCCTTTAGGCCCATGGGCAACCAGTCTTGGGTTTCGGAAGTATAGCTGAATCAGCCTCAGAGGTTGCAGAGGAATACTGCTACGGTTGATAATAGAAATCCTGCATTACCTTAATGGCCCTAGACTGTGGGAATTACGGTATATTCCTTATTATGGGTAATGCAGGAGTTATATCACCAACAGTAGTATTTATTCAGGGTCATATAGTGGCATCCTTGGTGTCGACAGGTGTTGGGTCAGAGTCTCGATCATAGCCTAAACCCGAACAACCCTTTCCCTAAACCCTGGTGACCCATGATCAAACCCTGGAAAAGCCGAAACACTACTTACAAGGGTTTGGTTTGCATTTCAGGGATCCATAAGGGTTCTGTAAGGGTTTAGGGTAGTGGATGGGTAGTGGATGCTTAAGCTTCTAGGTTCCGCTGTTGCGAGGTGGCACTTTAATTCGACCCTAAACCCTAAACCCTAAATAGACCGAGACTCCAAGCCCGAAGCCCAAACCCTACATTCACTACCCTCAGCTCTACCTATGGTCTTCATTGTAGTCCCTTTTCTTGGTTAAACCAACTATCTATTACAGTAAGGATCCTAAAAGGTAACCCCAAAAAGGAACTACAATGGAGACTACAGGCACCCTACTTATAACCCTACTTTTAACGACCCTCAACCCTTATCCCTAAACCCAACAACCCTATAGATCCCTTTGAAGGAACCCTACTTCTAACCCTGCTTGAACCTCCCAGTAAACTCAAAGGGGAAAAGGAGGGACCCTTAATGGGGACCCCTACCCTATAATGGGCTATATAATGGGTATATAATAGCTGAATTAAGGGTATATACCTAGTGGTCCTTATTAAGGGTCCCTCCTTTTACCCGTGGATAAACCTTTCAGCAAACCGGACGAGAGGAGCTCTCTGCTCCTTTCGCGGGTCCCTGCTGCCCGCTTTGCTTGGAACAGTGGGAGTCCATGGCCAAGGACGAGGGTTTTGGAGTTATGAGGGTTTGGGGTTTGGGTTTAGGCCAAGGACGAGGGTTTTGGGGTCATGAGGGTTTGGGGTTTGGGTTTAGAGGGGCTCAGGGGGGTTTTAGGAGGATCTTGAGCTGTGTAGGGGCCCAGAGATCTCGAGATCAAACCCGATCGTTTCAGGATGGCTACATATAACTACCGAGGCTGAAAACCCAAGACTTGTTCCTTCATCCTACGCGTCCCGCCACAACCAGAAAAGAATGAGGCTTGCTAAACCGAAACACCTCCGGCCTTTTGTCATCCTCTACTTACCTTTAGCAAACAGGAAACTGATTGAATCAAAGTGTGCCCAGATTGTTATTGAATATTGTTCTGTTTCGGCCATGCTCGATCTTCGGTTCGCGTGGTTTACTTGGAGGTTCATGGGAAGTTATAAGTGGGGTCATAAGTGCCCTAATACGGGTTTTACGTATAGCTACCCTACTTATAACCCTGAACCTCCAAGTAGGTTTCATGGCCTTTGCTTGATCTTCTCTAGTGGGTTAACTGCGGCAGGAGGTGCAGGTTTGTCCCCGGGTTCTGGGATACTGAAGAGTTTTATGGCGACTTCCAGTCGCAGAATTGCACGTGTGATGGGCGGAGCTTGAGGAATTTCGCTCCGTGCGTGCTGTAGGTTGTGGTAGTGCTGGGAATCGTATACTACTGGTTCTGTATTTCCTGCATGCTCATGATATATGGCATGTATTTCATATGTCGTTTGTGTAGTATGTAACGTACATTTTAGAAAATGTGACATTTTCCTGTTGTGGCGCAAAATCTATATTTGACATTAAAGTGTTTGAATCATATTCAGTACACGTTCTTCTGTTCTATCGTAAGATGCTAGTATATACTAGTGACACTAGTGCATACCAGACTATACTACATTTGAATACACTTGCATGTGCATATATCTACATACATATGTCTATGGATATGTACATAGATATATGTATACCGGGCTATACCGCAATGTATTGCGTCATTCGTGTATTATACTTTGTTGTAATTTGTTGTAGAATAGTTCGATGTATGTTACCTTTTGTTGTTATTTTGTTCTTTAGCCCACAATATACTCTGCACGAGAACAAGATTCTGTACAATATATTACATGTTATTGCATCTTAGTTTGTTTCAAATCTTGCTGTACATAGTCAGTATTCTGTTTCCATGTGGTGCATCATAGCTTTTCGTCTTGTTGTGATCTCTTGCTGGCATGTCTTGGCTGGCCTTATATTTCGCTACATTGCTATTATATTTCGTCTTTCTGGACTTGCTGGATCATGTTCTGTTATCTTATATTGTATCATGCTGGTGCTAAAGCGTGTCTTGCAGTTCTAGGAGCACTCCGTCGTCGTGCTGACCTGTGGCCATGCCTTCTGCATCCTGGCTGGTTGAGGCTGTTGTGTAATGTAACAAGCATATACGTTTGTGTATACGTGTACATATACTTATATATCATAAGTAAAATATACAGCTTACAATACACCGTATATCAGATGTACCAACAGTTCGTTCGGATTTCCAGCCGGCTGATTTCTTAAAGCCCTACTGGTCCGCTTCATGCGGCAGGTCTTCACCCTCCCTACATGAGCCGACACAATTTTCGGTGTAAACACTCAGGTATCAGCATCTGAGCTTGTTTGCATGTTCTACATAGAGTCCTAATCATATAGTAGCCATGTTCTGTCGGGTTCCTACAAAATTTCCAGTATTGTGCAGTATACCGGAATACCTCAAAAGCTAGTTCCAGTTGCCCAGGCCCATATACTAAGCCCTCGACAAAGCCTAGTAGAGCCCATCCAAAAACTGGCCATCAAGGCCCCTGTATTACCCTAGTAGTAGAGTAGGCAACCTTTAACTTTTTTTGGGTTGTATAGTCCCTCTATAACCAAAAAGGTTAACCTTTAGTTCCCCATGATACCCGACAAGTAGGTTACTGTAGAGGGCCGAGGACTGCCTTTAGCTCCGAACACTAACACATCCTGAGCCTGTGGCCACAGAGCTCCACATTCTGAGCCGTGCGCCCGAAATGTAGGGTTTGGCCAGATGGTTGCGCAGACATAAAAGGGAGCTCAAACAACAAACAAACCATCGGGTTTGGTGTTAAGGACTTTGAACTGGACCCTAAACATTGGTATCGTGTTTTGTGCGTGCTGCAGAAGCGGCCGAAGCTCTTCAATGGGTAGTGATGACAGGACCATGCCATGCTCCACTCTTGAAATCAGTGTGCAGCAAACCTGGTCAGATGTGGTCTTGTTGCAGCTCTTGGGCGTCACACGGTCGAGCAGGGGTTTAGAGGGTTTAGGGTGTGTGTTGGTCGTCCTTTCCTGAGTTTTGGTTTCAGAGGATGCAGCGGTTCGTCCCACTAGAGGTTACTTACCCAAACAAGGGATCCTTTAAGGGGGATCCCTTAAAGGCTTCCTTTACGGGGGATCCTTTATAGCGGGTACTGAGGGACACTTCGCCCTTCTTTCCTGGATCCAGATCAACAGGTCGCCGTGTCGTGTTGTGGCAGCCAGCAAGCTTAGTTTCAGAACAGGATTTAGGGCTTAGGGTGCCCATAGGCCCCAGAGTAGTTCCTTTTTGGGACTACTTCATAGGATTCTATATATGAATTACGAAAGGGAACTACTTTGGGGCCTATGGGTAGTTCAACCTTTTAGCGGTTTAGGGTTCGGGGTTTCGGGGGTCTTGACTCGTTCCGCAAGAAAGGATCCCAAGATTGGAGACCCAGACAAGGCGGTGAGATGAACGAACTTCAGGGTTGTCCTTTGGGATATTTTTTAATTTCCCCCTACTATTTTGTAGGGAACCATAATGCTAATAATTTTCAAAGGGCTTTAAGGACAACTCAGACTTCGAACCGCAACCAGAGAAGTAAGATGCACTCAGGTGAAGTGTGCCTCAGCAAGCATGTCGAGGCCATGCAGGACCCTGGAATAGAGCTGGCTTGAGGCCTTGTTACTATGTGGGACCAGCTTTACAAATACCTTGAGCAAGTGTTCCTTGGTTGTCATTGGGTCACACAGGGGGATGGGCAAAGAAAGAGCCTTAAACGCCTTAAACCCTAAAACCCTAAATCCTGAGGTACTCCAGCGGCTTGTTTTATCTACTGTAAGACTGGTTGCCAGGTATGCCAGGTGAAGTTTGGCACATGGTATACGAGTTTATGCAGGGAAGGTCTAGCAACTAACTTCCACCATTCAGCACTAAACCCTAAACCCTATAGAAACCGTAGCTGTAAACCAGGGGGTTGCAGTCCCCGAGCCCGGAAGATACGGACAGAGTCGCTCCCGAAGGGATGTGAGGTCATTTTGTTAATGATGAATGGTGCAAGCCTGTCAAGAGGCAGGGTCAGCAGGAGAAAAGGACCACTGCATTTAAAAAAAGAAGATACGGATGAGGAAGCAGGTTTCCTGCCGCCCAAATCCCGACACTCCCAAATCCCGACACTGCGCGGAGGCGGCTATCTGCCCAGCTCACCATAAAGATAGGCCCCAAAGTAGTTCCTTTTGTGGTTCATATATAGAATCTTGTAAGGTAATCCCAAAAACGAACTACTATGGAGCCTATGTGTAAAGATGGGAAGGGCAGAGAAGGTACCAGACTGCTACACTCCAAGATCTAGGTGATAACGCCGAAACCGTCCTAAATCACATACCACCCCCCTAAACCCTAAACCCTTAAGCAGGACAACTGCCCCAGCTGCCGCCGATCCTTCTCACCCCCCTCCGAGAAAGCCGGAGAAGGGGGCGGCTGATGGGCTCGGACCAGGGTGTCGAGGTTCGTGTTCATCTTTGTCTTAGGAGCTGAGTAGGTAAGCTTTAACCTTTTGGGGTCTATAGAGTCCTACCATACGTTCAAAGGTTAGCTTTTTTGGGCTTGGGGTACTTAGCCTCTAGGTTGTCCTTCGTCGCAAGCATGACGATGACCGTCAGCCGTGTGTTTGGGCCCTTCAGGTTTGAGTTTTGAACCTGAGAGAGAGGTTTAGGATTCAGGGATTCACGGCTCAAGGTACATGTAGCCTACCGTAAGAAAGGCTGATTTGATATCGCCGCGCTTCGAGCCTCTAAGAATCGGGGAGTTCTCTTGGGGAGCCTTTAGCCAGAAAAGCCAGAAGCCTCGCCGAGAAATGCACGCCCAAGCGGGGATCGGTCGAATATAAGGGGCCTTTATGATTACCGACACTATTTTGGGAATTCTTTACTACAATGATAGTATAGTCGTTCAAGGTTCAAAACCTATTAAAATTTGTGAAGGGCCTGAAAACAGGGCTTTGCCCGTGGTTGCCCTGTTGGTTCCTAAGCTTCTACACCTATTGCAAATCCCCCGCTCTCTCTATGTGGCACTCGGTGTCATCTCGATCACCGCAGAGAATTCCAGCATTGGCGGTCCGTGCATCTACCCTTACTGCAGGTTTGTTTCAATCAGTTTTTATGACTGTTGTTACTACATGTTACTACTGGTTACTGCAGACCGGAATTAGTGGGTCTAGGGTTAAGCCCCTCAACCCTTCCCCTAAAAACTAAGCCCTCAACCCTCAGTATTCTACATGGGTTGATGGGGGCAGAAGAGGCCTATTTCGACTGGAGCCCCGCGCCCACCGCCCCTCCAGTGGAGGGCCTACCAAGTCGGTTCTGTCAAGGCCATTCTTAGACTCGAAGCGACATGCAACAGCTGTCCCGAAGACCGAAAGGGAAGCCATAACCAGCCAGAATCGTCGAGTCTTGAGGTGGTCGGAGTTTTCGTGACTTGTCAAGAATTGTACAAAGAGGAATGAAGTGCTTGACATGCAGCAGTCTCTGAGGACAAGGTGCTTCAGGGCTTTGGGCGTAGGGTTAGGGCGTTCTGCATGTATAGATCTACGTGTGTAGCTTGATACACATACGTACATATAATGTGCATACATATGTATATGCGTAGTTACAAATCAAGATAATGACAGTTTCTTATGACAAAGCTATAATCTCTGCCACTCCAAGCCTACTTTTAGTTTCAGTTACTAAGGCCTCCTGACTACACCCAGTAAGACCCTTATAGAACCCCTGTAAGCATGTGTAAGCACTGCATGTCTGGCCACTAAGACCTTCAACACGCAGTATAGAAGCCTGGCTAATTGCCAAAACTAATCTTTGGTTCCTGATTAGAACTACAGCATAATGTACCGCAGGTACCATGTAGAGGCCGGAAGCTTCACGCCGTACTGCGAACAGTTCGTAGTTGAATCCTAAAAGTCCAGAATCTCATACATTTAGTTTCGAGAGTGTTTGACGGGGTTGGTTGGGGGTCTTCGTTCAGGAACCTACCTTTTTTCTTTCTTTTATCAGCGCATGGCGAGAAATACTCAACTTAAGCCCGCAACCGCAATAGAGATGATAACTTTCAATACTGACCAATGGGGATCGCGGGAACAGCAAGAAGAAGTGCTGCAATATTTCAGGTAATTACCAAAAAAATATTCTGAGCATGGGCTAATGTGTAAAGTTCAATTCTTAGCAGTACTGAGAGCACGCGAAAGGCCCCCAAGCCTCATAATTCCCGAGGAAAAGATTCTGCAAGACAAATATTGTCTCGCCCTAACCCAAATCTCTAGCACAAACCTCGAAGCTTGTCCGTTCCGAGCTGCCGAAGTCTATTCCTTTCTGAGACCTTCGGCCTCACATCGTAGCCACCATGGGCCCAGGTTTAGGGTTTAGGGTTCGAGTACTTGGAGGTTCATGGGTAGTTATAAGTGGGGATATAAGTCCCCTAATATGGGCTATAGATATATTTACCCTACTTATAACCCTACTTATAATTTCTCATGAACCTCCAAGTAGGGTTTGCAGGCGTTGGCGGTTGGCGGTTGACTGCGCCAATTCAGCTAAAGCAGAGAGGGTTTCGCTGCGCAGGGCGGCGGGTTCGGTTAGGGATCAGAAGGCGTCCCGAGGTTAAGATTTGCGGATATTCGGCCTCGGGAATTTCTTGTGATGGGGGTGAATAAAGGGCTTTACGCAGGGTGTTCCGTAAACCCCTGAACATCCCTAAGTCTTAAACTCTAAACCCTGAACCCTAAGCCCTAAACATCCCTAAATCCTAAACCCCTAAATGCTCGTCGACCGCCTGTGCATTGTGCAGCTTTGCTCCCTGCAATTCGGGCTCGGCCTGGCTAGGTGGGAGGCAAAAAATGTTGACATGCTTTTGTAAGACAAAGCCCGCAAAGATTTACCCTAAACCTTCACCATGTCAGAATCCTCAACAAGAGCCCAAAGCTTTATCAGCCCCAGTATCTAAAACCTAAGCCTGCAGCTGTGCGGTCTAGCCTTTCGGGTTTAGAGGGCAAGTTGGAGTCACAGTCTTCTTGTTTAGGGGTGTTCAGGCGTTGGGGCTTAAGGGCCGTAAATGTGGTTTGAGGGTTCAGCTGCAGGGTTACTTACTTCAAGTGCTTCTAAACTTAAACAGGAGCAACGTTCTCACACTAAGGCTGTGGTTTGTGAGGGGAGTTGTGACTTCCTGCCTCTTAAGACCTACACTGTCTAAAGTCTAAAGCACGCGAGTTGGGGCTTTGGCACGGCTTGTGTTGAGACCGAAGCTCCTTGGCAAGGCCACTGGCCAGCGAAGGTCTCTGGCAGGGCCACAAGCCAAACTTCCCAAACCCCAAGGGTCCAAAGAACCTAATAACAAGCTACTTGGTTTAGGATAGTAGCTATGTAGATTTTTAGATTTGGGAGAGTATATGATTATTAGGTACTTGGACCCTTAGGGAAACCTTTGTCCCAAAAAAGCACCAACCTCCAGACTTTACCAGATCTTTGCTGCGGATCACTGTCCACTGTGGTCGCAGAAGCCCGGGAGCAAAAGACCTTTGCCTTACTCAGTTCCTATACTATTTTGAGGCTTCCTTATTATAATTCTAGTATCATCGGCCCCAAAACCCTATTCTAATTGTTAAGGCCCCTATACTATTCAGAATCCAGGAAGAAAAGGGGGCGTCTAACACGGGGGTCTCTTTTAATGGCTTCTAACACCGGGGTCTATTTTGATGTCAATGCTTCCGCTTAGTGAACCGTGCGCTCTTGACATGGGCTAACGCCATCAAAAGCGTGCACAGGGTAGTCGTAGCTGATAATACAATGACCAACACTATGCCTTCGGGCTCCTTACTAGAATAATCGTCTGCTTTATCCCAAAACTCGACTCTAACATTTAAGGCTCCGAGGGCGAAGCGTAACATGCTAACCTGTAGTCTGTATATGGGAGGTTCCGAAAATTAGGGACCCTACGATAGTACCCTCAATAGTAGGATCCTTATTATAAGGACCCCAAAATGAGGTACCCCTAATTTTCGGAAACTCCCATATCGTAGACATTGGGGTTTCCGAAAATCAGTTGTACCCTGTTTTGGGATCCTTTGAACAAGGATCCTACTAATTAGGGTCCCCTATTTTCGGAAATTCCCACAAGGCTTAGGCAACTGGTGCCCTGCAGCTCCTCGCCAGGCATCTTCCCCATCTGGCTCTCCCACACAGCTGCCGCGCAGCCCTAAGTACAGGTTTAGGGTTTAGGCCCTAAGTACAGGTTTAGGGTTTAGGGTAAGTCGAACAGACGCAGATCCTTCAGGGCTGAACCGAAGCCCAGAAAGCTCAAAAACATAGGGGCCAAACCGTATATTCTTGGCGTTCTTCTGGTTGGCTCATAGGACTTCAACTTTTTTGGGTTTCTATATGAACTAAAACACGGAGGCTAAAAGTTTAACTTTCTGGAGGGGTTCAGAAGTTAGCCAAGCATTTATCCCTACGCAATATTGCTACTATGGGTAGGACCCTCCTTACCTACAGTCGCTCCCTGCCCCTATGTGAACATACTCCCGTAGCTCACTATGTGGCTAACCGGGCTCGAAGGGCGCGTTCACGATCTACCTACAGTCTCCGTTGTGGCTCCTTTTTTGGGTTACCTTTTCATTTCGGATCCTGAAGACAGAAGTGGCTAAAGCAGAACAGGAACTACAATGGAGACTATAGGTAGCTTCCCTTCGGGAAGAAAAAGTCGGGTGCTGGAGGGAAGTTGTTGAGGGCTGCGGGAGTTCTCATGCAGAGCTTCGAGGAACCGACCCCTTTGCAAGACGAGCGTTTCAAATCCATGCCCTTAACTGGGAGAGACGCTGGGGCTATGGGGCTTCTGGTGAGAGGCTTCTTGTTCGGGGGTTGTTTTGGGCTGCCGTGCTGCAGGGTTTCGGGTTTAGGGAACAGAGCTCATAAACCTCAAGCACCCGAAAACCCTTTCGAATCCATGCCCTCAACCCTCTAAAACTCAAACACTCGACAACCCTCGAAGAATGCGCCGGGGGGCGAGGCCAGTGAAGACCCCGAAAGAGAAGAAGAGTCGCCCCGCTCCACTTACCGCCCTCACCGGATGCCTTGGCCTTGGATTTACTATAGGGGCCCCAATAATTACCTATACTATTTTGGTGGTTCCTTATTATACTTATAGTATATCGGGCCCCAAAACCCTATTCTAATTATTAAGGCCTGTAAGGCCTTTAAGGATTGCTCTAGCGGTCCTCGGAGTCGAGATCCTACCATTTGTGAGGGTCTGTAGGTAGGGCTTTAAGGCTTGCGGGCTTAGAAGAAAGATCCTGCTATGTAGGATTTGCATGTAGAGTGCTAGGGTTCGGGTTCGTGGCGCAGGATACTTTGCATGATGTTTTGTGCCGATGTGGCAATGTTAGGGTTCAGGGTGTGGGGATGCATGCGTCTTCCACTGGTCTACCGTGGTCCTCTAGGTTGGTCGACTGCCATTATGTCAGTTGCTGCTGTCGGTCGCTAATCATGCCTGTTGTTGTCGCGATCGGCTGTTATCATCCTTCCTCAAGTTACCACCATCGTGGTCGTTACCACTACCATCATCAGTACTATGGTCCTTTGATGTCTTCTGCCTCGTCGGCAGCAGCACTCTAAACACCATCTTCACCATCATCATCTTCATCATCATCATCACCAACATTACCATCAGTGTCACCACGACCAGTTTAGGGCTTTCTAGCAAAGCCTTCCTATACGAGCATGCGAGTCCTGGGATGTTTCCACAACGACCCGAGTAGCAAGATGTTTAGCCTGAATGGTGTCGTGAAGGCCCCTACAAGAACTCTCTCAATGTTACACTTAGAAGCCTCAAGCCTTGAAAGCGCCGGGTTATATCTGGGGTTACGGGCTGAAGCGAATTCCCGCCAGAACCTGCGAAACACTTCGTCAGTTGCTAGAAGGTCCGGAGGTTCTTCAGCAGACCTTATCCTAAACCCCCCAAATCCTTAACCCCAAACCCTAAACCCCAAACCCTAAACCCAAAAACATTAAACCCTAAAACCTTAAACCCTAAACCCCAAACCCTGAACCCCAAACCCTAAACCCCAAACCCTAAACCAAACCCAGAGCCTCTAGCGCCCAACGTCGAGGCCAGGCATCCCCCGTGAAAGATGGATCCGACTCAGAGGTTCGCAGGGCTTGGGCTCGATGGCTTCGGGACTTTTCGGGTTGAGGATTTGTGTTTTAGTTGTTTTTTGTGTGCGCGTATCTATCTTTATGTGTGTATACTGTATATATATATATATATACATACAGGTATACATGTACAGTTTACACGCACATTGTAGGTGTATGTATAGATATAATATAATGCGTATGTATGTCTGTGTATGTATATACATATATATATATATATATATATACATATGAGTTCGGATGTAGAAATGCTTATTTTGGGTTTGTAAGGCTTAGTGCCAAGGTCTATGGTTCTGTATAAGGTTTATATCAGGAGACTGGCTCTTAGCCTGGATGCTCTGAATGTTAGTTCTATGGTGCAGGGTTGAGGGTTGGACCTGCGTAGTTTAGGGCTTCGAATCGTTATAGCTGCCATGGTTAGGTGGTTCTAGAGTTTGGCCATGAATACTTGGAGGTTCAGGGGTAGTTATAAGTAGGGTTATAAGTAGGTTAACTATACTTATAACCCATCTCAGGGGCCTTTCCACCCCGCTTATAACTACCCATGAACCTCCAAGTAGCCACGTACAGCCCCACAGAAGCGTATCGAAGCCTCAAGAAACATGGTCTTGCTTCTGTCGGTTGTTTCCACTCACCACTCTTCGCCCTTGAGTGGACTAGGGGTTCAATGTTTCAAGCACCCAGAGCATGAATGGCTAAACCCGCCCAAAAACTGGTTTGCCACCCCTAAACCGTACAATCTTGAGCCCCCAAAACCCTAAACCCCTAAAGCCCTAAACCCGTTTTGTAAGACCCTCAGAAGCCACAACTCGACCTGGTCTAGGGGCCTAAGTAGTTACCAATACTATTGTTGGGGTTCCTTATATTGTAGTTATAGTAGTATAATAAACTCCAAAACCCTATTCTAAGTACTAAGACCGCTATAGTATACAAAATGCTCAAATTCGTTCAAGGTCAACAATCCTAAGGGCCCATGTACCAACATAGTATATACGTTGGCCCCAATGTACCTACATAGGGACTTCTTTGAGACCAACGTATATACTATATGGGCACATGGACCCTTAGGGCAACTTCCTCAGCCCCGAAGTCTCCCAGACCCCAGGCGCGCCTAGTCTTCGACCTCAGTGCAATGGGCAGAGGCGGATGTTGCGATGTCTTCTCTGTTTTCGGGGGAGGGAGGGGCGAGAAATTCAGCAGTGGCTCAAACATCAAGACCATGGACCCCAACCCGGTAGCTTAAAAAGGCCGGTGAACAAGTTTCAAGGAGGGGGTTAGAGCTATGAATCGAGTTGGATGTTTGGAGATCCTTGTCGGGCCTCTGCTTTGGTAAGCATAGCTTATCTCACCTTGGGGTTACTTACTGCAACATCTCTATCTTCAGAACCCGACTCAAAAAGGCCCAAAATCATTGCACAAGCTTGTGGAGTGTATAGATGTTAGGGTCGAAGTGTTGCGCTTCACTTCAGCTATCCGTAGAGGGAACATCAGGAGGATAATATATGTCACTTCAGCTATCTGTAGAGAGATCTTCATGAGGATGCTATATCGTTTAGCGATACCCGAAGCTTCGAAACCTCGTTGATCTTGGGCCAACCGCCGTAAATCCTACATCACAGCCACCTGAAATCCCAAAGTGCCCAACACCCTAGAAAGACTGTGGGTAGCAAAGAGCCACCGGAGACCCATGGAAATCCCCAAGGCCCAAAACTGGGTTCTTGATAAGGAAGTTAACTTAAGTTATCGCAGCAGGGATCTGTAGTAAATAAGTAGTATGGTTTCCTTATTTTGCCTAGAGGGTAATTTCTTCTAGATCCTTTAAGAACCCAGATAAACATCAACGCAAGAAAAGTCCCACGAAGGACCGTTGCACTCGGGCAGCTACACGCCCTCGCAGTCTTCCACCCACGGGGCGGGTCAACTGAGGCACGGACTTTAGAGGGTTCTTTGGGTTTGCAGTTTTTTGTTTAGAGGTTTAGTTGTTCAGGATTTGGCGTTTAGGGAGGACTTGAGAGGGTTTTATAGGTTTTCAGGGTTTAGACGGGTTAGGGTGTCAAGGTTTATGGCTTTTCGGGGTTCAGACGGTTTAGGGTGTTAAGGTTTTAGGTGTAGGACTGACATTAGGCTTGGCTTTATGGTGGAATATCTCGCAGTACGATCACTTTACGTAGCACGTGTGTACCTCTGCAGGCCTTTTTGAGTTCATCATATGTCACAGCTGCTCGCTGCGTGAAATTCCCGCCCGCCCACCCCAGATGGGGTAGGGTCGGGAGCACGTCGTGCGCGTCCGGAGTTTGCTTTGCTGCCCATCTGCAGCCCCGTGGGGGCCCATTGGGGGTGACAGACTGCAGGGAGGTGGGTAGTCTACCTCCCCAGAGCCTCGTTAGGCTAAGTTCTTGCGCTTTCCTTAATTACTTACAATGGTACTTGATGCGCAGGGTTGGGTGGATGGACCAGGGATAGGTCATCCGATTTGCTTGCAGCAACCTTTGAAGGAATCTTGTAGTACCCTTATCGAGCCCTCGAAGGAAACCCTCAACGAACCCTCAACCCCTAAACCTTACACTCCAAACCCTACGCCCTTAACCCTAAACCCCTTGTGGATCGGACGAGTGCGAGCGCCCAAACCCTTATGAAAGTTTCCGAAAATAGGGAAGCTTAACAAATACAGTAGGATCCTTAAAGACGCCAAGATAAGCTACCCCTGGTTTTCGGAAACCTCTAAACCCTTAAAGAGCCCTCTCAAGGAACTCTTGTAGTAACCCTTTAAAGGAACCATAAGGTACCTTTACTGAGTTGTGCTTTGGGATTATTTCCTTGTAAAGGGAACCTATTCATAAATAATTCAACCCTGCTTTGATTTTCGGAGCACTCTGAGACTTTCGTGCCAGGTCTCAACAGTTGCCGCTGATGGTACCCTCCGGTCCCGGCTCCTCCGGCGCTTGGGGGCCCTGAGCCTTCGGGCCTCGAGGGTTTTTCGGGTTTAAGGGTTTAGAGTTTAGGGGTTTAGAGTTTAGGAGTTTGCCAAAAGAGTTTAGGAGTTTAGGGCTTAGGGGTTTAGGGTTTGAGTCGAGCTATCAAGCCTTTGTAAAAAGGGTTTAGTGCGTGGGGGTTTAGGCTTTCAGGGTTTTACGGGTCGTCGTGCAGGCCTGAGGCCGTAGGGTTTAGGGTTGTAAAGGGGTTGAGGGGTTTGGGGGTCTCCGTTGCTTTGCATCAATGAACGGCTTAAGAAGGGAGTTGATGTTAGGCCCTAGTTAAGGCTGTTAAGGGCTGTAAGGGTTTAGGGTTTAAGCTCCGGTTTTTTCTGTCTCTTTCCGAGTACATTATCGGAGGTTAGTGAGAGGTTCTGGTTTCAAGAAATTGAGATCAGGATCGAGGCGTCCACCAAGCTTGGCAAGGCTTCGGGCAAAACCAGGCCAACAGTTGTTGAAGGAGTTAGGCTTTGGGGGGTGAGGCTTCGTAGATTATGAAAAAGCCAGTATATTGTCAATAATTTAGTAATGTTGAAAGTTTGAAAAACTATTTTAAACAAAAAGCAACAAAATTACGGTTTGCGTGGCATCTTTAATTCCGGGCTTCTGCTCGGCGACTTCAAGAGCCGACCACGTTGGCCTTTCAGAGAATCTCCGGCTTAGTTGCCCAATACCCAACCTTTAGGTTTTTTGGGCTCTTATACATGTATTTGTAGTTTAGTAGTCCTAGTTCCCCAATACCCAACCTTCAAACTTTCTGGGGTTCTTATACTTATATTTATAGTTTAGTAGTCCTAGTTCCCCAATGCCCAACCCTGAAACCTTTTGGGGGTCTTATAGGTTAGTAGTACCCACACCTACTAAACCCTACTTTTTTGTAGGTTCCTATTGTACACCCTAATCTGGGATTCATAGGGACACAAAAAAAGTAGGGTTCTGGTTGGTTAAGGCAACCGGAAAGTTTAACCTTTATTTCTGTGGCTAATTGGGGAAGTAAGCCAGCACAGATTACAAGTTTCCATTGTAATTAATCTGATATACAATTACTAAAATTGAAATGAAATGCTTCTTTTTCTGAATTAAATTGTATAGGGTGTTTGGTGCCCGTCTGGGCTTTTGCCAGGAAGGACATGATGAACCGAGAAACCCTCCCCAAGCCGCGCTTTTCACCCTGTTTAAGGCCGCCCCGTGGACGAGCTCATCAGCAACACAACAGATCTCAAGCAGTACACGCCATCCTCCGTAATCTAACACCCTATTCTGAATTATCCAACATCCCGAGACTTTGGTCCTTTGCTCCTTGCACCCTTGAAAAGAAGGCCTAGGCAAAGGAAAGTGTGCCCTCGCCGAGGCTTTTACCTCGGCCTCCAGCGTCTCGGAGGGCTTTGAGGACGGATTCCCTGCACCGTCGGGCTTCTGTGTGGTTCGGGAATTTATGTAGGGCTTCAGGTTGGGCATTTTTTGTCGATCGGGTGTATGTGTGTGTGGAGGAGTTGGAGTGTTGCGGCGTTGAGTCTTCCAGGTCTCGATTGTGAGGGTTAAGATTTGGGGCCGAAGCGCTGCAAGCCTCAAGGCCATATCCTATTTCTGCAAAGTGTAGGCTTCAAGCTGTATCGGTTCGGGTAACTTAGTGCTATCTGGCAGCTTAAGATTTTGAAACCTTGCGTTGCAGCGGAGATGAAGTCATGATGGAAGTAAACGAGTAGTTCTCCAAATTCGGTTCCTGTTCAGGAAGTACGGCCCCCAGGACCCTAAGAGGGACAATACTTTAGAAAACTACCCAAACATACCCTAAAGTAAAAGCCAGAAAGTTGGAATATGGTTATCCTAAACCCTTTCTGGTAAATTATAAGGTATCCTACCCTGAAACCATATTCCAACTTTCTGGAGTTCCCTTTAAGCCGAATCGAATCTCAGCAGCCTATGCCCTGAACCCAAATCCCGGGAAGGAAGGCGTGGTTGGGCCAACCCCTACTTAAACAAATCATGGGACTTAGTACGTAGGTTATAACTGGGGCTATAAGTCCCCTAAGTGGGGTTATCCTAATTATAAGCTACTTATAACCTTACTTACTAAGTCCCATGATCCTTTAAATAAGCTTGCTCTAAACCCTAAACTTCCACAAGCCTTTGGCCTACAGCCTTCAGCTAAAACCCTCAGCTCCCGTCAGATTGTTCTTTCTTCCACAGGTGACTCTGTGGTTAAGATAGGTGTCTGAATCAGGGGGATGTTGCAGTACTGGGGCACCGAATTCGAAACAGAACCTCGCGTTTTAACATCCCTAAACCCCTAAACCCTAATCATAACCTGGGCCCCCGGAAGTTGAAGCTGAGAAACTCTTCAACATGACGTAAATCCTTACGGATAGTCCTTTCGCCCTAGCATTCTTTTCGGGGGGTGCCCGCGCCCCAATGAGAAATTCGAAAGTGGTTATATCGTTAGGGTGTAGTTTTGTCTCTACTGTCACCTTTGAGGAATCTTGCTGTTGCTTCCGCTCTTGCTGCTGCTCTGGCTCTTTTTTGTTGCTCCTGCTCTTGCCTCTTCTCATGCTCGTGTTCTTGCTGCTGCTCTTGCTCCTGTTCTCGCTCTAGTCTCGCTCCTGCTCTTGCTCCGCCAGCTGCTCTTACTCCCGAGGCCCCCAATGCAAACTCGGTGTTCAAGGGAGGGGATGATTTCGGGAGGATCAGCCGATTAGCCCCAGAGTGCTTTTATTGCTTGGCGTGGGGGGTTTGATAAATGTAGCCAGGGATTAAAGACACTCCAAGAATCCTTCTAGTTGGAGGATCAGGGGACTTAGTAAGTAAGGTTATAAGTATCTGAATTGGGGTTAGAAGTAGCTGTAAGTATAGTTACTCTAATCATAACCCTAGTTACTAAGTCCCATGATCCTTTCAGTAGCCGAGCTTCAGTTCAGAGAAACCCTTGGAAGCTTCGGGACCCAGCTACAGTTCCCTAGGCCCCAAGCCCCTAAACGCACTGAAACTTTCTATTGCATAAAATACACATAATTAACTCTGTCATGGAAGTATAGTTTTGTATACAAGACGTACAATAATAGATACAGAAGCATGTACTAACAGCTAGTTTACAGAATATTTATGATATTTCTGGAAAGTTTCGGTATGTGAAACCTGGCAGGTTCAAGGCCTTGAGGAGCTCGAGCGGCTTGGGCGGCCGGCGGCTTGAGATGACTTCTTAAAACCCTAAACCCTAAACCTTGCAACCCTAAACCCTAAACCTTAAAACCCTAAACCCTAATGCGAACGGACTGCGATGCCTTGTCAAGTTCTAAGGTGTCACTATAAGAGCTGTGAGCATGACCGTGTAAAGTGCAAGAGAAGGGGGCACGCTACGCGTCCCTCGACTCTAAGGGGGCACGCTACGCGTCCCTCATCTTTACCTTTCTATGTGACCGCCCACGCAACGTTTGGCTCAAGTCAATGCCCATAGCGAAGTGCTATATGTGTCTTCTATCCTGAGCAATCAGAGCTATCCCGTTGCACAGACGAACCGCCGCCGGCAGTGAGTGCAAAAGGAAAGGCCGCCGGTTCTGCCTGCATAGGATTGCACGCGTGGAAGTGTAAGAGAGACAGGGTCCAGTCTGTGGAGAGTGCAAGCCAGCCACACCTACATTCATTACAGCTCTGGTGGGGAGAGCAGCAACCTAGTCGAGATCAATCCCCCACGCAGGTTATCAGCCGTACGCGGCTCTGCATTTCTACAGCAACGACTACTTGATCTACTACGACCACAATGAACTCGGGATCAAGCCAAGATACGACAATGACTTTCGGTGCCGATGTGGCAGCGCCAGCCGTTGGTGAATCAACAGCTGATGACACAGTGGTGCAATCCGTTGATAGCTACACGGAAGATGACAAAGGTCAATCTTCTGCGCTTGCCATTGCAAAGGCAGTTCCCAAGGTGAAAGCAAAGAGTCTACCAAGAGCATCTACGCCTTCGCGTCCGACATCAACAGGTTCGAGGACGGGCAAGGCTCCAGAACGACGAGCCGAAGCGTCTGGTTTTCAGGCACCTCGGACTACGTCCAGGGCCAAGGACAAAGGAGTGAAGACCTTGGAAAAGAAGTCAAGACCATCATCTGCGAGAAGCTCTTCAGCACGATCAAGGACTTCGGTTACTCGTGGGCGTGACAAGTCCATGACTTGGAATCGGATGGTTACCAACCAACCACGCGATGCTGACGATCTGGATATGACTCTGGACACTATTCCAGCACGTGGTGATGCGTCATCGGTGACCACGCCAGCCATAGCCGATGGTCCGAATGCTTATCAGGAGCTGACGATTTCGCAACAGTTCGAAGCATCGAACCTTGCGCAGCAGATGTACTATCGCAGTCAGATGCAAGAGTACGAAGGAGTTGTCCAGACCCTGATGGACAAGATCAAGGAGATGCAACAAGAAGATGAAGGATCTGGAATTCGCATTGAAGAATTGGAACGACAACGTGACCAGGCATGCTTAGCCATGAGGCACATCAACAATGTCAATCAGGAGATGAAGCGAGACTATGAAACAGCTTTGTTTCGCATGGATGAACAGAACTCTGCTCAACAACGTCAAGCACATGCCGTTGCCGAGGAGTTAGCTCAACAGCTACACGTGTTCCGCACGGAGGCAGCCACTAACTTTGTGCAATTGGAGGCAAGAGCGCAAGGCGATGGTGAGCTTATGGCACGTGAGTATGAGCGTCTGACTCATGAACTTCATGAACATGCCAGAGAGAACTTGGTCCTCCGGTCAAACACAGCAAGTTCGGAACAAGCCTTACAAGCAATGCAGGAACGATTCCACTTGGTCAAGAAACAGGAGTTGCGGGCTGTGAACGAGATCCAAGGGCTAGCTGGAAACAGCGCAGCCATTGATCAAGAACGATTTCGGCTTCGCGAACGTCTTGGTGAAGAGGAAGAGTACCGCAAAATGGCTGTGAGGAGGATGCAAGATGCAGAGGATCGACTTCATCAGAATGAAGATCATGCAAGGCGAGCATTGCCTACCTTGCACGACGAGGTGAGTGAACTCAGGAAAACACTCAAAGCACAAGAAGATCTTCAAGCGAGGACACGCAGCGAATTGGAGGCAGCGCGGAACTCCAACTATGGAGGAGCGACACGGCCTTCAAGCATGCCCATGTCTTCGAGGACTACTGAGTCTGGCTGGGAGCACGTAGGGAAGGAAGTAGTGCCTGCATTTTCCGTAGGAGGTGAGGTACGATCCCCTGAAATACGGTCCCCAAGTCAAGTTAGTCCAGTCGCCAAAGAGAAGTTCGCATTCTCGGAATCGGACAAGGACAAGAACCTTGTGATGGATGGCATTCCATTCACCGGTGGAAACTTCTTCACTGGCCGCAGTTCAATGCCAATCGTGGCGGATGCAATGCCCGAGCACTACGTGCCAGGTATTAGAAGCCCAGCACTTGCGCGTTCCACGCCTAGTGCAGCCACTTTGTTCGGCATACCAAGCGGATTTCATGGGAAAAGTGATGCGGCAGCCGTGCGTGATCGACAGCTACGCGAACTCTTGGAGGATCGCGGGATGTTGGGATCGAAGTCCACAGCATCTGCCAGATCCTCAAGACCTGTTGGTGTCGACGGTATCACCGCATCTACGAAGGGCAACGACCTCATCGGTCCCCCTATTGCCTATGACGATTCCATTCATGAAGCAAGGATACGTCAGATCGAGAAAGAGGTCGCGGAACGGTACGAGGAGAAGATTGCCGATCTGCGAAGCGAAGTACTCAAGGCTCAGAAAGCCGAACAGCGTCTCAGAGCTGATCGTGATGAGTGGAGATTATTCGCTGAAACGATTCAGGAGGATAATGGAGACGATGACGGTGACGAAGCTGGCGACGAGAATGAAGAGGGAGAGCATGATGAAGGAACCGGCACGGGGTATGATCCTCCAGACCCGCCTGATGATGATGATGATAAGAAGAGAAGCGGTGGAGGCAAACCTGAATCGGATCCTGGCTCTCATGCGCGTGATCCTGATGGAGACGCAGATCCTGAAGTCACGGAGGTGAGAATTTCCAGGAGGGAGGCCGACAAAGTGACCGTTCCTCAATGGCCTACTCTCACTCACCTCAACAACTGGCGATCCGTATGCACGGCGAATGTCTTAGGAGCATCAGCCGATCCAAATCATGAGGACTGGATGTTATGGCTGGCACCAGCATTCAACCCATTCCCTGATGTCGAAGCACTGAACGATTCAGGACACAAGAAGTTCAAGAGCGTAGACGTCAAACTGGGGATCGCTATGGTCGCAATGCTACGCGCTGGTGGTGACAAATCTGCTGATCTGTACCTAGAGGTGAACCGGAAGGCCAACGATTACATCAGCAGGCCCGAAGGGAAGATCATCAAAGGACGACAAATCATTGCGATGATGTATGAAAGTTTTCGAACGCATGACCGTCTCGACATGATCATCACTCTCGAGTATCTGGTGAAGCTCCAGTACCAAGGCGACAACAAACTTCATACATTCAAGCAGACGTGGTTGGAAGTTCTGGGACGGCGGTAGGGAGAGGGGGGGAGCAACAAACCAAGGGGGGGGGGGGGGGGGGAGGAGGGAGGGGGGGGGGGCGGGGGGGGGGGAGGGGGGGGGCGGGGGGGAGGGGGGGGGGGTGGGAGAGAGAGGGGGCGGCGACGGGGCGGAGAGGGG
Organism: Symbiodinium sp. CCMP2592; assembly: GCA_905221615.1. Classification (NCBI taxonomy): domain Eukaryota; class Dinophyceae; order Suessiales; family Symbiodiniaceae; genus Symbiodinium; species Symbiodinium sp. CCMP2592. Next base: position 1,924,370 of record CAJNDT010003334.1, on the reverse strand, counting down.
GGGGGAGGGGGACGGATGAGGCCAGAAGACATACCATCCAAAACAGCTCTCCGTGATTGCTTGTACATCAAGATCAAGGACTCGCCCGCAATGAAGATGGAGTTGGGCATGCACTACGAACACTTGCCCTACAATCATGAAGACCGATCGTACGACAATCTGATGAAGATCATCGACCGTACCATCATGCGGAGACGAGAACAGTCAAATCTCACTCAGACCCAAATTGGCTGGCGCCAGATGCTTGAGGGCAAGGATTTGCTTGCTGCACCGGCCAAGGTACCTGAGAAACCAACGCCTAACGCAGCTCCATCCGCAAAGGTCAAGGCTTCGCCGACCAAGCCGGATAAAGCAACACCTGTACTACCTCAAAGCAAAGCGAAGAGTCATGCTAAGACCAAGCCAAAGCCCAAGAAGAAGACGAGGAGTGAGTCAGCGGACAACAGAGGTGACAAAAGCAAGAAGCAAATCCGCTGCAAGTTCCATTTCACAGATGCAGGGTGTCGAAATGGTGATAAGTGTCCATTCAGTCCCTCGAAGAAGACTCCAGAGCGACCCTTCACGCCGAGGACGAGAACTCCAAGTCCATCTGGAGGAGGAGGAAACAGGATATGCTACTCGTTCAAGAACACATGCTCGTGCTCAAGAGAGAATTGTCCTTTCAAGCATGAGGCAGCAGCTACCCCAGCTCCGGAACCAAAGGCAAAAGCTAAAGCCAAATCCGAAGCAAAGGCGGCTCCAGCGAAGCCGAATGCCAAGGCCAAGGCACTCCCTGCGGCACCCGCCATCAGATTGTGCCGAAGGTGGAATCCATCAGCCCCGGCTATATGGAAGCGATCTTCAAGACAAGATGAGGAGAAGTCAGATTGTCCATCCGTTGACAGCGACGCTGATTCGGATTGTTCAACAGACGACGAATCCTCGGGACCGACTACGTCGACCCGAAAAGAGATCAAGCGTAATGTGACATTCGCCGATGACGTGAAGTTCAGTTCTTCGTGTCCTAGAAGATCGAAGAAGGACAAGGAGCGGAAGGTGAAGTACGTCGACATGGAAGCGCTTGTCAACAATGAGGATCGCGCCGTGAATTTGGAATTCGCCAAGCACAAAGCGAGATTGAGGGCACAGATCATGAGAGACATGGTTGACGACGATGATGATCAATGCGGAGATCGAGTTTCATTCGTACGAATCCCAGGAACGTCTCGAGTGGAAGAAGTCTCCTTCTACGACGGTGAGGATTCCATCGTTGAGCGTGAACTCGATGCTGCACACAGCAAGCGGATCATCAATCAAGGTGTATGCAAATGCATGGTTCAACCAGTCATCCTCAAGAAGAAGATCAAGTTTCTCATGGACACTGGGTGTGGTCACGACCTCATATCTCAGAAGAAGATCGAGAAGCACAGTCTCGAAACACTCGTGACTCCAGAGCCCATAGCATTTCAGACAGCCAATGGAATCACCGATACCGATCTCGTGTCGAATTTCCAGACTGAGTCGTTCGAGGAACCGATCAACGCTTATGTGTTGGACGACACACCATCGGTGCTTTCCATAGGCAAGAGATGTATGAACTTCAACTACGGGTTTGTGTGGCCACCCGGAAGGGAACCATTCATGATCAACCCGCAGGGCAAGAAGATATCTCTGTTCGTGAACGGTGACATCCCGTACATTCGCGCCGGGAGTTCCAAGTCACTTGTTCATGATGATCCGGAGGCCAAAGCGATCACCGAAATCTTCAAGAGTGTGCTAACCGCGGGTGATGTTGACGTCAGTGTCGCAGCTGCCGCTGAAGCTGCACCGAGCGAGAGTGAAGCAGAAGAAGAAGGTGACGATCATGAACGACCTCCTGATCCTGAACCCCAAGAACCTCCTATAGAAGAAGTGCCAGAGTCCGAGGCCGGTCGACCTCCGGACGACGACGAAGGAAAAGGAGTGGGTGAAATTCCATTGGACGGTGACGATGAGGTGATCGTTGATGTGGAAGGCGACGGTGCGCCGAGCCGCAAGGCCAGAGTCGGAACACTGAAAGCCGAAGCCAAGACGTTGGCACATTTGTGTACTCATCGCTACCGCAATCCATATTGCGAATCGTGCATACGCGCGAAGATGAAGCACTTGCGGACACAACGAGGTGCGTTTCAACGTGTGATCAACCACTGGGGAGATCTTGTGACGTTCGACTTCCTCGATATGCGCAAGGCCGCCGAAGCAGGTATCGGACTCGATGATGGAGCACGTGAAGTTCTAGTCATCAGAGACATCGCCACCAAAATGATCGCAGCGATTCCAACGGCTTCAAGGAGCACTGACGAGGTCGTCATGGCCATCAGACGCCTAATGGGAAGACGCAAGATTCATATGGCGTATAGTGATGAAGCACCAGAGTTCGATTCAGCTATGGCGCAGTTGAAGATCGTGATCGATCATTCCCTTCCAGGGAAACCCAGTAACAATTCACTCGCTGAACGATCAAATCAAGAAGTGATCAACACAGTCGCAGCATCCATGCTACACGCCGGATTACCCGCCCAATACTGGTCTTTTGCGCTGAATTGCGTGATGCAGAACCTCAACATCGAAGACGTGGAGGGCGACGGTGATTCAGCATGGAAACGTATGACTGGAAAGGACTTCGAGGGAAAAGCCATACCCTTTGGGCCCAAAGTCTTCTTCAAGCCTACGGATACAAGGCCGAAGACATATGGCAACAAGTTCGATCCAAAGGGGATCCCAGGCATTTTCGCCGGATACATCATCACTGCTGGTCAAGGATGGTCCAAGAAGTATCGCGTGTGGGACATGAAAGAATTTGCCAATGCGAACTTGTCGATGGACGCATCTGTTCCCAGGAAGTTGATGAGACCGTACGAGACAGAAGTTATCTACTTCCCAGAGGAGATAACGTTCCCCCTGAAAGCCGAGTATGAGAGGATGAACTCAACCATTGAGGGACTAAGGGACAACGTTGACCTCGCCGGCAAGGAGATAAAAGACGTCGATGACGGTGATGACGATCCGCCTGGAGGAAATGGTGGTAACGGGGATGATGATGATCAAGATGGTCTTCTTCCTCCACCGGATCCCGGAGAAAATCCCGACTTACAGGACATAGATCCATCTGACATAGAGACGGAGCCGTCTGGCGAAGTCTTCAAGTCAGCAGAACATGAAGCTATTGATGCTATAGGAGAAAAAAGACTCGAAGAACTAGACGAAGAGCTAGGTCTACGTGCAGCACCGCCTCCTTCTGAACCAAAGGTCACTGGGAAAGATCGACGATCGCCCCGCGAAGTCGGTCCAACCGGTAGACTCATCCCCGAAGGATACATCGAAGAACCTGGAGAGATTATCAAGATCTTGAAAGAAAAGAAGTTGGCTCCCGAGGAGATTGAACATTGGAGTACGGGGAAGAAAGGGGACGGCATTGTATATCTCACCGATGATGGTGAAGCCTGCAAGATCGACAAAAGGGGAGTTCCATACAAGATCCGAAGCGACGGTCGACGAACTCTTCCTACACGGCGACCTATCCATTCCTACTCTCCGGAAGCATGGAAGAAAATGAGCGAAGCGGAGAAGAAGGCAGCGTACAAGAAAGAGAAGCGAGACAAAGCTCGAGTTGCCAAGAAGGACCGGAAGAAGGCTGTGATAGGGAAGAAGATAGTCACCAAGATTTTGGACAACATGATCTTTCCCAAAATTGTTCCATGTGAAGAAATTGATCTGCAACTCAACGTGTCCATTGACGACGACGATGGATGGTCCTGGGCACAGTCCTATGTGGATCAATACACTCAAGAACAATTCTTGGCAGACGTCGTGCCGGCCGTTCCGGCACACATGGTCATGGATGACAACTGGATTCCGTCTATGCCGTGTACGACTTCTCACAGAAACGTACATCGGGAAAAGAATCAGGCAGGAGGATCATGCTTCAATGCTATGGTTACTCGACCTGTCACACGCAAGGAGATGGTCAACAACCCCAAGGCCATGGAAGCTTTCATGAAAGAATGGAAGGGATTGTGGGACCAAGAGGTGTTTGACTTCTCAACTACGCGTGAATATGACGACGTCGTCGCTGATGCAAAGAAGAAAGGTGAGAAAGTACACATGGCGCGAGTACATGGACTGATATACGAGAAGAACTATCAGCTCAAAGAGGACGATCCTGCCAGGAAGTTCAAAGGGCGAGGTGTACTACTCGGTGATCAGGTCAAAGACCAGAACATGGAAGCCGCATTGTTTCAGGATTTTGGGAATTCCCCGGCTACGTTTGACGCCTCACGGTGGGCAGATTATTACGGATGCCTTCCTGGCAACGATGTCCAGATGGCGGATGCTATCCAAGCATACATTCAGGCGAGATTATCGGGCACTCCATGTTGGGTTGAACTGCCTGATGAAGCCTGGCATCCATCTGCGAAACGGCATAAATTCCGTAGACCTGTGTGTCGCCTGATCAAAGCTCTGTACGGACATCCTGATGCAGGAACCATGTGGGAACAACATTGCCATACCGCGGTACAGAAAGTAGGATTCACGCCGATTGGCGACGAATGGCCATCATTGTATTTCCACCCGCAGATGAAGCTCTTACTTGTCATCTACGTGGATGATCTCAAGATGGCAGGGCCCAAAGAGAACCTGCCTAAGGGTTGGGACATGCTGCGCCAAGAACTTCGATTGGAAGAAGAAACGCCACTAGGCTTGTACCTGGGTTGTCGCATCTCCAAGGGCGAGGCAACGTTGCATGACAAAACGAAGGTGCAGACCGTTACCTACGACATGGAGACGTACCTGGACATGACAGTCAAGAAGTACTGCGACGTGACTGGGTTCGATCCGACAAAATTCAAGACGGTACCATCGCCGAGTCCGGCTGAGGAGACTAAGAATCACCCAGCTCGCGCTCCGGCACAGTCAGGTAAAAGCCATCGATGCACGGGGTGTGGACACACCATGCCTGTTGATAAGGATGGTCGGCTCGTTCCGCCTCCACCTATTCCCAAGGCGCCCGAGGAAGAGGAAATCAACGAGGCTAATCGCGGCGCACTTGCTCCGCAGGCAGCCAGCATTCTCATGAAATTGCTTTATGCCGCGCGCATTTGCCGTTTTGATCTTCTGCGCAGTATCAACAATCTCGCACGCAAGATCACGAAATGGACCAAGAAGGAGGATGCGCTTCTTCATCATCTCATGGCCTATGTGCACCAGTCCAAACATCACATGATGATTGGATGGGTCGGGAACTCCTTGGAGGACTCGTCCATCGGGCTGTTTGCAGATGCGGACTATGCAGGTTGTGGAGAAAGTTTGAAATCTACCTCCGGTGCTCACTTGCACATTCAAGGTTCTCACACAAGATTTCCCTTGGCGGGACTTAGCAAAAGGCAGGGATGCTTGAGTCATTCCACACCTGAGGCCGAGATTGTCGCGGCCGACTTTGCCATGTCACGTCTTGGCTTGCCTGCTATCACGTTGTGGCAGCAGCTTGGGGGGCAGGACCCCAACTTCGTCTTCTACGACGACAACCAGACCATGATCGGGGTGATTCGCACGGGCAAGAATCCGACTATGCGTCACTTGGAACGTACCCACGGCATCTGCATTGGCTGGATGCATTCTATCTTTCAGGAAGGTTACGTTTCTCTTGCCTATGAGGTCACTGCCAAGATGTCCGCGGACATACACACCAAGTCGTTCAAGGATTCTGTGTCCTGGACACACGCGTGTCAGCTCATCAACATTTTTCCGCCGGCTCTCATTGGCTCCCAAGAGATTATGGATCTGATGCGCCCTACTCATACCCAAAGCACGGATGAGAAGGGGCAACAGCATTACTCGTTCAAGAGCGAGGTGCCTTGTTTTCCTTACACGCAGACGCCGATCCTCCCTCAGGTGTTGTATCGCGCTGGATTGTCGAGTAAGGAAGGCTTGCAAGAACATGACAGTGTGGACCCCATCCTGGTTGTCAAGTTCCCGCGCATGTTGCGGGGGCCGCCTTCCGCGTTGCCGCCTGGTCGTTACCTTCGGTCGACTTGGATTCTTCGTGAAGGGCAGTGGCACCAGATGGAGGACCGTGCTGCTATCCTTGATCGACCGGGCAAGTTCGACCGCTATGTGGAGCGTGCTGTGTTTCAATACCATCCGGTACGAGGGCATTTGCGCCCCGCTGCTATCGCCGACGTACTTGCGCCGCCGTTTCTGCCTCCTCCTGAACCGCCTTTGGGCCAGTCTTATGTGCGCGCCCTGCCCGCCAAATGGCGAGCGGTGGTTGTCACACTGGCGCGTGCCATCCATGGGGGGTACCAGGGCTTTACATTGCCTCTTTGTTTCAACGGCCAGTCCAAAAGTCAAGCCTCCCAATTCGGTTATGACCAATGGTCGTCAGTGTACGAGGATGTATGGCATGATGCGGCTGAACAGAAAAGGGAATATCAAGGATATGATGGAGCAATTGTGCCTCACGTGGTCAATTTCGCCGAAAACAAACCCAAGGAGGGCCTGGTGATCCAATTCCTCGACCACGATGGAGGGTTGGTCCATACCTACAAGAATCCTTACAGCCGGTGGAAGTACCGTATCACTATCAAAGATGCTCCAAAAGCAGTGACGGTGTGGACATTGGTAGGGGTCGATGAGGAGAACTGGTGGAATGAGTATGCTCCAGGCAAGGATTGCATTGCGCAGCATGCTCCCGATTCTCACTATGACCCTGGGCTGCAAGTAAATGTTCTGAGTATGGGGCGAGAAGTTGACGACGCCATGTGTGCCTACCTCTTCGATGTGGTGGAAGCAAGGAAAAACAACCCTAACTCCGTGGTCTTCATTGGCGCAGGAGTGTTGGGCAAGAATTCGTGGCTGAGTCGGAAAATCGCTGACAATCCTGAAAGGGCCAAATTGCGGACGGACTACCCATGGGGGGAGGTCGTCCAAAGAATTGCGCGCAGAGCGGCATCATGGGGGTTCCAAATCATCATCGAAGTACCTCCTCGAGTACCAGTCCAGGAAACCAAGCAGTACAAGGGACTTCAGGAAGATGCCATGTGGAAGAGCATCAAGATCCAAGGATGCACTCACGGGCAACGTTATACCTTTCGGGATCCTGTATCTCCCGGAACCGCCGTTGAGCTCGGCTACTGCAAGGATGAATGGGAGTACATTGCCGCAAACGTCGCGTTGCATCCTAAGTCGTCTGACGTGTGCTCGTCCAAACATTTGCACATGACCGATTCGGACGCTAAGGATCGATCTGATAAATGCGAGTTGACTAGCCAAATCTCCAGGAGATTGCTTAAAGCCTTGAAATTTCAGGCAACGGGCGATGGGAGATTGGTAGCCATGCCGTCGAAGGCTGGTGGACGAAAGCCAGACCGCATGATTGTTGACCTCTGTGGCTTGGGCAATGGCTACGCCGTGCCTAAGCCCACTAAGGGATGCGCTCGCATAACTTGCAAGGAGCTGATTGGCTCTAAGGCCGATGAGGACAGCCTTATCGGTGCGATGAAGGATGCGTGCCGGAATGACCTGCGCACACCTGTGCTATTCGTGGCATCGCTTTTGCGATCAGGTGCTGGTCCTGGAAGTAGTGAAGGGGCTTGCGTGGGGGGTGAGAAACGTTCCGGTGGGAAGTACAAGGTTTTCAGAAGTGTCTTGAAATCTCTCAAACGCCTGCTGAAGAAGTGTGCGGAATTTTCCGACGTCTATTTTTCGCTTGACATGCCTTCTTCATGTTCATGTTGGTCTTGGCCAGAGTTGCATGCTCTTGTTTCAAGTGGCAAGGTGACGAAGGTTAAGGTTGATGATCATGTTGGTGCTGGTGGCGATGGTGGTGGACGCAGGATCATGTTCTCTAACATGCCTGAAGCGGAACGTTTGATGGTGAGACTGGATGATTGCTTGGACCATGAATCGAAGAGCAGTTTGTCGCAGCGCATTGATGTTTCATGGCGGTCGATTGCGAGGGATGTTCGCAGCCTTGTTCGAGCTCATGTCAGTGTCAGTCACGATGCACATGAATCTGAGGACATTGCATGGCAGCAACATCAGTGTGTAGACGCTGATGAAGGGGCTATTAGACAGCCCCAACTAAGGAACAACTAAGGTCTGACCGGACGGATCGGGGAAGGGTGCCTCTTACGGAGAACCCGGAACCGTGAAGTCGAGTAGGGTGTAGGGACTTCTCTCCTACGGAGGAAGGACCGAACCCCGAGCCATGGCTGAAAGCTACAATGCCTACGAGCTGGCCTTCGAAGGAGTGGACCATGAAGAAGTTTTCCCTTCTGGTGGGATGATGCGGACGTTTCTGAAGTTCCACAAGTTTCTGCAGATGTATTCTGAGGACTCGTCGCAGAGCGTTTCGCTCCCGCCAAAGATTACGAAAGACAAAGTGGTCGACAATGATCTCATTCGCACATGGGCAGCTTTCAAAGCACCTCCGTTGGTCTTGCTGTTCACGTGTGCAAATCTGTCGCCAGGAGGGGATCTTTCCATTCGAGTCCGAGAAATCCTCAAGGCTTGCTTATTTGCCGCCCCGGAGGAGTACATGGACAAACCCTATGGGGAGATACTCGCCATGGTCATCAAGTTTGGTGGAGGTCTCAAACACATTGTTGCTGACTACGGAGGGAAGTTTCATGCCATCACAAGATTTATGGTGGATGAGGAAGTGATCCGCGATGATGCAAAGTTGGCTGTGGTTGAACTGGAACAAGAAAGAAAACAAGTTCGGTTCGACTTGAACACTGCAACCAGGAACATCGTCAGCGCGGACGTGTACTACAATCTCGCCGTTCTCATCAATTCCGTGGAGACGCCCTACCAGGCCGTGACAGACACGAGAATTCAACAATGGTATACGGTGAATCAGGACTACTACCACAAGTTGCCTATGTCAGGCAGAGCACCTGACCAATCCGACCTGTTGGGAGAGCCTACGTTATGTAGGGTGTGCAAGCTGATGTACATGTTCGCAAAGCACACTGGGTATGGGCTTCGGACCTACAACCAGGAATGTGCAGCGGGCAACGATGGCGCTACGCCAATCAACGTTAACCAGCTGGCTTTGATGATGCGCACATTGCCTCAAGGCATGGGACATCCGCTCGCCTTTGCGATGAACTCGCTCCAGGCGTTCAGTGTTTGTCTCCACGTGCTTCATTCCTATGTATCATGGATTGATCCGCAAACTGGACTCCCGCATTACAGATGGTCTAACGACGTGCTCCCTGATTCCGACTACACCACGTATGCTTACCTAAAGTACCATGTGGATGCCGTATGTGCAGCTCAGGACAAGAACGGTTTCCAATTGCCGGATGCGTTCCGTGGCTACACCTGGAATCAATGCGGAGTTGAATCTGGGTACGTGGTCGACTGCTCTACCAAACGCGCCACATTGGGCATATGGGAAGCGGAATTCCAACAGATGAGGGCACCAAATCCGCTTATGCAAGATGATGGCCTATTTCCGCCCAACCTTCAACGGCATCCTAGCTGGGTATACTCAACGGGGAGAGTTGCGATGCCTACGGCAAGCAACCTCGAACCGGAAGGAATCGTGCACCCTGAGCATGGAAGAACGCCGGAACAATCGCAAGGATCCGCTGCCGGACCTCGAGCCACCCCTAGCCACGGACCAAAGAGGGCAAGGACGGACGAGGCGACGGCATCGGCGTCGTCATCTTCTGCGGCACCTCCTCCACAACAACCGCCTTCGCAACCGGAAGAGGAACCATCGCAACCGACATGGGAGGAAGCTCCAATCCCCGCTGGCGCTCAGGAAAGTTGGTACCATTATGTCAACATCGATGAGAAGGGCTGTCGTTCGATCTTGCTGACGACGACCCGTGATCATGACGAGTACCCACCTGCCATTGATGAGACGCCAAAGTTTGTGGCCAACCACGACGTGGGGACCACACCGATTCAGCATTACGTCAGAAGACTGGTGACCTATTTGGCAAGGATCCGTTCCGTCTCTCAAAATGATGACAAGGGTCTCAACCTGAAGGTCTACGTGAAGCTGAGTACAAAGGTGTGGTTACGGATGTATTCACGGCTGTACCATGCATTGGCATTGGTATCATGCGTGCATCTTCCTTCTCCTCCGATGCTTACCTCGGCAGTGATGATCGAGGCAGACAGCGATCTTGTCGACAACGATGACATTCCGGAAGAAGCAAGGATCAACACCATGAACACGCTGAACGGATTTCGCAATAGTTTGGGTATGGGTGGCAAACCTGATGCCGCGACTATGCGCTCTCAGTGCACAATCCTCGTCCAGGACTTTGACATGGTTGCAAGGACCAGGGGATCAACGCACACGTTGAGAGAGAACCTCGGCATGCATGGGTGGAGCGAGATCTACATTGTGAGCCCGTCGATCACCACAGGTGCCAACTACAACTTCCAAGTCACAAAAGGATCGTTGGAATCTGTGAATGCGACATTGGATGGCTTGACTGAAGAGCAGCTTGCAACCGTCACACTGCATTACCATCTGTCTCTCCAGGCAATCCTCATCGAGAACATGTCTTTTCCGATGAGTGAGGTCGGAGACGGAGCAGCGATTCGCACTGACTTGCAGCGACAGCTCAAGATGACGTACGTTGACCCTATCATTGCAGCAGGGAAGCGTACCACGCGCCCTCCAATTGTCAACATCAACCACGACTTACGGTTCGTTGGAGCAGCTAGCAATTACCTTCAGCACAAAGCTTCTCTGTTCAACGGTTTCCACGCGCTGGGAATGTATATTGAACTGGAGTTGCGAGCCCGAGCATGCGTGGTGATTCATGGATCTTCGTTTTGGTCAAGAATGTACAGCCAGATGAAACATGCGTCATCAGGCGTGCATACACTGTCAGCCGAAAAGGTGCCAGCACCGGACAATCGGGTCAGGTTCAAATTGGGCTACGCTATCTACGAGAAGCAGCTGTTCTGCGAGAAGATGGTATCCACGTGCTTTGTTGAGGCATCGAAAGTTCGCTCATGGGACGAAACTGTCCGCGCCGACTCAGTCGCTCACCCGTCGCTTGTCGAGATTTGGGAGGACAAGAGTGAAGTCAAGACGTCCACCAAGATTTCGCAGACATGGTTCACGGGAGAACAGCAGCAACAGATCAGGTCGAGTGCCCAGGGTGACACGGTCGCTGAATCGTCCACAGTCACCTGGCAGGACTTTGACATCGCCATGACCGTCCCCGAAGCCTACTACGACAACAGGCACTACTGGTTCCGGATCGACACCTACGCGACCCCGAACACCGGCTATGTCAAAGGGAGAACGTTCTATTGCCCTGGATGTGACGCAATGAAGTTGGCTGAGTGCTACGCACAGGCCTTCTTCAAGCCGACTGGAAACGGGTATCCTGGACACTGCATTGGGTGCGCGCATACTTCAGCCTTGAAGATGCAGCATCAAATCGGCTCCTTCAATGACTTGGTCGCGTCCCAGAAGTACACCTTGGCTTGCGCAAAGCACCTTTATGACCTGAGGCTTCAATTTGTGGACCCTCGCATGGACATCAAGGAGTTCCTCAAAGCTTGTGCGGAAGTGGTCTACGAAGACATTGGCAAGACGGTTTCTCACTACGGTGGTCTCCGAATCACAGCCAGTCAGGCCATCGAGTACGCGGCATGGGGAAAGGCCAAACAGTTGGCATGGGACAGAGGGTACGACTCCGAAGGCAAGACATGCTACATCTGCTACTACGATGCCGGGAACTGCGCTTATGCTGGTTTCATGAGAATGCTTTTGACTCCGGAGGAGCGCCAAGAATGCTACAGAGGGTCAGCCTTGCCCAAGGAGGAACTCCTGGGTGACACGGTGGAGCTGGCGCTCGGGCTTCTTACAATTGCAATGAGACACCCAAGTCATTTTCCGAATTGGGGTGGCCTTGAGGGAGCAAATGCGTGCGTGAGGGGAATCGAAAGATCATTCTTCCGTTACGCGTCGGCCGAAGCTATCGAGCTGATCACGGTTGACTCCCCACGCAAAAGGACACCGCCCAAGAAGAATGAAGCAGTCGCTGAGATCGTCAACAACATGTCCGCTGACCTCGTGATTGATTTCACAGTGATCGTCGATGGTGATATCTACCCCGTAGAGATTGCGAGAACCGACGAGACACAGGCCGCTGACAACGTCACGGACGATCCAGGGTTCTCCGTTGCTCCACCAATACCTGCACAGGATGTAGATGTGGATGCGCAACCCGAGGAAGAACAAGGTGCAGAAGACCCTGATCCCAGGCAGATGATTCGTGAAGGATTTGTCGCGCAGCTTCAGGACTATGTGGGAGTACTCGCTCAGGGCGAAATGTCGGTCGGAAGCGATCGCCTCACGTTCTGTATCGCTTGTGGCAGTGATCAACACCATCTGTCCAATTGCACGGAAAATGCTGCGACCCGGGATCTGGTACTTCGAGGCATCCAGATCATCAAGGAAAGCCTTCTTCGATATCCTCGTCGAGTACCTCCACAAGAGGCTGAGCCAATGGACGTTGACACCACAGACCATGTGAGTGTTGCATCCTCGGACCGACGACCCAAGGCCAAAGCCCGACCGCGACGCGGAGGCGAAGCCGTACGGGGTGATGTGGTCTTGATCCGTTATGAGAACAAACACAATCTCTGCACGGATGTGGAGAACCGTCGGGGCCTACATGATGCTTGTGGCGTACCACTGCAGGACTTGGGACCAGAGAATAGCCAGCGGGTGGTGGACCTCATTGAGCAGCTTTCGGACCATCGCGACCGACGCCTACCTCAACGAGGAGACCGTCCTAGCTTTGATTATGATGATACCATTCAGGGCTACACCAATGCAGGCTACGAATGCATCGGCGGCGGAAGGCCAATCCGGTGCGGGATTCTCGACCTGATCCCAACCAAGGGTGCAAGCTTCATCCACAATCGATGGGACATCGTGAATGAAGTTGTCCTTCGCAACATCACCCATCATCGCAGAAGGAACGCGGATTGGGCGCTATCATGCATCCAATCTGACCTGCGTCACAGAATTGCCAGGCGCCCAGGCTCGGAATGGCTTGACAACAGGTGCCAGGTGGCATTCAGCAGCGTCATTCGATGTGATGAAGGAGGGTGGGTGCTGATCGAGGATTTGGTGAGGCATGAGCAACTATGGACCCATGACAGCAGACGCATCACCGAAGCGGTCTCAAGGACCGATGAGCAACAGAGGAAGAGAGTGTACAATGAAAGACTTCAGCTATTGTTCCAAGGGAACATGCTCGCAGCCACGAGACGCCACAAGGCCAAGATTCGGTTGCAGTTCCTGGGAGTGAGAGTGAAGGACCCCGGCGTGGAAACTCTTGGATCCGCAGGTTCGAACATGTTGGTATCGATTCCTGACCAGATCACGGAGATCCAGAACAATGATCGTTGCCGGCACAGCCAGAGGTACCTGAACGTTTGCAACGGCTGGGTGAAGCCATGGGCAGTTCGGGCTACAAGTGGTCACTCTGCGCACTCAGATCCCCAGAACAATTTGCTTCAGTTGGACAAGAACAGGTTCGCAATATCTCCATCTATGACCCTCTTGCAACGTCTTGGAGGCGCGTTCCACGCTACGGCATGCCGCAACCTGGATTCCATTGTCACGCAAGGCATCATGCCTGGTTCGGAGGACCCCGACGGGGACTTCGACCATAGGCGCCAATTTCGAGGCAACCAAGGCGGCAGACTCCACAGCTATTGGGGGGTGTTTGCACCGTTCGATCACCGGAATGCGACGACCAAGATGCGGGTACATGGACGAGATGCCAAGCACATGCCACTGGCGGTCCTCCATGTCCCATCGCAGGACCTTGCACGAGAAGATGGACGTATCACAGACAGCGGCATCATGATCGTTGGCCGAACGATACCGTTCCAGTTCGTCAAGGAGGTATGGTTTTGCGTCCCGAATCCTCAAGATACACACTCTTTCGCTCTGGTGGAGAAGATCTACGATGAACGGTTGGAGAAAGAGATGGTGTTGGACTACAATGCATCACCTTTGCTCCCTGAGTTCGAGAGATACCGAACGCCAAGCAAGATCATGGAATTGCTTTGCGAGATGCCTCCTGGACCCCACGACACCAGCAAGGAGCAGATCATTCGAGACCTTACGACTGTCCTGGAGTCCCACAGGGAGAACACGGTTCGGCATCACTACATGGACAAAGGGATCAAGTTTGTCATCAAGAATTGGCGACCCGAAGACCTACGCAGAGACGAGGATGGAAGGAGAATGAGGGTGTGCCCGGCATGCTACAACATCGTTCCAGCATGCTTCTCCCGATGCACGTCTTGCTGGTCACAGTTCGTTTCTAGCGGATATTACCAAGGTTCTCCACAACGGGAGACTCCTACGGAGATCCCCAGTGACTTCATTGCTCAGACAATGGAAGCCGCGGCAGCAGCAGTGCCTGAGGCGCCCGAAGAGGAGCAGGAAGCCATGGAGGTAGAGACCGTTGCGGAACCTGAGGAAATCCCAGAACCATCTGTCATCGCGGAGGACGATCCAGAACAGGAACCTGATGAAGAAATGGACATAGAGCCAGGAGAGGACTTTGATGACGCAGTACCAGATGCAGTTGCACAGGAACGCCGTCCCGTCTTCATACCGGCCAGTCTTTGAACATCGATCCTGAGCTACAACTCGCACGTACCGCCATGCAGCCATCCTACTACTCAGGGAAGCGAAATGCCCATTGCATTGACGCCAACATGGTCGCTCTTTCGTATATGGCTTTCGTGGTATGCAGGACCATCTACAAGGCTTGGTCAGGATTCGCGAAGTGGGCTACTATGCCGTTGTTTCAGATGAAGGAGAATTTCGCACTTGGCCAACGCTATGATGTGCTCGGAAAGTGGGGATCTTTGGCTGTAGTGGACAGAGAGACGGGTGTGAGCAGGGATGTGACTGATGAGGAGATCATTCGCTTTGCCAAGGAGCCTGAGAACCTCAAGCAGTACGATCCCAACGGGACTTACACTTTGAAGCGCTTCCGGACGAATCAGATGCTTTCGTTGCTTACGCGGGGAGCCAACATGATGGGAATTGGCAGGGACAACTTCAACCCTACTACGTACTTGAAGAGCAACAGGGATGAAGATGTGAAGGCTATGCACTTTTGTTGCCTGAACGTCCTGTGCGAGGTGATTCCGATGGTGACAGGACACCAACAATTCTCAGTGCTACGACCAACGCCAACTGGACCGGTGGACTTCTTGTACATCGACCCCGTCGGTATCCTGCTGACTCATGCCGATCATTCAGTCCAGACCATCGGATTGCTGGTGGACCACAATGTGCAAATGCCTGCGCATTTCATGGACAGATTGAACAGATCCAAGGCTGAGAGACAGCAAAACCCGACGACCAAGCGTACTGAAGCCCTACACCACATTTCGGCCGCTGACTATCTCCCTCCAGGTGGTACTTCCATCCTGGACACGCCTGTCACTACGGAGGAACGTGCAAGCGCTTCTTCGGCCAAGGGACCTTCAAAAGGGCGTGAGAGAACCGGAGGTGAACAGCATGGAGGCTGGAACGCCAACACCTACTATGACTACACCGCCGGCAAAGGCCGAAACAAAGGCAAGGACAAAGGAAAGCAAAGGGAACAGTATCCAGAGGAAAACCTCCGGCCCTGGGACCGCGATCCTGCGACCACGCGAAGATGGAGATGAATCAACGCTTGGTCTTCCTCGCCTATCAGTTCGTGACCTCTGAGCTTCGCCCATGGAATACCATCGCGAATGCTTCTTTCTTCGGTGACGCCTGATTCATTTGCCATTTCAGGGGATCGTTACTGACGTAGATGAGTGTCACAACGTTTCTAATTGGGATGCAAAGCTCTGGTTTTCAATGTCAACGTTGCGGCGGAACATTTTCTGTTGTCCTATCGTGCCATCTTCCGGGTGAGCAGCGTCGGAGACGCAGCTCATGGGGGGTGCGAACGGACTGCGATGCCTTGTCAAGTTCTAAGGTGTCACTATAAGAGCTGTGAGCAAGACCGTGTAAAGTGCAAGAGAAGGGGGCACGCTACGCGTCCCTCGACTCTAAGGGGGCACGCTACGCGTCCCTCGTCTTTACCTTTCTATGTGACCGCCCACGCAACGTTTGGCTCAAGTCAATGCCCATAGCTAAGTGCTATAAGTGTCTTCTATCCTGAGCAATCAGAGCTATCCCGTTGCACAGACGAACCGCCGCCGGCAGTGAGTGCAAAAGGAACGGCCGCCGGTTCTGCCTGCATAGGATTGCACGTGTGGAAGTGTGAGAGAGACAGGGTCCAGTCTGTGGAGAGTGCAAGCCAGCCACACCTACATTCATTACAGCTCTGGTGGGGAGAGCAGCAACCTAGTCGAGATCAATCCCCCACGCACCTAAACCTTAAAACCCTAAACCCTAAACCTTAAAACCCTAAACCCTAAACCTTCAAACCCTAAACCCTAGACCTTACAACCCTAAACCGCTTAGACTTTGGATCGGTTGCCTGTTTTAGCACTGAGGGCTTTGAGTTACGGTTCAATTAATTATAGGGTTTAGGGCTTGGAGTTACGGTTCAGGGTGTAGGGTGTAGGGTTTGGAGTTACGGTTCAGCAAGAGGGTGTAGGTATTGGAGTTGCGGTTCAGGGTTTGGGCTCTTGGGTCTAGGGTTTGGAGTTACGGTTCAGGGTGCAGGGCGTAGGGTTTGAAGCTATTGTTCAGGTTTAGGTTTGAGACTCTAGGGTTTGTAGCTACGATTCAGGATTATGGGGTTATGCTTTAAAAGATTAACTCATGGCGTTATGTCGAATAGCCGGATGATGATTGTGATCTTGCCCAGAGCTCCTCCTCTGAGCTCGATCTGTCTGTCTAGGTTGACTGCTCCTTCACATCGGACATCATGGCCCCTCAAGCCAGTTTTTGTTTCGTTTCTTGAGGAGCAGCTTGTCCAGAGTTTGTTTTGGCACGGGAAGTTGAAACTCAAGGATACTAGAGAGGCGAACTGCCTACAATTTCCGTCCCGCCACAGTTCCTTTTTAGGCTTATCCCCGCCAGTCTCAAAGGCACAATCGTACAAGCCGCAGCCAACAGTGTTGAGGTCGGATTAGTTAGAGGACCATGGGACTTAGTAAGTAGGGCTATAAGTAAGGTAACTATAGTTATATCTACTTATAACCCCAATTAAGGAACTTATAACCCTACTTACTAAGTCCCATGGTCCTCCAAGTAGTTCGCAATAGTACCTTCTCATACTCTTCTTGATCCCCATATGGGAGTTTCCGAAAATTACGGGTACCTTATTTTGGTGCCCTTATAATAAGGATCCTACTACTTTAGGGTGCTATGTTAGGGTTCGCCATTTTCGGAAACTCCCATATCAGCGTACCCCAAAGCCCTACTCTACATATTCTGTTTGTTCCGGCACCTACATGAAACCCCTGAGCCCTCCGTTTGACAACCAGGCTGGGGCAAGGTTCCAGCGGCGTCGTGGTGCGGCCATCCCATGGTGTATAAGTTGTGGGCTTCTGGTTTCTGACGCTGAGTCTGTTTCTCGACTTGCAGACGGGGCCTCTCGATGCTAGCCCTAGGTTCCGGTTTGAAAGAGTATATGACCATTAGGTACTTGGACCCTCAGGGTTATATACCCAAAGCAAAACGTAAACGCCTACATCTCACGAGACCCTACACCCAAGAGCATCTTTGCGTGCCTTAGGCCATGGCCAGATGTTTTTAGGGTTCTTACATTTGGAGCCTGGCGTTCTATGGCTCGCAGAGGATCCAGTGAATAGGGTTTGGGGTTGAGGGTTTAGGAGGATCTTTGGGGAGAGATTTATAGAAGCCTCAAAGTCAAGTCCTCCAGCTCCTCACTAAGCATTCCAGTTGCTCTGGCTCCAATTGCGTACTAGTTTAAGGGTTCTACCCTTTACTGAGGCGGTGATAACTTGCCATTTTGTAGGGTTTCGGCGGGTTGAAATTGAACAGAGCGCTAAAGTCGCATTGAGAAGGCACAGGATTGTACGTGTTTTCAAAAAGCGCCTAACGGAGTCCGACCTTCTTTCAGGGTTCACTTTGTGTGCATTTACCTTTCTCCCCCCCGAGGGCGAACCCGATAAGGGGTACTTTGAGGTAAATATATAGTAAACCTGTGGTATTTATTTATAGCTAAATGAGTTCTGAAGCGGTTAGATAGCACCCTGAACCCATACCCCAAAAAGCAGCGCAAGCCAGCGAAGCCTGTGCGGCCTAGATACAGTGCAGGTTTTGGGACTTTTGGTACTGTACCTATACTTTCTTGGGGGTTCATAGTATAATGGGCCCCTGAACCCTATTCTAACTGTTAATCAAGGCCTCTATATATTGGGAGATTCAAGGATGTTTGCTTTTGAAACGTGGGCTGCAGGAGTGCTTTGCGTAACGGAGTGTCTTTCGCGTCAGCTGCTTGGCTCTTGAAACCCTGAGCTAAACCCAACCCCTCATATGGGAGTTTCCGAAAATTTAGGGTACCTTAGTTTGGGGTCCTTATAATGAGGATCCACCTTTTTTAGGGTACTATACTAGGGTCCCCTATTTTCGGAAACCCTTTATCCTAAAGCCACCGTCCCTGAGCAAGAGTGAACACGAAAGCTGCGAACCCCCCAAAGCTCGCAACTCTAAACTGAGGCAACAAATGCCCTGAACCTTGAATCCCAAACCCTAGGCACCAAAAGCCTTAAACCAGAAAAACAAAAATACACATACATATATATATATATATATGTATAATCCGAAGGTTTTGGGAAACCCTAAACCTTGGGCTCTACGTCCCGGGAAACCCCGAAGGCCCCAATAAAGAGCGAGCTGTTTTCGGATTCAGATATGGAAGTTTCCGAACATTAAAGGGTACCTTACCATGGGGTCCTTAGAATAAGGTGGTACTACATTAGGGTCCCCGATTTCGGAAACCCCCATATCAGCCACACCCCCCAAAAGAGCGCATGAACTCTATGCACAAGCACGTCATTGAACATTGGAGGGGCAAATCCCAATCAAGAGCTTGGAGCACCGCTTCAAAACTTCGCATTCACGCCGTAAAGCGTTGCAGAGCCTTTTGATCCTGAACAACAATTGTAAACCAGAAGACCCCGCACTCATTGGAACCCCAAGACAGTCTTAAACACAGAAGTGTTGAAGCTTAAACAAGACGCAAACAGTCAGAACCAATGGCGAACTCATGGCCCTCTTGAAGCCCAACCCCTGAGAGCGTATGCTCGTTTGGGGACGAAGTTGCAGCCGCCTTGGGCGTCTATGGAGGTGCCCTTTCCAGAGCGGGGCGGCCTCCAAACCCTTATAAGGGATCCTTTACGGCGTTACGGGATCCTTTACGGGTTCCTTGAAGGGATCCTTAAGGGGTCCTTTAAGGGATCCTTTAAGGACTCAGTGACATAGGGTTCAGCTGGCAGGAATTAGGGTTGTGAGGGTGGCTCTTGTTGCAGGCTTTCAGAGGCTCTGCCGTTTCAGAGATTGATTCTGAAGCCTTTAGGGTTTGGGGATGCTTGTCGTAGAAGTTGCGGAGCTGGACTTTTATGTTGTTCTGGGATTGTGTGAGGTGCAACCTGGTGTTGAAGGAGTCATGCGCCAGTCCCGTACACACTCACAGGCTTATTTGGAGTTTACCACCCCAAGCTCAATTCTCAATTCTGAAGGAGTCTAGAATAGAATTTGAGGGTGTGGTTCAGAATGCTACTGTTTGAGGCTAAAGCCCTCAGCCTTCATTAAGCACGACCCCGTAAGAATGAAGACTCTTTCATGCAAAGCACATAAATGCATCCCTGTTATACAAGCTCCAGGTAAAGAGAAGATCATACACTCCACGGTGGTTCGTCCAAACCCAAGTCCTGAACGGCTACTGCGCAAGTCATGATGCGGCAAGGTTTCTTGTTTGCTTGATCTCTTTTGCATTTACCTATATATTGTTGTTCTTACTTCTGTCGATTTGCTGCTTCCATATCCTCCTGCAGCAACACATCTGCGGACGAGTCACGTTGATGACTCCAGAGCTCTTGACATGGCATAGCCTCGCAAAACTTGTTTCGTAAAGCTTGCTTTCATCCTCGATTATGCATATTTTTTGGGGCCCAACTATCTCTTCAGTAGCTAAAATGTTGGTACCTGGACCGCTCGGGTGGTTTAATAATTCATAGCTCCCAGAGCAATGGATCCCCAACAAACGATGGCCTGCAGCCATATGGGGTGGTTTTCAAAATTAGGGCCCCTTTTTGGGGTACCCTAAATAACAGGTGCCGTGCTACAAAAGGGGCCCAACAAGGGATCCTAACTTTGACAACCCCCCATGTAGGGTTTAGGTCTCGGGGTTTAGGGCTTAGGGTTTAAGGCTTGTAGGGGAGGGACCCTAAGTTTGACAACTACCCATATGGGAGTTTCCGAAAATTAGGGGGCCCTTATAATAAGGATCCTATTATTTAGGGTACTATATTAGGGTCCCCTATTTTCGGAAACGCCCATATGTCTCCGAAAGCATCGCAGCTGAGCAGGCCTGGCTCTTCCTTCGCGGCGCCACCTCGCTTCCATGCCTCAGGTGGCTTCTTTACACTTAGACTAGGACCTAGAGTAGGCCCTTATTCCCTTTTTGGCGGCTTCGGGTTCCCTTATAAGCCCCTTTAGACCAAAAAGGGCACCCTTTTTATTTCTAGGTTATTCTTAACTCCAGTAGAGGACCATGGGACTTAGTAAGTAGGGTCATAAGTACCTTAATTGGGGTTATAAGTAGATATAACTATAGTTACCTTACTTATAACAATACTTACGAAGTCCCATGGTCCTCTAAGTACATGAGGGCAGCCGCAACAGGTATCTTAGGGGGCCCTTATGTTCAGGATCCTACTACTTAGGTTCATTATGGGAGTTTCCGAAATTTTGGGGTACCTTAGTTAAGGGTACTATATTATGGGGTCCCCCATTTTCGGAAACTCCCATGTTATTCTAACGGAGCAGGATCTCCAGCTTCTGAAGCCATTGAAGCCCAAATCCCATGCTAGATAAGGTTGTCTGCCCGCTTTGGACCTTTACAGTACAAAGAAGGCAGCTAGTGCTTCGGTCTTGCTTTCTATTAGGGTTTTTATGATGTGCTTTTGCCTGCGAGGTCCTTCAGACATCGAACGGGCTGCCCGGAAAGCGACGCGGAAGCTGCAAGTTGACATGAACAGGCGGAAAGGGTAGGACTCATACTTTATTCATACTCATTTTATTTCATGCTATATCTATCTTCTGTCTCTGCTTGCGCTTATACTTATGCTATGCTATTCCTAGGGGAAGGATATAGAATCTCGGCTGGCGAAGGCTCCGAGGGCTGAGGGATTGGAGTCATACAGGGGTTTCCTTACTGCTGTCGTATATGAATATGCGACTTCGTAGCTGAGTGGATACACTTTACACGTTTTTATTACCCACTATAGAACTAAAAATGTAGACTTTTTGGGGCTTATGAACTCAGCAACTACGGCTATATTCTACTGTAGTTTAATATTCTACACTATGCTGTGCTATGTTGTCATGTGTTACTATACGAAACTACACTATGCCCTGCTGTACGGTACTATATAGGCTAATATACTATACAACCTTCACACTATACCGGGAGTGAGAGTGAAAGATGCGATAAGGCCGAAGGAGCAGTCCGAGCGCAGAGAGAGACAGGGACAGAAACAGATCGAGAGAGAGAGAGAGAGAGAGAGAGCGAGTGGCGAGTATATACAGATATGTATATTATGTGCATAAGCATATATGTATACGAGTACGAATGTACCACATACATACATACATAAATATATACATACATATACATATACCTGTATACGCAGAGGGGGAGAGAGAGAGAGAGAGAGAGAGACAGAGAAAACAAAGCCAAAGCTCTGAGAGAGACAGAGAGAGGGAAAATAAACAAGACGACGGAGAACAGAAGCAAAATGAGTTCAATATTGAGAGGAGAGAGTGAGTTGGGCTCTCATAGGGCAAGCCCTAAGCCTAAGCGTTAAGCCGATAAGTCAGATGCTGTAAACTCTAAACCTTAAACCACCATACCCCGAGATCTGGTGGTTCAGGATTTAGGGATTCGGATTCAAGGCTTCGGGTTATTGGGGTTATGAGGGTTTAGGGCTTAGGGCTCAGGGTTTGGTGTTGTGCCAGTGCACAGAGTCTGAGGCAAGATTCGAGAAAAGGCGTGGGTATGGTGGCAATCGTGGAGCAACTATGCAAACATCAAGCCCTATAAGCCCATAACCGTAAACCCCTGAACTCCCACCCTACGAGCCTGATCCTCTGAGCACCATGCCGCAGGCAGCTGCGGCAGGCTAGGGGCCAAGAATTTCTGGACCGGGACAGCTACAGAAGGTTCTGGAGTATGTATGGGTTTGGGGGTTTAGGGCGTAGGTCGGTTCAGGCGATTGCACAAGTCCTGGTGCAAAACAGGGTTTAGGTCGGGTTACAGGGTACCGCCAGGACGTTGGAACATCATTATCCCAACGACCTGTATGTGAGTAAGTATAGGGAATCCTGTGAAAGTTCATGTAAACGCCATACAGAGCCCTTATGGATCCCTTACACACTGCTTGCTGCGAATCGCAGCTATTTCCCAGTGGTGCATTGTATTCGGGGCCGTCAAAAGGACATAAGCATAAGCATTTGCAAGTATATCCCTACCTTATCCTTCGGCTTCATTGATTCACAATAAGGAGGTTTATGTGGGTTTTTTGGTAGCTCACCCCGGCAAAGAGCATTGGTCAAGTCGTGAGGGTTTACCTACCGCCATATTCAGTTTCCTAGGACCCCTGTAAGTTCGATAGCGCTGGGGATTAGGCTGAGACCTTGCAAAGAGTTATGCTCTACCAGGTTAGAGTACGTAGGGTTTGCAGCTACGGTTCGGGTTTCACGGCTTAGTGCTCACAGCTTCAGATGTCAATGCTACAGCATGTGTGTATTTTCCACTAGCCACCAACTGCACCGTGCCATCTTTCTTGTTATCAGCACCATGACTGTAATCAGTCGTGGTGTCTGCTGCATGTGGTGCTGCGCTCGATGTTGTTGCCGTTGTGGTACATGGATGTCGAGCTAGGTTTGCAATTTCTTCCAGAGTAGCACCGGAATCCTTGGATGAGTAGACGGACACTCCCCGCACCGACAGCGGCCGAGAGTGGGAGGACATGGCTTCCAAGAAAGCCGATGAGATGGACTTCACGAACGCACCTTGCAGCAGTATAAGGCTTTAAGGCCCCTGAGGTTTCGAGTGTCGGTTTTCTGGGTCATGCTGTTCATGTGCGACAGGTGTGCGATAAAGTTCTCTGGGTGGTTGTCAAAATTATGGTCCGTTTTGGGGTACCCTAAACATTAGGTGCCGTACTATATTAGGTACCCAGAAGGGACCATGATTTTGACAACCACGCATGTAGGTGGACCCTCAATCGCCATACTATAGGGGCTTAAATAATCCACCTATACTACTTTGGGGGTTCCCTAGTATACTTCTAGTACACTGGGCCCCAAAACCCTATTCTAATTATTAAGGCCCTCATAGTAGTTGCGCCGTTGTCGCCAGCATTACGGGCTCAGGGCCGGGAACTTTCGGGTTCGGCCCGAGCTCTCTGAAGCCTTCCTTGGAGGTTCATGGGTAGGTATAAGTGGGGTTATAAGTAGGGTAACTATACTTATAACCCATATTAGGGGCCTTATAACCCTACTTATAACTACCCATGAACCTCCAAGTAACCCCGAGCTGCACTCCCCAACGTATACACCGAAAGCGTCCTGCCCCACACTCCTCGAGCCCTGCACAACTTGCAGTCTGATGGAGCTATACAAAGCTCTACAGCTCTACAAAGCTGTAGAGACCTCGTGAGATTGTCACACACTGCAAAGGCTCATACATCGTCAGCACGTTTTGGGGCCTGGATACGGAGAAGGGGAGTTGGGGGTCCGTTATACTCCAAGTCTAAGCAGGACACCTCGGGAATGTTGTGATTACTCGGGCTTCCACATTGCGTTCCACCGTCCCTCAATCGGAACCCTGATCAAAAATAATCCTCAGGTAGTGGTGTGCCTCGGACGGCTGGCGAAGATGGACGAAGGTCCGCGAAAACCTGCTACCCGCGTTGATAGTGGGTGACGCTGAACATGATGCCTGTTACATCCATCCACCACGGACACCTTTTGTTGAGTCGGATGTTGTAGACTGCTACGGCCAAAAGCATTGTGGATGACCGCTATTAGTGCTACCCCGTATTATTGCAGGTCGCTATGATGCTTCTTGCACTGTTCAGTCTCATGACATTAAGTTTGAAAGGAGGGTCATTCATGCAGCTGTTTGCTGTAACTCGAGCCGTCGACTGAGGGTGCTTTGTCATTGGAAGCGCTGTCGAAGTAATTAATCGCACATAGCTTTAGAAGTGGCGCGAGAAGTAGTAGGAAGAGTGGCAGTGGCAGCAGCAGGAGGCGGGGGGAGTACTGGTAGCAAGTACTGGTCGTTGTTGTACTCCAGCAGCATCGCAACAGCAACAGCTGCCGTATCAGCGTCAGCAACAGCACCGGCTGCAGCATCATAAGCAGGTAGCCGTTGTCGTCATAAGCATTGTTCTGGTCATCATAGTTGCTGGCCAGGTCATCCTACCCTCTCCGCGAAGCTCTTGTGGGTGCCTAAGACACTTGTGGCTTTTCGCGTTCACGGGTGGCTCGTTTAAACTCGAGCCCCAGCTGTGGTGTGCTCCGAACCTGAAGCCTAAACCGTACAGCCTAAACCCGAAACCGTGTTCATTGCTTAGGGGATTTGATGGGACCAGTTGGTGGCAATGGCTCCCGATCTGCGCGGAAAGGTTTAGTTCCATGTGGCATGTATATGTATGTATGCATGCATGTATGTATGTGTATACTGTATACGTGTATATTTACAGTATAAAATAAGCTGAAGTTATATCGGGCTTCGGCAACATACGTTTTTCGTATGCATAGAAAACAGAACTTGCCCAGCCCCGAGCGGACTCTGGGTTCGACCGACCGAGGACTCTGTGCAGCGTCGCTGGCAAAGACTTTGTATCTTGGATGCAACAGGGTTTTGGGTTTAGGGTTTAGGGACGTAAGGAGTACGCTGACGAAGGGCCATTTGCTTTACACAATACTGAGGCTGAAGCCCGTCAGGGTATTGGAGCTGAGCGTACGGAGGGTTTATCTCACGTTACTTATTCTCTGACTGCTGACATGGCTGCAGGCAGTGGCATTTTGCAGCATGCCGTTGGGACATGTTGTTGAGAACCTTAAGCCCTAAACCCTCTGCTCAGGCCCGAAGCCCCCAGCCTGAACTCAAAAGCCGTTTCCCAGTGCTCCGGTTCACTTCCTGCCTTGATACACTATAGTCTCCTCAGGACTTTTTTTAAATGTCTGTTCATATAAAATCAAAGAGATTATTAAGACAAAATATTTCGATTATATGGTTCTAAGGAGAGTATAGACAAGTGACGTTTTCTCTCTTCACTTTCCTGCAGCGAGTACGACTATTGCATCTCCCTCAAGCCTACGGGAGACAAGACTAGCCGATAGCAGAGCTTGTTCGCATCTCGCTTCTGCAGCATTGATGTCTGGATCCTGAAATCTATATACAGTTAATCTTATAGGGCTTTGGGGTTCATAGGCCTTTCCGTAAGGGTTTTGTAGGGGGTTTGTAGAGTTAAGGGCAACCCGAATTTGTGCTCGAAGCCAAGCTTTCAGCTCTTGTGTTCCTGTTTTCTTCACCAGGATCGGGGTAGTTACTCGTCGGCAAAGGCCGCGACCGGTGGTTCCTTAGGGTTTCCCAAGCGATAAGACACTGACTCTTGGGTCATATACAGCTTTGTTTGTAAATTCTTTGCTTTTGTATATTGACTTGGG
Source organism: Symbiodinium sp. CCMP2592 (assembly GCA_905221615.1). Taxonomy (NCBI): domain Eukaryota; class Dinophyceae; order Suessiales; family Symbiodiniaceae; genus Symbiodinium; species Symbiodinium sp. CCMP2592. The sequence continues at coordinate 1,898,449 of CAJNDT010003334.1, read as the reverse complement.
GTCTTCAAAACAAACGGGAACGAAGTAAACCTCCACCTGTCATAGATTCTGCGAAGGTGCCTGCTGCAACCTCATGGCACAGTCTCACAAATCTGGCCTGGGCAGCATGCCGCCTCGCAGACACTTGGGCGATGTGGAAAAGAGCAGGGAGATCAAGCAGGAGGCTGCAACTTAAATAGGAGCGCCACCCCCCCCCCCCCCCCCCCCCAAAAAAAAAAAAAAAAAAAAATGTTTCGGATCCTCTCAAACTCCATATAGCACTCTCTTGCTCATTGCGGCCCCCCTGTTCCATTCTGCCGGCACCAAGACCTATCCCGGTTCTTTGTGGGCCTCCCACTTGAAAGCCCCTGAGGGTCTGAGGGTCTGGGGCCAGTAGCTGTCTCGTTCAAAATGATTCTTCCGGACCCCCACACCCCACACCCCAGGCTAGGTACTCTGGGTTGTGCTTTGGATCTTGTTTAATTTCCCCTACTATTTTGTAGAGAACCAAAATAGTAAATAATTTTCAAAGGCCTTAAAGGACAACTCAGTCCTGAAGAGCTGCAAGCAGCTCCAAACTCCCCCCCCCCAACCCACTCCCAGCTTTACTCCCAACTGGCCTTCTCCACTTCTCCCCCAAGCCCCAACATAGCCTTTTCAGGGTTATAATACGCAGACGCAGCCCTTACATCACCCCAATGAAGGTAGAACCCTTGCCAAAAGAGGATAACTCCTTCTCATTTGTGCTATCGTCCCACTGCAAAATGAGCTTTCAGCATCATGGAGAAAAGGGGTCGGAATAGTTCGAAATTATGAACTTTCCTTTGGTTCAACTGTGTATATACATGTATAAATAGGCGTCTGAGTATGAGTCTGACTATGCATATACATTGTGTGTATGCATATTTATGTGTCTGTATATTTGTTTTCCTATGGATATGTATGTTCTTTTCGTTTGTATGTATACATACATATGTGTATGCATGCTGCTATGACATACGCCCCCTCGAAAAGATCCTGCACGAAATGTTATACTTGGAGGATCATGGGTAGTTCTGGGTGGGGTTCTAAGTAGGGTAACTATACTCATAACCCATATTAGGGGACTTATAACCCCACTTATAGCTACACATGAACCTCCAAATAAACCCTAAACCCTATATCTTTATATCACTGATCAAAAAAATACCCTTATAGAATCCCTATAGATCCCTTTAAAGGGACCCTTGAAGGAGCCCTTATATGAAGCCCCCTTTGGACAGAGAATCTCAGGATGCGCTGCCGGAGCTTCAGTCGACGACCGAGGCCTCCAGCTTAGTAGGGCTTAGATCCCCAATACCCAACATGCCTAGGATGCCCAGTAGTACCCTTATTCCCTTTTTGTAGTCCTAGGTTCCTTATAAACCTACCCGATACCAGAAGCTTAGATCCTTTAAAGGGATCCTTAGGTTCTATAGGGTTCCTTTAAAGGGATCTATAAGGGTTCCTCTAAGGGATCTTAACTTAGATCCCCAATACCCAACCTTTAAACTTTTGGGCTTCTTGTAGTTTAGTAGGAATCGGAAAGTTTGACCTTTCATTTTTGTCTCTTATTGGGGAAGTAAGAGGGTCGAAGAGGTGGGGTTCAAGCCCTACCTGTAGCCGAAAAGACTTACCTTTTTAGGGTTCCTTAATTATCATCTACCTTATTAGGGTTCCTTATTTTGATTTCCTTATATAAGTGTATCAAGGCCTCTATAATTTAAGGCATATTCCTTGATTAACGGATATACCTTGAATCATAGTATTAAGGCCTCTGTCATTTAAGGTGTATTCCTTCATTAAGGGGTGTTGGGTTCTCTGGGTTAGTAGGGTCGAAGAGGTGGGGTTTAAGCCATACACCCGAAGGGTCCTAAGTACTTACATAGTAGACTGTTCTATATCCGGAACTTCGATTTTGATGCGGGAAGTATCCCCCAGCAGAGTAATTACTTAGAACCCTTGCAGAAACCCTAAACCCTAAATGCTTTAGACCCTATAAAACCTAAACCCTAAACCTACGCCCTCAAACCTAAAAACCTAAGGCTTAAGCCCGGCCTCATAGCTGCAGGCGGATAAAACGGAGCTCGAAAAAGCAACGGAAGCCCTAAACCCTATAAACCCTAGGCCCTCAAACTTAAACCCCTAAACCTAAACCCTATAAACCCTAGGCCCTCAAACTTAAACGCCTAAACCTAAACCATATAAACCCTACGTTAAACCCCTGAACCTAAACCCTGTAAACCCTATGCCCTCAAACTTAACCCCTAAACCTAAGCCCACCTCGCGAGCGGACATTGCCATCCAGCCATGCGAGAGGGAAAAAAAGCCCTAAACCAGCCTGGAGGCGCCTTTGTAATCTAGTAGTACAGTAGGCAACCTTTAACCTTTTTTGGGTAGTATAGTCCCTATATGGGTGGTTGTCAAAATTAGGGCCCCTTTTTGGGGGTGCCATAAATATTAGGTGCCGTATTATAATGGGGACCCAAAAGGGACCCCAGTTTTGACAACCATCCATATGATCCCTACATAGCCAAAAAAGTTACCCTTTGTTAGTTCCCCATGATACCCTAAACCCTAAACCATAACCCTGAACCATAACCAAAGAGGTTAACCTTTAGTTCCACATGATACCCGACAAGTAGGTGTATGTAACCTTTTTGAGGGTTCCCTTTAAAAGGGGTCTATAAGGCTACTATAAGGGGTATCATCAGGATTTGGTAAAGGGGCCTTAACTTAACCATGCCTGGTTAAGGTTCGGGAGGATCGGGGAGCCAGGGACTCCCAGAAGGAATCCTTGACTTAGTAGCTGAGTGGATTGCACTTTACACTTTTTGGGGAGCATACTGCTGATGATATAAATCCTGCATTACCTGAAGGACCCTGAACTACGGGATTTATGGTATATTCCTTATTATGGGTAATGCAGGATTTATATCATCAACCGTATTACCCACTATAAAAGTAAAAGTGTACACCATTTTGGGGGCTTATGAACTCAGCAACTATCTTGATGGAAGATGCTCGTAAGGGTTCAGGGTTTTGGTTGGAATAGACTCGAATGAACATGAGATAATGGAATTTAGTATGATATAATTTGTAATAGACCATAAGGCAATACCTCAACCCTACGGCCCGAAACTGCTAATTAAGCTTTAAAGCCTAGGCCTTCGACTATAGAAGCTTGAAGCACACACCCCTCAAACCACTTAAGGCCAACACCGAACCCGGTTGAAGGCCCTGTTGGAAAGCATCTTCCATCGCGCTGCCACCCTCGGTATAGCTACGGCCAGCGGCCGGGACCTGCCGGTTCTCGTCTGGGCGCTGGTGGCATGACTGGGTAGTTGTCGAAATTATGGTCCCTTTTTGGGTCCCTATTATAATACGGCACCTAGTATTTAGGGTACCCAAAAGGCGACCCTAATTTTCGGAAACCCCCATATGAGGGTTGCGAAGGCTGCACACTTCAGAAGGTTCAGGGTTTCCGTGCACCCTGCCAAATATGAACTTAGTAGCTGAGTGGATACACTTTACACTTTTTGTGATAATATTACCCACTATCATGCTAAAAGTGTACACTTTTGGGAGGCTTATGAACTCAGCAAGTAAGTGAATAGATATTGCGGCCAATGAAGCCTCGATCCCTCATCGAGCCCATCGAACCCAGGGCATCCTAGACCCATATCACATGGGCGTACTTGGAAATAATTTTTAATTTTTGGTTATTATAATCCCTAAGAAACAGCTCAAATTATAATTTTTGCTAGGGTTCTAAGTTCAGTATAGATATCAGAGTTTCCGTCCCCTGCGCGCAATCTGCACACGCCCACCTTTCTGGCATTGGGCTGGTGTGTGCTCAAGAACCTGACATGAAAAATCCACAACGAAGAAGAGTGACAGGTTGTCGACCGCCTTAGCAGCAGTCTCACCTGGGTTCTCGCAAACGGATCTAAACTAAGTTACCATAGTAGGGATCTATAGTAGTAACTACGGTGGTTTCCTCATTGTGGTAACATACATTAAATCCTATAACAAGATCCCAGTCTCACAGGTTGGCTGCCCGAAGTGAATTGTTTCGCAGGCAGTCATGTGCGGTCAAATCCTATCGACCTCCACAAAAGGACAGGCAGAGACGACACTAGTTGCAACCACCACTGTGAAGCCTGGCACCTTGTGCCATTCCGAGACGGGGTTCATTACCGATCTAATCCATGATCTGCATGCCTGTCCTCTTCAACTTCAACCTAAGGCCGTAAACCCTGAACCCCACAACTGCCCAAAACCCTGAACTATGAATCCTCAAAGCCGAATAGAGGCGAAACATCCCGAAATATTAACGCCATGCACCTGCCGTCGCCCGCAAGCAGCGCCCGAATGGAGGTCTGGATACTTTGCATTTACTAGGACCCAGAGTAGGCCCTTATTCCCTTTTTAAGGGTTTAGGTTCCCTTATAACCCCCTTTAAACCAAAAAGGGCACCCTTTTTCTTCCTAGGTTACTCTTGGGTCTAGTTTATGTTTCCTTATAGGCTCTGTATACTCATATTCACACGGTTAATATACCCCGAAACCATAGCACCGAACCTTATGTTGATTATTATGGTCCCTATATTTCACCCAAAGCCCTAAACCCTAAACCCCCAAACCCCTAAACCCTTGAACCCCTAACCGTTATAAACCCTAACCGCCCTAACCTCCAAACCCCAAACCCTATATTTACCCAAAAGCCCCGGCCTCCAAAACGACCTCAAAGGCTTGGACCCATCGTTCAGGGCGGTCGGCATCAGCACTGCCACTGGAGGAGCGGTTCAATCATGAGACATGGGCGGGGGCGGCGGGCATTCAAAATCGGGGCCTAAATAATTACCAAGACTGTTTTGGGGACTGCTGCATCAAACTGTAGTATAATGTAAGGCCCCTATATTGGGGGGATTTCGGGGTTTAGGTTTGAGTACTTAGCTCTCGCCACGACTGCAATGCGCGGGAACTAACCGGGCGAGCTCCCAAGAAGCCTGTGGGAAATAATAGCTTGAGGGAGGGTTTAGGGTTGAGGGTTTAGGGATCATGGGACTTAGTGTCTAGGGTTATGACCAGGGTAACTATACTTATAGCTACTGGTACCCCCATCACTTAAGGTACTTATGACCTTACTTACTAAGTCCCATGATGCTCCAAGTGAGGGAGCGTTGGACGACCTTGCTTTGCCAAGTGCCAAGCTTGAACAGTAGTATTCTTAAACACAGTTAACTAGGTATCGATCTAGTGTAATTGTTAATTAACCCTAAACCCTAAACCCTAAATCCTAAATCCTAAACCCTAAACCCTATAAACCCTTATTGCTTAGTTTAGAGCCCGACTGGTTGAAACCGACACCTAGTTCAGAAAAAGAAGCCCTCGAACTCCTAGTCTGTCGATGCAGGGGGATTCAGGGTTTAAGGTAGTCCATGCTGAAAAGGGTTTAGGCGGTTTAGCCAGGCTTCTGATTGCTCTGTTTCTGAAAGATTTACCCGAAGCCAAGGTTGAGGCAGAATAATTTAGGGCCCGGCATTGCAAGCCGGTGCAGCACGTGGCGCAGGAATTGTAGCAGTGGCAGTTTCGGAACTTCCTTTGGTATGATGTCGATATCATCTAAGTGGCGCTGTATCGGTGCCCGTTGCATTGGAACGGGCATCATTGGTGCAATGTCTCCATCGTTTGTCTTGCAAGGAGTCGGACCAGGTGTTTCCGCCTTCAGCTAGCATATCCTAGCACTTCAAAGCCGAAAAGCCTCAACCCTGAACCCTAATTAATTCCTGAAGCCCTAACTGACATCCCGAAACGCCTTATGAAACAGCCTGACCTAGCCATGAACTCCACAAGTCTCAGGCACCAACCACTAGTAGAACGTCGCGTTGGGTTTGCCGTGGCTTTATCTCATGAGGTTCTAGGATTGTTAGGTCCGCTAATGAAACCCTAAAACCCTAAAGCCCCTAAACCTTTCAACCCTAGACCAACCCCTAAACCCTTAAACCCCAAACCCCTAAACCCCGAAAACCACTTATGTCTTCGGGCCCAGGTGCTTTCGAAAATAGGGGACCCCAATACAGTACCCTAAATAGTAGGATCCTTATGATAAGGACCTCAAATCAGGTACCCTAACTTTCGCAAACTCTACACCCTAAACCCTTTATAGAACCCCTTATAAATCCCTTAAAGGAACCCTTATAGTAGATCCCTACTCATATTGCACCTAATTTTCGGAAACTTAAAACCCTAAACCCTAAACCCCTAAACCCTAAACCCTATTCGGAAACTCCCAAGTTGCGAGGATTTGGCCTCGGCCGTGACCCTCCATCTCACGGAGTTGCAGCCGCAGGGGCTGGCCATGCTGTCCCTAGGTTTGGGGTTTAAGGGTTTAGGGTTAAGGGGTTTAAGGGTTCATATAGGGGTTTAAGGGTCCAGGGGTTTAAGGGTTCATATAGGGGTTTAAGGGTTTAGGGTTTAAGGGTTTAGGGTTTGAGGGTTTAGGTTCCAGGGTTGAGGGTTGAATTAGGGTTTGGGCGTTCGAATGCTTCAAAACGTGGGATGAAGGTAGGTAGGATGAAGGATCCCTTATGCAAGGACTCTGGTTTTGGGATTACCCCACCTATCTTCATCCTACCTGTGGATGCCTACTTAAGGTTGGGGCTTCATGTTCCAGCACCCCCCCGGCCCAAGAATCCTTTAACAGAGACCTTATGGTCTTTAGTAGTGGATACTTGGGCTCCAATAAGAGATAGTTGGGGGGAGGGGTTTATTGTTTAGAGAGAGTGCTTCTTTGCTTAGGGTTTCACTGACTTGGGGGCCTCAGTGCGGTGCCCGAGGTTTAGCAAGCTGACATGGTCCTAATCCTGAAGCCCCGATAATTCCGTTACTCTTGGACGATAATGGACCCTCCAGAGCCCTCTTCTAACTATGAAGGCCCCCTTAGTGGGGATTTTACTTAAGTTACCAGAAAAGGGATCTATAGTAAATGACATAGCATGGTTTCCTTATTATGGTACCCTAAGGGTCCATGTACCCAAATAGTATACTTTAGCCCAAAGCACACAAAAGGGACTACTTGGCCAAGGTATATACGATTTGGGCACATGGACCCCCTAGGGGTGGCTTAAATTAAACCCCTTAGCAAGAAGCCAGCTTGTATCAAACCCGAAGAGCTCGACAACTCACGAGACTCGAAGCTCCGGAACACTACCCCTCCGAAATTTCTCAGATCCATAGCTTCTCGAAGGGGCCTTACACCGGGCTTCGAAGGGAGGCTTTAAGGGGGCTTCAAAGGGGGCTCGAAGGTAGTTGAAGACCCACAAAACGAGGTGAAACTTCCTGAACACCTAAAGACGCAGACTCCCGACTTCCTCCCAAGCACTAAGCCTTTGATTTAAATCCTAAACCCCTAAACCCTAAATCCCGAAACCTTGACCCCTTCATCCTAAACCTTAAGCCCCTAAACCCTAAATCCCTAAACCCTAACCCCTTCATCCTAAACCTTAAAACCGCCCCTACACCCTGCAAAGCCAAAAAAGATTTGAAAAATCTGGGAGTGAGGCTTTGGGGATTCGCCGTCTTCGAGGCGACTCCTCGCCAGGCGCCCGGCCCAACGAGGATCTAGGTTTAGGGTTTGGGATTTAGGGGTTCCTTTAAGGGTCCTATAGGGTTTAGGGGTTTAGGGGTGCCTTTAAGGGTAGTATAGGCTAGGACCCAGAGCAGGCCCTTATTCCCTTTTTAGAGTTTAGGTGAGTTCCCTTGTAACACCTTTTTAAACCAAGAAGGGCACCCTGTTTCGTCCTAGGTTACTCTTGGGTCTAGAAAAGAATGATTTGACTCCTTCGAACAGAACCGTAGGGCTTAGGGCTTATAGGGTTTAAAATTCCTCGGGAGAAAAAAGTCAGAGCGTGCCTTGCCTATTTTAGGCTATTGGCACCGCACATAGACCCCCGCACAGACACCAAAGCCCCATTTCCCACTCATTTTTCTCAACCACTTTCCCAGCAACACATCGCTTCACCCCCCCACCCCCGAGTCACAGTGAAGGCCTCGAAGGGAAGGGAGTTTATTAATCACGAATCAGACACCACGTTTTGCCGCCTGTAGGTCATATGTTTTTTATCCCTTTTGTTATTAATACTAGTGTTGCTATTATGACTGTTACATCTAACTATTACTAGTTTTATAAATCTGGCAGGAGCTCAGCATTCCGAGATCCTTGTACAAGGCCGTGCTCAGCCAGGCACAACCCCTGTAGTGACATCCCACATGTTGTCCAGAGGAATAGTGGCTTCCCTTTTTCCTAGCACAATCAGTTACGACACTGTAGAGTCGGGGTATACGGCAAAAGACAGCACCCTCCTGTGTAGGTAGCTGGGTGTTTGGGGGTCAAGTCGTTGCGACTTCGGTTGCATCCCCGTAATTAACGCGAAGGCCGTGAGCTGAACCTTAGACCCTAACCCTCAGCCCGAAGCCGTGTAAGATGTTGGCCATTTTGGGTTGAGGGAATTTTTGGGCTTCTGCTGAGGATTTGCGTGCTTGTTTGTGGTGCCGCAACCCTAAGGCTCCAGGTATACATATACTACCTACCTTGATCCAAAAGCCTATAGATAGTACATAATTGGCTTCCGAAGTGTCTCAATCGTACCCACTTTGCGCTACGAAGACGAGCTCACTCACAATTGCAGTCCTGAGCCCAAGCCACCATGCCCTAAAATCAGGCTACAGGGTTGAGACGGGCTTACTTGGGATCATGGGACTTAGTTAGTAAGTAAGGTTATAAGTACCTCAGTTGGGGTTATAACTAGCTATAAGTATAGCTAGCCGCCTAATCATAACCCTAGTTACTAAGTCCCATGATCCTCTAAGCATGCTTCTCGTCTAAAACAGTAGCCTGGATTGAAAATTGAATGATTTTTGATTTGAGCTTTCGGATTTGGGTCTCCTCTGATGCTCGAGCCCCGGGCCCCTCTGAACCTCCCTTAAGCACCCTACGATAGAAGCTTTGGGAGTTTCCCAAAATAGGGGACCTTTATATGGGACCCTAAATAGTAGGATCCTTATTATAAGGACCCCAAAATAAGGTACCCCTAATTTTCGGAAACTCCCATATTATTCCCCAGGTTTCTCTTTTAATGAAAACAGTATAGTTGGCCCCAGAACCCTATTCAAATTGTTAACTCAGGCCTCTACATTACTTCTGCTGGACCATCGGGGAGCCCCCAGAATCCGCAGGGTTTAATTAGTCCGGTTTGGTTAAATGTTAAATCTTGGATGCCGGTGCAGTGTATAATAAGGTCCCCACGATTTTCGAATTTAATATGAGCGCGAGTTGCTGTCTGCACTGCCACAGAAGTAGGTCTGTTTAGGGCGCGTGGCATCGTTTGCCTTGCACCCGAAGTTCTTGCAGTGCCCTGAAGGTGATAACAGCGCTTCAAATACTGCACTCAAGACCCGGAAAGCCAACCTCCGCACCCTTGCAGTAGCTCTTAAACCCTATACCCCTGAACCCTTAAATCCTAGATCTAATACGTAAACCCTAAACCCCTAAACCCTAAACCCTGTCGACCCAAAACCCCCAAAAGAAAGCCGTGCAGGTGGAGACGGAGGTCTCGCAGCTGAAGGCCAGTGGTCCACTGCGGAGCAGCTTTATGAAAACAACTCTATAGGGTTTGCCTATAGTCCCCATTGTAGTTCCCTTTTCTGGTTAACCAGTTTTATAGTTTGGATCCTATAATGTAGTTTTTGGTCAACCAAAAAAAGGAACTACAATGGAGACTAAGGCAGGGTTTGTGTTTAGGGGTTCAGGGTTTTGGGGTTCAGGGGTTCAGGGTTTAGGGTTTTGGTGTTCAGGGTTTTGGGGTTTTGGGGTTTCAGGGTTTAGGGTTTAGGGTTTGGGTTTAGAGTTTTGGTGTTCAGGGTTTTGGGGTTTCGGGGTTCAGCAGCTACGGATCGAGCAGGTTCCAGTCGAGCTCGTAGGTCCGACTACGTTTAATGCCCACCCACCAAAGACGCCCAACACATTAAAACACTATATATATATATATATATATATATATATATATATGTATGTAGGTATATATATATATATATATATATTCTTATTTATATTCTATTCATTATTAGACGCACAGCTTAGTTTTATAATTTTAGAGCCCAAAACCTTGGGCCCTAAACCCTTAAGGCCGAAACCCCAAGGCCAAAACCCTAAGGCCCAAACCCTAAGGCCCAAACCCTAAGGCCGAAGCTTAAGCCCAAACCATCCAGAAATGGAGCGTGCCTTGCTAACGAAGTTTCGGGCCTTGCCGACGAAGTTTCGGGCCTTGCCGGACGAAAGTTCCAGGCCTTGCCGACGAAATTTCGGGCCCTTGGGCCTTGCCGACGAATTTCATTAATAAAAGGTTTATAAAGTACTATATGAGAGAGTGGTTTAGGGCATTTAGGGTTGAGGTGTTCAGGGTTTAGGGTTTATAGTAGTAGAGTGGGTAGCCTTTAACATTTTTTTTTTTTTTTTTTTTTGGGGGGGGGGGGGGGGGGGGGGGGGGTGGTACGCTGGCGTCTCAAGGGTTAACCTCAAGTTTCGCTAGGATGCTGGACCACTAGAGTCACCAATGCTGCCTTCGGGTTCCTGATTGTGATTAGGGTTTTTAGCGTACCCTATTGTGATTGGGTTGCTTTGGGTACTTATGCTTAATTAATGTACCCGTCAAAACCCTGTTCGATTTATTGTAGCTCCCACCTTACTGTAGGCTAACTTCCAGGGATGGGCTTTGGTATAGTATTCGGAGTTTGGAGGGATGCTCCGGTGTATCTATATAAGAAGCAGAACGGTATATTCATACTTATCGGAAGTTTATTTTTAGAATCCAGACACACCCATGGACGCTAAGGCACTCTATGCGACTGAGGGGTAACCTATGAGTTCCCTGAACCCTATAGATTCTGAACCCTAAACCCTTAAACTATGAACCCTAAACCCATAACCCTAAACCTCTAAACTATAAACCCTAAACCCGCTGAACCGTAAACCCCAAAGCCCAAAGCATCGACCTTGGAAAGTCTCAAACCGTGTTGTTGGGTGACCTCCGGAACTTCAAAGCACAGAAGACACCTTATAGTCCGGATTATCACATCACTTTGTCATAGCTTGCTAACGCTTTACATCTTGATGGTTGCGTAAACCCAATATGGCATAAAATGTGCACTTCTAATCCTATCCCAGCCGTGAACGAAATCATTCCAGACTCATGCCGCGCCTCAAAACTGGTCCACTCCGAAGACCCGGTAAAGAATAGTCTCCTGGTGCTGGGTAGGGAAGGGGGGAATGGATCCCTATAGCAGCCCCTCAAAAATCACCAAGAATTGTCCCCGTAATCCATTTCCCCATATCTTAGGTCCTCAAAAGGCGGGTGATGTAGGGACCTGATGAAGAGACCCTGACCCTTTGACGGCTTCATATAAGGAACCCTAACAAAGGCCCAAGGTATCTTAATCAGGTTCCTACAGTATCCCAGGTAGGCCTTTTGGGACATTTTAAATTTTTCTTATTGGGCTTCATAGGACCCTATTACGGACATTTTTCAGAGGCTTTCAAGGGCCAACCTAGTATCTTCAGTCTGAAACTTTCAGAAGTGAGAGCCAGCACGTCAAAACATACCTCCCTGAAGCGACGGCTCCTGATTTTGCGAGCCACGGTTTAGGGTTTAGTGTTAGGTGTGAAACGAAGCTCGGCCTCCCTCTAAACGGACATTTTTTGGGGGGTTCCTGGTAGGGTTCAAAGTTTTGGGTTCCTTTAGAAGCTTTTTGGGAGGTTCCTTTACCTTTTAGGGTTTAGGATTTAGACTTCCCTTAATTTTAAATCATAAAGCAACCCTTACCGCCCCTAAACCCTAAACCCTAAACCCCTAAACCCACATGTGCCTGTCATGGGACCAGAGAACCTCGCCAAGGCTTGTCCGAGTGTGAGTGCTGAAACCCCTAAACCGCTAAACCCTAAACCCTAAACCCTAAACCCGAACTCTACAAGGAACCTTTGAGGCGCCTTGAAGGGCCCCTTTGAGGGTTTCCATCAAGGAATTTAAACCTGTAACCCCATGGGTCCAAAGGACCCAATAATTAGGTACTCGGTTTTAGGATAGTAGTTATGTAGGTTAGCATTCTGGAGAGTATATGATTATTGGGTACTTGGACCCTTGGGGTAAGGTAAAAGCCAGAAAGTTGGAATATGATTATCCTAGACCCTTCTATGGTAAATTATAGGGTATCCTACCATGAAACCATATTCCAACTGTCTGGAGTTCCCTGTATTCATTTTGGAGGATCCTACGACGGGATAGTCCTTGAACTACGGGGTTTGGGAAGGTCTGGGGGGGGCGTGGGAAGCCACCATATCCCAACCCACATTCCCTGCTTGTGGCCCGTGTTCTCCGGCTTTCATAAGTAGTGGGGAGTCGCGCTCTGGGTACGATTGGTTGTCACACTGCGGCATGGCTTCTGAAGCATTTGGTATCAAGCTGCTGGTTCGTGCACATGCATGCTGGTAGTTGTGCACATTGGGCACAGCATCAGCCTCCTGATTGCTTCAGGGTTGGTCAATCTCAAGCAACACCTTACGGAGGTTTTCGCATCTAGGATCCTTGTGCAACTTCTCACGCCACTTGCTGGGTTTCTATCCCCGAGTGGTCGCCATGTTCGCTGCATTGGACTCCAGTGAGGACGAGTCCGAGATCACCAAGGCAGAGGTGATCACGAAGGTTGAGAAAGCCGCCCTCCAGCCACCCGGAACCGTGGAGGAGCTACGGACGAAGCTCTTGAGCCAAGCAAAGCCGGAGATGATTTTCAATAGGGCTTGAGGCTATTTCATAAGGATCATAAGACTAGTAATTAATCACAATTAATAGTAGTAGTAATAGTAGTAATAGTTTGGGGCTGGGAGGAATGAAGGTTTTCAGTGTGGGTGTGAAGGTTAAGAATTGGATGCGGAGACAGCTTTGCTGTCGTCATTTTGCTTGGCACTTCATGTTAAGCTATGCCCCAAGTGTCCATGTACCCACGTAGTACCTACTTTGGACCCAAAGTACCTATATAGGGACTACTTTAAGGCCAGAACGGATACTGTTTGGGTACGTGGACACAATAGGGTTGACTTTGAAGGACGATGGGGGCTTCAGTCTCACATCGAAGAAAAAGAAGAAGGGAAAGGGCAAGGGCAAAGGCAGCACGGGACCTCGGAAAGTCAGATGCGAGCCGGGCACGCAAGCTTTCGCCGATGAGCTGATGATGGACATCTCTCGAAGCAGCTTGGAGCTTGATGGCAAAGTTATTGGGCAAAGGTGAAACGAAAGGATGGTCCTATCCGATACTAGCGGCTGAGAGAATTCTGACCATGAGCACTGACCACCAGCATTGTGATAGTCACTGCCCCATCCTCACGACCATCGCGGCTCGGGTTTCAGCACACTCTTTATCACATTCAGGGCAGCCTTTCACAAGCCGACGACGTCAGGAAGAGCAGCAGCAGCACCCCAGGACGACAACACCGACGATGGTCTACCAACATCAGTAACTTTTGGGCGCCGAAGACGGCAGTAGCGGCAGCAATGGTAGCCAGCATCAGCAGCAGCAGCAGCGACATTTCAATCACAACCATTGCCAACACCAATGGCAAGAACGCTTTTTCAGCAACGAATGGCGGACCCAGGTGCAGACGAACGTGCGGCATGATTGAAGACAAAAGGGGAATGCATCGCCGCATGGCCACCACCACCACCACCGCCGCCGCCACCACCAGCAGCGCATACCAACACCACTACCTCCTCCACCACCACCACCACAACCACCACCTCACCAGATACTATCATGACGACCTGGTCCATTTCAATCTTCGTTCGAAGATTCCCGAAACAGAGGATGGACGGTATTGATCATCAATATCATCGCCACCACAACAAGCTGCTTGTACCGCACCGCTACCACCACCATTATCATCATCATCATCATGGCCGCCATCATGTTTGTCGTCAGTATTCTTCACCTCGCCGTTGTTATCACCGCTTGTGTGATTGGCGTCGCCGCCAGCGGAACTATTGTCATCATAACCACTGTCAGCATCATCCAATTCTTGATAACCACTCAAGCCCTTGACCCTCAAATCCTATACCCAAAGCCGCTAGACCCCTGAACCCTCAACCCAAGGTGTCGATGCAGCCTTGAGACCTTTGAAGGCACACCTGGCGGCCAAGATCCGCGGGTTCCTCGGACCCCAGGACCCTTTGGCAGGTGCGGGGGTAGACTGGCTGAAGGGGTTCCTGTAAAGGGGCTTACATGGTCTTTTGTAGGATTCCCTTTAAAGGGATCTATATGGTTTAGGGGTCAGGTGGGGGGTAGACTGGTTTTGGGGTTTAGGGGTTTGAGGTTTAGGGTTTAGGGGTTTGGGTTTCGGCTTATATACCGAGTTTGGTGTTTAGGGGTTTGAGCTTACTTCCTTCGTTGCTACCACATGCAGACACCTGCTGCAAATTTCTGTGGGGATAGTGTGGGGGTTTCGGTTCGCGTGCCTCCATGAACGGTATGCTCATTTGCATGAAAAGGCTAGAAGTTCATTGCCGTGCTACAGATTACACGTTCCTTTCCCTTCCCAAGAATAAGAAGGGTTGACGAAAGAAAGGCGGCTCCCGCACAGGTCAGACAATACCAGTGTCGTATCGAAGTACTACACTTGCCCAGGGGATGGATGACAGATGCTGGGTTCTCGTGAAGGAATTCGTTTTTAAGTTACCGAAATAAGGACCTATAGTAAATAGTATGGTTCCTTACTTATGGTAACTTAAATTGCCCTCCTTAACAAGAACCCAGGATGGCATGCCGAATTCCACCTCCGTGGCCCCATGAAGTGCTTCTATGAAGCAGTTCCTAGGATGCCCAGTAGTACCCTTATTCCCTTTTTGTAGTCCTAGGTTCCGTACACAGTTACCCAATACCAAAAAAGGGAGCCCTTTGTAATCCTAGCTTACTGGGCATCCTAGGTTCAGACAACTGGGTCGGTGAAATCCAAGTCCGGATTTCGGCAGAAACTCCGATCACCAGATTGAGTTTCTGGATGAATATAGGGGCCTAAGTACCTACCAACACTATTCTGATCTATTCTGGGGGTTGCTGATTTTAAGTCTAGTATGATGGGCCCCGAAACCCATGTCAATTTATTCAGGCCCCTATATTAGAGTTTTTGGATTATATAGTTCCATTTACTTTCCCACATTATGACATAGACGGATCCGGCGCACGACCGAGGAATGCGGAGATTTGCCAGTTGGAGGGCTACTGGCGCCGCGGAGCTCGCTCAATCCATATCCGGTGGACGAAGGAGACCTGCAAAAGCAGATATATATATATATATATATATATATATAATTATAAGTATAATTATAATTATAGTTATAATTATAAGTATAATTATATATATATATAATTATATTTGTATATAATTATATATGTATAATAATATATATATATATATATATATAGTTATACATATATATGTAGGAATCCTGAGCAGAGGGTTGTGCTTTCTTCATGGGCCGTAGTTGAAATGTTGATATAATGGTATAGAACAGGTCGACTTGCAGCACCAACTCTTGCTGTACCCTGAGGCTTAGACCCTGAAGTCGACTGTCCGGCAGGCATGAGTCTTGAGAGCTCCTTGTTATGAACTTCCAGGAGAACTCCAACACCCTGTTGCAAATATTAAGGCCCTCATAGTAGAGCTTGAGAGAGATACCCAACACCTTATCTTGCAAGGCCCCTTTTTTAGAGCCTGAGCCGTACAGAAGGAGACGCGGCGCTTCAACGACGCGACAACCCGCCACGCCAACGAAACCACCCGGGACATACGTCAGGATGTGGAGCTGCACTGCTATGAGCACAGCTGCTTCGACTGGCTTTTAGTATAGTAGAATACAAAGGATAGAATCGAGTATAGTATTACATACGGTACAGTGCCACTGCTGGTTGGTTCTTTTTTCCAGGAGTCGAGAGTTGAGGCTTCGTAGGGCTCTCGGATTTCTTGTAAGGGTCGAGAGACATGTACTTGGGCTTGCCGCTTGCAGCCACCAACTCTGCCTTCGGAATCATGTCGTGAAATAGGGCCTAAACCCTTAACCCTTAATCCTTAAACCCAAAATAGGGTTCCCCTAGCATGACCAGACCCTCCCACCGAATGTCTGCAAGTCGCCTAGGCGGCTGAGGGTTTCAGATCTCTAGGTCTTTAGCTTTCGGGTTGAGCATGGTTGCCTCCATGTTGCCGGGCAGATCCAACAGCCCTACTCGGGAGTTGAAGAAGTAGTCATTTTAGTTTCCCTTACTGGTGCACCTAACTGCATCATCAGCTACACTCCCAAATTGAACAGCTCATATATTTTAGGGTTGTGTTAACCGTGCGTGCATTGTATGTCTATCTACATATCATATACATATAGCTATACAACCTCTGTACATCTCCGTCTACATAACTCAGTTTGTGGCGTATGTGTATACATATGTATATGCATATATATATATATATATATATATATCATTACTCCATGTGTAAATATATACATACATATAGTTATTATTTGTGTGAATACATACATACACATAGACATGTATGGACATTTCTAGAGGGCCCTGAGTTCGACCCTAAACCTTAAGCCCCCCAAACCCCCGAACCCTGAACCCCGAAGCCTTCAAAACAAAAAAAGAAACCCTAACCCCATGAACCCTGCACCGTGGCAGCAGCAATCTCAACTTTGCCAAAAACTCGACGTCTGTAAGCCTGTCGATAGACCCGAAGCCACGGTTCGTTTAGGTTTTAGGGGTTTAGAGGCTTGGACGTTTGGGGTCTACGGGTATACAGGCTTATGGTTTAGGGTTTCAGGGCTTTAGGGTTTAGGGGCTGGGGGCCGAAGGTTGATGGCTTCCGTTTCAATTACCCAGACCCGCAAAAGATCTAGAAAGTAGATCCCCTAATTTGGGGCCCTATACTACTAAGGGTACTTTATAGGAACCCGCATTAAGGGATCTACTTTTTGGATCCTGCAAAGGGGGTCTGGGTAGTGGTGTTCATGACTTCTTGAAAATCCTGGCTGGATTAAGCAATTTTTTCGTTTTCCTGGAGCCGAGAAGTCGAGAACTGGTTTCTGAGACCCTGAATGCTGCTTTATTTGCCAAAAGCCCATTTGGGGTTGAGGGTTTAAGGGTTCAGGGTTTTGTAACTCAAGCAATACCCAAAGTCGCAAAAACCCTCAAAACACCACGAGTCAGGTTGCGGTACTGTCTATCTCCAGGGCCATGCGGAGGAGCGTGCGAACGGCGATGCGTCAGGGAAGGGTCGGCAGTTTGCAACCCCAACGTTTTGGCTGGCACCGCAGCTTGGCGATGTTCTTGTAGTGGTTTGCGGCCGCAGCACTAGCCATGAAAACCCGGTACTCGCTATGAATGTAAGTTACTATTAAAAACCTAAAGTCTTTAAGGTTAAACTAGTGGCGGAGCCTTTATATATATATATATATATATATATATATATATATATAATATACATGTATATTGAGCCCTCGAGTCAATCAGCGGGATTTTGTATGTGTCGGTCTATAGGGGTTTTATACGTTCGATAGATTTAAAGGTTTTTCCGGGTGCTTTTAGATTCTAAAAGGGCAATGGCCAGACTTCCAAGAGTGCGTTTGCGCTTGATTTGAGGTTTGGTTTCACGGTTCAAGCTTTGTTCGCTGACTTGAAAAGCAAAATACTGTTGTCCGACCTGCCCGAATAATTCCTGTCACGCCTAGATACGTACGCTACTTGCCAGTCTTTCGCCCCTGGGCTCAAAAACTTGCCATAGCATCAGCCCCAACCCCCTAATTGAAATCATCCCTTACAGTGAACCTTCTGCAGATTCCACGGTTTAGGGTTTAGGGTTTAGGGATGTTTAGGGTTTAGGGGCAGTATAGGAAGCCTATTGTAACTACTAAAGCCCGAGCTACAATCTGGCCCGGCAGCGCCAAGGAAAGGATTGCGTTGCACCTGCGGCTGCCCGTGCTGTTGCAACTGTGTGAGGGAGCCTCTGCCCCCGAGCCGCTGAGCCGTTGAGCCCTTACCTTAGCCTACCAAACCCTACAGTTTTGTAGGATATTACGCCCTAACACGGAGTTTATACGGACGTTACAAGAAGTAGGTTTTGGTAGGTTAAGGTAAGCTTTAGGGAGAGCTGCAATACGACCTAGGCCCTCCCTACTCGTAGGGAGGAAAGCTTTGATAGGGCTCAAACTGTCAGTTCAGGTGGTTTGTGGATGATGCTTTCGGGTTGAGTGTCCCGGTAAAAAATCGAGGCACCTTCTGCTGTTTGGGAATTCTGTCTCTAAGCTGTAGCAGGTGCTGAAGTACGTGTATTCCGAACCACCCCCCCATGTGAAGGAAGCAGCACTTGTTGTTAGAGCTACCTACCGCTTGCTTTTGCCAGTATCCTTTGTTTGCAGCACGCCCGTTCACGAACTCCGAAGCTTCAAAACAGTCCCGGCATTGAGAATTCCATTTGGGCCTTTTTGGGTCCCTGTTATAGTACGGCACCTGTTTTTTAGGGTACCCATATTTGCGAAATGTTGCTCATGTCTTTGGCACTGTTGGCAACCCCAAAACGTTTTGCCGACGGGGCAAGACAAAGTTGCTGCTGGGTTGAGCCTTTGCTAGTTGACACCTGAGCAATGGTTGCGTCCTAAGCCCATTCCCTAGCTGGCGAAAAGCATTGATGTCTACGGTGTTTGCACATTCTAGGAATCCTAAACCTCAGGCCGTACTTTGCAACGGCAACAAGTTAATTACTTGCCATGATGCCAAAGAGTTGGAGTATGGGTTCGGTCTGTGTGTTGCGTTTCCATATCATTAAACACGGATGAACGGCCGCAAATTGCGCTGTAGCGATGGATAGGCAGATTTTGGACACCCACCTGCCGCAAAAAACAGTCCACTATGAGGGTGTTGCTTAAGCCTTGATTCCCACCAGTTTCAATAGTGTGCTGTTTTTTCGTTACATCCCACACATGACTGACCCTCCCACCTGTGGGTGTGTCACATGCTAATGGAGCCTTGAGGAAAGCGCGAATGATATGGGGCACAATCTTCGAAGACCCCAATGCCCAGACCAGATCACCAGATCTGCATCCAATTTCTCGCAGCATAACAGTCATGGTCCGAAGAGCCGCAAAACACCCGAAAACCAAAAAAACATTGTGCAATTCAGAGCTGGCCTGGAGAGTCAGGCAACCAAGTTTGGTTAGTTAGGCTCCAGGAGCTAGGTTTCATGTTTCTAGATTTCCCAACAGGCTGTGTTGACTTCCAGCTTTACCCTTACTTACGCAGTCAAACGAACCCCAGCATAAAGATTAGGACTCTGACAGTTGGCCTCTAAGACAGTACCTGTACCTACCGTAACCTAGGTCTTTTTCTCAGGATGAATATAAGTTATATATATATATATATATATATATATACGCGGGCTTGTAATAAGAACCTATAGAAATCTAGGGTTTGGTAGGTGAAGGTAAGATGAAAGTGTTCTTTCAGAGGTCCAAGTGGCCTTTGCTTGTCACGACCTTTTTTGAGTCCTCTCAGGATACTCGTACTCGCACGCATCACCTTTGGAACCTTGAATCAGGTCATGGGTCAGTAGCTGGAATGGGCCTGTCGGGATCGGGCCGTGGGATGTACTGTAGCTGGTTTAGGGTTTAGGGGCTCTTTGCTGTAACCGGGCTGCTGGACAACGAGGCCTGCTGCAAAAAGGTTTGAGGAGTTTAGGGTTTTAGGGATTGCGCTGTAGCTGGTACGAGTATCTTGGCATCTGGCAGGACGGCTCCTCAGTGCGAGCAATGTACAGCTTCCGTGTCGTGGTTTAGTGTCAAGGGTCGCAGTCGCGACCAGGCTGTCTGTAATACAGGGGCCTAAATCATTGCCCCAGTACTGTTTTCGAGATTCCTTGCTATGTAATGATAGGCATAATGAGCCGCAAAGCCCTATTCTAAATATCAAGGCCCCTATATTCGGAGCTTTCGAAGAAAGTCTCAGCACAGCATTGGAGACCACCCGTGGCGTTTGTTGAAAAAAGCGACATCGGGTTGAACTTCTCATGGCTGGCTTTAAACATGGCTTTCGAACACTCCCTAAACCCGAACCCTTGAAACTCTCTGCCCAAACACGACGGCCCGTTCTTGGGTGTGAACCTCGCGCACTCTGATTTTGCACGGTGGTTTGCAGATTTTCCTCGAGCTTCGCATCACAAGAGGGGTTCGAAAGTCAAGCGAACACTAGGACCAGAGTAGGCCCTTATTCCCTTTTTTAGGGTTTAGGTTCCCTTATGACACCCTTTAAACCAAAAAGTGCACCCTTTTTATTCCTAGGTTCCCCTTGGGTCTAGAACATCTGCGTGAGCACTTTTCGTCTTCATGCAGGCACTCAGGGAGGACCCCCCCTGAAGCAACGGCGCAAAGACCGACTAAGGAACCCTTATATAATTCCTAAACCCTAAACTTTGTAGCTGAGTGGATGCACTTTACACTTTTTGGGGATAAAATTACCCATCATTATAAAACCAAAAGTGTACCATTTGGGGCTTATGAACTCAGCTACTGAGTAAAGGACCATAAAACATCCGAAAGGGCCTTTATAACCCTGTAGGACCCTAGCCCCAACTCCCAAACCTAGAACCCGTACAGTAGAAGCCAGAAAGTTGGAACATCAGTAGCCTCACGCCCTTAAGGTAAAGTATAAGGAATCCCGGCATGAATCATCCTAAATCCATGTTCCATCCTTCTGGGGTTCACTATAGAGCTAAAACTCGGGGGAGTCCCTGGTCAGGCACGGGAGCTGTCGAACATCGTCTGGTCGGTTGCTACCGTACAGGCAGAATCTGGGTTGTCCTTTGGGATCTCTTTCATTTTGTAGAGAACCATAATAGTACATAATTTTCCAAGGGCTTGAAGGACATCTCAGAGAAGGGTTGAGGGTTTAGAGTCTAAGGCTTCAGGGGCAATTGGCAGACATTGAAACTCAGCATCCATGGTGCTTGCGGAATTTATTTTCTTTTTTCCGAAAATGGGGGGACCCTAATTTTGCACCTTAAACAGTAGGATCCTCATTATAAGGACCCCAAAGAACGAGGATCAGCCTTAGGCACATAGGCTCCTTTAGGGTTTAGGGTCTTGAAACTTCGTGAGCCTTGCGAAACCCCCGTAGGCACAAGCCGGGGCCATGGTTGTCAATTTAGCATTCCTTATTACAACTATAGTGATATACCCCAAACCCTTCTAATTATTAAGGCCCGTAATTACTACACTCTTGTATCTTGAGGGCGAGATTTTGAAGTCCAAGCTGCAAGCAGCGACGCGCCCTGTTGTGCTTTTTCGGAGAGGTCCCTGCTCCCGAGTGGCTGACCGCGCCACTTCCCTCCCGTGCTAAGGAGCGTCTTGGACAGCAATTTGGGGATTGTCACAGAGTTCTAGTTTTTGCTGCTTTGATTTGTGGTTTTGTAGGGTGTAGTACGGAAGAGGTCAGATTGAGGTGGTTGCAAGTGATGTTTGTTGGGATTTGATTTGTAATTTGGGTGTTGCATGGGTAGTCTGTATTATATAATACACATTATGGAATATATAGTATCGAAGTACATGATACTTATAGCTTTAACAGAGCGATGACACAAGACAATTTGACATTACTCAATGTAACATAACATCGTGACATATGATGTAGTGTAAAGTGACATAAAGTTTCACTACTATAGCTTACAAGCTAGTAGAATAATGTAACATGCCCCCTTTACATGCTTGCATACGTATATGTATACATAAACCTAAATACATACATGCATACGTACGTACGTACATGCACACATGCATATATTATATGGTAAAGCTTGCTCCTCCCTGAGATTTTTGCACAGGCCAAAGCATACAAGGCAAGAAGGGCGCCATGAAGAGTGACACCTCTCATGCTTTTGGACTTCAGCTTGCAATCGGCTTCGAGTTAGAGACCTCCGAGCTGTAAAGTTGCGGAGTTTCCGTTTACGGTTTAGGGCCAGTTTAGGATTTAGGTTTATGGGCTTGGGGTTCGAGCACACGTGAATCACAAGAATATGTATACATACATATTCTTCCCAGTTCTGAAATGGTAGGCCCATGAGCCGAACCCCTTACACAACTTAGCGCTGGGTTGTGCTTTGGGATAGTTTTTAATTGCCTTTGTTCAAGGCCCCCCCATACCATTCTCCCTCAGGGTGCATGCTGCCAAGATTCCTGCATGCTGTCTCGCATCTTTGTTTTCCGCTGGCACATGCTTCGAGATATGTTCCACACGCATTTGCTGTGGATGCGACCCTACACATGCTTCGAGCTGTTCCACACGCATTTGCTGTGGATGCGACCCCTAAGTAAAAGCCCATGATTCGGCATCACTTTCTGTCTTTGCGGCGAAAGGGAGTGGAGACCACATGAAGATATTCAGCCGGGGCACATGATGTATAGCAATCCTCCAGGCAGCATCCTGGTACACATGAGCAAACCTCAGTCAAGAACATATTGGGCCACCCCGACAAAGACACTTGCGAACCGAGAAAACACAAGCCAGGGAGCAAAGATCTTGTCCTCGCTCTGTCTCCAGAGACTCAGCATCCTCGATGCCAGTGACGGATGCACTTTGCACACCTTCCTCGGACGATGGTGTGTTATGATGTCATATACCCCTGGTGCTTCTACACTGCTTCAACTCAGACACCACAAACTCAGCTTGGCACCCTCTCGAGCGCTGAGCTCAACAAGGAACTCCCATACTGAAAGAAATAAATAAATCTTTCTCGTCGCATATGACCCGTCGGCTCGTCATAGTGAAAGGTGGATTTGAATATCCATGGGCATAGTGACGTCAGCCGGCTGACCAAGGAGGTCGGCAAACAGGAGGTGTCCATGATGCAAAGTTCTAAGCGACGTCTGTAGCTTTGATGTGTCATGCTGGGCCTACTAGCTCATGTCATGCCTGGAATGTGCCAGTGTTACGACCGATGAACTTCCAAATATGAGCCTGCCTCTGTACTCGAACATAACATCGAGACAGCACGCAACATTCTTAGCAGCACGGATGTTGAAGCAGCACGGCTTGGGACCCCCTTGATTTGTTGGAACCTATTCATAAATGGTTTTCGAAGGGTTTAAAGCACAACCCAGAGCCGTAAACTCGTTATGGGAGAAACATGCGTTTGACTCTCGGAATCAGGTTCCTGCCGCAAGAGTCTGCCAACGTGCTCTGGGCCTTGGCAGTCCCTTTGATCTGTCAGAAAGTGTTGAATAGTGTTGGATCGATACTGTTTGGCACTCTATGCATGTATGTGCGTGTCTCTCTCTCTCTCTCTATATATATATACATATGTATATATATATATATATGTATATGTATATATTTACATATTTATATTTGTGTTCATACTTATTTATTGTGTATACATACACGAAAAATCTACGCATGTATATGTATATGATGTATATGGGTCTCGATCTTGGCATGTGGTAGTCGTGGTTGCCAGGATTTAGCACTACCGGGCGAGTAGGCGGTGGAGGATTCGGTTCCGATGGCTTTTGGGCACCTGACGCTGCAAAACAGACCCTGGTCAAGAGAGGTGCCGTAGTAATTAGGTCTTGCGGTATATCATAGTGCAACTTAACCTGTCCTCGGTCAGGGTTTAGAGTGTTCGCCATGCTCTGGTACTACATATGAAGCTGGATGTCTCCAGTCTTGGCGACTACGGTGTCGCATGTCAGCTGCCAAAACTTGTTCTAGCTTTTTGACTTCCACTGAGGCTGTCCCAGAGGTTGTCCCTGCACATATGGGGGTAGCACGTCCTTAACATAGGGGCCTTAATAATTTCCTATAATTACCATTTTGGCGGCTCTCTATTGTAATTATGGTATAATGGGCCCCAAGTTCCTTCTTCTAATTCTTAAGGCCCCTATATTCTAAAACCTTAAAGATCCCTTATCTTATTGGCTGTAAACTCAACTTTTCATCTTTTCGTGTTCTTTTTAGGTAGTCGATTCTGAAAGTTTCAACTTTCATTCCCTTGGGTTTTGGGCCATTGAGTTATTGTAGCTCTTATAGACCCCTTTTGCAGGAACCCTGTTTTAGTTATTAGTGCCCCTATATTATGCGGGTGGGAATCTTGCAAGCAATAACAAGCCAAGGTTTCCTCCTTGCCTGCGACCCTGGAAGACTTTGTGATCGCCCTCCAGGCATCAAGCCTTACCGTTGATGATATTCACCCGGCATTACCATAAGGAGCCTAAACTATGGAAATTCTGCCTTATTTTGGGTAATGCAGGATTTGCATCATCAACCGTATCAGTGCTGGGGATCAGGGTGAGTCCCTTCGAGTTTGCTGTCTTTCAGCACAGCTGTGAAGTTGGTAGAGGATACGTAAGAATAGGTGCCTCAATAATTCAGCTAGGGTTGTGGGTACTTGAGTAGTCTTTTGAGAGTCTGCTGCTGGTGTCAGTACTCCAGTTGCTGATATAAATCCTGCATGACCCATAATAAGGAATATACCATAATTCCCATGGTTTAGGGCTCTTAAGGTAATGCAGGATTTATATCATCAACCGTCCTACTCCTAGTCCACAATTTTTTCGATTTTCTCAGATTCGAGTCGGATCTTCGGCACATACTCTTTTCGGTGGTTCTCGGAAGCTTGGGCCGGGACATATGATGCGATACGAAACATTGCGACCTCACACGTCAGCCTAGGGTTGAAGGACACGCCCCAAGCTTTTAAAAAACAGGGGGAGAAGATTTGGGGTTTCAGAAAATAGGGAATCCTAATATAGCACCCTGAATAATAGGAAGCCGATTATGAGGAGCCCAAAACAAGGTACCCTTAATTTTCGGAAACTCCCATTTTTATGGTATTAACTAAAATGATTGCCTGCACAGATCAAGAGGATAATCACCGAGCCGTAACGGGAGCCCGGTAGGTACGACAGCCCCTGAATCAAGAAATGTATCCTCGTCCTACATGATATCCTTGAGCCTCTAGACTTTTACTGATACTCCTAAGCCTGAGCTCTACACGCCCCAAGCCCTACTCTGTAAAGAGGATAGTGTTAGGGGGCTAGGAACCTTGGCAGAACCGCGTACCTAAGACAGCTGCTAAAACTTGGACTGTTGCGTAATGCGACAGTTCTTAGATGAATGGAGCACTTCCGGAGATACTTCGCTGCGGTCATTGACTAACCATTGATTTTGGAGGAGCTAAGGAGCCAGGGGTGATGATAATCCCTACTTAAGAAGGAGCTAAAGAGCTAAGGGAACCCCAAAACCATCCATTGGTTAGTTGAATCGCAAGCTTGGCACTTGGTATGTGCTGGGGATCAGATGTCAGGTGCAGATCAAACGCCATGTGCAGATGTTTTTCAGCCGTTCCAATTCCCTGCAACGCGGCCTCGTCCTTTCCAGGTAGGAGGGTAGGGAACAAAGAGTAGTGTTGGGCTGCGAACCCTACTCTCTCTATACTACTTTGGTGGTCCCTAAGAGGCCTATATTGCTCTCTCTTCAAAAGCTCTTGGGCTCTGCGAACCTTGAAGCCCAAGGCTCGGAAGGCCAGCGAAGCCCCAAACAGGGTCCTAGTCCTGAGTCCGAAACCCTTTAAGAACCGTATATATACCCTAAACACCAAACCCCAAACCCTAAACAAACCCTTAAACCCTAAACCCCTAAACCCCATACCCTATAAGCCTCTTTTGTTGCACTTCTATACCCCAAACCCACAAAAAGCCTGAGCTCCGAAGGCCGGGGGACGATGCACACCTGAAGAGTTTGCGGCGTGGAAGCCGCAGGATGATTCGGAGGGTTCTACTTTAAAGGATCATGGGGCTTAGTAAGGGTTCTTCAAGGGTCCCTTAAAGGGATCTCTAGGGTTCCATAAAGGGATCTAGGATCTATAGGGTTGAGTTTAGGGTTTAGGGTCTACTTAACGGATCATGAGACTTAGTAGCTATGGGTATGATAAGGGTAACTATGCTACTTATAACCTTGCTTGCTAAGTCCCATAATCCTCCAAGTACGGGGCTTGGAACAAGAAGCCAGCAGCTGGTGCAGTAGTTGCAGTAATTAGTGGTAGTAGTGGTAATCGAAATAGAAATAGAAGTAGCAGTAGTAGCAGCAGTAGTAATAGTATCAGTAGTAGTTGTTGTTTTATGTAGCAGTAGTAGTAGTAGTAGTAGTAGTAGTAGTAGTAGTAGTAGGAGGAGGAGGAGGAGGAGGAGGAATAGCAGCAGCAGCGAAAGCCCTGGTAGTCGCGAAGGTTCCTGAGTATATTGAGTATATCAGACAAGGCCCCTTCGTTGCTTAGGTTTTGGGTAGACTGGTCCGTCTTTATGACGGAATGAAGCTTTGAAGATTCAAGCATTTCCTCTTCTTTCCTGTGTGCATTACCAGGACCAGGAGCACTCACTGGCCCCGCCATAGAATTAGAATGGGGCACAAAAAATCCATGGTTTCAGCGTCTGTGCTCCTGGTACACTCACTCAAGGGCCTGCCTTTTTGTCTACGCAAAGCGGATCGGGGTTGTTGTAAATGACAGAGCGTTGTAGTGTGCAATTGCCGTATAATTCGAGACTTTCGTCGCAGCAGATTTCGCTTGAGCGAAAATAGGCGACAAACCTCCCAAACAACACTCAGAGCGCCTTTCCATGAAGCCAGTGCCAGTCCTCTTCCACGTTTCTCTCAGGGCTTGTCAACTGTAATCTTCGCAAAGAACCCAGAGCTTGTTCGGAAGAAGGGTGAAGGAGGGCTTGGGGTGTAGGGAGGAGCAGTATATCGAGCGTCATGTCCACCATCAGGGTCGTGATAATCATGCTCATCGACATGACCATTGTAGTCATCGTCATCGTCACAGCACATAGAATGATATCTTGTTCGCAAGCACTTCCTTCTGCAGCGTTTGCATCAAGACAACGGAGGGCAGACGACCAGCAGCAAATCACAGTTTCAGCACTAGCATTCGGAATTAGGATGAGCACTAACATGTCATTTGTTTAAATATCCATGCACACATACATTTATGACCCCTTGCACTTCAGAACCAATATCTTTTCCGCCGCCGGTGCGACCGATGTGGTACGGCACGTTTCGAAACCTGGGCCGCTGGTGCAGCTCTTGCATATTTTGTCACGGAGGCATTTCCCGGGCTGGAAGCGCTGTACGGGAGTTAGCCGAACAGCTTCGGCCGACAGTGACACAAGAGGTTTCCAGTCCAGACGTTGTGCATGTCCGCGTTTTCTACACCTCGGGCGAAGTGGCATTGGACGAATTGTTGCATGTGGACCTGCCGGTTAGAGTGTTGCTGAGGCGAATTTCGCAGCAGAAGACAACACCGCGATCGCATCTATCTCTGGTGTATGAGAACAAGATACTTTCTTCCAACACACTACTTCGTGACCTGGAACTGATGGAAGGTGACTGCATCCATGTCGTACGATCTGCCGGCAATGCCTATCCAGCCTGGACAGCAGGCGGACGAGTTGACCATTTCTTGCAGTGCTTTCTGCTCCTGCTTTGTTGTAAGCATAATGTTTCTGTTGTGTAGTTCCTTGAGTGCACGCAGCCGTTGCGGAAGAATCCAGTTTGAACAGCCTCAACCTCAACGCTGCACTGATCAATGATCCCCACAGATAGAAATGACCTAATCGAAGCATCAGGTGAACGAAATTCGACGTATATCGATGTATATGCACACATTGTCGGATGTTTCATTACAGTACATTTGTTCATATTGAAGTGTATGATGTTACATCCAACTATAATGTACCGTTTTATGCTATGTTAGGCTTATATAAGATTCCGTATGTTTCGTTGTTTCACTTTAGTTTATCAATTATTAAGCCCCTTAAACCCTAAACCCCTAAACCCTAGTCAATGCGGGCTTCGTCTTTGCTAGGTAGGAGGGAAAAAACCTGGTCATTAAGCCGCCCTAAATCTTAATCACAAGCGAGGCTGGGGTCACCTGGAGCTGGAAAGAGTGTCCTCTTTCGATCCTTCTACCCGGACCACTTTCAGGTGGAAGAAGTGTGGGACGTGATGTTCGAAGTTGAGGATGTAAGAATTTAGAACTTGCCCTTAGGCGCCCCTAAGTGCACAACTACCTGGCAATCATATGCTCTTCAGAAGTTGCTAACCCACATTACTTGTGGTACTAGACCCAACCCAAATACGGCAATATTAAGTACATAACGATTGGAGCAGAGGTTTGTAGGGTCTGGTCTGATTATGGCAGGACTGTGACTCGGATAGTCTTAGTATATGTCGGAAGTTTATATAGCGCGCTATGAATGAATGCAGGTCGGGGTTTGAAGAAAGAACACTGCGAGATTTTGAGCTCCTTCTTGCCCACAGCAGTTTCAGGACACCTACTCGGAGTCATTGGGCATTGCTTGCCGAAAAGTCTTCACCAGAACGGATGAAGAGGAACCTGCAGTATGCTCCGGCAAGACTCTTTGGGCTGGGCGTTGTGCCACTCCGGGAGGGACTGCTGTCTCATCATGCACTGCTTCGCTGCTGCTGCTGCTGCTGCTACTGCTACTCCCGCTGCTGCTGCTGCTGCTACTACATTTACTGCTAGTACCAGTACTATACTAGTACTACCACGACGACCACCACCACCACCACCACCACCACCACCACCACCACCACGACGTCACTACGTCACTACGTCACTACGAGGACGTCGACGGCGACGACGACGACGAAGACTACTACTACTACTACTACTACTACTACTACTACTACCACTACTACTACTACTACTAACTACTACTACTACTACTACTACTACTACTACTACTACTAATACTACTACTACTACTACTACTACTACTACTACTATGACTGCCCCTCCTACTTTTACCACCGCCACCACCACCAGCACCACGACGATGACTACGACTGCTGCTGCTGCTACTGCTACTGATGCTGCTACTGCCAAACCTACTGCCTTCGGGTTTCTTTTCGCCTGTTGCCTTTGTTCTGCGCCCGCGGAGGAGACTGTACAGGTAAAATTCTGGAACGTTCATGGCGTGGCACCACGGATCCGGACGCAGCCCGGTCCATGGCTACGACACCGTACACGATCGGCCGCCGGATTTCTGGTGGTGTTCAATGTGCCTGTCGTTAGCTTCGGAAACGGTTTTGTCAAATTTGTGTGTAGCGTGTTGGAAGGGAAACTTTGAAAAGCACGTGTCAAGTGCATCTCACCTACTCGTTGAATTATGTCGCTTTCCGGCGGTCGACGGGGTACCCTTATATAGACAACGGTAAACCGTTAAGACTCAGAATTCAGCTTCTTCTTTGACGCGTTTGACGATCGTGTGATGTCAGAGGCTTCAGTGTTAATAAGCTCTCCTAACCAACTAGAGGGGGGATGTGGAAACTATGCATGGGTTTATCAGCCATATTCTTAGGGCACCAAGGTGATTTGTGGCGCCACGCTTCAACGCAGGGCTTTGAGATTCCACAGCCCGGTGGTAGCCCAAAGGCTACGAGTAGTGTCTATACAACCAAATAAAAACAAACTGGCCTGGGGTAAGTGCCTCCAAGGTGCAGAACCGAAGCACCTTCGAGGACCGTGACACGCTTAGGGTGCAGCTAACCTAGGATTCTGCACATTTTCAATTCGGGTCCTGTGAAGCATGGTTCTACAAGAAGAGGTCGGACTTTTGTAGGGATGTCTAAACCGATAGCCGCCAATCCTCCCTATAGGCTCTATCTTAGATACCAAAAGGTAGGAGCCATACATAGCCTTATCAAGGATACAGCGGGGTCTTGAAAACTTGATATTGCAACAAAAATAGTCTTATAACCCTAGACCCTAAACTGCAGACCTTGCCAGGCTTGTCCGAGAGTGAGTGTCAACAAAAACCGTGTTATTTTTGTGCAGAGGACCTGCCAGCGCTCTTCCATGAGTCTCAACACGTGGAGGGAGGCGACCCAGCCGCAACTTCGCATCTGTGTCTCGTTGGTGCCTCGGCCCTTCTAAAATGGAAACTCGTATGTGTGTAGGGATGTGTAGGGTTTAGGGTTTTGGGGATGCCTGAGTTTGGTGTCAGGGTTGGGAAATTGTCCAGGGCTTGTGCTTGCTTGCGTTTGCGTACATCTCCGCAATCTCGGCAAGGACCTCGACTGGTTTTCTTCGGGCTTCCGATGGTCGATGCTAGACAACCCCCATCATGCCTCAAGACCCCCAACCACGGCATCAGAAATCCCCGAATGAGAAACACAAAAAACGAAGGTCCTAAAAGCAATCTATCCCCCACAAGCACCCGAAAAAACGCCATACACCTTAAACCTGTAACATCCCTACTAAACCTGTGCACCCGAAAACCCTAAACCCTATTATAACCCTAAAGCCTACACCCGTCTAGGTAATCACTTCGGCTCGCGGGCGCGTGTGGTCTCCGAAGCCGAGGGCCAGCGTCTAGCTGAGGTCCTTGGCTGCCGTTACTACGAGGCCGGGGAAAAGGCTAATTTAATTGGCTGTAAACTCAACTTTTCAATTTTTGGGTTCTTATAAAGTTGTCGATTCTGATTTTTTCAACTTTGTTTCTTGGGTTTTGGGCCAGTGAGCTAAACTGTGTCGCAGGGTTTAGTTAGGGGTTCGGGGCTATGAGGCTGTTGGGAAAGACCCAAAACGGTTTAGGCGCTTGGGGTTTTCAGATTTAGGGAGAGAGAGAGAGAGAGAGAGAGAGAGGGTTTGGGGTTTAGGATTTAGTCCTTTAGGCTAGGGTTTAGGGGTTTAAACTAGGGTTTAGGATTTGAGGGTTTAGGGTTAAAGCAAAGAGCTTGCATGGTGTGGTGTGGGGCTTATAAGGTACACCGCTCTCTACAGGTTTCCTGGGCTTCGAATTCATATCAGGATTGAGGCCTCATCTTTTCCCAGGCTTGGAGGCTTTTGGTGTTTTAGCAATTCTGGCTTGATTGGTCACACGCTTCCGACCCTGAACCCTGCCAAGGTTTAGGGTTGAGGTGAAAACCCTAAACATGAATCTTAGCAGTGTTTAGGGTCGGAAGATGTCGGAAGCCTGAGCCCGCGGCTTGACCCGTGGGGGGAATTTACTCCGGGACGCTCTGGTGGTGCCCCTTTTCTTGATACAAGAGGTTCAGGTTCCCGAAATAGTCTTAGACATTGGGATCCTGAGCGTGGGCACCCTCGATAAGCCACTCCACTTCTACAAAACCTCCATCTATCTGCCCTGCAGGTGTCTGCCGAGACGGGAGAGGGGCTGAAGGAAGTTCTCGATGCATGGCTAGACATTCACTTCGACCACCAGGAGGTTCAGAAACTGAGTTGTGCTTTGGGATAACTTTTAATTTCCCTTATTTCCTTGTAAAGGGAACCTATTCATAAATAATTTTCAAAGGATTTAAAGCACAACCCAGGAAAGACCTGGAGAGACTCAGAGCATAAGGTGCTGGCAGCCATCCTGCATTGGCCGAGCGCTTGCAAACCAGTCCTCGCTGAGGCCGACAGTCAGAAGTAGCCTAGCAATACGAAGTGGGTGGTTGTCAAAATTATGGTCCCTTTTTGGGTCCCTAGTATAATGCGGCACCTATTATTTGGGGTACTCAGAAAGGGACCCTAATTTTGACAACAACCCAAGTGGCGAACGCAGCAATCCGTCTGACCTTTAGCTTCGGCTGCGGCCCGCCATGTGTCTGCTCAGATCAGAGCAGCTAACTCGAAAGTTGATTTCAGATAATTTGGCTTCGCCAGAGAGCTGGAAAGCTTAGAGCGGCCGGGAGCGGCACCGCCAGATCATGGTTTGTCTCGTCTGCATCTGTGAATGAGCGACCTGAGCGATGGGGAAGATCTTCACCCGGTCAATCCTGATCCGGCCGCAGCGTTGAGGCGTGACAAAAGACGACTTAGTTACAAGACTTCTGGAGGTGATGATGGCAGTCCGACAGGAGAGAATCAACTCGGACGAGGTCGATGATTGTGACTGCGGCAGGTACGTTTCAAGCATTCCTTCACCGTTGTTGCACGGATTTTCCATCGGTCTTGGGGCATGATGCTCAACTTGCTGTCGGACCCAGTGTGACTTGGTATCATGTGCCCAACTAGGCGAAAGCGAAAAAAGCGACCTCTAACCGCCAACCTAAACCATTTGGCCTTGAACCGAACCTTACAAACCCAAAGGCCCCAAACCCATTTAATTAAGTTTGTTCAAGCAGGTTGACCATGGTGTGCCGAGTTCCCCGCGATGAGAGCTTCTAGCATCCCACAGCCTGCAGAAGCACGCAAGATCACGTATTTATTGGCTGTAAACTCAACTTTTCAACTTTTGGGGTTCTTATAAGGGAGTCGACTCTGAAAGTCTCAACTTATATCCTTGGGTTCCGGGCCAGTGAGCGTGAAGCATGCAAGAACGCCTTGTTCAAGTGGTTGACGACCTCACGGTTTCCCAAAGCTTACCAGGACCTGAGCCCTGCGCAAGCGTCGCTGTAAGATTTTTAGTCGTTGAGTTGAGGTCAAGAGAGCTCGTTATTGCAATTACGGTGCAATACAACCAACCCTCGAACCCTACGTTTTCTAACGGGTCGGACCCCGTCATCGGCCCCTTTCACGCGTCTTCTCTTCACCGATGGATTGCAGTTTGAGCCGAGGAAGCCGATTTTACATTTAGCGGTGCCAGCCCCAAGCCCCAATGCATTTCTCGGGGGAAGGAGCTGGCAGCAGGGTCCTGGGCCCTGGCAATGACATGGCAGCGTCAGAAAGGCAACGGGCTTCGTTTGCCCAAGGGCCCTACCCTAAGGCTCCAAAGTAGTTCCTTTTGGGGTTCATATGTAGAATCCTATAAGGTAATCTCAAAAAGGAACTACTATGGAGCCTCTGGGTAGGTGCTGTTATGGGGGATACTTTCCCAAAATCATAATAGTAATCAGTAATCCTAATACGGCAGAGAGAGAGAGAGAGAGAGAAAGAATTCCGAATATGGAAACCCTACATTCTACTATACAGGTACTTTGGACCCTTTGGGTTTGCCTTACTCCGAACAGCCCAAAGGTTTTCATAGACTCTAACGAAGCAATATAGAGGCCTTAATGATTACGTACACTATGCTGGGGTTCCTTGCTACAACTTTAGTACTAGTATACTCCCAAACCCTATTCGAATTTATTAAGGCCGCTATAGTACTTGTCTGGGAGTTTCCGAAAAATCGGGTACCTCATTATGGGGTCCTTAGAATAAGGATCCTCTGTTTATATTGGAGTCCGCCATTTTTGGAAACTCCCATGTCGTTGGTTTTTGCTCGAAGTCGCGGGGTTTTGAGAGTCTCTTGAGTTTGTGGTTGCTTGTGATTCTGGATGTCGGGTCGGGAGGTTACGGCTACGAATTCCCAAACCTTACTTAGGGGGTTTAGGGTTATCGGGTTTAGAGTTCTTAACGCCCCCTCCCAAAGCTAACAGCTAAACATCAGAGTAAGGTTGGCAGGTTAGGTTTACGACTCAAGCTTGGTTTACATGAGTCCTTGATCGTGTTTCCAAGGGTAAAAGGAGGGACCCTTAATAACGTCCCTAGGTATATACCCTTAATATAGCTATTGTATACCCATTATATAGCCCATTATAGGGTAGGGGTCCCAATCAAGGGTCCCTCCTTTCCCCCTTTGAGTGTTACAGGACTCGTACAAACCCTATACAGAGTGCCAAGCCCACACAGCCCTCCCCTGTGCCCTATCGTTTTTTTTGTAGACCTCAAGCCCAAAACCCTGGACAATTGAATCCGCTGAAGTGATCTGCAGCTACATGATTCTCAAGGTCCTATTGGTCTGTAACTGCATTACTGAGTGTGAGCGCCGAAACCCTGGACCATTCCCGACCCCTAAACCTTAGACCACAGAACCCAGAGATTCCCCTCGACCCGAGAAGTGTCCATGTACCTGTGTAGTGTAGGAACCTGATTAAGAAACCCTGGGCCTGTAACCTCAAAATAGTAGGATTCGTATAAGGAACTCGAATAAGGTTTCTTGAAAAATCAGGTTCCTACATTAGTAAATGCAGAAGCTGCTTTGGTCTTCAAGCGGTTCCCGCCAAGCTTTAGATTACAAGTATACATTGGCTACCAATTTTGAAAACCCTAGAAAACCCTTGTAGTTGCATGACTGCTTCTCAGCTACCCTGTATAACTCACTATAACCCTGGCCTGCACATGTGTCTAACGACAATCCTTCTAAACTCCTGCAACATGGGTATAGAGCCCTTAGAGAACGCTTGACCATCGCCCAGACACCTGGCGGAAGGTGCTGGTGTTCCGCAAGAGGTAGCGCTGTCGGCGCTGCGCCGCGCGGCCACTGGAAAAGTGACGGCTCTGGAGGGAAAGGAGCCGTGTCCCTTGCTGTTGCGGCTTTCGCGACTAGTTTAGGCGCTCGTTGCTTAGTTTTGTTGACGGGTTTACAAGGGATTGATAGGATTGCTTCCGGGGTCTTGTCCAGGTTTGTGTAGCTGGAGGCAAAACAGAGGAAACTACCGTTGATGATATAAACCCCGCATTACCTTAAGGACCCTAAACTATGGGATTTATGGTATATTCCTTATTATAGGTGGTGCAGGATTTATATCATCAACCCGTATTGTGCCGGCTCTCCAGACTCCCAGGAGCTTGCAATGCTGTCTTCGGCGCTTTTATTGCAGGAGGACGAGGAGCTGTCCAAGAGGACAGGAGGGAACAAGAACTCAAGAGTTCTTGCAGGTTCATGGCTAGCTATAAGTGGGGTCAGAAGTACCCCAATATGGGTTATAAGTATAGTTTCCCTACTTATAACCCTACATACAATTAAACTATCCTTTTATACTTGTAAGACCCATAAACACCCCACCAAGCCTACGCGCCCTTTGGGTTTTGGGTTTCGGTTTTCAGGACTTCTTCGTCTCTCTCTCCTAGCTGGCAGTACTCAGTACAGGATTTGTGGTTTAAAGCCTAGGGTGGCTTTATGATGTCATTATGCCTCTAGCTTCAGGGAAGCATCGCATCTCGTGAGTAGGGCGCTGTTGCTAACGAGAAAGGTGTATCCCAAGCCCTAGCGAACCGCCAGTGTCTTACATCATGAACCATAAGCTCAAACCGTAGGAATGAAGAAGCTTGGCTGAGCAGCTCCATCCCATATTTTTTGTGGTACTATGTTAGGTTAGGTTAGGTTATTGGGCCGTCCCTAAACCCTAAACTTTTGGGATTCGGCTTGGGGAAGTCTAAACCCGAAACCTCGAAGCTCCATCGGCCACAACGGCCATCACATCCACACCCGGCCTTTGCCCTTGGCTCTTGCATGGTTAGGGGCTTAGGGTTAAGTAAAGGCTGCAAAGGCTTCGTCGTCATGATTGTCGCTATGATTGCTTTTTTGTTCATTGTCACTGCGCTTTGCGTTTTGCTGTTTCCGTGTCCTGGTAACTATTTCCTATATTACCGCATTACCAGTACTCCGCTGCCGGTCGACGAAGCAAAGGCATCCACTTCCTGTGGGATTTTTGGGTTCAGCACTCGGGATTTAGGGACAGGGTTTTGGGGTTGGGGCGTCTGGCAAAGGGCACTGGAGAATCTGGATGTGGCTCCAAATCCTCAACAGTGTTCCCCTGAGCCTAAGCCCTAAACCGTAGTAGCGACTAATGACCAGTGCTCCTTTATGCCAAATCTGTGTTTAGGGTCTAGGGTTTGAGAGTTTAGCGTGCTGTTCCAGGATTGCAGAACATGCCGAAGCGCTGCACAAAAGTGGCTCCCTTCCTCCAGATGCCATCGTGCAGATTCGATTCTCGGCTCGGTCGGTTTTCTCGTTTCAGTCTTCCCTAAACCCTGGCTGAACTGCCCGCGGCTCAGGTATTGAAACCCTAGAAAGGCGGGTGTTTCAAAGCGTTTCAGGAAATCGCCTTAGCCTTCGACAGTCTGCGGGCTTCAGGGACGCAAGCTTTACCTGGAACGAGCCCTCATTGGGCTCCAGCTCTCAGATCTTGTTACACCAACACTTGACGATGTTTCTGCATGGTGTCTTTGTGGCCGAAGATGACCGGCGATATGTGAAGTACAGTAGAGGTCTCCAGTAGAGGTCTCCCAACCGAGATGGAGACTGTGTAAACTATCAATTTCAACAGAGTGCAAGGTTTCGCGGGCCGGAGTTTCTTCAAGATATTGTGGCGGGTCTGTCTAGCCCGCTTGCTGCAGAGGGGGTGTAATATATAGGGGCCTAAACAATTACCAATACTATTTTGGGCTTCGTTGTAGTGTGGCCAGGCTCGGCTGTGGGCGCTCGCCCAACTTCAAAGACCATACTGGTCATCTTGTTTAGATGCTGAGGGGTTGCTTAGGTACTTCGGGAAGGTAGAAGAGGTGTTGGGGCGACACCCTTCGTCGAAAGAACCGAAGCTTTCAAACCCGTAAACATTGCAATTTCTATCCAAGCACATGTGTGGCAGAGGTGACCACCTTCATTCCCTCAGCCCGCCATGGCTGGAGGCAGCACAAAGTGGTCTCCCATGTTCGACTGCTCTACATCCTGTCTGCACTACGGATACGGATACCGGTGCCGATGAACACCCGAAACTTTCCTAAGCCTTATACTCTAGAAGCCCTACGGATCCCTAGCCAACTTCGCCTAAGCACTGGTTGCAAATGAAATCAGTGCGACATTCACGTGAAGTTATTTACATCGTTATGACTATGAACAACTTCTTGCTATTCTTAGTATTGCTATTCTTTTCCTCGCTAGGGCTTTCAGCTTCATTTACAAGGTTCTACGTGAAACCTGTGCACAAGACAAGTTGACCTTAGGCTATTAGATCTCATACTACGCTGGAAGTGGCTCAGAGTCGCCAGGGTTTTAAACCTACTGTTTGCTACAGGTCCCTGCTCATACATGCATACATAAATCCATACCTGTACAGGATCAGTACATATTCATAAATGTGTGCATGTGTGTGTGTGTGCTTACATATACAGTCATATATAGTCATATGTAAGTGCATATACATATATATGTATACATGTCACATAGTATACATACTTTGGCCGTGAAAGGGGTTGGTATACAATAGGTATTTCGAGGCCAACGTATATACTCTACACGTGCATGGACCCCTGAGGAACTATGAACCATCTTCTGCAGTTTCAGCCGGGATTCTAGGCGCTCGCCTTCAGTGATTGGTGTGCAATCTAGCTGCCGAAATAGTTGCCAATATTGTTCCATAGCGTTCCTGAGTATAAACATTCTACTGGATTCCAAAACTTTGCTCTAGTTATGAAGTTTGACGTCCCGGAACCTCTTAATGTAAAGTCTCTCAGCGTGAGTTCCCGACGCCTGACAGTCCTTCAGATTTGAATTTAAGCCGGAGTCTGCTAGGGCTGCTAGGGGCGGGGCTGGGAGCTTCTTCTGACGATCATGAGTTTCATCATCCTTGCTGTTACTGCTGCCTACGTTACTATATACAGTAGTGTACAGCTTCTTGAGTGTGCTTGTATAATCCTGAACATTCCATCAGGTTGCCATGCGCCGCCTTACAGACGAAGTCCTGGCGGCTCTGAAGACCGCTTCATGGTTAGATAATTGCGGGTAGGTTTAGGCGCATCCCAGTATATATATATATGTATATATATGTATATATATATATATATGTATATATATATATATATATAGCGTTCGAACGGGGTTTATAGGGCTTGGATTTGATTTAGAGGCGAACTTTAAACTTTTTGGCGTTATATATTAGCTCTATCTTAGAAAGTTTGAACTTCTTGGGGCCCGGTTGTTGAAGAAGAGAATAAATGGTAGTTCAGCGCGGTACGGACCCGAAAGGTTTCTCAGTCTTCAACAGCCCAGCACATGTGGAACATCAGACTGCCAAGCAACGATCCTATGGTGTAGGCATTGGGTAAGGCCCCCCACTCAGTAATAGTTGAACAATATTCATAATATAGATATATTAGGACCTAATAGTAGCCCTATTACAAACTCTTTCCGTAAGGGGCCAGTACCTAATGCAGGCAGTGTAGCGGTTTTCTCGATATATAGCATAGTTAGTGCTTTCCAATTACAGGCTCTGCGGTACTTGGATTTCTTTGCAACTGAGATCCCAGAAAGCCTCCGCGACCCGCCCTCTCGTCAAAAGCTCGACGAAGGATTGGAGGGCTTGTCATATGAATTTCGGGGCTTGGGGACTGGGGCCGAGTGCCTGACAGCGTGAAAGCACTTGTCGGTGAGTTTTGGACAGATGTGAATAGCTTTGACCCCGTGCTTGGGAAGTGATCGTCATTACAAACGAACTTCACAAACCATCTCCTTCCAACCTCTGTCAGATTCCACGATGCACTTAGGACCGTTTGCGTCGGTTCAAAGTCCGTACCACTTTGTGCGAAGACGAAGTCTACGATGCAGCCAAAACACACCTGGCAGACAGCCTCTACATGTCCTATATCATGTAAGTCCAGCAACCCACGTCGAGACGTTGGCACAAACCTTACATCCAAGACCTTACGAGCGCCCTCTGGATGGCAATGTCGTCAGGGTCATATTAATAAGCTCCCGCCACTTTACGGGGCGTGAGCTTTGCTGCCAAAACAGCTGCCCATATGTTTTTTTATCAAAACATGCTTACACAATTATGACATAACTTGATAAATTCAATGCTGCTCGATTGATTAGTTAATACGTCGCGGCTGCTTTGTGTGTGAAGACGTGTTACAGTTGATGATATAAATCCTGCATGACCTTAAGGACCCAAGACTATGGGAATTATGGTATATTCCTTATTATGGATAATGCAGGATTTATATCATCAACCGTAGCACCAGGGAACTCGCAAGCCCACTCAGCAGTCCCTTGCTTGCACACAGCTAACCTTTCGTCTTCGGCACCTGAAACTCCTAGATTTCCTCATTCAAAAGGTGAAGCCTTCTGAGCTGAATACCCTGAATTCAGACCTAAACCCTATGCCCAAACCTCAAGTTCTACACCCTGACACGTGGGATCCGTAGAGAGACAAGATCTTCAAACCCAGGGCTCCGACCTTTCTGTGCTGCATCTCACTTCGCTGGGTGCAGCGACGCTGACGCTGTGGCTTGGCGCGATCGAGGTAATTGTTGCAGTGG
Source organism: Symbiodinium sp. CCMP2592 (assembly GCA_905221615.1). NCBI lineage: Eukaryota > Dinophyceae > Suessiales > Symbiodiniaceae > Symbiodinium > Symbiodinium sp. CCMP2592. The sequence continues at coordinate 1,859,266 of CAJNDT010003334.1, read as the reverse complement.
CTGTACAGCCACATGGGAGACAAGATCAGTCACCACATTATGAGATAAACGCTACTGATGATACATCTTCGACATCATTCATCAAATCAAGATCTGTCACCACGTTCTGAGATAACCGTCTCTCATGATACATCTTCGACATCATTCATCATGAGGCCTTGCTGCCATTCAACTATTGTAATTCCGAGTATTGGACTCAGCCTTGTCACAAACAGCAAGAGTATCGGGGGGTTTGGCATTCATGGTCATTGACGATTGAAAGCCAGTAACAATACTGTAACAGACATAGTCGCAGCATAGAAAATCGGAGTGCTAAGAACATCAGTAGGTACTTAAAGCCCCTAAACCCTAAACCCTAAAGCCTAAAGTGTAGACCGACTTTGGTTGGACCTTTGCAGAAAAGGCCCACTACACTTTAAAAAAAAAACAAAGACCCTTTGGGTGAAACTCTCAGGCCCTGAGCGCGCCCCAGGGCCCTAAACCATCGAAACGCTTCAGCGGTTCAACCCCTATACATCGGAACGCAAAGCCTTAAACCTAAACCCCGAAGCCCAACCCAGAGCCCCGGGAGGATCTAGAAAGTAGATCCCCTAATTTGGGGCCCTATGCTACCTAGGGTACTTTATAGGAACCCCCATTAAGGGATCTCCTTTTTGGATCCTCCTGGGGGTTTGGGAATGGAGTCTTCAGACCGGTTTAGGGTTTAGGGCTTATAGCACCCCTGCAGAGCTCTTTTTGGAACCTTTCCTTCTTTACGTCACACCTCTGTGCTATAGTCCCCTATACATGTAGCCCATAGAATCTACATAGAACCTGTAGCAACCGAGCGCAATAGTAGAACCCTATCAGACATCCCGATTGAACCTTTACAGGACCCCGGTAGAACTTGTGTAGGACCCCTTGGAGAACCCCCCAACTTGCACAAAAGCTTGAAACGAAACCCTAGCCCTTAAACCTCGATAGAGAACTTCTAGGGCCCCTCGTGAACCCGTCTTGAAAACCTTTTCCGACGGATCTCCGCTTGCTGAAAGCCCCCTAAACCCCAAAGGGTCCAAAGTGGCTCTATAGTAGAATGTAGGGTTTCCATATCAGGAATTATTATTTCGACTTGGGGAAGTATCCCCCATAACAGTACCTAGGACCCTTTGGGCAAGCAATCGTGAATCCTAAACCCTAAAACCTTGAACCTTCTGAAGGGACCTACTCCGCATTACTCCGCTTACTGGCGCTCTCAATGTGGAGCCCCTCTCCTGTACTCTGTGGCACTAACTTCTGTTTCTCTGTTTCTTCTGAGGGGTTGAGCGAAGCCTGTGTAGTCTGACTGTGCGCATCAAGAACCTCGTCTGGCAGTGTCCGAGTTGCGAGAGCGTAAAACCCTGAACCTTAAAACCTTAAACCCTAAAACCCTAAACCCTAACAACAGTACCTAGGACCCTTTGGGAACTCATAAACCCCAAGTCCGAGGTTGCTTGAGCTGGGCCTCGGCGCAGAAAGCGGCGCAGAGTCATCCGAGGAGGCGCCGCAACCCCCGCCTGAGTTGTGCTTTGGGATAATTTTTAATTTCCCTTATTTCCTTGTAAAGGGAACCTATTCATAAATAATTTTCAAAGGGTTTAAAGCGCAACCCAGCCGAAAGTCTACAAGGGTTTACAGTAAACTCCATAAAGTTGGAAACCAGATTAAGGCCAAATAGTGCTGGGATTCCTTCTACATTACTCTTAAGGATCGAGGCTATTGGGTTTCCAACTTTTTGGCTTCTAGTGTATGGTAGGTAGCCCAAAGGGTCCTAGGTACTGTTATGGGGGATACTTCCCCAAATCGTAGTAGTAATTCCTGACATGGAAACCCTACACTTTACTATAGAGGTACTTTGGACCCTTCTGGTAGCGTTTATGGCTTTATGGGGTTCTTTCGTAAAGTAGGGTTTATATTTGAGTTTCAGAAGGTTGAAGATAGCCGATCGATTTTGTAGCTGGGTGCTTTACGAAGCTCCTAACTACCAATCAGCCTAGCCCAAGCACCAAATTATTCAGGAAACCCTAAACCCTAAACCCTAAACCCTAAACCACAAGGCTTGGTGGGCCTTGAAGGTTCAGGGTTTAAGGTTGCGGTTACAGGGTTTAGGGTTTTAGGGTTTAGGGTTTTAGGGTTTAGGGTTTTAGGGTTTAGGGTTTAGGGGTTCAGGGTTTACGGTTGCGGTTGCAGTTTTGAGGTTTCGAGCCCGGGCTTAAGCCCACCTACAGCTCAGGGGCTGAATTCTTTCAGACTCCTGCGGATGCAAAGCCTACGTATGTAAGCAGGGATCCGCACCAGCCAGTTCAAGGAATATTTGTTCGGGAATTTTAGGGGTTTGGTATATCTACTTACAACCCCAATTAAGGTACTTATAACTCTACTTACTAAGTCCCATGATCCTCCAAGTAGACCCTAAACCCTAAACTAAACCCCATAGATCCCTTTAAGGAACCCTATAGATCCCGTTAAGGACCCCTATAGATCCTCCAAGTACAGTTTCCGTATACCTAGCAAGTTAGTTCCTCTGCCACGAGGCGAAGCGCCCAGGCCCTGGACCCTCAAACTACTGTTGATGGACAAAATCCTGCATGACCCTAAGGACTCTAAACTATGGGAACTGTGGTATATTCCTTTAATGGGTAATGCAGGATTTTGTCCATCAACAGTATCATTTGCGTGTACTCGTGTGTGTGCGTGTGCGCGTATGATTGCCTGTATGTCTGCATGTATACAAGTAAATCTAGATATTAGATACACACACATGTATATATATATATATATACACAGTTGTACATCGAGAGACAGAGAGAGACTCAAATGCCAGCATGTGTCACAGAACCCTTTTGCGATTTTAAATCAACCTCAGTAACAACCAGCAACTATTCGGGTAAAGCGAAAATGAACCCTGTACCCTAGATCCTGATAGATGCCTGGCGAGGTTGTCACGGGGAGGTCGGCTGGGCAGGTGTTGTGTTCGGCCGGTGTCTCAGCGATGGGTGTGTCCGAAAGAGAACGTTTGGGGGTATGGTTTAAGCCCGCCAAAATGTGAACCGGAAACTCTGAACCCTTTCTGGTTTAACTCTGTTCGGATGGGTTTAGGGTTGGGCCTCCCAGTCGACATCGTTTACTGCAGCTCAACCTTCAATTCTAAAGCGCGCTTGCCAAGTTAACTTCTTCTAGCATGTATATATATATATATATACTCACATACCGACCGGTTTAAGTCAGCGAAACGGTTGGCTCATTAGTGAACAGTAAACATACTGTGTATGGTTCCTGATATGCACTACTGCAGCATACTGTATTATTCCTTTTTCTTGCACATCAGCAAAGCGGTGGCAGCAGCGGAGAACTGGCGCGGCCAGACTTTCGCTGCACTTTTGTCTGAATCTTTCGTTGTCGTGGTAATGGCGTGAAGCCAACCTTACCCTAACCTTAGCCCCATGGTAGTTCCTTTGATTTTGGGGGTTCGTATGTAATTAGAGTCCTATAAGGTGATCCCAGAAAGGAACTACTAATTATGGGGCCTATGGGGAAACCCTACACTGAGAGTCCTCGCCCTCGTGGTGGCGAATATAATCCAGCCCCAGGGTTGATTCGTTCTGTTGAAGGCATATGGGGGTTTAGTAGGGATTAGGGTTCCCATATTATGTTTCGTATTAAGGAATCCCTGCCCCAAGAATGTTAAACGCCCCTTTTGGTAATTATACCCTAGGGCCCTAAGGGTCCAAGTGACAGTACAGTATAATATATACTTTCGGAGCCCAACTATCTACGATTTGCCTTAACCGTAAACCCAAACTTCTACTATCACAAGAGCCAACTCTATGTGTATATATATATATATATGTGGGCACTTAGACTCTTAGTGATGAACGAAGTCTCCCCTGCGCAGCTGCTTGGAAGCTCGCTGCAGTCATCAATGAAGCTCAGCCCGAAGCAAACCAACAGAAGAAGCCCTGAGACTCACGGGTGCTCTCGTCGATGTTATCGTCAGAAAGTATGGTCGGTATATATAGACATGATAGTCTCTTCTAAGACTATCCCAGTAGCAGTCCTGACATCGATCAGCTGATTCTTCTGAAAGTTCTGTAAACCACCGGTATACATGCAACATCACCAGCGAAAAGTCGTGGCAAGACCAGCATTGGACGGCTGCAACGCTTGCGATCTCATGCAGCTCTGTAGTGCTGAGGCTCTAAAACCTGAACCCCTCAAGCACACACCCAAAATATTCTGAGCCACCACGCTGAATCCCTGCACAAGCTGAACCGCCAAAGCCGACCTTCCTGCTGTGAACAGTCCATCCTGGTCGGAGAGCGAGTGTCAATGTCACCACGAAGTTCACAGACATGACAAAGGGTGTACTATAGGGGCCTACATAAATTCCTGTACCGTTGTGGGGGTTCCTTATTCTGATTATAGTATCTTGGCCACCCAAACCCACTGAAATTATTCAGGCCCCTACAGTAGCTGGCCGCTATCAGCTTTGACACCTTAATGTGCCCGAATGTGGCAAGCCTCGCGTTTTATGCCATTGCCCAAGATCCCACCTTCCAACAAACAGCCTTCTGTTTAAGTCCGAGCACCTCTCAGGTCAGCTACGACATTCGCATCCCTGGGGGGCACGATGTATACGAGCCCGGCCAAGTGCATGTAAGCGGCAGTCGTCCGGATCCCGACGGACGGGGCTTGCAGTTGGGGTTTAGGAGTGAGGGGTTCAGGGTTTTAGGGTTTAGGGGGCCAGTGAGCTAACTCATCGCCCTGGTTGGGGATTTAAGGATTAGGGCATTAGGGTCCTAGGGTTTAGGGTTTTCAAGGCTGAGTTGGTTGTGGGTGTAGCTGATCTACAAGATACAGCAAGTATCACTGCTATTCCCCACACGTCCCCAGTATACTTCAATGCACCCCAAACAAACCGTACATATTCCGGCTCCTATATTCGCACCCCCGTATATACTATTGACTGTAATGCTTGTAGTGGTTTGCAAATGCTTAGGGTTTAGGGTTTAGGGAACCGGGCTGCTGGACAACGAGGCCTGCTGCAAAAAAGTGTTTTTTGTTCACAATTTTTTTGAGGCCCCTGCAACCACCGGCGCGAAGAAACCGCTTTTGAGTGTTAGAGATCCTATAGTCTACATTAGCAGTCAAGTGCTGCTCTAGGTTTTCGGCAAGACCCGAAGTTCTTGAAGCGGCGTCGCTTGTGTGTGTGTGTGTATATATATATATATATGTATGTTGGTTTTAAATTGTTTTTGGTTCATTTATTTATGCATACATACATACATATATATATATATGTGCACATACATGCATACATACTTACATATGTGGCAAGGTCGTGGAGTTCAGCAAAACTACGAGGCCCCATAGTAGCTGCTTCTTGGGACAACCAAATAGAATTCTAGAAATGAACCCCCAAAAGGAACTACCCCTAAACCACTGACCTGTGCAAACCTGCGAAACCCCAGGTGTTCACCCACCCCCGCCCTTCGCACTCTCGATCGTGTCCTGGCTGGAAACTCTGAGCTCCCGCATTCCCCAAGCTCTAAACTCCGAACCTCCGAAAAAAGTAGACAATTCCGAGATATTCAAAACCCCTGGCGGCGAAAGTCTGAAACCCTAGACCCCTCAACTCCAGTACTCCCCGTTGCCCCTAAACTTCGAAACTCTTGTGGCTTGCGATTCGGACGCTACAAGAACCCTAAACTCACTCTGATTATAAAATTGATAGGCCCTACATTGGCGAGGACTGGGCTTGCTCCGGGCGGTGTCACTGCGCTTCCCTCGTGATCGCGATGCGGAGTATCTTGCTTTGCTTCTCGGTCTGCTGCAAACCATGCTGATCAGGGTTCAACGAGGTCCTTGAAAGGATTCCTTTACAGGGTTCATATGATTATGAAAGTTTAGGGTTTAGGAGAGTGTATGTATTATACAAGCTAGGTTAGGTAGTTCGATTTTCGGATGTCGTTTTGTATCCTTTCTCACCGCTTACCGAGCTGGAGCCATCAGTTTGGCCATTGGGGCGGGTGGTGATATCTTGAAGCCTCGAACCCCATGCCTGAATCCACCTCACAATGAAAGTAGGGGCCCTAATAATTACCTAGATTATTTTGGTGGGTTCCTTCTTATAGTTATATTGTAATATATCCCAAAACCTTATTCTAATGATTAAGGCCCCCTATATGATTATGGCCCCCTGGGTTGAAACAAGGCAGTTGCTCTTGACTTGATTGTCACGGGGCTCGGTCTCAGGCTGGGTCGCTAGTCAGGGCTTTAAGTTTGTATTCGATCTTCTCGTATGACGATAAGCGCTCGAGAGGTTTCTATAGTATGGCGATGTGCCCTAGAGAGGTTTCTTAAGAGCCGCGGTTTCGCTGCGAAGTTCTGTCAAATTTGTCCGCATGTTGGCTGCGCGTGGGTGGTTGTCAAGATTATGGTCCCTTCTTGGGCCTCTAATGTAATAATGTATTTATCATTTCAGGTACCCCAAAATCAAAAGGGACTTTAATATGGTACCCACATGTATAAGAAGAAAACGCCATAATGCACAGGAAAGTCATTGGAACGTTGCTGTCCTGGGAACATGTCGGTCGTAACCGCCAGTAAAACAGCCCCAAGCTTTGGCTCGTCACTCACTCACCTACAACACTTGGAAGACTGGTGTTCAGGTTTTAAGTTACTTGCTTTTTGGTCTGTTGCAAACCCGGACCCGAAACATAAGGACCCCTAGGTATATACCCTTAATATAGCTATTATATACCCAGTATATAGCCCCATTATGGGGTAGGGGTCCCCATTAAGGGTCCCTCCTTTTCCCCTTTGAAAAACCTGCCAAGGACTTCCGTCGTTGCTGCGCTACGGCGTTCTGCGGCTGCCGCTGCATCCGAAGCTGAAGGAACTGTGAGGCGGCCTCTTCCGGCGAGGATAATATAAGGGCTTACAGAATTCCCAATACTGTTGTGGGGGTTCCTTATTATGATTACAGTATCATATGCCCCAAAACCCTATTCGAATTATTGAGGCCCCTATGTTGTGGGACATGCATGGGTTTAGGCTGCCGAATACCCGTACGCAAACAAAAAAGGAAAGGAGTGGAGAAGACGACCGAGTCCTCCATCTATCCGCCTGCTTTGTCGTTTATACTTACTAATTGCCTGCCTTCCTTCCAGAACGCATGCTCACATGCCCGTTTGCTTGCATAGAAGTTCGAGTCCGTGAGCACGTCGAACACTGTGAGACCGTAAATCCCAAGCCCTATGAGTGTGTATTACCTTAAGGGTCCATGTACCCATATAGAGATACATGAGCCCCAAAGTACCTATATAGGGACTACATTAAGGCCAATGTATATACTATATGAGTACATGGACCCTTACGGTTACATACCGTTTTTGCAGAGTGTTCATGCAGCTTCGAGGTTCGGCACCATGGTTTTAGTTGGCGTGCTCGGTACAAACATATTCTGAGTTGTGCTTTGGGATAACTTTTGCTAACTGCTGGCATGTACTTACGACTTACATCTCGGAATACACTATCACTAGCCTTACCCGAAACACCCGGGCTCCAAATCCCAGTTTGCGGTTTAGGAATACCGGAGTATATAGGGTAATACGAAGCTAGCCCTGTTGTGACTTGCTCACTTTAGTCTCCGCAGAGCTGCCACAGGTGTGCCAGGTGGGTGACAAAAAAATCGAAAAAGGAGATTCCCATTCTCCACGCGACTGGAAGTGCGAAGACTTAAGCCACAGCACTCTAAAGCCTCAATACTCATACATTCCTTCAGGGTTCAGGGTTTAGGCTTGGATTAAATGATTAAGGTTTAAGGTTTGGAGTTTAGGGTAACCAAATCTCCAGAACTATTAAAAGAAGCCTGAATGCCCGCTTAAAACAGAGCATAACCCTCCACTTACATCCCCAAATCCCAGAGTCCAAGCCGGCGGAGGCTGCATGCATCCCAAGCTCCCTGTCTAAGCTGCCTTGGCGTGTTGGCTCCTTGGCTCGCGTTCGAGTTTTGCAAGCTCCGTTGGAATCTCGCGTTCGGCACTTTCGGGTTTGGGGTTTCAGGTTTGCTGGTAAATCTAGTGTCCTAAACTCTAAACCCTAAACCCCCAAACCTTAAACCCCTCAACCTACTAGGGTCTAGGATTTCGGGCCGCTGCACGTTTTAAGCCCTTTGTGGAGCCCTGCACTCCGACAGCCCCCACATCCAAACTGCCGAGGTCAGGTGTCCGGAACTCGAGTCTCAGGGCTTAGGGTTTAGGGTTTAGGGCTTAGGGTCTAGGGCTTTGTGTTTAGGGCTTAGGGTTTAGCGTTTAGTTTAAGCTTAAACCCGAAACTTTTGGGGGGGTGCACATACTCGGAACCTCGACCTGCTTGCCAGCATTTCCGATAATTCAGCCTTACGGTGCTCCCAGTCCCAGTGGCCGACGTGCCCATCCCTAAACCCTTAACCCTAAACCAAAACAAGGTACCCCTAATTGAGGTGAGCCAAGGAAGGGCTGCGACCCCAGGTAGAGAGGTTCTATGCCGGTGACTTGGAGACTCTTATTACTTCTTATTGCCGAAAGGGTTTAGGAATAACCTTAGCGGCTTAGCGGATTGGATCATCCCCACCTTCCCCAAGGACTGTACTTGGAGGACCATGGGACTTGGTAAGTAGGGTTATAGGTACCAAAAATTGGGGGTTATAAGTAGATATAAGTATAGTTACCTTATATTATCACCCTACTTACTAAGTCCCATGATCCTCTAAGTAGGCACCTAGAGCCCCCAAGCGGCATTAGACGATGAGCGGCTGAGGTGCAGTTTCGGGAGGCTTTTCCGAAGCTGGAGCTGAAATTGAGTTTCGACGACCTGCGAAGAAGTCCCGCAGCCGCCAAAACTGAAACCGGAGTCTGCCTCAGGGTCTTCAGGTTTAGGGTTTAGGGTTTATTTTGTAGGGTTTAGGATTTAGGGTTTAGGGTTTAGGGTTTGGCTTATACAACGATAATAGGGTTGGTTACTATTTCTTAGCGCCTTTTAGAGCCTCAATAGTCCCTAAACCCTAAGTTGCTAGTTCTTCAGACCCTTATCTTAGCGCCCTGGGTTTAGCTTCGGGCTCCTTCCTTTCCTCGGCAAGAAGTGTGCTTTCTCTCGTGCCTAGGTTTTCTATTCTCAAGATGTGTAGGCTTTAGGAATTGGGGTTCCGGTTTAGGGCTTTGGATCTTGTAGTTTTGGGGTTTGGGCTTGCTGCCTTTAGATTGAGGGATTTAGGTGTGGTACAGATGTATGTTTCAATTCTTCGCGAATGCATTGAGCCTGTCCCTGACCTGCCGTTTTAGTTTCCAAGTTCACATGTATGTAACGCTAGGCAAGGGTCCCTTTGATATGAAAGTCCTTAGAAACTAGGATGCCCAGTAGTACCCTTATTCCTTTTTTGTAGTCCTAGGTTCCTTATAAAGTTACCCAATACCATAAAGAGAGGCCTTTTTGTTCTTGGGTTACTGGGTATCCCAGGAAGCCCTGTCGCCTCCACTCCCATGGTCAGAGGCTCTGAAGACCAAGGTATCCGAATATCCGAAGCACTTTAGAACGCCCTAAGCCCTTGTTTATATGCGTCCGCGTTCTGCGTTCTCGACCCCCCCCCCCCCCCCCCCCCCCCCCCCCCCCCCCCCCCCCCCCCCCCCCCCCCCCCCCCCCCCCAATGGTATCCCCCCCCCCCGAGCCCGGCGACCACACAACAAGAACAAGAACAAGAACAAGAACAAGAAGAAGAACAGCAGCAACAACAAAGCAGCAGCAACCACGCGGAGGAACCAGAGGAACCACAGGGGGGGGGAGGGGGGAGACAGGAACCAGAAGAACCACAAAAGGGAGGGGGAAAACCAAGAGGAACCACAGGGGGGGGGGGGAACCACAGGAACCACAGGGGGGGGGTGAAACCATAAACCTCTAAAGGGGTAGCTCTAACAGGTACCTACAGCAATGGCTGCATGCTCATACATATACATTCCGCTGCCCATTGGCTCACAGTGGTTTTACCATATTGAGCCAAGACAAGCTCTCCTTGCGTAGCAAGACAAAACAACTACTGTCCGTGTGCAGGGCGCTGCCCTTTGATCCTTAGGGAATAACTGGTCATACACCTCCTCACAAGGAGTATCCCTTGGGGGTGTATCGACACAGTTTTCTGGTAGCGGAGCCCGGAAAGGGCCGCCCGCCTCCTAAAGTCCGCTACAGCGGTCGGCCTCGCCGAACGCTTAACCAAGCGGATAAGAGGCAGCACAATGTCGAGCTCGCATAGCGAAGCCGACGGCATTTCCCAATCCTCCGGGGGATATGAGAACGAAGAGACCTCCCAAGGTCCAGCCACTTATGTCGCACAGTCATTTGCAACATCTGACCGCATGCTTGCATCATTAGGCATAACGCCCAAGATCGCGCCTGCCTATGATGGCACCACTTTGTGGTTTGAGTATGAACAGTTGATTGACGACTGGTGCGACATAACAACGCTGGATGACACCAAAAGAGGTCCGTCTCTCAAGACGAGGCTCTCCGGATTGGCCGCAGTACAAAAAGAATCACTTAACCGAGAAAGGCTTGCAGCCCCAGATGGAGTAGATTACTTCAAGAAGAAGATGCGTCCATTTTTCGTGAAAGTAGAACAGTACGTTTTCCTGTGGCGTTTCCTCGGCCTATTCAAGGCATGGAAGGGCAACCAAGACTTTGTGACTTGGATTGCTAAGTTTGACATCGTGCTACAGCGCGTGAAAAACTCATGGATGGATCTCTTACCAGAGATAGCTCTGGAAGATGCCCATCCAGATTTCATGCAAGCTGTGCAGGCAGACCGAACCTTCCTGGGCCTACAGGAAGCAGCCGAGAGAGACACATACGCCGCACGCTATTTCGAAACATGGAACAAGGAACGCCTTGACAATCATCGAAGATCGTTTCCTCTGAATGATAATCTCCTAGCTCTTCTCTTCCTAGTGCAGTCCGACCTAAATGAGATGCAACGTGAGAGGTTGGTAACAGCATTGACCAACCGAGGTCACCGAATTGAGACCTATACGTACCCTGTGGTACGGCAGACCATGTTCGATCAGTTCTCAACGACCAGAACTGGTCTGCAGGATCCCAACATTCGGCACTCTTCTCACAAGAAGGACCGCCATGGAAGTAGAGACCAACGCCGCAAACGCGGAGGTCGAAACTTCCTCATCCTCGATCAGGGTGAATACGACGGAGTCGATGGATTCTGGCTCCAAGACGAAGACACCATTGAGGAAGGCTTTCTTGCCGCCGAGGATGAAGAAGCTGTCTTCTGGACAGTTGACGACCATGAAGCCTTCGTTGCAAGGAGATTCAAAAAGGGAAGAAGACCAAGAATGCGTCCCGGATCACCGGGAAGAGCAAAGGGTGGCAATCGAAAAGGACGTGGCCGTTTTAGGTCATACCGCGGAAAAGGGAGAGCCAACCAGGCAGAACATGATCCAACTGATTCCAGCTATTTCGGTAAAGGTAAAGGAAAGGAAAAAGGAAAGGGTGGAAAAGGCAAAGGAAAAGGAAAGGACAAAGGAGATAAAGGAAGCTCCTTCAAGGGCTCAAAAGCAAAAGGCAAAGGTAAGGATACAGCTAAGTCTGCCTCCTTACAAGGAGACCAAACTGGATCTCCACAGGCCTATGACAGTTCCACCGCACCGAGCTGGGATTCATGGTATGAGGACAGTTATTATACTGACTCCAGTTGGAATTATGCCGCTTATGACGATCAAACGTCTTATACATACTATGCATCACAAGCCTCACGAAGAAAGACACGGAGAAGGAAGAGAAGAAATCAAGCAGGATCATCAGGTAGAGGCACAGATCCGAGCGCGCACCAAGAACCCGTGTACAACTCATCAGTGAGTTACGTGCCCCAGGTCTTTGAACCATCCGAGGGGCACGGTGTTGAAACTGCAACAGCGGTGTTTCCGTTGCAGCACACCGTCCTATCTGCTCTCACAGAGCGGATCAATCTTGATAAGAGCCCTACCTTTGTCATACTTGACTCTGGTTGTACTAGGGCTATGGGTCCCCGCTATGCGGTGAACAGGCTTATCAAGGCCGTGAAGCAACGTGCCCCAGGCATGATTGATTTCACTTTCTCACCTTCGAACACGAAGTTCTCTTTCGCAGATAGTGAAACAGCTCTTATCAAGGAGCGTGTAACTCTATGGTTCAACACAACTCCAAGAAGAGATACAACCATAGAAGTTTTGGATCAGGGGAGAGTCCCCATTTTGTTTTCCATCGAACAGATGAGGAATTTAAGAATGACCCTCGAGTGTATTCCCACAGCTGACCTAGCAACGTGTGAAGCTTTCGGTTTGTATAAAACCCCTCTTCCGATTAGTACCAATAACCATTTGGTATTGTACCTTCTAGGCTTCACTTCCACCAGGAAGTATCTCCCTAAGTCAGGTACGTCGTTCAGTGCGACGGAGACTGCTCTAGGAGCCAAGAAGCCTTATACTAGGATCCCGGAAGGTCGCTGTCCAGCCTGTGCCGGACAGAAAAGGGCTCACACGTACCTCAAGGGTTGCGACAAAGCACCTGAGGGAGCAGCTGATCCACCACCGAAGAGGATTTCAGGTAAAAAGAAGCCTCTTCCATCTGAGCCGGCAGAATCATCTGCCAAGAAACTTGATCCACCAGAACCATCTGGTGATGCTCCTGAGCCTTCCGGACCATCGGAACCATCATCAGGCTCTAGGGACAAACCTGCAGAATCCTCTGCACCACATGAACCTCCAGAAGAAGAAAGACTTGATGTCCCACCTGCGAAGATAAAGACTCCAAAGGGTCTTAAAAACCTTCTGAAGAAATCCCGCAAATATGCGGTTAAACCTCCTGTTGAAGAGAAGTCTAAGGTTCCAGGAGCTGATGACGGGACGGAGGTAAGACCACTTGAGTCAAGAGAATACCCGGCTCCTGGTACAGACTCACCTACAGGTGAAGAGATTGTCGCAGAACCTTCGCCATCTCTTCCCATTGCTCTTCGCAGGATTCATGAGAAGCTTAAGGACCCTGTAGAACTCTATAAGCTTCACCTTAAGCACCGTCATATGAGTACGGATGAGTTCAAGCGACGCACAAAAGCCTTACAGATCCCAAAGGAGATATACGAGCTATATGACCAACTGGTCAAAAAGTGTTCAGCCTGCCAGGAACATGTGAGAGCTCCTTCGAGAGCGAAGATTTCTGGTTTAAGATCAGAGACTTTCGGTGATCTCACCTTCGTAGATCACGGTGAGCTTCCACTTCCCGGCAAGGATAGTCGCTTAGTATTTCTTATTCTCTATGATGGAGCAACAAACTTGTTGACTGCCGAAGTAGTCCAGGATAAAGAAGAACATACTACAATGTCGATTATGAATGACTAATTTGAGAAATTTCAGATCAACCCAAAGGTTGTAGTTGGAGATCAAGCATTCATGACTCCAAAAATGGAGGCTTATTACAATCGGCAGAATATCAAGCCTGTGGCAACAGGACCTGGAACACCATGGCCCAACAGGGCCGAAGCTGCTGTAAGATTGCTGAAGCAACAGATTAAGCTCATACTTCAGATCCTGAAGGATGGTGACCCGCAGTATAACGGAATCACCATGAAGTATGGCAACCTCGTTCGCCAAGCATGTTTGGCAAGCAACTCTTCGATTACCTACGGAGGAGTTACTCCTTTAGAAATGGCCTTTGGAAGGCGTCCTCGAGATGTTATAACACCAGAGAACGCTGATCCCAATCAGTTGACAGGTAATCCAACTGATACGGAAGTCACTGCGAGAGCCATTAAGGAGCCTGCCAACAGGGCTTACCAAGAGGCACGCCAATCTGATGATCTGCGTAGAGATCTTGCAGCCAGACTGTCAATGACCCAAGGACCTTTCTCTTTGGGAGATAAGGTTTTCTACTGGTCAGAAGATAAGTCTAAGATTGGATCCACTGGGTCCAAACATGGATCTTGGCTAAAAGGCAAGGTGATCTCCGAACTCGGAGGATCCATGGTAGGTGTGGATCTTGGAACACGCATCGTCCGCGTCAATATCTCAAAACTGAGGAAAAATTATGACATAACATCTGATGTGGAGATTCCTCTCGCGCCTGATGAGGAAACTCTGACGTCAGAAGGTTCTGACCACGCAGGTTGCATGGTCACCTTCGATGCTTCCCTGCAGTCGACAGACCTAACGATTCCACATCAAGAGTGTCACTGGCAGGTCACCAGCACTGGGAAGATTGACTTCCTAGAACTCTACGGCGGCTCTCCCCGCATGAGTCACAAAGCTGCCCTGTCAGGTCTGCGAGTAGGTCAGCCAGTCGATTTGCGTAGCGGTCTAGATCTTGAGCAACCGCAAGGTCGCTCCAATCTTCTTAGGAGCATCAAGGAACAAGAACCTACTATTATTGTTATGTCACCGGACCATTCTCAGTGGTCTAGCTGGTACTCACAGTGGAAGAAAGGCTCTGCCAAGAGACTTTCTGTTTTAAAATTCTGTGAATCGGTCGCAGACCACCAAATGAAGCTCGGACGTTACTTTGTTTTTGAGAACCCATACTACAGCAGGCTCTGGTCTTCACCAGAAGCAAAACGCCTGTTTTCCAACCGCAAGATCAGCTATGAGGTCTGTAACCTACAAGCCGATGGCATGAAAGATCCAAAAGGATACTATGAATCGAAATCCTCGATTTTCATGCACAACCTGCCACCGCAGGTTCTAACTCCTCTCCAGAGGCATTCTGCCAAAACGAAATCTCCAACATCTCCACCAGGAGACGAAAAGGGTATTCAATGCTACGGTCTTAAAACGAAACTCGCACAAGTGTATCCTTATGAATTCTGTGAGACCTTTGCCTCGTGTTTGGCAAGATTCCTGAAACGAGATGCGTATGCATCTCATCTGTCTTTAGTCACAGACATACTAGAATACTCTGGAGATGAATGCCTCCAGGGACTTTCGGAACTTCTTGATCATGAGTATTCACTTTTGACAACAAATCCTCTCAAGGATTCAAAACTCCTGCAAGATCCGAAAATCAGATCACTTGTTGCTAGAGTAAATTCCTTATCGAGTAAAACTGAATTACCATTGCATCATTCCAAACCATCACCGTCCCTTGATGCCTTGGTGTCAGACATTACTCGCCGTAGATCAAGACTCTTACCAGGGTCTGGTTTCGAACAGTGTACTCTATACAGAGGTACATTTGGAACAGTCAAAGCACTCACCAGTGTAACTGATGGCGTTCTTGTCTTTTGGAACAAGAAGAAGCCCAAGTCGACTATGACGTGTTGCTTGCCGCACCAGGTTTCCTGGAACAAGGTACACCCATCAACCTTCTCGGGGGTGCTATTCCAGATGACAGGCGGCAAGACTTCACCGTCCGTGCGAACACCGCCGGATGTAATCATGTCGGACGAAGAGGTTTCGCCGTCAGACCCGTCAGAACCAATCAGCACTAATCGCTCACGGATCACATCTGACGATGTCTCTATGCCGGAACCAGATCAGCCGATGCCTCCCGGCACACCGCCGTCGCGTCCTCCTCCTCCCATACCTCCACCGCGACTACCGGCAGTTTCCTCCGATGAGCCCGTGGCTCCTGCTCGGGCTAAGCCTCGCGTGCATCCGCCTCCTCGCGTTCCGTCTCCTCGGCGTCTGGGGGGTGATGTGTCGCCAAGGTCTTCATCGGAAATGAAAGTTTCGCCGCACAAACAGAAATCACCTTCACAGGTGCCGACACCAAAACCTAAACCGAAGGCACATCCACAGGGACCCATTCTTCCGTTACAACAAGATGAAGAAGACACTGAAGAAAAACTGGTCCCAGACGACCCCGGACAACCGTCCGCTCCTCCTCACACTTCTGGTTCACCAGAACCGGAGAGCGATGCCGAGTCAGAAAACACAAGGTATTACTCTGATGAGGAAGGTGACTTGGTCGTAGATGAGAAGGACTGGGTCCTTCTCACAGAAGAACAGAAACTGTGCAGTAACACAGGTTCTTCCTCCATGCCTCGGTACATGCATGGCGGACCCGTAGACATCAGAGAGGTAACATCAAGAGTGAGGTCAGACCGAACACGGTATAAACCCATCAAAAGGTTCCGATCTGACATTCGTGAAGAGTACGATCTTCTCACGGAAGAGGACAAGGCCTTATTCCTAAGTTCCCCCAGGAACTCAGCGAATCTGACCCAGAAGGCACAACGGAAGGAGGCAACCGCCAAGGAAAAGCGTGAGATGAAGAAACAGTTTGATGAAGCGAAAGCAGCAGAATATCAGAGCGGGCTAGACAATGATGTCTTTGAGCTCGTCGATACACGGAAACTCGGAAACATCCGAAATTATGTCACTGGTCGATGGGTCCTGACTCTAAAAAGAGATAAGGACGGAAACTTCCTTAAGTGCAAGGCCCGATGGGTCCTAAGAGGTTGCCAGGATCGACAAAAGGACATACAGCAAACTGATAGTCCTGCTGCGAGTCGCCCAGGTTTCCGCTTAGCGATTCAACTAGCAGCTAACAAGCTGTGGAATCGGACACACATCGACCTAAAGACTGCTTTTCTGCAGGGTGAAGCCTATGATGAGTCGAGAGACATAATCTGTCAGATTCCTCCTGAAGCAGGTTATCCTCCCTACATTGCAGCGAGGATGAAGAAACCCGCTTATGGACTTAACGATGCACCTCTAAGATGGTGGAACATCGTTGATATTTTTTTTTTTTTTTTTTTTTTTTTTTTTTTTTTTTTGGTTATTTTTTTTTTTTTTCTTTTTTTTTTTTTTTTTTTGTTTTTGTTTTTTTTTTTTTTTTTTTTTTTTTGGACTCCTGTCTTACGGGCTGGTCGCCAAACCCGTGCGGATCGCTGTACATATGTTCTGTATGGTAAGAAGTATGCAACAGCAGATGCTGAGATCAAGAAGTCTCAGCCAAAGACCATGGAATCAGCGATTGACTATCTCCTAGATCCCATAGCAGGCAACAATGCCAAGGGTAGACAGGTACATGGAGTAGTCTGTTTACAGGTAGATGACCTGTGCATGGCCGGTGATGACACCTTTCGTAAGGCCGTGATTGAATCGATCAAAAAGGAGTTTGCAGTCGGTTCTGAAGACACGAACGATATTATGGTTGTAGGACAGAGATTAGTCTGGAAGGATGCTACAGCATCAGTGCCAGCACATATCTCAGTAAATCAGAACCTAGCTGTTGAAGCTCTAGAGGAAATTGTTTTTGATTAGAAGCTCAACAATGAGCAACAATGCACACCACAGCAGCACACTGCTTACAGAAGTGTTTTAGGACAGATCAACTGGCTACAAAGCCGGACTCAAGCTCACATCTGTTATCGCTTCAGTCGGTGTGCGAGTAAGGCTGCCAAGCCTACTATCGGTGATATTAGAGAATTGAACAAGCTTGTTAGGATTTTGAAGTCTACTGAAGTAGAACTGCGTTTTTGGCCGCTGAAAGGAAATCTCAGAATCCTCGGTTACCCTGATGCTTCCTACAGGAACAATGATGACAAATCATCTCAGAGAGCACAGGTTATTTTCCTTGCTGAAGATCGAAATCCAAAGCTAAAGGGAATGAAACAATCAGCAGCAGCTGCTTCTTCCAAGAAGAACGATTTCTCTGAATCCTCTATTAAGGAAACATCCTCGAGAGGTAGCCTGGTGGATTATGAGTCTCACAAGATTACGACAAACACAATGTCCACAACAGTGGCAGAGCTTAACGCACTGATGCGTTGCTTTGGTACTTGCCTGTTCCTCAAGGGACTTTGGGCAGATCTCTCATCAGAGACCGTACCCATACATATCAGAACAGATGCGAACAATCTTGTGACAACAGCAGGCACGACACACCTTCCAGAGCAGAAGGAAACTCACCACCTCATTCAGCTGCTTCGTAAGGAATCCAACTCTGGATCTTTAGATGACCTAGCTCATGTAAGCTCGAAGTACTGCCTAGCTGATGCATTAACAAAGCACTCGGCGCAACCTGATGAGCTTATCAAGGCTCTGGAAACAGGGAATTTACCAGAAACAGACATTCATCCACCCTTCCGTGAACTTCTTCAACATAAAGCTTTCACTGTTCGGTGGATCATAAACAATCTCAAGAATGCCGCCACAGCGGTAGCCTTCCTTGGAATTGATATCTCAACAGAGATTTACCGATTATTTTACTGCCAAGGAATATGGTGGTAGTCTCGTTTGCTGGTAGCACAACCATGTGCTGGATTTTCTATTTAGACTGTTTTCCGTCTAAAAGCAAATTTGTGTCTGCGAGCTGCGTTTTCATTAAGATCGGACATGTTCATGAGAATTATATGTTCTGTATCATCCGCAGCCGCTTTCAGCCTCGAGCCTCACAGCAATCAGCCTTTCGGGCTAACCAAGCGTTCCTGATCCTGTTTGGTCATTGTGCCGTAATGAGCACACGATAAAACTTCCGTAGCCGTGATGGACACGCCCTACCCAGGGCAGTGCAGGCGTACCATGAGCGACATCCACACATGGATAGCTCGTACCCCGAGTCTCGTCGGGAAGCATCACGTCGAAACACCGAACACGGTGGACACCGAATTCACAAACGTGAGAAAAATCACGAGCCTCAATTCATCATCATGGGTCACCAACAGGTGTTCAATCCGCATCCAAGAGATCTTGCTCAATTGATCTCACGATATGGCCATGCGCGTGGAGCAAGGCTCACTCTAAACTCCAGACATGGAGTCAGGCTCTACGAAGGAGTCCTTCAAGGACCATGGGACAACAGTCCCCTTGTATACTGGGATAACAACGTCGGTAATCACGCTCGTGATCCACGCCAGTTCTGTACGATGCTTGCACATCACCTTCAGACAGGCCTCCCACCGGAGGTAGAACAATGTGTGAGCCTCGATGGATCCGGAGAATATGACTATTCCTCCTCAGTGCCAAAACTGGCAGATGTAACAGGTCTCTCACCAGAGATGTGCTTCCACATTCTTTCCAAGACCAACAGAGTCGGAAGGTGGTTGGCACAATCAACAAGACACCTTCAGAACCAGCGCCCAGATCTCTTTGCTGGCCAACACAATTATCTTCTGGACATGTTCAAGTTGGCCGATGCAGAGCTCGCACAGTATACACCACAATAGATCGCGCTTGGTGTCCTCCTCAACACTAAGTCTAGGTTTGTGGTCACCATGGTTTATAACAAAGATGGCAAGGCCGAAACCACAGATGCCGCCGTTAACATCCCACCGGATGCACATGTGTTGACCATGAGCAAAATTTTCCTTTCGGCAGTGGGAGGACACGGTTCACGACGAACTCTACCAAGAGCTGAAGAACCAGATCCTGAAGAAGAGAGACCAAGGTCACACATGACCATCTCAGACTTCATGGCAACGGGGAGCAATCCAGTGCAGTCCCGTGCACAGCGTCTCTCCAATAACGCGCCGAGGCCCGTCGGCATGGAGGATTTTGTTCGACAGAACAACCCTTGTTACATCATGCATGCCACGGACCTACAGGCATTATCCTCAATCCTGAGGCACGGTCCGGTACCATCAAACCTCCTAGCGCAGGTGGTTACAGCACCAGATTTCCAAGCTCTCGTGAATGAAAACAGTCGTTCCAACAGGGACACTGTTCAGTTCTCAACGCTAAACCTGGCGAATCCCAATCCGACCATGTTGCGTGCCAATAAGGCACTGCTTCTGGTATTCGATGAAAATAACGTAGTGAACGAGGTCACAAACCTGTGGCAGTCGCAAGTAGGGATGTTTGCTACACCAGATGTAGTGCATGCCCGTACTCTTAGCGCCGTATTCGCACCCTCTGAACCACTCTGGGTATCATCGCAATACGATGAGCTCAAGAGCATCGGACCATGGTGGGCAGACCATTGCTCCGAACAGATGCCGTCAGCGACTTACGAGTCGAAGAAATGGTGCGCAAATTACGGCCGAGAAATCGAATCGGCACTTCGAAAAGTGGCAAGGCGAAATCTGCCACCAGATCCTCCCAAGGCTAGATCTTCTCACAAGAAGTCTTTTTCTCTGCCAAAGACAGAGGCTGACACAGCTCCAAACCTGGAGCAAACCGCTTCTGCAGGTGAGGTACCTCCGAAAACGGAGACTACTGCAAAGGAGATCCATCCGAGATCCAAGCTAGGCTGACAAGGATCCGGACAGTCTTATGGGACAGCTCTGGAACTCCGACGGCACCCGAAGCGCCACCGAAGTTCTTAAGATAACGACAGGTCACAAACCTCCAGAACCTGTTCAGGATACTTCCGCCAACGTAGTTCCTCCTAAGGAAGAATCTTCTGGAACAGAGACGGAACCTGAGGAACCGGATCCTAAGCAGGATCGTGACGAAGAATCAGACGATGAGTCGGCATCAAGCGAAAAGAGCTCAAAATCTTCGTCATCCTCAGAACTCCGAGTTGATGTTAATCCGTCTCAAAAGACGAACTCTGCACCTGCAGCGTCGGAGGAGAAGAAAGAATCTCCCACGGAAGAGATCACAGAGAAACTTAAGAAGGTCAAACTTGACCAACCAAAGCCTGAAGCAGAATATGTTCAGAGTTCAGACGAAGAGCCACAGAAAACAAAATCTCCTAAAAAGGAGAAGGAGAAATTCCTAGTTCTCTTCGATCCTGAAACAGAAAGTTATTATCGAGTCAACAGAAGCAAGCTCAACCTCGAATACGAGGAACCTGCTGATGAGGAAGATCTCGTAAGAGAACATGAGAGCATCAGCGCTCGACTTCGAGAAAATCGCAAGCACCGAATCTCGAAGTCATCGTCTAACCCGGCTATGCAACAGGAAATGAAAGAGAGAATCTGGGTTAGGCGATGGAATCGAAAAATCCGAAGTCCACTCATGATCAAGGATTCTGAGGCTCCTGACGAAGAGGAGTGGGACAGACCCAGAGATCCGGCATCTTCCTCCTCTGAACCTCCTACAAAGGAGAGATTTGTAGGAGTACGCAGGACAGCCATGAGTCTTAACCAAAGGATACGGCTGATGACACGACCAGATAATCCTCTCTGCGATCTTTGCAACCAGCCTACAGGCTATTTTTTCTATTCCTGTGGTACGATTGTATGTGCAGACTGTCGACTTACCCCACAGGGTAAACAACAGATGTGCGAGTGCATCTTGCCAATCGATGGCCTCGAGACCTCTAAAGTGTCAGCAGGAATGATCTCAGAAGAGCGTCAGGTTTTATACGAGGCCATCCTCACACATGAGGACGTAGATTTGGCAGTCCAGAAAATCAACATGTATTGCGACCACGCAAGGAATTCGTTCATGAGAGCCCCTCCAGGCGTTGATCCATGTAGCTTTGATGATATTAGGAATAATCCTCCTAATACTTACACCAGCTCCACAGAGGCTCCAACCCTGGAGGAATACAAGAGCATCAACCAGGGTCACATCAATATCAAGGACTCCAGAACAAGCCACCCGGCGTCTTTTCTCTCTCTTACTGGCTACGAAGACAAACTGGTGCTCGACGCACATTACGAGATAGTTCGTAATAGGATGGCCGGTGTTAACGAAAAGAGAGGACACATAGAGGGCTCAAACCCAGACAGCGTATCACTAAGCCTAGTGGTATGCAACTGGGGAAATATGGATCGAGCGCCGGTGCCAGCAGGGAATCCCAAAAAGAAGCTCAAACCTGAGAAGGGATTCGATTATCACCCTCTTATTGACATGTGCTTCAACAATTCAGCACATATTACCCTCGTACTCGAGGCAGGAGCACTTGCGTCAAAGTATTCGATCGCAACCAGGCGACAACATGAATACAGAGGGATGTTAATCCATTCTCCTCCCAAGGAGCCTGAGGCACCCTCAATGTATATTGGAGTCAAGGGTGACCCAACAACAGACATCTCTCTCGTCCACCACTTTTACCGTCACCGAACAATGAAGCCTAAGGCTGGTGGTCCCAAGAAGCGACTGTGGGCATGCCACGGTGCGGTATGCAGCCTCACCTTTGGGTACCACAGTACCATCAAGGAGGCAAAAGAATGGGTCCACCCATATTCCGGCCAGAGGATGACGAGAGATGAGTACATGAAGATTATCGGATATGACCCTCTCAAGGGTAAAAATCCTGACAAGGATGGACCCACTGATGGCTCTTACCTCTCACCAGAGGCGTGTCTGACACTGTCGGACCTCGACCCTTCGCCGGTTCTCTGTGAATGGAACGGCCATGTCGAGGGTGATGAGCCACCAGAGCAAGACTTTGAGTCATACGCAGAGATCTTCTCACAAGAAGCATCAAACGATCTTGACGAGATGTGGTGTACAAAAGGGCCTTACAAGGTCATCACCATCGCGATCGTCCATTTCAACTCATACATGAATCATAAGGAAGAACAGAGGCGCGAACTGGTGAACGCGTTCCTCAACGAGGTTCTCCCTTTCAAACCGGATGTAATTG